>CM039728.1:37530158-38730158 GCA_022539455.1 Dendrobium nobile | reverse complement strand
TGCTAAGCGCCCTAAGAAAATAAAAGAGCATGATCAAGTGAATATTTTGGCTTAGATGGGAGCGAATGAAAATAAAATTGCTTGGGATTTTTTATAATTCTAAATATAAGTGCTTATGATAACATGTAGGTTGTGTTAGAGTTATTTTTTATTTTTTTAATGTGTAAATTTAAATTTAAAAGAGTTATGAAAGTCACTTCAAATGGTATATTTTAGTATCCAATTTTGAATTCAAAGAGGAAGGAAACATCCCTTCGGGAGGAGTTCCTCTATTTGGAGATCCAAATTAGGATGAACTTGTGATTCAAAGAGAAAATAAACACCATTTCGGGGAGGAGTTCTTTTCATCTAGATATGCGGACCTGATAGATCCAAGGAGCCTGAAGAAGTGAAGACAAGGAAAATATCATATTTCGACACTTGTGTCGTTCTAGAGGAATAGAATATGGGATGTTATTAGTGGTGCTTGAGCATTTTTATTTTTTACAAACTTTGGGTTGTATATTAAGTGGCACTTGTCACATAGCCTTTACATTCATTTGGTTATATATAGTTTGATGAAGTGTTTATATGGATTGCACATTAGAAATTACCTATTTTCTAAATTTCTTTATTATACACGTGATTTGTTTAAGCCTAAAATATACATTTAGGCTCTTAAGGAAAGTGCAAAAATTCTTCTACTCATAATTAAATAAAATTTTTTGGCTCACAAATAAAGATAAACAATCTTTATAAAGTAAGTCCGAGAATGCCCGTGAGTTTTTCATGTATTCATATTCCCTTTTCTCCTTGTTAGGCACCATCCTGGCTGTGGATCATGACAGACCACCTGACCTATTAGAGTGCAACATTGTCTAGGGGATGTTATGCATATGAATTAAGAGTGATACATCATCATACTACTTATGAAATAGAATGCAAGGATGATTGGGAATACGAAGATATGTTGATAATCATTCCTTGATATCCTCCACCCATTATGAGAAAGCTGATGGAGAGAAATATCATCTTCCTGCAAATAAGTAAGTGAGCCCGTTATTTCAGGGAACACAGTCATAACGAGCATGCACAAAAATCTATTGGCAATGGTTTGTCTGTAATATGGGGTCTCAAATATGGTCGACATTCATGTTTCACATGAGCAGTATCCTACCACCATCTTGAGTTCCCCCGACATCAATGTTTGTTTGGGTCGAAAGTGTTTTGAAAAGGAGAATTTGAAATTTTAGTTTTCTCTAGGAACTTTAACTAAGAATTTCAGCTTCAAAATTGAATACATCATTACGAATAATATATCACCCTGAGGGGCAAAGATGTTATTCCTTATTTGGATTAGATAATGAAATTGAAAATCTCATCCTGATTATAATAGTAAAATCCAAGGGAGAACTACATATGACCCTGAATGGTCAAAATGAGGTTCCACCTGAAATTAGTTATTGTAACTTGGATAAAAAACATTATTATTTTCATATTAAAAAACACTACGATAAATGATATATCTCATCGTGGGAAGAAGGTATCACTTATCGTTGATTATCCGAATGTGACGATAATGATCGTCATTGATTTTAATTTTCCCAAAGAAGATGAATTGAGTTTTGAAAATTGAATTTTGGAAAAGTATGTTTGGGTTCTAGCCTTTGTAGTTAATTAAAATGATCAGTTAGATCCTTAAAGGGTCATTGGGTCAATATAGGTTGACTTGGTCAACCAAGTTAACTCATGAGCTGGAAATGGGCTCAACAAGTTTGAAATGGTATTTGGAGTTGAATGGAAGTTGCTTCATCCAAAAAATAGGATCGTTTTATTTAAAATGACTATTCACACCCCTAATGAGTATTTTAGTCATTTTGGGTTGACCTGGTCAACCAGGCTTGATCAGGGTCTGGGTTTGATTCCTATGCACTCCTAATGAGGTTTAGGATGCATTGGAGGAGGTTTTGAGGTTTGATTTGAAAATGCCACATTGAAGTCTATGGAAAACTTTAAAATTGTCTTTAAAGGGCATTTTGATCATTTTGACCCTTGGTCAACTGTGGGTCAAAGTGGATCAACCAAAATGAAGTTTAATGCTTAACACATCATAATCAAGGGTCTGGATGTGATCATATGGTCTGGATAGATATGGGATCTAGATTGGTCCTAGTGACATCATATAAAAATGAGGTTATCATGTGATTGGTCCAATCATACAATATGATTTGACTGGATCAATTAATCTAAATTTGATCCCCTAATTATAGGATTAGAATAAATAATCTTTGATTATATCATACAATACTATGTATATTGTATAGTATGATTATTATAAATTTTGAATTTAAAAATATTGCCTAAAATATGATTAGCGGCTAAGATTTTGATTTCAAATTATCGTCATGTACAATATAGATCACGCAATGTAATTAGTAACAATTAGTACAAAGTAGTAATTATGCCAATTAGATGATATTATGATTTTTTGAATAACTGATTGTCCAGTACGATTAGTTCAAAAAAATTACAATTCTAATTTCTCACTCCCTTAAGTATGTGCACGATCACCAAGTTTACCATCCACCAAGTGAGCATCCACTAAATACAAGACTTTGACTCAAGAAAAGTAGAATTAAATAAAAGTAAAAATATAGACTCTTAAAGAATCTTAAACTTATTATACTCAATCTTGAGTTGATCACTTTGCATGGTGTACGGTTGACCTGAAATATTAATATACAAGAAAAAATATAATAATAATAATAATAGGATATGACATAGAGACAATCCAATAATATTTTTTATAATCAAAATCATAAGATATGGGTTCAAATTTATAATAATAATAGTAATATTATGAAAGCCCTTAATTTTTTTAAGAATTTGTTTGACCAAGGGCAGTTAATAATTATTTCAGGAGTCATTATAAGTCTAAATCTCAATCAATCTTAGCCAGAATATTTATAGTGTAGTGCTTTTAATTACTCGAAATTTTCATAATTTTTAGGCACTATTTAAATTTCATAAGAAATTGGCACCTATCAGTATAAATGGAGTTTTTGGAACTGTCACGTTTGTGTTTTGCAAATCGATTTCACCATAATTTTCTAAATAAAATGAGTTAATTTATGAAATTTTTTTTATATTTTTTAAATATAAAGATATAAAAGAATTTAGATAAAATTAATATTTTAATATTAAATTATTAAAATATTAATATTTTAATATAAGATCTAACTCCATTCCTCTACTATATTAAAATTCCATTTAATTTCTATGCCAAATCGTTTTACAGAGAGGTGCTTAAGGGATTAAGGGAAAAAGAGAAAACACTAGTTTTAGGTGACTTTTGTCCTTTTTTGTCCGTCAGCCCAACTCAGAAACTTGTTCGTCTTGAGGTAAGTTACATTATACCCATCTCAATTTTAAAAAATATGTAATTTTTAATAAATGTTTAGATTAAAAATTATTTTTTGTTAGTTAAAAACAAGGATAATTTTGCATTATTAAAATTTTCACAGCTTAAGTTTTTATATGTTATAAAGATTATCATTATGCACATTTTAAATATTTTATAAAAATTTTACCTCGGGGGTTTTAAAATTTGTGAGGTTTTTATTGAATAGAAAATTATCTGGATGTTAAAAAATAGTGGTGCAATACAATAAAAATCTTAAAACATCATTTTATATAATCCCTAATAATTTGGTAATTTTTTGAAAATATTTTTTTTTTGCATAATAGGATTTTTATGTTGCCTACCATTTTAAAATACTATGCAATTTTGATATATGCTCAATTAATATGTAATTATTCTAATATGATGATATATGTATATATATAATTATTATATCTATTGGGAGCTATAAGGAGCCATAATTATTTGAGATTATGTTTGTGTTAAGAAATTACTAGAGTTATGAGGGGCCAGAATCCTTTGAGATTATGCCTGAGATAGGGATATGTGATATATTCTAATGCTATAAGCACAAACAAAAAGGGTGTCATAATAGGCTAAAATCCTTTGAGTTTATGTTTGGGTCTGGGAAATATAATATGAACTACTTTGTGATATAAATTTCAATTTATTTACTTGTT
Source organism: Dendrobium nobile (assembly GCA_022539455.1). NCBI lineage: Eukaryota > Viridiplantae > Streptophyta > Magnoliopsida > Asparagales > Orchidaceae > Dendrobium > Dendrobium nobile. The sequence goes on along the minus strand of CM039728.1, from coordinate 38,726,078 downwards.
TAGTATTATTATTTAAATTAGTGAATAACTATTATGTATTTATTACATCTCTCAATATATTAATTTATTTAAATTTCATTTAACTTCTTTTAAATGTTCAGCAAAATATTTAAAAATTTAAATTGATTTGTGTGGCGTGCTGAGCCATATAGCTCACTATGGCGTTGCTTCTGATTTTCAGGATCTAGGAAGGGGAAGGAGGTTGTAGACTAGTAATTCATGATCAGATATGAGATTATAATTATTTTACTAATTTGATTTTTTTTGTAGAGTTATGACTATTTAAATTTATGTAGCTCTTGCATATATCAATACACTGTAGCATATATATTTATTTTGATGAAATAAAAAAAAACTTGGTGGATGAGTTAATTTTTTAATATTTGGATGTTTTGTAGCTCTGTAGTTTATATTTTATATTAGTGAATATTGACAGAAAATTTGAAATAATTTTAAAACTAGATATTGAGATTTGCATGCACAGCTCAACATAATATGACATGTCATGGTGAGGTTAGATTATGACAAGTACTAGTATCCGTATTCAGAAATAATAATTGATAACATAAATCAATGTTCATCATATCAGTATTCTTATAATATCAATAATAGTAATATTAGTATTTATATTCAATAATTAGTAATTAGTAACATAAATAAATATTTATCATATCAGTATTTATATAATATTGATAATAGTAGTATCAATATCCATATTTAGTAATGGGTAATCAATAATCAGTGTTCCTCATATTACTTTATGCACAATATCAGTAACAATAATATCATTATTCATATTCAATAATCAGTAATATTTGTATTAGATATTCACATTAGGGTATCTTAATCATGCTTCTGCCTTTTTAGTTCTCAATCAATATACTTCTTATAACTCTCAATCAGTGATCACATGAAATACTCTCCCCAACTACTTATGACTCCCAATCAATCTCCAGCTCCTTGTGATAACCATCAGTGAATCAATGAATTTTGAGGCTATCACGTGGGGTTCTCATATTATGTATATATGATATGAATCATTACAACCATTCAGTCAGATCAGTATTACATTCTAGTTCACATCAGCCTTATTAATCATTTAAACATATATTATATTTTAGTATTATTATATTAAATCACAGTGCATCACTTTCAACCAATTTTCAATATACATTTTCCCTACTCACTTCATGGAAACATTCATATACACATTCATAAATAGGTGAAAATGTAATAAAATCACATCATATTATTCATAATGATAAAACTAAATCATATCAAAAAGTTATATGGTGAAAGCTCACAAAGTCAAGAGATAATGTATTTTTTGACAGATTTGGAAGAGATAAAATTTGTGGAAATCAAAACCATTGAAAATAAAAGTAAGATAATAATTACTTACCATGAATAGAATAATTTCTGTAATAGGAATAATGGATAAAAATGACTAAAACCTATTTTCTCTATCTCTCCCTTCTCTCCTCTTCCTCTTCCTTCTCTTACTTTCCTTCTCCCGTATCTTCTCGGCCAAGCCATGCCGTAGTGCTCTAGCTTAGATTGGAAGCGCTGTATGTTGAATCTAGAATCACTATAGAACATAGACTCTAATGCCGAAGAGGCAATTTCTAGCGTCACAGTGCTACATAACTTTACCTTGAGGCTTGAGCTTAAGATAAGACAATAGTTATGGAAAGAGAGGGATGTTTAATAAATTTTGATTGTAGATTAATATACTTGTTATTTGACTCAGCCTCTACTTGATAAATAGCATGTAAGCCGAACCTGATGGCTAACGAGTCAAATTTGAACTTGACTTTACTCAACTCATTAGCTCACGAACCGACTTATTTTAAAAAATAATTAATATAAATATACTAAAATATAATAAAATTAAATATTTTATGTATAAAATTATTAAAAATATTTAAAAATTATAACTTATTTTTTTTATCTTAAATAACTATCCATTATTTTTATTTTAATTTATTATTATATTATTATTATTATTTTATTATAGTAATTAATTAAATTATAATAATTTTCTTTTATTCATAATAAATGAGCCTTCTTGTCTCCCTATCGGGTTACACTGCAGGTACAGCTGTAAATTACCGCAATTAAACTTATTGTGGCAATTGGCACGTAAACGATTGCTCGATTATCATATAAAAAACGGCCACGATGATTATCCGCATGAAGTTGCCATACGGAAAGACGCATATTTACTGTAGTTAGTTCATTAACCGTGTTCGTTTACATTTTCGTCTCTATGCCTGCTTCTTCGCAGTTACAACCTCCAACCTTCTCTTTCGTTCGATATTCAAGCCGGCGGAGGCTGAGTGCTATTACCGGTGGCGATGTCTCTCCGGCCGTCATCTCGAACTGAGGTGAGGAAGAAGGGGTACAAAACTGGGGTGGACATTGAAGATGCGAGGAGAAGGAGGGAGGACAATTTGGTTGAGATTAGGAAGAACAAGAGAGAGGATAATCTCCTGAAGAAGAGAAGGGAAGCGCTCCTCAAAACGGGCCAGGAGCTCAATCCTGCCTCCCATGGCCTCCCCGCGATGGGCAAGAAGGTCTTTGTCTGCGCCGTGTTATATGTTCATATTGCAATCTGATCGTTTAAACCCCCCTTGTTGTTGTTTTGACTTGAAAATTGGAATTGGGCGCTGGCGTAGTTAAGAAGTTATGCTTTTTATCATTTTGTTTCCGTGGCGATTAATTCTTTGATTGATGCATTAGGTTTTCACTTCGCGGGTAACTTCCTTTGCTTGGTAATTCGCCTGATTCTTTAGGAAATTGCTTTTATTTTACCGGTGTGCTCTTTTAAGTTGTGTAATTGCAATTTCTAATTTTGAAGGTGTGTTAGCTTTAATGAGTCTATACAAGGTTTCCTCTTATCATCTTAAAAGTTGTTGAAAAATTAGAATTGTATATTTGGTTTAGTGACGCATGTATACTCATGCACGTCTATGTAGGTTGGCTAGGGCGAGTACACGGTCAAAGTATCATTTCCCAAAAGAAGTCTTGTCTTACAGAGTAGTCTCTAGCGTGTGGGCAAGTGACCACTCCCCCTCGAAGATCACAATATGTAGACTTATCCTAAAAAGATCAAACCAAGGGTGTAACCTTCTTCGGCAGGCTCCTCCAATGGACTTGCCTATATAAGTTTCGCTCTGAGGAGCACTTGCCCCAACATAGCTTGCCCTTCTACAATAGTTGTTTGCATTCAAGGTCACTTCTTATCACAAATGTCCTTGATCAAGCTACGGAAAATGCGGATCTATAATGCCCATAGTCACGACTCCAATGCCCATAGTCACGACTCCACTTATTGAATTGCTCACTGGCTCGCAACCACTTCAACCTAGGGGACTCACCTCTTGTTCCAAGGGATTCACTTTTCGTTCATAGGGACCCGCCTTCACAAACTTGCCCTATATGCCAAGTCCTGAAAACTTTTCTAAGACACTCACTCTCAAAGACTCACCCAAGATACTCATATGAGAGGAGAGGGTCATGCCAAAGATAGAGGTCCACATGTATATCATCCAATTTGTCCACATGTCTATAGCAGTTTGTAATTTTGTATTGATTGGGTCATGTATTATTTTTTCTATTCGTTATTGGTATAACCTTTTTTGTAATATCCTAACCTTATAAATATGGGGTGAAGAGACATATAATGGACTTGATGCTATGGGGATTACTTATAAATATATTAGAGCTTTTTCATTACTTTTCATACTCACTTCTCTCACTTGGTTCTCTAGCTCCAATCCTCAAAGGGTCTATTGGGTATTATCCACAGAAAAATTTGGCTCTAACATCCCCGAAGGTGCAATGAACATGTATTGAATCATAATTATGCTTATCCATCGTGACTTGATGGAGATGGCAGAGAGAATTATAAAGATGACAAAAGACTAATTATGCTTATCCGATTGACTTCTTTGTCGCCTCCACTGGAGGGCGATTAATAGCCACCTCCTTTTTCTTGGGAGGCCTCTCTTTTGGACTCACAGGTGGCTCCTCCACTTTCCTCTTCTTCTCCCCTTCTTCCTCGATAGGGGGTCATCACCAAGAAAATTTAATACCATCACATCCTCGAGGCAGGAATATTTTGACACCCTGCCTACAAAAATACCCAAAGTTAACTTTAAGGCGAGAAGAACATGTCAAAATTCACATTAATGAAAGAAGAGTGAATTACTTTTATAAAAGGTGTCATAAAGGACACGTGCATTTACATGGTCGTGGACCATCAACAACCTCCCCTTCAAGTGGTTGAAGGCTGGGACCACTGCCTTGTCCTTTGTGAAGGGGATATAGCGAGTTGGCACCGCCTAGCCTACAAAATATCTGACGAAGATGAATTTTGTCTTCCAGTCCATTATTTTGTTTGCCATACTGCCCATCCTCATGCAAAGAGAGGATAAATGAACGCTTTGAGTTTGGCATGATTTGCGTTAGCACAAGCTCATGGAAATTAAGGGTCTCGGCCAACTCCAGGTAGAAAGGGAGTTGCACGTCGAGCTTAAAGTGATCTTAGGAAATGCATAACTTGCCCTCTTAAAACTTATTGAGGTGCTTGTCTTCAGTGGGCACTAGGACCACCATGTTGGCATTCTTAGAGAAGTACCTATAAAAGATCATATCTGCAAACCTCTCAGTCACCCATAAGACTTGGTAATACTCGAACTCAACAAATGCCTTATTGTACCTTCTCAAAGTTGCCATCTCAAGCGGAACAACTCACGTTAATGAAGAACTATAAGAGAGTGAGAAGAGGAGTGCCAAAGAGAGAAAATGCAAAAGGGAGTACCCATTCTCGCAAAGTGAGTATGTATTTATAGAGAGGTTGGTGATGTGGATTATGAGGCTCTAGTCACATCCATTGTTAGTATGCCAGATCTCGCCCATATCTTCATCATTATGGAAAGATCCACTCTCTTTCCTTTCACTCGCAATATATAAAGTCATTCAACGAGAGGTCGTGTACAATTGGAAAATCGGGAAGTCGCCCATAACTCGCTAAACAAAGCGCCGTTCTCAACTCCTCTATGTAGGTTACCATTGACTCACCCAATGAGGAGTCTTTCAAATCCAATTATCTAAGTATCACCTCTAAACTAGAAACATAGACTCATCTTTGATTAAAACAACATAATCAAATGAAGAGACATTCAATTGTTGACCCTTATAGCATAATACAAAAAGGGACAAAATTAGATAATAAAAAAATATGGTTTGAGTCATTACCTGCTACTGTGAATCCCTTATCTCTGCCATATCCTGCAAAAATCTAGCCCATACCTGCAGCAGCTACAATACCTGCTCTCTGCAACTGTAAAACCCCTTTAGATTTCATGATTTTTGGTTAGGATCGTCCAGTATGAAGGTAATTATCGTTTGTACGAATTGTCTGTACGAACTGAACAAGTGCAAATCAGAGGTGTTAGTATCGGTACGAAAATCAATTATCGTCCGTACGAATGTGTCTGAACGTAGTCCAGAGCCGATCGTACCGGTATGAACGTATCTGTACGATAGATAATATCTTTTTAAGCACCGATTGACTTGTTTTGAAGAAAGAGAAAGAGGAGAGAGGAGAAGGAAGAAAAAGAAAAAGCTTGGTTTCGGAGGCCGCGGAGCGATTTTCGTCCGTCAACGCAGTTGGAAGAATTGCTCATCTCACAGTAAGGAATCCGTATCCTATTTCTGATTTTGAAGATTTCGTATTTTGGTATTTTTCTGCTCAGATTTGGGTTTCCGTTATTGAAACGTGCTTATCTTTGTATTGACGAAATTTTCATCGCGTAACTTTTTGTATGTTATAGAGAACGTGACTACGAGCATTTTGAGTATTTATTTGTGATTTTTCACCGGATGATTTTTGAATTACAACGATTTCTGTCTACTGTACGATATTTTAAAAGTTCTAAACTAAGCTAAATCATGTCTATTTGATATAATGCATTGATGAGATGAAAATGAATGTGGTTACATGATTAAAAGTACTGTTATATTACTGTGATACTGCTGTGTGTATAAAAGACAAGTAAAGACTGGTTGAACCGTTGGTTGGAGACTGATTGACCTGTATAGGATGGTGGGCCGACGGACTTTCCTTTAAATATGGTTTGATGTTATCCTCTACTAATTTACGTGATACTGTTTGGGAGTTATAAAGAGATGATTACTGTGCCAACGGGCAAAGAGTGATGACTCTGTTTACTGAGCCAACGGATAATGATACTGATACTGATACAAGACTGAAAAACATCGTAATAGCTAGCGCTTCTACTTGTTTTGTATGACTATTGTACTGAAATGCATATTTTTGAAGCATTGTTCTTATTATTGTACGGATTTATTGTTATTGTACGGATTGACTGTTACTGCACAATTTCACTATTATTGCATTACTGTTTCTGTCACTGGATTGTTACTAATACTGATACTATTTGATACTACTGATTCATTGTATTGATCTTATGTATGTGATATACTGAGTACATGTTATAGAATGATTGTATAGTACATATACTTTCTAATATAATTTTACTGCATTGATTTGATTTTAACAGTCATTATCGACGTATCGATTTGACGCTTTATACGATTTTATACTATACTGATATTATGGATACGAAACTTTCTTTAATGATTTGACTGAGGTTATAGATCCGACGATTACTGTAGAGATTTGACATACGTATGAGTTTATTGCTTTATGGATTTTTATACTGTTTACAGAATTTACTACTGTTGATTGTGAATATTATTGTTTTTGCATTGATTTCCGTTATGCATTGACTCAATAATCATGTGTAAGTGATTGTTATGATTTGACTGATTGACATGCATATTGCTTCTGCACTGTGCTTTGATTTCAGTTGTAGGTTGACGACCTGCTGGGCTTTTTAAGCTCATTATATGTGGTTAATGATTTCAGGCCAGGGCAAGGGAGCAGGAGTGTGAGATTGATCAGGGTTCTTCAGGTTCGGTCTCTTTTTGTATTCAGGACATGATAGATATGTGATAATTGTGAAGATCCTGAGTAATGTAAATGACTTTTGGGAATAAAAATAAATGTGTACATTGATGTTCTAAATTATAGAATATGTTGTACTGTTACTGATGATGGCATAGATAGCTCTGATATGTTGATTGTTTAAATGATTAAATGAATAATTCTTCCAAGTTAGATCTTTGGGGTTGTGACAGCAACAACGTCGAAGAAATGTCGTATCACGTGCGTTCTACCCTACTCTTGCTCTTGTCGTTAAAAGCTAGATACTGTTATGCCGGTCCAGCTTGGACCGGCTCAACCTGGACCGGCCCAGCCGGTCCAGTTCTACAGGAGACGGGCCAGGGGGCGGGCGGAAGAGAGAGAGAGCCAGGGAGTGGGGTCCACTTGCAATTCAAACATGGGTTAAGTATTTTTGGAGGGAGAAGGAAGGGTAGAGTAGTCCTTTTGTTTTTATTTTGAATTAGATTGTATTAATAGGGTGTTATGAGGGGATTAGGGTTTTATCTTGATTTTGAATGAGATTTGTCTTCTAGGTTTTCTTGCTTGGGCTCTTGGCGTTGCCGGAGATTGTTGGAGAGTGGTTCCTTTCTCTCGGATTGAAGGAAACTTGTATCTTTATTGTCTTTTGTATCGACTAGTGAAATTTCTATCGTTTGCAATTGTTTCTCCTATTTTCTCTACGATTCTTCTCAGATTTTTCCACTGTTTTTGTGCTTGGTGGCTGTTTTCCATAGAAAACAGCGAATTATTAGTGATTTGGCTTAGATCCGATAGGAATCAACTTGAAATACTCAAGTGGTACCTATCAAATTGGTATCAGAGCAAGATCCGGGTGGTAGGGGGCTGTTTTCCCACGGTATCGCAGCAGTTTTTTGCTGAATTTTCCTGGATCCGGAGACATCTCGTTGGTTCCCATGGCATCTAAGCGTGTAGAAGTCTTGGAGACCGAGATGGGTCAACTTAAGGCGGATCTGGAGGAGAAGATGGCCACATTTAGTGAGAATGTGGAGGGAAAATTCATGGCTCTGGAAGAGATGATGAAGAAGTTGTTGGAAGGGCAAGCAAGGGCGGTGCCAACGGAGGAAAGAGGAGAAGGTAGTGGGAGCAGAGGTAAGGAGAAGGTGAATCCAGAAAGGGAGGATGATGTGGAGCTGCTTGACAGCAACGGAAGGATGCCACCTAGGGAGTCCATCAGGAGGGAAGAACATGATAGAAGGAGAGACTTCAGGGAAGACAGAGAGGAGGATTGGCGTCGTCGGAGGCCCGATCCAGTGGACCGATCATGGGGGATCCATAACCACCATGGCGGAGCGCGAGGGGAAGATGGCTATCGGCGGCCGAGAAGGGAGGATGAGCCTCGATATGGAGAAAGAGGAACTTGGGAAGACCCCATTGCCTGGGACAGAGGAGGCCATGGGGGGAACAGAGCATATGGGATGGACACTAGGGCCAGGAAGCTGAAAATGCCTGTCTTCGAAGAGGGAAACGTGGATGAGTGGATCCACAAGGTGGAAAGATATTTTGCAGTGAATGGCCTTATGGAGGAGGAGAGATTGATGGCTGCTAGCATGTGCTTGGAAGGGGCGGCTTTTGCCTGGTTCAAGTACATGGATAAGTGGGATCCGGTGAGAACTTGGAGGGATTTCAAGGAGTTCATCAGAGAGAGATTCAGGGGGGGCAGCCCATGGGAGATCTCCGAGCAGTTCTATGCCCTCACTCAGGAGGGGACAGTGGAGGAATACAGAAAGAAATTCGAGAGTCTGGTGGGAGACATGGAGGGCTTATCGAACAGCACGTTGGGGGGGAACTTCATGAAGGGGCTCAAACCAGAAATTAGAGATGCTGTGAAGGTCATGAGACCGAGAGACCTGAGGGAGGCAATGGAGTTGGCTCAGCTGGTGGAGAACCAGAAGACCAACGCTAGGAGTTGGAGGAACAACCACTCAGGAGGTCCCACCAGGACAACTACCACTTACTTGGCTCCAAAAGGGCCAAGCCCTAGTGTCCCTAGAGAGAGTGGAAAGGAGAAGAGCGGGGTTACTAAAACTGCAGGAAGCTTCAAGAAATTGACTGAGGAGATACAGGAGAAGAGGGCCAAGGGCCTTTGTTTCAGATGTGAGGAGAAGTTTGTTCCAGGGCACAGATGCAAGGATCGTGCTCTTCGGGCTCTCACCGTCTATATAGACGAGGCGCCTGAGGAGGGTGATGATTCTGATGAGGAGCAGAGTGACCCCCAGTTGGAGGTGGCCGAGGTATCCCTCAATTATGTGATGAGATTTACTCCTAGTCATACCATGAAGGTGAAGGGGAAGATCCATGGGAGGGAGGTAGTAGTACTGATCGATAGTGGGGCAACCCACAATTTCATATCCACTCAGGTGGCAGAGGAGCTGGGGATGGAGCCTACTGAGACAGGCAGTTATGGGGTGATGATGGGGACAGGAAAGATTGAGTCTAGCACAGGGATCTGCAAAGGGGTGGAGATGAGCCTACAGGAGATCAGGGTGGTGGAGGATTTCCTACCCTTGAGATTGGGTCGCACTGATGTCATTTTGGGCATGAAATGGCTACAGACCTTGGGTGAAACCAAGGTGAACTGGGGAACCATGGTGATGGAACTGATGGTAGAAGGCAAGAGGGTGAAGCTGAAGGGGGAACCAGGATTGTCCAGAGCTGGAGTGTCACTCCGATCGATGGTGAAGATTATCCATGAGGAAGGAGGGGGTTTCCTGGTGGAGTTGCAGAGCTTGGAGGATCAGCCGGAGGGGGAAGATAAACCCATTTCGGCGTTGGTACAGCCTTTCCTGCAGGAGTTCGAGGATGTGTTCCAACCTCCGGTGGGACTCCCACCTGACAGAGAGCGGGAGCATCAGATCATACTGAAAGAGGGAGTCTCCCCTATCAGTGTGAGACCTTACAGATACCCTCAGGTGCAAAAAGATGAGATTGAGAAATTGGTGGGGGAAATGCTGGAAGGAGGGATCATTCAGCCCAGTGTGAGCCCTTTCTCTAGCCCAGTTCTGCTAGTGAAAAAGAAGGATGGGAGTTGGAGGTTCTGTGTTGACTACAGAGCTCTCAACAAAGAGACAGTGCCTGATAAGTTTCCCATTCCTGTGATTGATGAGTTGATGGATGAGCTGCATGGAGCTGCTTGGTTCACCAAGATTGATCTGAAGTCAGGCTATCATCAGATCAGGATGAGGAAGGAAGATGTGCAGAAGACAGCCTTCAGGACTCATGAGGGCCACTACGAGTTCCTGGTGATGCCTTTTGGCCTCACCAATGCACCAGCTACATTCCAGGCATTGATGAACCGGATCTTCAAGCCACACCTTCGCAGGTTTGTGTTGGTATTTTTTGATGACATTCTCATCTATAGCAGGACTGAGGAGGAACACCTAGAACACCTGAGAGTGGTGTTGGGAGTGCTAAGGGAGCATCAGCTGAAGGCCAATTTCAAGAAGTGCGACTTCGCTCAGGCACAAGTGGAGTACCTGGGGCACGTGATATCCCAGGAGGGAGTGGCTGTAGATCAGTCCAAGATAGAGGCAATGCTGGCTTGGCCTCAACCCAAGACCTTGAAGGGACTCAGAGGATTTTTGGGACTGACCGGCTACTACAGGAGGTTCGTGAGAGGGTACAGCACCATAGCAGGACCAGTGACGGAGCAGTTGAAGAAGGACAATTTTCTATGGGGGGAAGCAGCTTCTGAGGCTTTTGAAAAGCTTAAGAAGGCCATGACAACAGTGCCAGTGCTAGCTCTGCCTGACTTCAACCAGGTGTTTGTGCTGGAGACAGACGCCTCAGGCTATGGATTGGGAGCAGTGTTGATGCAGAACCATAGAGCCATAGCTTACTTCAGTCAGGTATTGTCGTCCCGGGCTAGGCTGAAGTCAGTCTATGAGAGAGAGTTGATGGCGATTGTACTGGCCATCCAAAAGTGGAGACCTTATTTATTGGGCAGACATTTTATTGTCAGGACGGATCAGAGGAGCCTGAAATACTTGCTAGAGCAGAGGATGGTCACAGAGGAGCATCAGAGGTGGTTGTCCAAGCTGCTTGGATATGATTTTGAGATCCACTATAGGCCATGACTAGAGAATAAGGCAGCTGATGCCTTATCACGTTGTATGGGGGAGCTCCAGGGGATTGCTGTATCAGTACCTGTTCTAATTGATTGGGAAGCCATTAAAGAGGAGGGCATCCAGAATGAGGAGCTAAGGAAAATCAAAGAAGAAGTGCTTTCAGATGAAAACAGCCACCCAGGCTACACAGTGGTGGGGGAAAGACTGTACTATCAGGGAAGGAGTGTGATTCCTAGGTCTTCCATTCATATTCCCCATCTTCTACAGGAGTTTCATGGGAGCGCCATAGGAGGGCATTCAGAAGTGCAGAAGACTTATAGCAGGATTGCTGCTGAATTATATTGGAAGGGGATGAGAAAAGACATAGAGGAGATGGTGGCTAAGTGTGATACCTGCCAGCGGAGCAAGTACATGACGATGGCACCAGGGGGATTACTACAACCCCTGGCCCTACCAGAGAAGGTTTGGGAGGAGATTACTATGGATTTCATTGATGGGCTTCCAAAATCAGAAGGGTACACGGTCATATTTGTAGTGGTGGACAGGTTGAGCAAATATGCTCATTTCATTCCCTTGAGACACCCATACACAGCAGTATTTGTAGCAGCAGCTTTTGTGAGAGAGATAGTCCGCCTGCATGGGGTACCGGAGTCTATTGTTTCTGATAGGGACAAGGTGTTCCTGAGCCATTTTTGGAGGGAGTTATTCAGAATGCAGGGCACAGTATTGAAGAGGAGCACAGCATATCATCCACAGACTGATGGGCAGACGGAGGTGGTGAATAGAAGCTTGGAGACATACTTGAGATGCTTTGTGTCTGAGACACCGAAGCAGTGGGCCAAATGGCTGGCCTGGGCAGAATACTGGTACAACACCTCCTCTCACTCGGCTACCAAGATGACACCTTTTAAGGTGTTATATGGAAGAGACCCCCCACACCTGATACACTACAGCCATAGGAGCACTCCAGTATCTGCAGTGGATCAGCACTTGAAGGAAAGAGATCAAGTGTTGGACGAGCTCAAGAGGCATCTTCTCAGAGCCCAACAGATTATGAAGAAACAGGCGGACAGTAAAAGGAGGGATATACAGTTTGGAGTGGGAGACAAGGTCTACTTGAAGCTCCGACCATACAGACAGAGGACTCTAGCCCAAAAGAGAAATGAGAAGCTAGCAGCGAGATATTTTGGCCCTTTCGAAGTGGAGGAGAAAATCGGGGAGGTGGCATACAGATTGAGGCTTTCTCCAACAGCCAGAATACACCCCGTTTTTCATGTATCACAGTTGAGGAAAGTGGTGGGGGAGCATGCAGTAAGCCCAGAGCTGCCCAGCACCTTGAGTGAAGACATGGAAGTGACACTGGAGCCTCTAGCGGTAGAAGGAGTGCGCATCAATGAAAAAGGGGAAAAGGAAGTGAAAATTAGATGGAGCGGCCTCCCAGATTATGAGGCCACATGGGAGCCATTGGAGAGGATTGCAGTACAGTTTCCTGCCTTCCACCTTGAGGACAAGGTGGTACTTTGGGAGGGGGGTAATGTTATGCCGGTCCAGCTTGGACCGGCTCAACCTGGACCGGCCCAGCCGGTCCAGTTCTATAGGAGACGGGCCAGGGGGCGGGCGGAAGGGAGAGAGAGCCAGGGAGTGGGGTCCACTTGCAATTCAAACATGGGTTAAGTATTTTTGGAGGGAGAAGGAAGGGTAGAGTAGTCCTTTTGTTTTTATTTTGAATTAGATTGTATTAATAGGGTGTTATGAGGGGATTAGGGTTTTATCTTGATTTTGAATGAGATTTGTCTTCTAGGTTTTCTTGCTTGGGCTCTTGGCGTTGCCGGAGATTGTTGGAGAGTGGTTCCTTCCTCTCGGATTGAAGGAAACTTGTATCTTTATTGTCTTTTGCATCGACTAGTGAAATTTCTATCGTTTGCAATTGTTTCTCCTATTTTCTCTATGATTCTTCTCAGATTTTTCCACTGTTTTTGTGCTTGGTGGCTGTTTTCCATAGAAAACAGCGAATTATTAGTGATTTGGCTTAGATCCGATAGGAATCACTTGAAATACTCAAGTGGTACCTATCAGATACACGAAGACTTTGGCTTCTCTTCCTCACACTGAACACTCTCGCAAGCTTTCGGCTCTTCCCGATTCCTTCAACTCGTTGACCTCCACAACCCCCTTCGGAACCTTTCAATCTCCTCTTCCTTACATGCGGTCGAACCCACCTTGGCATCTACCTCCAGTAGCCGATAGTTACAACAATCGGAAACCCAGACTTGCTCCGACCTCAGTTAGATCCCGCCGACTCCACTGGCCTAATCATCCACTAGATCCACTTGACCCTCCCCCTTTGTTCGACTCTTGCTCCTACTAGAGGCTCCAAAGACCCCAGTGTTAGAGTCGACAGACCTTCCCACGACCGACCCTGTCCAAATCAGATCTTCCCCATCGACCCTTCCTTGCAGCAAGCTCCCATTGCCTCTACCTCTACCTAGCCAAAAGCCTTGCGCGACCTCCACGTTTCCCTGACCCAGAGAGAGAGAGAGAGAGAGAGAGAGAGAGAGAGAGAGAGAGAGAGAGAGAGAGCTTCTTCCCTTCCTCACCGAAATCCTCCAGCTGCTCGAACCCCTACCTCCTCTCCAAGTCAAACTCCACTCTCCTTATCAAGTCGCCAAAGCTCTCTGCCTGACCTCTCCACTCCCTTAACCAAATCCCTTTGCTAGTTTAACCCTTCTTTTATTTAATATCATATATTATTATCTAATATATTATTAATATTATTGTATATTAGTATATAAGTATCTAGTATTATTAGTATTACTATACATATATATATATATATACACACGCGCGCGGACGCATATATATATAAGAAAGAGCATGTATATTATTCAAAAATAAATAAAAAATATCAAAAGAAAAAGAAATTTTAAAAAAATGAGGGAGAAAGAAAAAAAGAAGTATCTTGTCTCGATTTGCGTGTCAACGCCACCTCGCCGGTCGCCAAGATATAACTCCTTAAACTCAAAACCCCGCATTCGACGTTCGTGTCGAGCCGGAAGATCGCCATACATGCTTTTCTCTAGTGTGGTGGGAAGGGAGCTCGGTGCGACACCTTCGGCGAGGCGGGTAGGCCCTATACATGCTTGTTGTAGCGTGGTGGGGATAATTTTAAGTACCCATATGCGGCTCTGTACTTGCGAGGAAAGTAAACTGCTTTTCTTTTGAAACAGGTACCGAAGACTCATACACTTATTTCTCTGGCATAGTGGGATTGAAGATTTTATGGCCGGGTGTCCAAGGACACCTACCGTACACGCTTTTCTCTAGCGTGGTGGGAGACCCAGTTTTCCGTAATTTTCCCTAAACAGGGGGAATGCCGGGAGGTTGCTGAAATTTCTGGTAAACAGGGGACCGCACTCAGACTTGAATTTGGACCAATGGCGAATCAAAAAACAAACTATAATGAGCTTAACTTGGATTTGAACAAACATAAAGGATTCAATTCGAATTTGCTAAGTGAGCAATGAAAAATTGAACTTAAAATGAATTTGAATCCAAACAATGACAAAGAACTGCAAAAGACTAGAGTTGAGCCTGGACTCAAGCTGAGCAGGGGACTTGACTTGAATAATTTGAACAAAGACTTGAACTTGCTAGTCGAACACAATGGACCTGAATGAATAATGAAATGAACTTGATTTGGACTTAATTGAACACAAAGGACATGAATTTGGACCCAAATGAATGGTGAATTGAACTTGACACTTGAATATATGACAACTCAAAAGAATTCAAACAATTGACAAACAATTGAGCAATCAATTTTTTTTTATTTAAATATTCAACTTTTGACCCTTGAATATATAACGACTCAAAAGAATTCAAATAAATGCTAAAAGATTTGAAGCACATGGAATCAGATTTTGGTTTAATGAACGAGCAATCATAATGGAAATTTTCAATGAACAAATCTTGAGTATCCAAGTAGATATACATGAACTAATATGTCAAACTACTGCAAGCATGATTGTAACCTGTTCGCAAGCAAATGACTCGTGGTGAAATACTTCTAGACATAGACAACATACAATCAAACATGTCAGACTTCTTTACAAGCATTGAAAATCAATATATGATGAGTATCAACGAATGAGACACAATACAAGTGGTAAATAAGCTCCCAATACATCATGGGGGAATTCTCTCTGAACTAATTCGACATGCTTGTTAAGCAGATGTATGACAAATGCGGTGGCACTCCAATCAATATGCTTGCAATAAAAAATATGAAGTTTTCAAATAAAGGTTGAAAAGCGCTCATGCAAATGTCAATAAACAATTGTCATTGTTGGATGATGTGTAGCTATAAGCAATGAACAGTGACGAATGAGTTCTCTACATCTCACACATCAGCAACAAGCAAGATTAATACATAGCTTGATGGCATGTAGTGCTGCAGAACCTCTGACTTGTATATAACCAATGTGGAACCTGCAGTGTTCTTATCAGTTAACCGACAAGTCTACATACAGAAGGATGAAAGCATTACAAGAAGAGCTATTAATGGATGTGACTGTGGACATACAAAGAAGACAACAATTTGCCAACATAATATGCACGTAAAGAGTGTAAAGAACATGACTTGTTCGCAGTCAACACCAATTAGCTTGCAAATGGGTTCATTAATGTACTTGCAATACCTGTTGGTGATGATAAGCAACAGACAGTGAGCGCTACGACGCCCTCGCAGTTAATAATCATTCAGCGTTAGGCAAATACATTGATTCTCTCCACAAGGATTGTTGATATGCAGTAAAAGCAGATACCAATGAACCGTTGTAGAAGACATGTCATAATACAATACCTCACCTACAAGTAAAGGAAAAAAGGTTCAAACATACTCAGTACAACACATGGTGAATACGAGTGCTTACTAGCAGTGGTGGGGGATTTGTCGTGTGCATAATAATATTCCCGCTAGTGACGATCAATAAGAGGCAATAAATGCTACAACACCCCTACGGTCAATTATTGTTCAATGTTAAGTAGATAGATTGATCCATCACTAGCGAAGGCGGATAATACACGACAAATGAAAGTGTCCACAGACCCTTGTGAGAGACTCGACGTACACACTAAATGTTGTCCACAAGTAGAATGCCAGAAGGGCTACGAAAAACACAAACTTCTATGAGTTGCTGCAAAAAGACCTGTCAAATGTCCAAAATGCCCTCATATATGCATCGTAGTTTGTATACATATAGATACACAAGGGGTAAGTGTAATTACAAAACCCATATGGGCCCTGGCGAGCATGTTATTGGTACACACGTGACGTCTAGGGATGTTACGCGGGTCAATAAATTTGAACCCGATCCTTCTAAGCATGTAAATAAGAGTCGACAAGGTTCGATAGATAATTATAAAAATACTCCCAAACACCCGCATGGGTCCCGACGAGCGTGTTATGGGTACACACGTGATATCTAGGGATGTTGTGCTGGTCAATAAATGAACATAGTTCGAGCCTGATCCTTCTATGCGGGTAGCTAGGAGTCGACACGGCTCGAATTATCAATTAGATATTCGATCAAGGTGTTAACCGAAATATCTATTTTATACATTCAGATAAAGCTTTTAAGGCTAATGAATAGGAAAATTCATCAACAAAGGCATAAAGCCTACGAAACTTGATCCTCTGTCGATAGCTTAACAGAGTTGACACAGTTCAATTCATAAATGAAAATGACCCCAAACACCCGCATGGACCCCGACGAGCATGTTTTGAATATACACGTGACGACATGACGTCTAAGCATGCTGCGCGGGTCAATAAATGAATGTAGTTCGAGCTTGATCCTTATATATGGATAGATATGAGTTGACATAGCTCGAATTATCAAACAGATATACGACCAAGGTGACGACTGGAATATCTGTTTTATATGTTCATATAAGACCTTCAAGGCCTATGAATAAAGAAATTCATTAATTAAAATCATATAGCCAACGAACCCGAACTCCTATCGGCAAATTAATAGGGTCGACAAGGTTTAGTCAATGAAAATGCCTGTACACTCTGATGATGGTCGCGTTGAACGAAAATATCAACCGGAGGGGTTAATTTCAATTGCTCAAAATGCCACCTAAATATCTAGGAAATTCAAAGCTCCAAAGAATCTAAAAATTATTCTAAAATCTCGATATTTAAAACTGAAATCCAACCATTCAAGTGCTTAAAGCAAGATCCATCCACCCTCCGCAATAGTTTGCCGGAGTGGATAAATTAAAATTTATTTCAGCTCGCATAAAGCTAATGCAAAGTCAAAAATATCACTAGGATCCATTATCAAATAATCTTCTACCAGTGAGCACATGGAACATGTTCTCTGACCGGCGGTTACGGCCAGACCCAATACGTTCCTTAGTGGCATCAAATTCTTGAGATATGAATTAATAGGATATGATTGATAGGGAATAAAGTCCTTTGTTAGCTAAGGTGGATTCAAATTTGTCCCCTTAGACAAACATCCACTCCAGATCTACAAGGTACCCTTGGTCGAAACAACCCACGGCTGTCGACAAGGATCCTTCTGTCAGGTTGGGTCGATTACCTTCTCTGACTAAGTAGACCAGGGACCACGATAGTCTAGGATGATAGAACCATGTGATCTTGATTGGGTCCATCACATTCCCACACCATCTTCTTTAAGTGCAAGATGGTGTAATTTTTAGTTTTAAATATTAAAATTTCCAATCAAATATTCAAATATCCAAATATCCAAATGCCCATACTGCTACTACATGCCGGATACCGCGTATCTACGGGTACGACGTATTCATTGATGACTAGTCTTAAACGAAAGTTCTCTCTCGTTATCGGGAGGGGTAATTAACTATAGGGGCTTGTGCCTATAGGAAACCAGAACTCAGATCATAAAGTCCTCGCAAAATGAGGGCGAAATCTCTGGGTAGTGTCTTATCTACAAATCCATCTGCTTTCCTAAAATTTACCCTGAAACTTAACATGTTAGAACACCCTCGAAGAAAAGAAGCTGGCGGAGGCCGGGGTCAAATTTTCGGAGCCCACATCAATGTATACATAAAATCAAATGGCCCATTGTGAGAAAGTGAACAAGAAACTAAAACAAAGAAAACACAACTTCCTAAAAGAGTATGCAAACACTTAGAAATTTTTCATTGCTTAGAATTTTTTACACTTGCATTACGTTTCCATTTAATGGGATGAGCTAGGGATGACAATATTTGAAATGACCCGAAAACCCGACTCGAATCCGACTTGAAATTTGTGGGTTCGTGTTGACCCGAACTGGGTCGAGTTCGGGTTTGAGATTTCAGCCCGTTTGTAAAACTGTCAGGTTGACCCGAAAACCTGAAAATGACCTGGAATGACCTGCGCTGCCTGAGCTGACCAGCCTACCCGCGTTGCGTCGAGGTGAGACTCCTGCGTAGCTTTGCGTCCCTGCACCGCTGTCCTGCATCTGCCATTAGGCGTCACGTCGCATCCCCGCTGCCAGCTGCACTGCCCCACCTGCCTGCTGTGCTGACCCACCTGCCAGCTGCGCTGACCAGCGCTACCGCCGGCCTGTTGCTGCTGCACTGCTATTGCCGACCTTAATCAGAAGCACGCTGACCTGCTGTTTTCCGTGTTCGCTGGTCGGGTCGGTTGACCCGAACCCAAAATGGGTCGGGTTCGGTCCGAAAAACTGACTTGTTTCCTAAAATGGGTAGTGTTCAGGTTGACTCGAATAGTGTCGATCAGTTTCAGGTTCGACCCGAACTCTGATCCGAAATTGACACCCCTAGGATGAGCTCATTCTTCCCTCAACACCAACTTATGCAAATGATCTAGTAGCAATTTTGGAGGCATCACTCTTCTCTCTATTGTCATAGGATGAAGCGCCTGCTAGTTAGGAACTAACTTAATCGCGACAGCTCCAGTAGCCGGCAAGTCGCTATTACTTTTACTCTAAGCTCTAGCAACTTACACCATAGAGGCTTCCTCGCTTGCTGAGCTTGCCCTCTCCAAGGCTTCGATTCTTTTCTTAGATTCAGTTTGGCGTAGACCAGCTCCTTCTCAATGGTACGGAGTGAGTACTCTTTTGTTAAGAGCATTTGAAGAAGGTGGCCCAGAATAGGACTTTGAAACGTTAGCTACCAACAAGAGGAGAAGCCTCATGAGTTGCTAGAGTCGTCAAAAGCAGGGTAGTGGGGAGTTCTTATTGCTGGGGATGACTGCACATGCTCGTCCTTTGAGACATTGATAGTCTTTGTTACTCACTGAGCTTCTATGATGGTTGGTGCGTACTGATCTATTGTGCCCGACACTAATGGGGTTGCTCTTGTGGTTTAAAGGGAAGGACTAGGGATGAGTAGTTTTTTATCCAAGATAATGGAATCTCTTCATGAAGTTCTATGGTCCTCTATATATCCATTGAGTCAGATAGGTGACCTAAGAACTCACATGAGGTCAAGTGGATTCTTGACTTGCTTGTGGTCGGTGGCATTCGACCTCTAGACATAATTCTTCCAAAAATTGAAAATGAAGTCTTCTTACCTCCACTAGTAAGCCCGCGATTGCCTGAGCTCCTCTAGCACTTATGTTAGTGTGTCTTACAATACGTTTGCAATGAGTTTTTATTGATTTTTTTAATAAAAGCATTAAGCAAATGTGTGATAGTTCATGCATGAAAAAAATTATAATATTTTTCAAATTTTGAAGTTTTGTAGAAAGGCTTATGCATTGTGTTCAGAGAATTGTAGCTTAATTAATTCTCAGTTTCTTGTGTAATACCTTTAATGAAATGGATATTTAATGAAGCATATACTGATGATTCAACGATCCATAGGCAAATGATTCGTGCTAATGACCTTCACACTGAAGAAAATATTTAAAACGTCATATCTATCTTATTAAAAAGTTCTTTAATTGATCACGTAATTGCTCTAAATTCAAGGAATATCTAATATATTTATTCCCTTAGTTGATGTTTCATATCAACCTCATGTTGTTTTTATTATAATTGCAATATTTCATCAAAATATTTTAGCAAGTCCCATTAATTTTATTTAGAATCACAGTTTAATTGATTTCATTTGTGCTAGATATTTTTGTTGTTATTTTAACTGACCATGTTATTATGTCCTACATTTAGAAGGCATTATATTACAAATTTTAGTCGTGATACTTAATCTGATGTAGGATAACTTAGGATCTAGATTTCTAATGTAGATCTAATATGAGATGCAAAAATTATTCATCAAACACAAAAAAATTCAAAAGCCATAAACTCTTAATTTTTAACAACTTCTCATTTGATGAAAATTGAAAAACATATTGCAGATCAAATCTTATGAAAATCTAATAGCGTTTTTCTAGAAATAGTGATAAGAAATCAGGATCATGAAAACCACACAATAGGTTTAAAAATTCATGCATTTCTTCAAAGCCAAAATGTAATAAATTTGATCAAAATCTATCACATTTTCAACCAAATAACAAAATATTGAAGGAAGAATTAGAGAAAATTTTTCCTAAAATACATTCATCTTGCTTGTATAAGAAGATAATCGTATTTTTCGGTTCTTGCATTATACCCCTATTTGTAATTACAAAGCTAATTGAAAACTTTCCGTTGCACCAATTACTACAATGCTAACCAACGTGAAAATTAACCACATTCAACCAACGTGAAAATTAACAAAATATTGAGGAGAGGGAATAAAAAAAAACAAAAACATAACAAAAGCAGAGGCCATACAAAATAGAGGAAATAGTTGGAACTGCATGCTGGAAAACCGCAGGTAGGAGAAATTGAGGAAGTCCTCGGAGCTGCACACTGGAAAGCCTTAGAAAGCGATGAAGTTGGAATATGGTCGATGACTTCAAATTTAAAAGATCATACTGAAAATATGGTTTTTTGCATCATTTTCTGTAAATAATTTCTTACGTTTGATAGCATACTAAATAATGTTGCTAATTTAAGAAGTTTTGTTCATAGTCATTTCTAATATGCCAGAATGAAAGAAACATTGTTGACTTTCTTAAGTTTCTTTGGCAAAAATAAAATTATAGCTATACATAGAATTGTTTATATATATATATATATATATATATATATATATATGATTTAATAAACATTAAAACTTAGAGCTATGCATTCTACTGTTCCTCACATTCCAATGACTTTAGAGAATAAGTTTTTCAGAGACAGTTGGCATAATTTGTTTATAAAATTCTGTGCTTGTTTTGGTTTAAACTTGTTCAACTTATTCTGATGTTCTCCAGTTGGAAAACATTCCTGCACTGATTCAACAAATATGGTCGGTAGATACTAACATGCAATTGGAAGCTACAACCCAGTTCCGGAAGCTTTTATCAATTGGTGAACATGCATAATTTGAAGTTTTTTTTTTGTTCTTTCTTTTTGATATCATTGTTGTCTAGATTCTAACAAATCTTTATACTTCATCAAACTTTTAGAGAGGTGTCCACCTATTGAAGAGGTTATCAAGGCAGGTGTTGTTCCCCGGTTAGTGGAATTTCTCTCAAGATCAGATCTTCCACAATTGCAGGTGATATTCCTTGGCAATAAAATTTCTTAATATATGTGAATCTGTTGCCTTTGTAACTGTATTATTGTTCTAGTTTGAAGCCGCATGGACTTTAACCAATGTGGCTTCTGGGACTTCAGAGCATACAAGAGTTGTCATTGATCATGGAGCTGTTCCGAAATTTGTGCTCCTTATGAGTTCTCCAAGTGATGATGTTCGGGAACAGGTTTAACATCATTTTGTTTATAAAATTTTTTCTTGTGTCTTTTGTTTCTTTTGTAGAACATGTCCTCATCTTTGAGCAGGCTGTATGGGCATTGGGGAATGTAGCTGGGGATTCATCAAATTTTAGGGACTTTGTTCTTCAGAATGGTGCACTTTTTCCTTTGCTAGCTCTGTTAAATGAAAGGTCAAAAATCTCAATGCTTAGAAATGCGACATGGACCCTATCCAACTTATGTCGTGGCCAACCTCCTGCGCCTTTTGAGCATGTATGGACCATACCTATTTTTCCCCTTCTTTCCAAACTCCTACTTAATTTATCATAGCAATTTCTGATACAGTCTTGTCGATTTAATTAGACTAGAGCTGCACTTCCAGTATTACAACGCCTTATCAATTCGACTGATGAAGAAGTTCTGACAGATGCTTGCTGGGCTCTCTCATATCTGTCTGATGGAAATAACGACAGAATCCAGAGTGTGATTGAGGCAGGAGTCTGCCCAAGGCTTGTTGAACTTCTACTGTATGATACTCAATGCTCATATACCTTTAAAAGGAAATTCCATATATATATGTTTTACTTTGAATAGCAAAGATTATTAACTGTTCATTATTAATTTATATGCTTGCATACTAAAACTGTCAATGGTTGCTTTTACTTAGTTATCCATCTACCACAGTTGTTGTACCTGCTCTTAGGACTGTGGGGAATATTGTCACCGGAGATGATTCTCAGACACAGGTTTGAATCTTGACATGTATAACAATTTGTGTTGCCTACTTTGTGGAGGTATAAAATATTAATACATGTTTTATCAGCTATTACAAGATATCTGGAAATGCTCAGTCACTGCATCTTTTTGGTGGAATTTTTTGTTTAACCCATTGCATTTAGTTTGAAAGAATCAGTTTGGTTTCATTTCATGAAGCTCTATCATCAAAGTAATTTTTGTGCAAGACAATTAATGAAATAATATAGAGACCAAATAAAGCATATTCATTTGCTTTTTATTGACTTTGAGAAAAGATATGATTGAGTATCATGTGAATTAATTTGATTTTCATTCAGATAGGAATAAATCTCAAAGGCACATAGATATTATTAAAGATATATAGGATTGAATATTGATTAGTTTAGTAGTTGCCGAGTGTTTCAAGAGTTCTTAGCTGCCTTTGCTTTTTTATGTTCCTTTTTTTTTTCAATTTTCTTTTTGTCACAAGTGATAATGTGAATCATATATGCAGTGCATCATAAATGAAGGGGCACTCCCTTGCCTCTTTCAACTCCTCACGCAAAATTACAAGAAGAGCATCAAGAAGGAGGCATGCTGGGCCATGTCAAATATCACTGCTGGGACCAAACACCAAATACAGGTAAATAGTTGTTTGTAATGATTGCTTTTATGCCCATGATTTTGTTAGTTGAGAATTGCAATTTGATTTATAAGTGTTTGGTCTGATATGATTCATTTTGGAAGCTTTGTTTTTGTGTTCTTTCCTTAATGCAGGCTGTTATTGATGCAAATATTATTAGTCCTTTGGTTCAACTGTTGCAGCATGCTGAATTTGAGATAAAAAAAGAAGTTGCTTGGGCTATATCAAACGCTACATCTGGGGGTACCAATGAACAGATCCAGTTAAGACATTTTCTTTGTTACATTTTCCACAATTTCTAAGCGTAGTAAGAGTAGAACAATAGTAAAGTAGATTAGCTACTTTCAATTTTATTACTTAATTTTATATTAAATATGAAAGTATATATAGACTTACCTAAAAGTTTTCTAATAAAAATAAATTAAAGTTATTGGCCAAAAAAAAAAAAAAAAGTTCTTTAGAGTGGTCGGTTGCTTAAAGAGTATGAGGAGACACATTATGATGGGGACATTAGATTTTGACACGTGTACCATCGAAGAAATCGTAGATCGACGGCTACGATTCAAAGTCTATATCTTTGATTTATTTTCATGTATTTTCTATTTGTTATTTTCAGTCTACTAGTTTACCCCTGTGGGTGTTGAGTCATTATTGTAGTCATTGGGGCATATGAGTCTTTGTGCTTGTCTTTTGTTGAGACCTATATATAGGGGTCTTTATCTTTGTATGAGGTTAATGTTGAATCAATAAAAATTTTCAGATTTTTGAGTTCTTGATGGTGAGAGCTTGAGAGGTGAGGATTAGTCTAGGAGAGGCTCAAAGCAATACCCAATAGCCCCTTGGTGGAGCTCTTGGTTTTCTATCTAATTTCTTCTTCTTTCCTCTCCGCTAGCCGCCGGATATTCCCCCACCACCCCACCACTTGGTCGGTCAGCCACCCGACCCATTCCCCTTGCCGTTAACCCCTAGATTCCACCCTCTCCAACTCCCGTTCGGCCGCACCGCCCACCACCGGCCGCCCGATCCTTTCCCACAGCCGCCGGTCAACCCGAGGAATTCCCCACCCACTGGCCATACAAATCAGCCCTTGGATTTTTGAATTTTCTAATTCAATTCAGCTTTATTACTTTCCTAATTTATTCCCTTGTCATTTATGAAGTTTCAAATTTGAAATTGAAATTGAAATTTGAATTTTAAATCCCTCAAATGACGAAATCCAATTAGGAAACTCTTCATAGCTCATCAAATCTAAATTTAATTCAGAATTTGATTCAATTGATGTATTTAACCATATGGGCCCCACTCTCATTTAATTTAAATACAAAATTAAACCCCTTGGGGCCGGCCCCCTCTCTTCCCCTCTCTCTCTCTTCACTTTGCCACCTAAGCGACATTAATTCTCCCTTAAAATCTCTCCCCTAACCGCCGCCCCATTAACCCATTATTTGGGGTTAATTTAAATTTCAAATTAGCCTCTCCCATTAATGAAAATCTGAAATTAAAGTTCAGATTTTTCCCTCTTCTCTTTGTCCCCAAATCATTTGTTTCAACCCAAATAACTCCACCCATAGCCGCACCCTTCACCCTCTCAGGACTTCTCCCATTATCTCTTCACCTCATCCTCACCAAGCTCAAGAGAGATTCTCCCAACCACCAACACCATCATGCATGGCCGATCTGGAAGTCGACCATGGTTTCTTATTTGATGATCAAGGATGAACCAACATTCTTGAATCTCCGTTTTTCGACGTGAACCTTGACGTTGATTCTTCCGTGGAGGATTACTTAAATCGTATTATGTTCATGCTAGTCTCTTCCATTGAGGAGCATATTCTTCCTGGATATTGGATACTCACTAGTCATCCTGTGGACTACCCGCCGCCGACTACCTCCCCAACGGACTACATCTTGGGCGCCATTTGTCTCTTAGTGGCATCGCTCGGTTTGTTCACAATCTTCCTCCATTAAAGCACCACCAATAAGTGCGCGAGTGAGAGACCCAAGGTGAAGAGTTCTATTTATTAGACCGTGGATTATTGTTTTTTTTAACCTTAACATTACCTTGTTTATTTTATGTTTTTCAATTGATAGCATCCAGTTAATCTAGTTGTAACCTCATGCTTTACAAAGTCGATAATTGATTATTCACAAAACCTAATTTGGGTAAGCGCTAAATTTATAAACGTTGAATAATCTAGTATTAATATCCAAGCAAGTTCATGTTTCTTTACATTGTTTCACATCACATAAATTGTAAACTAAGATTCATAAGAGCAATCTAATGATTAGGATGTTTAGTTTGTGTGTTCAAGGATTGATATCAAGATTGATTAAATTATGGGTCCCACCAATAACTAGCCATGTGTGGATGAAGGGTCGATGCTTTATTTAGGCACTTAACTATGATCCGGGTCCCACGATCATTCAACACTGTCTTTGAAATTAAATAATAGAAATATACCATTCTAAATTTGCTTACAATATTTTTGAATGTTGGATTGCAGAGTCCTTTGACGAGAATCTCAGCAAGTTGATTTTCTATTGACACATATATGCAAGGTTGTGAAAATCAGATCGGACAACGAACTGAAAGGAGACGTTCGAACTGAATGATTTAATAAATAATAATATTATTAAAAATTAAAAAAATTAACATCATAAAGATATTATCATTCCAAATATGAGATAAAAATTAAACGAAAAAAAACTATAAAACATAAAACTTATATAATTAATTAAAAGAATTATTTTTAAAATCTTACATAAGAACAAAAAAACCCCAAATCTTATTTTTAATCTAAATTTAATTTACACATCCATATAATTTAATATAAATTATTACTAATTTATATTACATATTTAGATATAATTTATAAATATAAAGTATATAACAAGTTCACATTATAAAATTATATATATATATATATATATCATTCATGTGTATAGTTAAATATATGAAAATTAATTATTTTATAATATATAATTAAATATATAAAAATTAAATATTATCAAATAAAAATAAATATTATTTATATTATTAAAATTAATTAAAAAAATTGTTAAAAAAAAAAAAAAGATGTGTTGTAAACATGAAACTAAAGAGTGTTTTTTGCTTTATATGGTTTAGTCCCACATCACTTGAGAAGTTTTGCTTTGTATGGTATATATAACTTTTTACTTTTAGTCATGATAGGAGCTCAAATCGACTCGATCAGTGACAAGTCGACACCAACATGTGTCAACATTAACATCAACCTTTAACTGTTTTCATAAAGGCTTTGAACCACCACTGGTAATATTATAGATTTGGCAATCTCAAATAAGATAAATTCTGTTGTAAATCTGGACCCAAGTAGTGTGATTTTAATGATAACAAAAATTATTATTTCTTGACTACTGCTATTCTTGCATATTTGTTTTATTTGCCCAGCTCACTAAACTTTCAGGTCCACAAGTTCACTTGGAACGTCAATCAGTTTAAGATCAGGTAGATTAGGATTTAGTTAATCTGTAATTTCTATTCAAATGCATCTTTTACATTTTCTTGAGTCAAATGTATTATGATGAATTCTGAAGCTAAGTAACCTTGCACATACACATTCAGGGGGAGAAATTTGGTGAGTTAGAGTTTTTTTTTTGTTTTTGATTATATCGTACAGGACGATTTCAAATCGTCCTAGACGATCAATTAAAAACATAAACTCTAATTAGGGCATCTGGGCCATGTAAACCTGGTTAAGGAAATTGTCCTAGACGATACTCCCATCATCTTGGACAATACGCTTAAATCACAAAAACAGCCGCCAAAGTCATTTAGGCAATATTTTAAATCTATCAAATTTGCACTAATCATACATGACGATCCTGTTCATTTTGGACGATTCGTGCCAATCATGCCTAAATTGATCAGGTGATTAGGATAGTAGTTATGGATATATTGATCGATTTTATCATCCGGGACGATCTGTATGAAAAGCCTTATTTCTCTCCTAAATCTCCTGGACGTCTTGAACTATCTGCTGGATGATAAAGTCTATTTTTGAACTAATCGTACAGAACGATCTCTACATCGTCCTGGACGGGCAGTTATATTTCTATATCGTCCCGATTTATCTCCTAAACGTCCCGAACTACTTGCTGGACGATAGTGTATGATTTTGAACTAATTGTACAAGGCGATGCCCACACTGTCCTGGACGATCAGAACAAATATTGTGTTCTAATCATACAGGAAACCTAGATCGTCCTGGCTGGAAGGGCTGATTTAAACTAATCGTACAGGACAATCTGGACGATCTTTGACGACAAGTTGAAAATTAGGGCATTTTTTAAGGCCTTTTATTTAAGTTCTCTCAATTGCTGATGATCAAATCTTTTGTTGTTGTCCTGACCTCAGAGAGCTTAGAGAATAAGGAGAGCTTGGGAAAGAGAGAATCTTGTGAGGGGGAGTTTGTGAGGTGTTCACAAAGGTTCCTCCAAGTAAAGATTCAAGCCGTCTTCTCCAATCGTCATCCTTATCTACTTGGTGGCTCTAGGAAGGTCTTCATCAGCACTAGATCAAGGTTCTTTGTCTGCTTCAGGAGAAAGCAAAATGAGTTGGGGTTTTCTGCCTCCTTCAGAAAGTAGCAAAAGGAGTCTAGGTTCTATGCCTCACTAGCGTCGGTGAAAAAGATTTTGTAAGGGCTTCTCTGCCTTACTGTGGGAGCAAAAGGAGAGACACTATAACTTTAGTGCAATACCTGGAGGGGAGGCTCTGGGGAGTGGATGTAGGTCAGGTTAACCGAACCACTATAAAAATCTTGTGTGTTCTTTCTATTTTTATTCATGCACTTAATTTCTGCATTATTTACTTTTGATTGTTTATGTGGTTGAAATATCATAATTCTGTCTCTGTGAAATTGTTTTGGTTCCGCCTTGGGATAAAAGTAATTTGTTTTAAAATATAAAAAATTTGAGAGAGATTTTCCTTATTGTTTAAGTTAAAATTTTAAAACACCAATTTATCCCCTCTTTTGGTTAGCCTCGGACTAGTTCATAAGGGCTTAACAATCCTAACGAACTTTCAAATTTGAGGTCAACTACATTGATCATCCTCATCCACCTAAAGTATATTTATCTTTGTATAAATTTCTTTAATTTTGGCCAGTTTCATCAATTTTTGTTCTGTAAATTATGATTTATAATCTATCATCCATTATTATTTTTTTCCTCTAAACTACAGAAACCTATCTCAAATATTTTGTTAAATAGAGCACAATGCCAATTTATGATTAGGCACAAGATTTATTATTAATAAAGTTTCACACATAAAACTAATAATATTTAGACTTTGTTTGGAATAGTTTTCTCATCGTTTTCTCAATCAACTTTTTGTATAAATTTTTTTTGAAAACAATTAATAAGTAGTAGTAAAAAACTGTCCCAAATGAAGCCATAGTATAAATGTGATTTGAACATGTGGCTTTCGCTTTCGCTTTAGCTCTTTTTTCTTTGTTAAAATCAAGATTGTGAAAATCAAACTGGACAACGAACTGAAGGGTGAGGTTCACGATCGGTCGAATCGAGGTCAAACCGGATGATGTAATAAATAATAATGCTATTAAAAATTAATAAAATTATAATTATAATATGACAATCTAATCTTAAACACAAATCTATCATATCATACATATCAAGTATCCAAACTAAAAATGATTTGCAAGTTTAAAATAACACTTTATGTTATATATTTAAATATGATTTATACATATGATATAATATAATCATTTATACAATATAAATATATGATCATTAAATATATTTATAAAATTAAAAAAAAATTATAATAAAAATTTATAAATATAAATATAATTTATAATAAGAATAATATTTAATATAATATATAAATTTATAATATTAAAATTTTATATTATTAATTTTTATGATATACATTATAACATATTTATAATGCACATTAAAAAAAATTACAGCCCAACCAGCCCAAATTTATAGCCCAAATAAGCTCAAATTCACATTATAATTCATATAGTATTCATGCAACTTTTTTAGCCCACATCATATGAGGAGTTTGAAGTAATTGTCTTTAGCCATTTATATAGTGCGAAGTATATATTTTTTATTAAACACATTATGTGAGATAACCTGTATATATTATAATGTAATTAATCATCATAGTTATTAAAAATATTTAAAAAAGTTAAAAGAATTTAATAAATAAAAATTTATTGTTTAAAATTTAATCAAAACAAAAAATAATTTTTTTTATAGAACAGGTCGGTTCTTTCCAACCCGGATCGGTTCACCGGTTGAACGGCTGGTTTTTGCCGATTCAATCCGATTTGATGCGAAGCCAGTTTTTAAGCTGAATTGGACTGGCCACCTGATTAATTCACGGTTCAATCAGCCGGTTCGATCCGATTTTTAAAACTATGGTTAAAACATTTTAACATGAGCTACATGCCATTTTAATTAATGTTTTGTTGGAGTCAGGTTGAGCCAAGTTCTACTTTTTAGAACTTTATATTGCTATTTTATTGTTTGTGAATAAAAAATTTTCATCATAAATAAGAATTACTGCAAAGTGTATTATCTTTTCTTAAATTTATTGGTCTCTACTACAACTAGACCTTTACTCTCAAGTTCCACCATCTTATTTATTTATTTATTACCATATATCTTCCAGTAATCCTTGTGTTTCAACTGATCATGTCTCTATAATTTATTCATTCACTTTCTATACCTAATTCGAAATTCCTCTTCTTCTGTAGCTATTTGGCAAGCCAGGGGTGCATAAAGCCATTGTGTGATCTCTTGATCTGCCCTGATCCGAGAATTGTATTAGTTTGCCTGGAGGGCCTGGAGAATTTATTAAATTTAGGCGAGATTGAGAAAGATGCAGGTAGGACTAATGGGATAAACATCTATGCTCGAATCATCGACGAGTGCGAAGGTTTGGATAAAATCGAGAGCCTTCAGGGCCACGATAACCACGAGATCTATGAAAAGTCTGTGAGGATCCTGGAGAAGTACTGGATTGAAGAGGACGACGAAGTGACCGCCGGCGAAGCCGGTTTTCAGTTTGGACATGGAGCTCCACTCAATCCACCCCCTGGAGGCTTCAAATTCTCCTGAACCTCCATTTTCATCAAATTTGCCTGAAACTCCCCTATTTCCAGTTTCAGAGCTTTAGGACTAATGGACTACTATGATTTTTACCTAATAGAAAGGTCAGTGTTTTTGGTCTGGCTTCTTATGGTCCATCTCTTAAGGCACTTCTATTCTTTTCTATCAGTGTTAATTTGTTATTATACTTGGGCGTTTCTGTTTTGTTCTATTGTGTCTATGAAACTTTTCTCCACTTGCAAGCCAAGTTTTTTTATTTGATGAAACAATGGAAATAATCTCTTTTGCTTCCTGTAAATTTCTGAAGTGCAACAGTATACCTGATTAGTTTCATTATGGCCATTGTGGCTGTGGTTCAGTCCCTGATGAAAATGGTTTACTTGTCTTAGCTACTCTATTTCATAATATATTTGATCAGTTTGTTCTGAAATGTAAATTTATCTTTCTTTTTTTGTCTCATTTTATGTTTCACATGTTTGACTTAAGTTTATTAGTTGATTGTAGGAGTGAAATGAGCTGAGCCGGCTCACTAGTTCGAGCTCGAACTCGAAGCCTGTTTTTAAGCTCGTATATTAAATGATCTTGAGCTGGAGCGTATTCTGGCTCGGCTGAAAAGCTCATTGATTCGTTTGATTAATTTAAAAAATATTTAAAAATTAATTTAAATTAATATTACATAATATATTTTAATCTTTTTAAATTAATTCTATATTAAAAGAAAAACTAAGATTTTGTAATTTAAGAGTAAGATGTCGAGCTCAACAATTGAGTCAATTTTGAGCTTACAAAGTGAGCTAGAGCTTACAAATTTTTTAATGAACCGAGCATAAGCTTAGTAAATGAATTTGAGTCGAGCTTGAGTTTAGTGAGAATTAAATAAGTTTAGCTTGATTTAACATATACTTGACTTGACTCGTTTACATCTTTAGTCGACTTTGTTTAAGCATGAAAAAAAATTATTTTTAGAACAGTTCTTTCATCTATATAAAGGTGATAATATATTTTGGGAGATTTATATGGATATCATATAATTTTATGTTTAAATAAATAGTTTTTAAATTTTTTTTATATATATATAATATTATAGATATGCATGAAACATAATATTATTTTAAGAAAATTAATATTAATGATATTTTTAATGTAATCTAAAGAAATTAATATTAATTATATTTTTAATGTGATTTTAAAGAATTTTTATGGCATGTCTGTAAATCCGCCATTTATTTTATTACAATATAAACCAAACCTTTGCATGTTGGAAATTCGTGCAGGATCCTACCATTTCAAGCGCTTCAAAGGTCAATACTCGTAATGAAGGGGGTGAAAATGAAAATTTATTCATCTCTCAAAATCTTTTGCAAACGAGAAATTAGAGGGTCAGATCATCGGACACTGTTTACGTTCGGTATTCACTGTACTGAGCTCGGTACTATGAAGTACTGAGTACTGAGCAGTACTGAGCTTTCGGTACTAAGCAGTACCAAGCTCGATACTACTTGTTACTGATCAGTACCGAGTAGGAGGTGATGTGGCGCATTTTCATTGAGCTCCAAACACGTCCGGTGGCCTGACCCAATAATTTCCCTAAGCGAACAGGCAATAACAGAACATATTTGTTCGACTGTTAGCTGGTCCGAATGTTTTTGGTTGAATTTGTTACAATTTTCTCTCATTTACAAATTAATCTAAAATTATACAGTATTTACAAATTTGGAGATAGTTAAATTAATAAAATTATGTTCGAGCATCCTAATGTAAAATATAATGTGGCGTGCTTCAAAATCGTTGGATTGTAAGATTAATAAAATTCTATATATTATATATTACACTAATCTCAACAAAAATAGAATGAATTTAAATTCAATCATGACAGAATTTTTTTTACAAAACAAGCCTTTATTTTACATAAAAAAACCTTAAATTTTAAATCTATAACAAAAAAAATTAGAGCTTTATAAGTGAGCCAAGTTTGAGCTTTTTAAACTAGTCAAATAATCGAGCCGAGCTTAAGATTATTTTTTTCCAATGAGTCAGAGGTCGAGCTTATTAAATGAGCTCGAACTCAACGTGAGCTAAATTAGCTCCGCTCGATAATGCCTACTTCATGCGAGAAATTATTAGGCCCGGACACCGGGCCTAGAAATAGGTCCGGATATCCAATTAAAATTTGCCTCGTGGAATGCGCTTTGACTGTGCGCTTTAACAGCACTTTGACAGCACTTTGACTTGCTTTTGACTAACTTGATTTAAAATTCCGTGGACACGCATATATTCCACGTGTCAAATTTTTAGTGGATGTCCTCACGTATCTCTACGTCCCGTATCCGGACCTCTGCACCCAGCTCAACCCCCTCAGCTTGCCCTTCCTCCCCGCAGCCGCCTCCATCCGCTCCTTTACCTCCCTCACCTTCTCCCACTCTCCTCTCTCCCCATAAACCCTAGCAATCAACGCGTACCCTCCCGCTCCCATTTCCTCCTCCAGTTCCACCCAGCCCCCCGCCGCTGCCGCCGCCACCGCTGCCGCGGCATCTGGTCCGGCCGGCATCAACTTCGCCATCGCCTCTGCCTCCGTTTTCCTCCCGGCTCTCCCGTACAAATCCACCATACATCCAATATGCTCTTTCGAAACCTTGACCTTAAACTCTTTCAACATCGCTCTAAAAACTTTCTCCCCTTCCTCCACCAATCCCCCGTGCACACATGCCGCTAACACGTGCACGAACGTCGTTCCGTCCGGCGCCACCCCTGCCGCCAGCATCTGACGGAATTCTTCCGTCGCCGCCGTCCCCCGACCGTTCATCCCCATCGCTCCAATCATCGCGTTCCGCACTGCCACTGAGTAATCCGCAGAGGCGGTGAAGGCCGCTGAAGCTGCGTCGACGTCGCCGCACCGGCCGTACATGTCGATGAGAGCGGACGCTAGAATTGTGTCGAGAGGTTCGCCGGATTTCAAGATACGAGCATGGATGGACTCGCCGGAGCGTAGAGAACAGAGTCTAGCGGATGCTGCGAGCGCCGCTGAGAACGTGAACCGGTTCGGCTTTGGCGCGGCAGCGAAGAGATGCAAGGCGTCGGAGAAGTAACCGTGCCGGAGGTATCCCGTAATTATTGCCGTCCAGGTGACGGCATTCCGGTTCTCCGCCGCATCGAAGCACCGGCGAGCCTGGGCGAGCTCGCCGTCTGCGATAAGCCCGCTGATCAACGCCGTGGTGGCTACTGTTGTCCTCTCAGGCATTTTCTCGAACGCGTGGAAGGCTTCAGCGGTTCGTCCGAGTCGCATGCATCCGACGATCAGAGCCGTCCATGAGACGTTGTTCTTGAATGGGATGTCCTCAAACGCTCGCCGCACAGAAACGGCGTCGCCGGTGGAAGTGTATCCGCCGACAAGAGCGGTTCCGACGATGGTGTTCGACTCATGGCCGGAGCGGAAAACGGCGACGTGGAGCTGGGGGACGGCGGCGGGCGGTGAGGCGGAGATGATGGTGGAGAGAGTGGAGCTGGTGGGGCGGAAGTTGAGGCGGAGCATGTAGACAAAGCGGTGGAAGGCTTTGAGATGCTCGCCGGCGAGGCGGTGAGCGGCGAGGATGGCGTTCCAGGAGACGATATCGCGGTGAGGCATTTGGTCGAAGAGGTTATTGGCGTGGTCGAGGTGGCCATGGCGGGCGTATGCGGAGATGAGGAGGTTCCAGGAGGTGGTGTTTCGGTGGTGGGGATTGGAGGAGAAGGCGGCGATGGCGTTGGCGAGGTGGCCGTTGCGGAGGTGGGTGGAGATGGCTGCGTTGAGCTCGGCGGCGGTGGATATGGAGCGCACGGATACCAGATTGGATGAGATCATGATGAGATCATCGACTGTTGGTTTTACTCATAGGATGAAAGTGGTGGTCGGACGGCGGGTAGTCTCCCACTTGTGGTGAAGCCTTCGTGTTCGAAATACCAATGGAATCGTGCACTTTTGGACTAAAAATATACTCACACAATATTATATATATGTTACAAACATCACCATTTAATATGTTTTAAGTTTTTTAATGCTAAAATATTTATGAGTGTAATTTTTATTTTATATTAAAAAAAATACTATACTTAGGCATTCTTCATGTAAAAACTTGTTGGAAAATTCTGATATAATTTTTTTGTTCAAAATTACGTATATTAAGATAATGAATAATAAATCATAAAATGAATAATTCAAAGTTAGGATATTAGACAAATAATCTTATCCTCTGATCATTGGGCTATTGTTTCTTTAATAAAGATAGCCAAGTTAAGTGTTTTTTTTAATGTAAGTAATACATTTATTTTTATGTATTATTTATTAGCCTTCTAGCACTTGTTTAAGGTAGCCTAGATTTATATGGGGGGCAAATACACATAACAACAAGTAGCTTTTATGCCAATACTTGAGTTTTGCTACATTAATTCTTTTTATATATTGTATACAAATACATAAGAAAATGATAATATATATAAGACAAAATTCAAAATAAATTCTTATATTATATTATAATAATTAAATAAAAAATTATAAATTTTACATTCTATTTTATATTTTTTGATAATATTGTATTACAACTAATTAATACATAAGTATTGATTAGTATTGGAATGATTGTGCTTCAGTCTCTATTATATTAGAAAAGAAACTATTGTGATTCCATTGCTAATATATGGGATATATTAGATTGTATGGAAAAAAAATTAAAGATAAATAGCTTATGGATGTACTCTTAAGGAATTTTATGAAGAATTATATGTAGTGCAAATGAAAGTTGTTAGAAAATCAGATTAAATAAATTGATATCCAATTTCAATAATTAAGAATCAGATTTACAATAATAAGCCAATTCAAATCATGTTTCAAGCCCCCGGGCTTAAGGTAGTTCCGCCCTTGGTGTTGGATCTTGTTTTATTCGGTGGATAATATTAACTCGTACTTTGTGTCTCTTGTGAATTGAAAGCATTTGAGAAGAATATAATGAAACATGATTACAAGCATTTCTTACTTTTTGATGTCTCTAGGTAGTTAAAAGGTACACTTGCATAACTAAACATGACCTTGATCACTCTTAAACCACCTTTGCCCAGGGCAGAGAGCATGACTGCCTAATGTAGAACCATATCGCATGCCATCTCATCAATGTAATGCTTTGTGATTTCATGACCAAGTACTTGACGATAGCCACAAACATTATCATAGGCATTAGTTTTGTGGGAAGGGCTATCATTAATCTTCTACCCCTCTCTTTTGAAGAAAGAAGAATCTTCTTTGAGAGAAATTATTACGGGCGATCATCGGACGGTTCAAAGGTCAATCAAGATGCGTCACATCATCTAATACATAGTGTTACACAATAATGATACACAATATATTGGTTACATGGCACGTTTAGATTGGCTTTTAGACGGTGTCTGATGACCGCACGTAAAATCGCCTTCTTTGAATAGTTATTGAGTCTTCTGCGGTTTTTGCACTCTATGGCCATCGCCACATAGGCAGGGTTATCATCAATTAAGAATATAAGTGAAGTTCATTTGTGATTTGCAAAATTCCAAGCCTATTGATTGACGAAATCACAGCAACAACAACAACAACACCACCAAACCTTTATCCAAGCCCTAAACAAACTAGGGCCCAAGACACCAAGAACAAAAGACACCAAATCAGCCACAATCATGCATAACCCTAACCCTAATCCCTCATTCCTACTTAAAGCATACAATTAAACATTTAAGCCAAATTGCATATAAGCCCTTGCCGCCCCCTCCTTTGGCTCCAAGCTTTTTGAATTTGAATCCTTAGTGGACCCCATCTCCTCATAGGCGGCACTCACAACGGGGCGGACCAACTTGGTCCGCCTCTTGTATACGTGAGGCGGCCCATGGCAAGGAGCCAGCTGGACCAGTCTAACAAAAACTTAGCATGAGTTGTAAGACATGGAAATTGCAAAAACAGAACCTCCAAAATGGATGCATTATGACAAACTGCTATTCGCAAGTTACCAAAATGCTGCGCAAACAAATAACTTCTAATGCAGTCAGAGGTGGCTATGATAGAGGTGAGGTAATGCTTAAAGTTGAAACCGAATCAGTCTGAGGTAGAGAATTGAATTGAATAAGAGAAGTAACTAAACAAAAATCAAAGAGAGCAACCCATTCTCATGGGGAACATCACATGCATAATTCAAAATAAAACTAAAACTAATAAAAAATAGTGAAAAAAAACTATAAAATTAAGTCAAAAGTTAAATTTTCAATTTCTTTTTGTCAATGCAAGAGGTACATGATTTATAAGTCATCCGGCAATGAGAGGTCAAATGTACTTAAAAATAATGAATGGATCACGTTTAATCACAATTTGGTTGAAGTTGATTGAGCGTTCTAACTTCTTATTAAACCCACAAACGGTACAAATATGACAAACAATTAAAAAAAAATGACAGATATGCTTATGCTTAAATTCTAGGAAAGATAACCAACCCACAAATTAAGGTTTTAAGTGCAATGCTGATTTTTCTTAAATCAACCTTCATTCTATTCTGCAATTTCTCTTTCAAATAATAGATTGAAAATAAACAATTATGCCAAAACGACATTTAAGGAAGAATGGAAAAAATAAGCAATAAGAGGTTTATAGTGTACAACAACAATACCTCGGCAAAAGGAGATATTGTTCACAATGGCAAATTAATCGATCCTTTCCATCTGCTTTGGGCCCCAATTAACCACTCAAATAAACAAAACACACACTCACATCTTCATAAATCATCTATGATGTAGCATTCAGCGAAGTGACAAAGCACAATAGCCTCGGGTACACATCTGAAATATATAAAAAAATAACAGAAGGTACTCAAGAAAAAATATCATACAATTAGCATGATGAATATGTGACAATTAACCATAGGAATAATCATATGTATCATTATAATTTTATAATGACAGTACTAAAAATAAAAAATAACAAGGCAACAAGAAAAACAATTCAAACACGGTATTTAAAATGATTATTACAAATTATATGTTAAGAAGATTTTCAGAACATTTAAGTATATATCCACTATTCTTTTGAAAAGACATTATGTCCTTAAAACTTGTGGATCTTTTCAAGATAGCATATCTCTAGGTTCTCCAAAGGGACATGAATGGTAAGATTATGACTCAATATGACAAAAGGCGAGGACTGAGAAGCACAATGACTTTGAGAGAAGAAAGTGGCACTGAAAGTCAATTTGAGTTTAAGCAAATGGTTCAAGTTCCAGTTCGAATTCCAATTCAAGGCATCCGAATAACATTTATAATTGACTTAACATATCATGTAGCTACATGAGTAAAAAATCTATGTTATTTATAGAAGTTTACTAATGCATTTCGCTATGAGCACCATGTAATTCTTTTTTTTTTTTCTGAGGGCTCATTTGATTACTTGTAAAAATAAAGTATATTCATAAGATGGTGATTTTATTTTCACTCATTATCTGAGCAAAGTGAAATGATTGCTTTAAAGATTTTGACAAACTTTAGTAAATTCAATATTTTTCAAAACTTGTTTTCTAATTTCAAGCAACCAAATGAGCCTTACTAAGTATATACAAAGAATTTATTTCCTTTCTTTCAAACAAACACAAAAAAGACTAAAATTAATGAAATTAGGAAACAACTCAATGAAGTTAACGTTCATCTGATCAAAACTTCATCTGATTTTCTGTAATATTAGTTATTTCAATTGAAGGAAATTAATATAGGATAAATTAATTTAGAATTTATTTTAAGCATTATTTAGATCATTTGATATTTATTTAGTTTTGAGTATATTAGACTTACCTGCAAAAAGTCAGGTACTCCTTTCATATACAGAGACCTTTGACCTAAGGTTTGGATTATTATGATTGATGATTAAATGAAATTTGGTTTCATCAAACCATAACAGTTGGCTCCTTTTTTTCTCCTCTCTTCTCATTTCCTTATCAATCTCTATCTACTCTCTCTCCCCTCAAGTCTTACTTTCAGCAACCGTTCTCTCTTCTTTGTGCTTTTGCTATATTGCTCAATATTAAATTAGTATCAGAGCCAAGTTTTCTTATTATTCACCTTCTTAATTCTACTTGCGGCAACCATGCTTACACCTTATCGTGTCCTCAATGTACTCACCAACATGCATTTAGTTTGCACTGAAAAGAACTCATCCTTCAAGAATAGCACTCACCATTTATATTTTTGCTCTCTTTGTGCAATCACACCTTTTTCTTCATCAATGCTTCAGCTACTTGCACATTCCTTGCACCTCTAACTTGATCGTAGTTCTAACCGCAAACATCCATCACCGCACTTTTTGTAATATCTTCCTTTCTATAAATTTATGCCCCTTCCTAATTGTATTGCAGCTTGCATTATTCCTGACTACAATGCCCATCATTTCATGTCGAGTCCCCTTCTAAAGCAAGAGTTCTCTAGCATCCTCCCCTCACTCTTAAGCCCTATGCAAATCGCACTCACTTGCATTCTCTACCATGTCAATCTTATCACGTAACTATGCCTTTTGCATGAGATCACCAACACGTTCTCATATGTTCATAGCGCCAATCCAAGTACAACTTACTAGTTGTATCTTTTACTGATTTTTCGTAAAAACTTGTTGCTCATGTAGAAGTTCAACAATGACAAATGAAATCCTATAGATTATCCTTCAGTTTACTCTCAAAAAAAACCATTGAAAATTGGTTTGAACTACTTTGATACAGGTTCCACCAATTTATGGGTGAAAGCTTGAGCAAAGGACAATAACTTTTTGTTGTTCACAATAAATTAAACATCATTTTTGCACTAGTTTGACACTAGTAGACCATTATAGGGATCAAAGACTTATTTGATAAAGTTACTATGGTAATGGTATTTTATTCACTCTTCTATACGTTACTATCCTTAATTTGAAATTTTATTTTAAATTTATGTTGATTGGTAGATCTCAAGCTATTCTTAGGAATAATACCTAGAGAAACTCTATAAATTTATGACTTAAGTGTCCATTACAAACCTATCCTAATTTTAATAAGCTTAAGATAATTATCACCACTACACTTGAGAATGAGTGTACTAGAGATAAATCTTGCTTACTACAAATTGCATGATATGAACTAAGCTTAAATTACTTTATCATTATCCTTACACTTTCAAGAACTACGTCAACAGAATAAAAATTGTTTCTTTCATGAATTTAATTTCGATAATTAACATAATAATTTGTTTTATTATTCCACTTAAGTTGCACATGCTATTAGTTACATTTTTGTTTGTCTAGCATATTTATTTTAACCGATTGCATGAAAGTAATTCATCATGCTATTGTGACCATGGGACTTTATGTAATGAAATAGAACTTAGACCCAATAGTAGAATTAATAAATTTAACATCTGATTAAATTATAGCTAAACTAGATGAACTTAGAAATTAGATTGAGTGTCTATAATGAGAACGACCAACATCCAATAACAAAGGCGTTCAGGGTACATAATGTTAATAAATGAAATGTGCATTATCACAAGAGTATAAATTATTACAATCCTCAATATGATGATCAGTATATTAAAGCATTTACTGATTAGACACCCACATATTATCATAAAAATGTAAAGCATCAAGCAACAACAATGTACTTTTGGTAATGTTGTTGAGAGCACTATTGACTACCCCAATCTAATGAAAGGCATCATTTGGCCTAATTTCAGCAAAGGCTTTTTATGTCTCCTGTATTAAAACCCTTATGTCCACTTGTAAAAGAAAATAATCACATTAAGGCTATATAAAGCCATAAGTGATGGGGACATCAGATCGTGGAAGGTTTATCAGAGACGTGGCCGCCGATCTACGACCACGATCGAGTCTTTGTATTTTTGAGTCATTTGTATTATTTTATTATTCATGCATTTTATTTATTAGGTATCTTTATGTTTTCCGTTTGTACCCCTTTAATGGGAAGCGTCGTATGTAAGCCCAAAGGGCAAGAGTGTCTTTTATTTCATTGAGTCATTGTATCCGGCTATTTATAGCCTCTTCTTTCATTTTATTGATTAATGAATGATTGCTTATTGAAATTTTCTTCTTGCATGAGTGGTGAGAGCTTGAGAGTTCTAATGGGGAGAGCTTCCTAGGAGAGGAAGAAGATTGGCGCAATATCCACCAACCTAGATAAGTCGGGTTCGTGGTTTTCTTCGTTTATCTCGTCTCTTTTCTTCCGTTGTCCCTCCTTCTTCCCCCCTCCATTATCCCATAGCCACCGGATTTCCACCTCCACCCGAAACCTCTCCTCCTCTCTCCACCTCACGATCCACCCCTATACCCGAACCCATCCACCCGCCAGCTCTAAAACCCCACCCCAATGCTTTTCATTGCCTAAATTGGAATTGGATATTTTGGGACAGAATTTTGAATTCAAATTCATTTAATTTGAAATTTGAAAACTTTCCTAAAATACCAAATCTATTTTTGGAAAGTTCCAAAATTAAACCTATTTAAATTTTAAATTTGAATTGGATTTAATTAAAAACTTTCTCTTTAATAATCCCAATTAAGAAACCCCTAATCCCTCTCATTAATTGCCCCCTTGAACACCCATACCGCCGGCCTCCTTCCCCTTGGATTTGGGATTGAAATTTCTTTCCTATTTCCTATCCCCACCTTTGGAAATATTTCCAAACTCCTAGCTCCATAGCCGAATTTCCTAAGCCTTATTTCCTATTCTATTTCCCAAATCAAATCACTGATTTAGGGAATAGAAATCCCTCAGCTCCCTATTATCCCGCCGCCCCCCTTCTCCCCTCTCTCTTTCAAATCTCCTCTCTACCTTTATTTCCCTATTAGCTTTGATTCCATAACTTTTGCTCCTTCTAGTTCTTTTCCTCCAAACACTGAAAGCTGAAATTCCTCTCAGATTTCTGAAATAAATCTGAAAATATTTCAGATTTCTTGAAGGAACTATTTCAGATTTTTGGAGGACACGTGGAGTTCGTTCTTGCCACTACTCGAGAGTTGTATCAATTGCTAAAGAGATTCTACCTTCAATCATCCATGAATGGCAGATCCCCTCATCCATGAATGGCGGATCTCGAGACTGAGTATGGTTTAACTTGGGACGAAGACGGTTTCACCGACATCCTACGATCAACCTTCTTCGACGTGAACCCGAGTATTGACCACACCGTCGAAGACTACTAGGAGCGGATTCTAGATACATTGGTGGAAGCTATCGACGAACACTTCGAAGGCGTCGAGTGGAGGATCTCCACTACTCCTTGACGAAGGTTCCTCTTCTCCCTTACATCTTTTATCTTTTAGTCTAACTTCTCTTGATTAGATCGCAGTCACGACGGACTCCTCCGCTTTGCTCTTGCTTAAGCTTAGTAAACGTAGGATTTGAGTGTACCACTATGCTTTCTAATTCTCATTGTTAGACTAGGGATTATTTGGGAAGCTACTACTATTCATTGTGTTGTTTTCTAATTATTTTGGAAGTTTTCAAAGCTCTCAACATGTGATTTAAGCCTAAGCAGATAACCACTAATCGTTTTGATTCATTGTTTGAATTTGCTAGCAAGTTTGTTCTAGAATTATTCTAATTATGAGTTGTGCAAAATCCATGTGAGTTAAAGAGCATTTCATTTTCGTAGTCCTGCATCAATAAGCTTTTTTTTATGATGATGATTTGGAAAAAGTTTCTTCATTGCAAGATGATTTTAAAATTGAAACTCAATTTCAATGTGAAGTATAATCTAAGATAGAACCTAAAAGTGCACTTATACTTGCATCTATGTTCACATTTGAAATTTCTTGTGAATTAGAATTAGCCTCCAAACTTGAGACTGGAACTAAAACTAACATTGATTATGATCACCTCCTGCTTGCTAATACTGTTAGTTTAGATGTAATTTTTATTCTCCAACTCTCAAGAAATTATCTGTTGGGATTTCTCATATACAAATTAATCAAAACATTAATTCTGTATTTGGTTATGTTATCAAGAATGTCATATAATAGGAAAACCACGTGGACAATAGTGCATTAAAATTGCATATGTGTGGACTTCATATTGATGGATGGCTTCCTTATTGCAATCTTAAATCAAAAAAATTCTTTTAATGTCAATGATAGACCATACCATACTATTTAATAATTATATACTTTGATTCATTGTACTTTAAGAAAAAAAGCCTATCTTTCTAAAATGCTAATTTTTATTAAGAGAGCTATTTATAAAAGATGGGAAGTTCCTTGAAATTTTGTTGGTGTTTATCATGAGTTTTTAACCTTTTAACCTAATGAAGTTATCTATTATAATTCTCATAAAAATCTTATAGAATATAGGCCAACATGCATCTTCTTTTGATTTTATTGTGTTATTTTTAGTTCATTTGCATAATTTTTTTGTTGACATTGAAAATTTAAATGCAATGCATAATGAAGTTTTTATGGCCAGTCCATATGTTTACTATATTTTAGGATCATAATGATGAAAATTATATTTAAGTTTACAACTATCTTATATGTTTTCTACATTTTAATTGCAATATCAAACCAAAAACTCAAAGTTTTATTATATTTTAAGAAATCTAGTACCTATTATGTTTGTTATTGTTCCACCTTTCAACATTGATATTAATTTGATTTTTCAATGATAATGTTAGTTACCTTGCAAAGATCTTTCGAGATTTCAAAAGTTCTTACAAGTATATTGTTGGAGGAGTGTTGCATTCACGTCAGAAATGTCAATCCAACAACTGTGGCACCAATTCCACTATCATCCACCATTAGATGATTCTTCGGGGCCAATAACAAGTTGTAGGTTATCTCTTCTAGGCTTTGGATGAGTAATTTTGTAGCCCAGGAAAGATGAGTATCTTCATAACCTAATAGAATCGACGAAGTCCATCTTAGTAAGACTGCATATGATTGCTCATTTTCCTATATTATTAGTTGTTCGTATTTAAGAAAATGAAAGATAAATTGGATTATTTCAAAATTATTCAGATCATTTGGTATTCATGTAATGTTAAGTTGTTATTGGGCTTTCTAATTAAAAAAATCAATGGCTCCCCATAGATAAGGATATCTTTTACCTATTTCTTAGATTATTATGATTTACAATTGAAAGAAATTTGATTTCCTCAAACCCTATTGGACAGATTCTTTTTCTCTCCCCCTCTCTTCCTCTACTTCACCATTTCCCACAGTTGGGTTCCTCATTTCAACTCTCAATTCTTCTATTCTTTTTACTTCAGCTATATCACTTTGTATCACAACTTCCAATGAACTCATTTATAAGTAAATGTGGATAAAAGAGATAAAGTGATTTACTAGAACAAAATCAAGTATAACAGCACAATATTAAGATGATTTTTATTACACTTTTAAAAACAATTCAAATTCACATTAAATATCTTTACTAAACATAGTATTTAAAATATACAAGATGCAGCAAATGATGGTATTTCAAAAGATGGTTTTTCATTCTCATACCTACAAGTATTATTTTTGAACAAATAGGTCACAGTGCCATTCATGAAAACGCTTGCGAAAGTCCAACACTACGTCTTCATTTGGCCATGATTTGTTGTGCTGCACAGAGGAAAATGACAGGTACTCTGAAAGATATGGTCGACTCGCTACCAAGTGTATTCTCCATTGTGCCAAGCTATGAAGAGTGTGCAACAACGGAAATAGAGTGTTCATAAAAGGATGTGCTGAAAGCCACAAAGCATATTTTACATTGTTTCCAGTGTATGGATTTCTGCTGCGCTTCTCCCAC
This sequence comes from Dendrobium nobile, assembly GCA_022539455.1. Taxonomy (NCBI): domain Eukaryota; kingdom Viridiplantae; phylum Streptophyta; class Magnoliopsida; order Asparagales; family Orchidaceae; genus Dendrobium; species Dendrobium nobile. The sequence goes on along the minus strand of CM039728.1, from coordinate 38,681,868 downwards.
AAAAATAAAGGGGGCAAGACAGGTTTTTGAAAAGCAACGGCTATAAAAAGGACTGAATTAGAACTGCACACCTTGGTCACAAGGAAATAGAGTGCTTCTGAAAGGATGTGCTGAGAACCACAAAGGATAAGCTACATTGTCTCCAACAGAAAAAACCTCCTTCCACACCTTATTCTTTCTACCATATGTCAAAATTTTCCTTTGTGTGGCTAAGAACACTACATCACTACTTAAGCATACAGGAAAAGCACTTGCCGCAAACCCCAAGATGCACCTGAGATGCACTCTATCAATCAGAACCCAATGCTCTCTGTCATAGTCCTTCAGAGCCCATATATACAACCACACACCTAATATCTGAATCAAAGAGACAGAGCCCTCCAATTCCAGAAGATAAATCCTCCCGCAAAACCCAACAGCCACTATCTCCTCAGGCAACGAAATCTTTCTCCAAACATTACTCCTCAAATCAAGCACAAGCACATAAGAGCAGCTGTGTGTAAGCCAATGCAGTGAATTGTTGGAGAAAACAACTTGATTTCTATTCATGTGGGTAAATTCATCATAAAAAGATGAAACAAACCTAGTCCAGGAGTTAGTCTCTGAGTCAAACACCATACAAACAAGTTCCTCATACGGCCTCCGGCCAAATGGCCTGCAAAATCCCGCAACGGCTACATTGAACTTCCATGAACATGTATCAAAAGACAACCCTACAAGGGTCTCCTCGTAGTCAGGGTGGAACCGTGAAAAGGGCCTTTCTCTGGTTCTTGGTAGCAACCTGAACTCTTTTGTCATCGGATTGCAGACATAGAAGACTCCCCGGTTGGGAATACTTGAGCAACACAAGAGGCCATTGCATGAAGCTCTCACCTTGACTCTATCTTCCAAGAAATTCAACGAGAAGCACGAAGCGGCATCGAATCTGTCGACGCTGAGAAAACTGGGGATGGGATTCGCAGGCTCCATGACTTCCAAGAGTACGATGGGCTTATGCAAGGAGGTCACCGAGTATAGCATGATGAAGTGCTTCTCGGAAGTGAGCCTGTACCATGATCTACAAACAGTTTTGAAGCGAAAAAGGGACTTAACAGGAAGTCTCGCGAGGATTAGGAGGATGACATCGCATGGAAGAACTCCGCTGGGGGGTTCTGAGGAGCTCATCGGCTCGCGAGGAGTAACTGAGTAAGAAGATCGGGTTTTGTTTTGCGCTGGACTCATACAAGGGAAAATAACCCAGGATTGAATGGGATGAAAGACGGCAGTTTGACAGAATTGGACCTATCATTTGCCGGAATCCGCCATTGAAGGTCAATACGGTGAAGTCTTGCAGACGAATCAGTTTCCCGAGCGATCACAGGGTGGCTCCCATTTGCCAGTAAAAGAAAAATGCCCTAAACTCCATGATTTTCTCCCAGCCCCGTAGTGGACGTGAATGTGGAAAAACTATTCTGCGGAGTCGGGATGTACCGATAAAAATGCGCGACATCATGTACCGCCCTCCGTATTCAGCTCGGTAACTCGTACAGTGTTCGGTACCGCTATTGAGCTCGGTACCCAGCATCCGGTGTCTGCACAAATAACCTCTCGTGAATGTGTGGTTTTCAAAACCATTTTTGTTGGGAAATTTAGGTCAATTAAGATCACTTTAGGCACACGTAGGGGTGCAAATGAGTCCAGTTGACTTGGAGCTAGGGGGTGTTCGAGTCCAATTCAACTATCAAAACCCGAGCTCTAGCTCGAGCTCGAATTCGAGTCGAGTTTAAAATCCGATCTCGAGCTCGACTCATTCTCATGTCGAGCGACTCGTCGAGCTGCGCTATCGAGCCCGTCGTTGCGTCTATCGAACCAAGAGCCGAGCTCCGTCCCTCGCCGCCGCGCCCATCATCCCGAGGTTCGTCATCATCCAGAGCTCGTCCGCCATCATCCAGAGCTCTGCCGTCGAGATTCGTCGTCCCAAACTCGTAGTTGCGTCCGCTGTTGAGAACCAACGTCTCGAGCTCATCTGTCGTCTTCCTGAGCTCCGCCGTCGAGATCCGTCATCCCGAGGTCATCATCCAGAGCTCGTTCGCCATCATCGAGAGCTCCGCCATCTGTCGTCGTCCCGGCTCAATCGTTTTGGATTTCTGAGCAAAACCATCATCGTTATGAGCTCGTACTAGCGTCCGCCGTCGTCGTCCCGAGCGTGTCGGTCGTTAGGATCTGCGCGTGCTCTGTGACTCTCTCTTTTTGGATTTCCCGCTCGCAAGATTTGGATTTACTGTCCGCGAGCTCCGCCGTCGAGCTGCTCGTCGAGCTGATGGCGATTCACCAAGCACCCTTTCATTGACATTGAGTTTTACGCCATAAATCCATAAATCAGGGATTTGCAAGAGATTTGAATTTATTGCACATTCGAAAACTATTTGGCGGGATTTACCTTAAATCTGACATAAATCATGTGACAATTTCAATACCAAACAACCCCTTAATAGAATTTGTTTGTGAAATTGGCTCTTTAGTTTTAGGATGTGATTATGACATTGTGAAGAATTAGTCTAGAGATTAAGAGATTTTGGAAATTGGGATTCTAATCTGTCTTTTTTAGGCAATTTCTTCATAAAAAATGTAGGCTTCATTTTGCCAAGCTTATATCCAAAAAAGCCTTAGTGTCTTACCGTTAACATTTTTCTAATGCGTATTGCATATGAATGATTTTTATTCATCCCTTTATTGCAGGTGTGGACCGTGTGGTAATTTTCCTCTATTTACTTTTAATACCGGGCCATTTGACATAATTAAACTTGTCCTCTAATCACTTTTAGTTAAACATTTATGAACGTCACATTAAAAATCAGTAAGCTCCATTTGATTTTTATGATGTTTTATTTTTTTAATCAATTTATGCTTCATTTTTAGATTATTACATTGTCATTACTTCAATAATTTGGTTTGTGAGAAGATTGTAAAGTCTCAAAACAAATAATTGAATTAAAAAATGATGTATTCATAATTTTGCTGGATGAATCTCATGATATATCAATCAAAGAGCAAGTTATTGTTACTTTACGTTATGTTGACAAACTAGGTTGTATTATTTAGTATTTTATTGGAATTGTTCATGTTGCAGGGACATCAACTTCAACACTGAAGAAGGCTATTGAAGCACTTTTTGCAAAATATGGATTAAGTATGGCACAACTGCATAGATAAGACTATGATGGAGCTAGCAACATGCAAGGTGAGTTTAATGGACTAAAAATATTACTTATGAAAAAAAATTGTTCAACCTATTATGTATATTGTTTTACGCACTAACTCTAATTAGCATTTGTTGCGGTCGCAAAAAATTATGTCTAAGCTACTTCATTTTTTTAATGCAGTTACTAGTTTGACAAACATTATTGGTGTTCATGCAAAAGAAGATATATACTAAGAGGATGACATTATAAAAAAATTATTGAGCAACTAGGAAGTTGAGGAGTTATGAAAGGTAGAGGTTTAAACCAAGAAATTGTTCTTCAAAGACCATACAATACTCATTGGGGTTCACATTATAATTTACTTATCAATTTAATTCTTTTGTTTGGATCTATAATTGAGGTTTTTGAGATAGTAATACAAAACGGATCTAACAGTGAACAAAAAGGTGAAACATATGATCTACTCAACTCTATGCAGGATTTTGAATTTATTTTTTAATTTGCACATGATGAAGACTATATTAGGAGTTACTATGTAAGAAAAATATCAAGATATAGTATTTTCAATTGTAAAATTTTTCTTTATAATATATTTTATTTTTTTATAATGATGATTCTAAAAAAATTAAAACTACCAATATGAATCCCAAGCTTTGATGAAAAAAATTGAGAGTTTTTTATTATTATTCAATAAATTATGCCCCAACATGAAAAAAAAAATCATGGCTCTTGCCCTTATCCCAATGAATTTTGCTAGTTATCTTTCAAATAGTATCCTCAACTTCCAACTATTTATCTTAGGTCTTATCAAGCTAATGCTTCTCTAGAGGCTCACCGGCTATGTTGTTGATGGAACAATAATATATTTGTAAATATTTTATTTTATACAATTTTTTACCTTATTTAGATGTTTTAATAATTCATTTACACCAAATTATCTATTAAAGATTCAACCATAGCACTTTTTAACTACTAGACTTATCTGAGCATATCTTATATGGTTTCAACTGTAAAGTGTCAATTGCCCTACTTAATTGCTCATGGGTGAAGGATGAAACAGAACTTACATGTCACAATCTAACTCGATAAGACCCACAGACAAAATATGTCATATCGTGTTGGCCAGCAACAAGTCGGCCTAAGATCAAAGTTTTGGGAAACTATTATTATGTGTCAGAATATTCATAGTGGTAAAGAAATGATGAGTTTAATATCCTATCTTTATATGAAGATCCATCACACACATAGATAAGAGAGAGGTATAACAATCATAAGAAACAACAAATTGTTTACTTGAATAATCAAGGAAAAGAAAAAATTATGATGGCTTGGCTCAGTTAAAATGAATCCAGTAGTTTTTTTTATCGATTACCAATGATGCCCTTGCTTGAGGGAAGACATTGGCATAATATAGCCAAATTTCTATTGTATAAAGCACATTATATGATTGGAGTTAAAATAATCCAATAACATGAGTGTTATTCTTAAGAGAATATTTTCTTGGTTATTTAGTCAAAAGGATTGTAGTAGTGTAATGATGGTCAAAGGGACCATAGTCAAGTGACGATGGTCAAAGTGATCGTAGTCTAGTGATGGTGGTTGAAGGGATCGAAGTCGGGCGACAGAGGTAAAGAATCGTAGTCAAGTGACTGAGGTTGGATGGATCATAATAAAAAATGACGGAGTCCAAAATGACTGTTTTGGTTGGCAATAGAGATAGGAGGGACTATAGTGTAACAACCTAAAAAAATCTAAAAATTACTTTAAAATAAAAAAATATAAATATCTAGATGGTGCGTTACAATGTTGTGTTTTCGAGTGTAGTGGCATTGAGAGCACTATGGAGCTAAAAAAATGCCATCGCAACATTAAGAGTTCTGGTTTATAGTAATTCTGGATTCAACATGCAGTGCTGCAATGTCACACACTAAAATAAATTTTTATACATTTTTAATATAAATTCTTGCCATCATTTTACTCCCTCACTCTCGCCACATTCTTGGTCAAGAAGAAAGAAAAAGAAGAAGATGATGAAGGAAGAGAGAAAAGAGAGAAAGCTACTTTGAGTTATTTTTGTTAGCCATTCTTGTTATGAATTTTATTCTAATTGAAGTAAGCGGCTATAATCTTAGTCTTATTTTCAATGAGTTTCCTTTCTACAACTTTAACCTTCCCAAATTAATAAAATATATTTTTAGTTTAAATAATGTTTAGTTGTTGTTGGGGTGATTTGTAAAGGGTTTAAGAGAATGGGTTTGATGTATGTGCAAATGAACCTATTGATACTGTGGTTTGACCAAGTCAAACCATGATGGGTTGACTCAAAACATATTTGGGGATGTTTAAGTCAAGCTTTGAAGTGATCTTAATGGATCAAAAGGGCTGATTAAATCATATGGAATGATTGAGCTCGAATAGGTGTAGTTGACTAGGCTTGGGTCCAGTTGGCCCAGTCAACTGGTAATTAGGTCAAGGTGACCAATCATGTCCATTTCACTATGAGAAGTGTTTGAGGAAGTTTGTGGAGTTCAAAGTCAAGCTGGAATTGAATTTGTGGTAATTGGAGTATATAATCAATTGAGCTAACTTGAGTTAGCTCAACTAGATCAAGCTTGCCAATCACTTATTCAGAGAGCTAGTGATGCAGGATTTGATGTATGAGGCTCCTAGTGAAGTGGTTTGGACCTTGGTTGAGATCAAAGAGTCAATCCACTATGCAAATTAATACACTGGGTGCCTGACTATAGTGCAAGTTTGTAACTACATATAGACATAGACTGATTGATTAGAGATATGAAGATTTGATGATTGATTATTATAAACTGACTAGAGAAGTTGATTGACCGATTGACTGGTTGAATGTTGATTTTTTGATTGATTAAGTTAATGCTGAATGATTGAATGAGGGATGATTGAATGATTGATTAACCAAGAAAATTGAATGCCCGTCATGATTGATAATCAATGGATTGTAGGGTAATTAATTAAGATTTGATTGAAGGTGTTTAATTGAATGAATATATAAGCTGATTAAAAACTAGAGATTGATTGAAGCATTGGAGATAATTGAATTTTAATTGGGGATTGGATATTTGATTGAATGAATGATAGATAGAGTACTAGATGATTGACTAGTGGATGACTATCAATCACTAGATGTTTAATCATGACCTTGGAAGGTACTAATGTCATTATACAAAAATAAGGTCAACAATAAGCATTATTAATCCCTTTCTTTTTAGAACTTTCCATAACACTTCTCTTGGAACTTTATCATATGCTTTTTTCTAAATCAATAAATATCATATGAAGATCTTCCTTTTTCTCTCTATACTTCTCCATCAAACCTCTCAATAAATATATGGCTTCCAATCCAAATTGATTTTGAGAAACATTAGTATCACGTCGTAACCTATGCTACATAACCCTCTCCCATAATTTTAAAGTATAACACATCAACTTAATTCCTCTATAATTTGTGCAATATTATGCATCGCCTTTATTCTTAAAGACACAAATCAAGACATGCATTCTCTACACATCTAACAACTTTTTAGTCTTCAAAATAAGATTACAAAGTTTAATAAGCCAAGAAATTCCTTCATCTTCTAAGCGTTTCCACACCTCTATTGGAATATTATCATATCCAATAGTTTTCCCACAGTTCATTTTATTTAAAGCCTCTCTAACTTCAGCTTTAGTAATATGCCAATAAAAATAAAAAATTTTATTTTCAATTAGATTGTTAGGGTCACTAAAGTCAATAATATTTTCATAATCTTCATTGAAAAGCTTAGCAAAATATATCATCAATCTTTGTTGAATATCCTCTTTTTAAAAAAGTACTTTTTGGTCTTCATCTTTAATGCACTTCATTTGAACTGAATCCTTACTACTCTTATCTCTTTGTTTGGCTATCTTATACATATATCTTTTGTCATCTTTAGTATCTAATCTATTATATATATTATTAAAAGCTAAAGTCTTTGTGTCACAGAATGCTTTCCCTTAGACTCCTTGCGGGTAACTTTATATATATTTGTCTTAATTTTTAGAATTTTTACATCTAAATCAAATTTTATAACAGAGTTAGCCTCTTATTTTTGAACTTTTCTTGGACATTTTGATTCCACCACCAATTATTTTTACTATTAGAAGCTTTTCTTTTTGATACTCCAAGCACATCCTTTGCAATATTCTTAATATTATAAGGTATTATTTCAATCTTAAGATTGTGAATCTTACTCTCAAAGATATTCTTTGTTAAAGTTCTTTAAATGACATTATCTAATCTTAGAATAATGATATACTATATTTTTCATACTTTGCCCCTTCATTAAGTCCAAAACTAATAAGCGGTGTTAGGTGCATAGACTTTCACTTGGAATAATTTTATAGTCTCTGCAATCTAAATAATATATTTTTCTTACAAGAAAATAATCAATCTGAATTTTATTATATTCAATCTTATACGTGATGAGATGCACATTTTTTTTCTTAATATATAAAAAGTTACTTAGCGAAAGGTTTATCAATACAAAATCATCCCCATTTTTCAGTAATAAAAAAATAATATGATAAAAAAAAATTCCAAAAGCACAAAATCTTTGAAATTAAAAAATAGGGTAATGATTTCTTACAATAAGATAATCAAATTTCTCAATAGGGTCGATAACGAAAATTGCTCTACATCCTTCAAATTTAGAGTTTTCTTTTCTTTCTCCTCACTTTTCTAAATAATTTCACCTTAGCATGCTCTGTTAGTCGATTTTAGGAATTAGATTAAGTGGCTTAAGATATTTATAATAAAATAATATATAATATCAATATTGTTGCGTCCTGGAGTATTCACGGTGGTAGAGATAATATATAGTTTAACGTCCTAGCATTGTACAAAGATCCAGCACACAAACAGATAAGAGAGAGGGTGTAGCATTCATAAGATACACCAGAGTTTTTACATGGAAACCCCTGAAAAGGGGGAAAACCACGGGGCCTGGCCTAGTTTAAATGAATCCACTAGAATTTACAGTCGATTACAAATGAGGCCCTTCCTAGGGAGAAGGCCTTGGCTTGATGTTACAAATGTACATCATATAGAGCGCATTACATAGTGGGAGTTACATGTTTGTTTGGTTGGAAGGGCCGTAGTTGGACGGGGGTCCGAAAAATCGTAGTTTGATGATGGAGGTCAGAGTGACCATAGTAGGTGACGGAGGTTGGGAGGACCGTAGTCGGCAGGAAATAGGAGTATGAAAGACAGTTATCTGGTGATGGAGGTCGGAAGGACCGTAGTAGGTGACGAAGGTCTAAAGGATCATAGTTGGCAGTATTCTGCGAGAACTCTGGGCATCAGGTGGTGGCCTGGTGGAGCTCAAGGCCTCAATTAGTGATCCGGTGGAAGTTTGGGCCTCAGGTGATGTTTTGGTGGAGCACACGGCCTCAAGTGGTAGTCCGACGGAGGTGATGGCCTCAAGTGGCGGTCCGGCGGAGCAATGGCGTCAGGCGGTGGTCCGGCGGAGGTGGGGGCCACAAGTGGTGGTCCCGCGGAGCATTGGCGTCAGGTGGTGGTCCGGGGGAGGTGAGGGCCTCAAGTGGTGGTCTGACGAAGGTGAGGGCCTCTAGCGAAAGTGAGGGCCTCTGGCGAAGGTGAGGGCCTCTGGTGAAGGTGAGGGCATCTAACGAAGGTGAGGCCCTCTAATGAAGGTGAGGGCCTCAGATGATGGTTTGGCAAATGTGAGGGCCTCTGGCGAAGGTAAGGGCCTATGTGGTGGTCCGGTGAGGCTCTGGCGATGGTCCTGCGAGGCTCCGGCGGTGGTCCAGCGAGGCTCCGGCGAGGGTGAGGGCCTCATGTGGTGGTCCGACGATGCTCCGGTGGTGGTCCGGCGAGGCTCCGACGGTGATCCGGCGAGGAGGAGCTTCTTCCTTCTCTTCTCTTCTTCTCCTCTTGCTTTGGTCCTTTGCTCAAGAGAAATGAGGGGTCTATTTATAGATTTTTTGGAGTGGCATGACCCATAAATAGGCAAGAGATCAGGGGTAAATGTGGAGTGGTTGAATGGACGACCGATGTTGAATCCCTTGATTGTGGGCTGTTCGTCAGACAATTGAAGGTCTTAGTAATGTTGGAATTCAACGATCTTAGGCTCGCTGGATTTTTCTCGTCTAGCCGCTCGATTCAGCTATAAGCACGTCATGTTTAGAAACTGTTTGGTAACCCAAATTGTGGTTTGAATCTTCCAACAGCGCTTCGGGTACTTCATTTGTACATATTTGGGCTCGGATTGAGTCGAATTTGGTGTCATTGGGTTTGTATTTCCGAGACGCTCAATTTGACTATAAGTTTGTTGAAATCGGAGTTCAGGTGGTCTCCGAATTAATTTTTGAAGTTTCTAACTTGATTTTGCATCGGATTCGCGCTCGATCAAGATAATTATTTGATGACGTATCAAATATAATTATATAATTTAAATATTTTTAATATAAAATTGATATAAATTCTTTTGGAGCTTTAAATATTATAAAAATATTCATAAAATAGTTTATTTTATTTAAAATTTTTTGGTGAAATAAGTTTGTAAAACGAACACCTAACTATCCCAAAACCCTCATTTGTACTGGTATATGTCAATTTCTTAAAAATTTACACTATAGCCCAATAATTACAAAAAAACTTATTTTAATTAAAGTACTACATCATCTATGCTATGACGAAGATAGTTTATGATTTGGACTTATAATGACTCTTGAAAAAAATTATTTGGCTAGGTCAAAATACGATCTATTATAGGAGGAACCATAGTCCGACGATAGAGGTTAGAGGGATCATTTTAAAATGAGAGAGGTCAAAGGGATCATAGTTGATGGGTGATTATGGTCAGAAAGATCATAATCGGGCAACAGTGGTCCGAGGACAATAGTTAGTAGGCAATGGATGTTGGAAAGACTGTGATCTGTTGAAGGTGGTTTGAGGACCATAGTCGGGCGTCAGAGAGACCATAGTCCAGTGAAAGTGGTTAGAGGGACTATCATTGAGTGACAGATGTTGAATGGATTGTTATCGTGTGATGGTTTTTAGAGGTATTGTAGTTGGCAAGAGACTAACCATTTGTTCATTTTTGCCCTTCACCCTTACGTGTAGGAGAAAGAAGAGAACAAAAGAAAGAATAAGGCTAGGTTTCATAAGCCATAGTGCGAGATTTGTCTGTTATTCTAATCAAAGAAAATATTTTACTCAAGGTCGGATTTCAATATCATATTTTTATTTTAATTTTGACATTTATACTAGTAGAAATGAAATAAAATGTGATTTTTTTTAAGTTTAAGAAATTTTCCACGGCTTGATTTATAATATGTTGTAAAGTACTCCATTCTAAACATTCTAGGAGTAAGAAAGTGAATTACCAATTGGTTTTATTTGTGCAAAATAATGAATATTTTCTCAAACTGACATGATGGATGAAAATTACCTAAAGCCACCTGACCAATGTTGTGGTGCTCAAACACCCAACGCTGTTGTGTTCCTTTTAGAAACCAAAAATCCAGAGAGAACGATGCCACATATCCATAATCCCAGAGATTCAAATTTTCCTACAAAATACAAAGAGCTTAGTGCTATAGCATTGCAATACCCATAGATTTTTTATGCAATAAAGCTATAGGTAAACAATTTATATCAACTTTTTGGACAACAAAGCTTTGAAAAATGCTACCCAAGTAGACCATAAGTATACATAAGGCTTTGTATCTATGGTGACAAAAGATGGAGTGAAATAAATTTCCATAAAGAGGTGCTTATGATGTGGATGTAAGTGGTTGGAGCATATTGACCTCTTTTTTTTATTTGTCACATTATATATGGTGAGTTTAGACTCATCTTAAGAATTTTATTTATGGCCCTCCAAATGAAACCCGTATGAGCCGTAAAGAACATTGCCCTATCAATGGGTTTCTAAAAATATTAATAACCCGTTCACACTATTTTTGCTGAATAAAGTTGTTTTTAACATGTCTTTAGGAGTTATTTTATGTTTTATAGTTTAATGGAGTATGTTAGTTGTTTTTTGTTAGTGGCATAATATTGCATAGTTATGTTTATTCCTAATTTCTAACCTTTGTCCATCACTTAATTTAATTAGTGGAGTAGTGGTAACAGTTGTTGCAAATTTTTAGGAGATAGTATTAATGTAATTGTCAATTTAAAAGGCTAATCAATTAATGAAATAGTAACTACAATCTCCTCTATTTTGCTCAAGTTCTTTTTTTGATATTATAACAAAGGCATCAAAGCTTTGTCATAAAATTTTAGTAAAAAAGTGTGAGAGAGTATTACAAAAGAAGAAGAAGAAGCAACAGTGGCAGTAGAAAACTTCATTTAACCTACAATTCCTCATTTTGATGGTCACTATGACTATTGGAGCATGATAATTTGAAGTATTGGCATTTTGTTGAATCTAGAGTGACAGAACCAAAGCAAGGAGTTGCAATGACAGACATATAAAGGGCAAAACTAGAAGCACTAAAGTTAAAGGATCTCAAAGCCAAGAACTATCTCTTTCAATATATTGATTGAGCAGCTTTGGATACTATTATTTGCAAAGATACTTCCAAACAGATAATTAGAGCATGTGCAGCTATAAGGCCTTCGTATAGAATTAAAAAATTTAAGGATGAAATCTAGTGAGTCAATTACTGACTTCTTATCAAGAACAATGATGATCACTAAAAAGGTAAAATCAGTTTGTAAAACAAACACCTAATCATTTCAAAACCTCCACTTGTACGAACATATATCAATTTCTTAAGAATGTACACCAGTGCTAAAAAATTACGAAAAAATATTTTACTTAAAATACTATAATATATATGCTATGACAAAGATATTTTATGATTTGGACTTATAATGACTCATGAAAAAATTTATTTGGCTAGATCAAAGTACGATCTATTACAGGAGGAGCCATAGTCCGACGACAGAGGATGGAAGGATCATTTTCAAGTGAGAGAGGTCAAAGGGATCGTAGTTGATGGGTGATTAAGGTCAGAAGGACCATAGTTGGACGACAGTGGTCTGAGAACTATAGTCAGTAGGCAATGGAGGTTGGAAAGATCGTAATCTAGTGAAAGTGGTCTAAGGACCGTAGTCAGGCGTTAGAGAAACCATAATATAGTGGCAGATGTTGGAGGGACTATCATTAAGTGATAGAGGTTGGAGGGATCGATCGTTATCATGTGACGATGGTTAGAGGGGTTGTAGTTGGCGAGCGACTAAGGTCAAAAGGATCATAGTCGACAGACAACAAAGGTTAGAGTGATCATTGTCCAACAATGGAGGTCAAAGAAGTTGTAGTCGGCTGGTGACAGAGGTTAGAAGGTTTTAGTTAGGCGACGATGATGTAAGGACCGTAGCCAGTGGGTGACTAAGGTCGGAAAGATTGTGGTTTGAAGATAGTCATGCAGCGGCGACCAAATTAAGATCTATCGACAGTGACAAGGTGGACATCCATAAATGGTTTACAGGTGAAAGCCTAGCGGCAATGACTGGTCGGCGAAGGTTCAGTGGCAGTGGTGCCTAGGTGGAGCTCTGAGATTCTTCAAGATTTAGAACTGATACGGCATCACAAAATTAGCTTGATCGGGCACGAATCTCAAGGCAAAAGCTAGTTGGAAACTTCAAAAATTAAAAATCGGAAGCACATGAACTCCGATTTCAGCGAGCTTACAGTCAAACTGAGCGTCTCGGAAATACGAACCCAACGACACCAAATTCGACACAATCCGAGCCTAAATGGGTCCAAATCAAGGACTCGAAATGCTGTTGGAAGGTTCAAACCGCAATTTGAGTTACTAAATGATCTTCAATTTTAATGAGCTTATACTCGAATAGAGTGGCTCGACGAGACGAATCCAACGAGCCCAAGATCGCCGAATTCCGACATCATTAAGACCTCCAAATGTCCAATGAACGGTGCACGATCGAAGGGTTCAATATCGGCCGTCCATTCAAACCACTCCCTATTCGCCCATGATCTCACACCTATTTACGAGCCACGCCACTTCAGAAAAACTATAAATATAGCCTTCATTCTTCACAAAGGGGACTCAAGTGAAGAGAGAGAAGAAGAAGAGAAGAAGGAAGAGAAGAAAGAAACTCCTCCTCGACCACCGCCGGAGCTCTTCCCGCCGCTTGAGGACGCTGGAACTCTGCCGGATTTTTGGGAAACGCCGGGAATTTGCAGAACTTTGTAATTTTGTGGGAAGTTGATTGTAAAGACGGATCAACCTTTGTACTTCAAACAAACACTAGTGGAACTTTATAACTGGGCAAGACCCCGTGGTTTTTTTCCCTTTTTGGGTTTTCCACGCAAAAACATTGGTGTTCATTTCTCTTTTTTGTTTGTGTGTTGAATACTCGTACAACGCTCGGACGCGAATTTACAAACTCTACCGCCGCGTATATTCTAGCACGCAACAAGAACTTTATTAATCTCTAGCCCAAGGTCCAAGTTTCCTCCTCCCAAGCTCCCTTCATGTAGAAAGTGATGTTTATTTATAGTCTTTGAGAGTCGCATGCTCCGTAAATATGAAGAAGAATATTTATAGCAAATTCGGAGTGCCCCATCAGACGACTCATATTAATCCCCTTGATCACAAAGCGTTTATCAAGCATTTGAGTGCCTTAACGATGTCAGAATTAAGCAATCTTAGGCTCTTTGGATTCATCACATCAAGTTGAACGATTTGGCTATAAGAATGCTATATTTGAATATCATTGAATATCCCAATTAATATCATGAAACTTTCAAATATGCTTCAGCCTATTGATTTAGGCTCATTTTTACTCAAATGAACTGATTGCATTGTTATTGGATTCATCTCATCGGGACATTCATTTTGATTATAACTTTGTTGAAATCCAAATTTGGATGGTCCCAATTTTAATTTCAGAAATTTCCAATTCATACATGCCTTGAGATTTATGCCCAATTAAGATAATTTTTTTGTCACGTATCAACTTTAAATATTTTTTTTTTATTTTTAATAAGTTCTAATCATAATTTAAACCCTTAAAACATATATAATAATTTAAAAAAAATCTCAGTAACAAATATATGGATTCTTCGTTCAAATTCTTTTTCTAATTTCACGGACGAGCGGCTTATAAAGCATCAGCAGGTACCAAAAGTAGCTTTTCATGAATGATCAGAATCAAACGCAATCACGTACAATCGACGCGATTGACGTGACAACGGTTAGGTTAACATTTTGGTAGCTTTAAAATCAAATATCTTATTCACATCAACATGTCCCTGGCTAGCAGGTGTCAATTCGGGTTGAAGTATCAGGTTGAAATCTTATTCAAAATTGACCCGAGTTGAATGGGATCTGTGTATAATAATACATGTTAAAATATTTGACCTGAACCTGATTAGATCATTGCTTGATTAATCCGAGCCAAACCCATCTGACTCATTTATCATATAGATCATACAATTTAGATTGCTACGACTAGATTAACCCATTTAACCTAAATACAGTCTATTTCACCTACAAATGCACATTCAGCCCAAACCGAAATAATAATCGGGTAAATTTAGAAATTTATGATCAAACTGAACCGGACTCAAAAATTAATCGGGCAATTCGAACTTAATTTTTTGAGTTAGGTTCGAGTCGAATATGCAACTCATTTTGATCTGTTGATTGGAATCACGATGTCTTGAGTTTGAGTCATGCGTATATAATGTGTGTGTGAGTTTGTCTTAGGCTTTGTTTGAGACGACTTTTTTATTGAAATTTTTGTGCTAGAAAGCTGCTTTAAGAAGCAATAAGGAAGTTGCCCTAAACTTTAATTTTTGCACTGAAAAATTACTTTAAGAAGTAGTAAAAAAGTCGTCTCAAGTCTTAATTAACTAAGGCTTCGTTTGGGACGGCTTTCTTACTGCGTCTTAAAGCATCTTTTTAATACAAAAATTAATTTTTTCTTCTAAAAAACTGCTTTAAGAAGTAGAAAGAAAGCCGTGCCAAACGAAGCCTAAATGTCCAAAAAAAAAAAAAAAGTGAAATTGTCAAGTCAGATCATTTATTAACACCTCACTCTTACAACTCACATAATTATGAGCAATAAATGCATTCATTTATAAAGTTGGTTGAGACATTGGACATCAACAATAAATTTTAGAATGCGCTTTGTCCTTTAATCCATTGGAATTTTTTGAAGATATTTTTAATGAATATGACTGCACTGTTTTATGTTTATTAATATATTCTATAATTATCATAATTATTATGTGATTTAATAATTAAATGTTTAACAGTTTCAGACTTTCAGTGATAATATTTTTATTTTAATTATTTATCTTATAATTTTAGACATATTATCATATCATCATTATAAAAATTAAATATTTCAATGGCAAATCATAAATTCTCTGCCAACTTAGAGGCCAAACAAATGCCCAAGTCTTTATATTAAGGAACTTGGCCTCTCTCTGTAACAGCTAGCAAGCACAAGAAGAGAAAAGATGTCGCTGGTAACAGAAGATCAGAGGGCAAAGGCAGAGATATACAAAGGAGATTCACTCTGCCATGAGAAATGCCAGTTTCTTCTCAAAGAAGTTGGCCTTCCCAATGGCCTCCTTCCCCTCAAAGACATCATAGAGTGCGGCTACATAGAAGAAACTGGATTTGTGTGGCTCATACAGAAGAAGAAGATAGAGCATACCTTCAAGAAAATAGGAAAGCTTGTGAGCTACGCCACTGAAATCACCGCTTATGTTGAGAATCTGAGGATCAGAAAGCTCACAGGAGTGAAGGCCAAAGAGCTCTTCATCTGGATTACTCTCACTGATATCTCAGCTGATGGAGGAGGAGAAGGTAAGAGCTCAGCTGGGAAGGTTACCTTCCACAGCTCCACTGGTCTTTACAGAACTTTTCCTGCAGCAGCTTTTGTGATTGAGGAAGATGAGGAGAAGAAGAAGGAGGTGGAGGTGAAAGAGAAGGTGGAGAGTGAAGTAATGAAGGCTTGATTTATTGGTAAATGATGCTATGATGTTTGTATTAGAATTGTGTTTCAGGGTTTGAGCTGTTGGATTTATCTCACTGCTTTCTTTGTCTCAATGAACTATGTTTTGGATCAAACAATATGAACCTGCAGCTGTGTGGCTAACTCTCACTGTATTAATCATGGATGTGCATTTTCATTCATATGGATATATTTCTGTTTGGAAAGAAAAAGTTGAGAGTTATTGATGTATTTTTAGGCTTCGTTTGGGACGGTTTTCATACTGCTTTAGTTTTTTAATATATAAATTAAAATTTTGTACTAAAAAATTATTTTAAAAAGCAGTAAGAAAGCCATCCCAAACGAAACCTACAATGATCAAAATAAAAAGCTGTTTGGCTAGAAATATAAAATTTTTTATAACACTTATAAGATAATTATTAAAAAAAAAAATTTCAAAAGCTCTAGAAGTAGACAATCAAATTTTCTTCATTTCCATATTCTTTTGAGTAGATTGTTTTAGGGTTCGTTTGGAATGGCTTTCTTACTGCTTCTTTAAGCTTTCTAAAAAGCTTCTTGAAGAAGCGATAAAAAAGTCGTCTCAAATGAAGCCTTAGTTAGCTCAATAATTTGAGGTTTTGTTTGGGATGACATTCTCAAATGCTTTTTAAATAGTTTTACAAAAAAATTTTTGAACTAAAAACTAATTTTGTACTAAAACGTACTTATAAAAGCTATGAAGGTATAGAAGAACTTATCGAAGGCATTGCTCTCAGTTTGTTTGCTTCACAAGTAACTACATTGAGCCTATTAGTCATAAAATTTCTTGCAATTTTATCACATAGCATATTTTCTATCACCGATCTTGATCATATATATAAGCAGATAGTAATAGAATTCTATACTTTCGAACAAAATACTCTCTATGAATGCTAAAATCTATCTAAAATCTAATTTCAGAGGTTAGATTTATATCTGTAGTAGAATTTTAATACTTTCAAAAATACCATTAAATTCAACAATTGCAGCTCCCCTAAACAAACAAAGAAAATTTTCTTCGGAAATTCACCTCAAGTTCTATATAGAGAGATTATTACGTGCAGAGTCTAGACGTAACTTTTCATCCAAACTCCAATAAGGTGATGACATCTGAATTTTCTCTCTTGTACATGAAAAATTATTCTGTGCGGTAACCGGATGGCGTCCGAAAGCAAATAAGAGAGCGTCAAATCACTTTTTTGCTATTTACCGCAGTGTACCGGGTGACCTAACGCACTCTAATTTGTACTCTAATTTGTATCCGGACGGTCCGTGACCACAGAGAATAATTTTTTCTTGTACATATCCTATGCATGTACAAAAGAGAGAAAAAAAATATAAATGTCTTCACGTGATTGTACTCCGCACATAATAATTCTTCATGACCTCATATCTCCAAACCTCCACCTGCCAACAACCCCTTCACAAATGCTGATAGAACAAAACATTAAAGTCTGGTCCAGCCTACTCAATGAATGGCTAGCTTTAATTTATTGATTGTACGATAAGATAATTATTTTTATTTTAATTAAATTAAAGATGTTTTTAAATTATTTAAATTAAATATATGATTTATTGAGCATGTTTGGAATGCATTTTAATAGTTTTGATTGATGAAATTTATGAATAAAATTACGCTTTTAAGGCTGTTTATTTATATATGCCCTCTAACAATGATTCCTTTTTTATATGATTGATAAATGAATAAATTATTATAAAAATAATAAAAATTTAAAATAATTCTTAACTAATTTAGTTCTAGAATATAACAATGCTTCAATTTTAACCTCTTGACTATATAATATTGACTCAAAAGGGTTCATGTTGTATTAATGATATAAAATTGATTCCAACTTCGTCCCTTGACTATACAAAAAACTGATCGCAATTTATTCTCAAAAGGATAATTTTGAATCAATTTTGTATAATCAATAGACTAAACTCTAGCAACGTGATACTCTGAGACTAATTAAGGCTTCATTTAGGATGATTTTTTTACTACTTCTTAAAGTGGCTTTCTAGTATATAAAGCCTCTTTAAGAAGCAGTAAGAAAGCCGTCCAAAATGAAGCCTAACGTTTCATTTGGACGGCTTTATTATTGTTTTGTAAAGCTATTTTTTAGTACAAAAGTTTTTTAAAAATAGAGAAAAAATAGTGGTCTAAAGTTATCCCAACCGAAGCCTAAATTAGTCATGTACAAATAATCAAGGGATTATTTTGATGTTGTATTTTAAGAGCTGATGGTTCATTAAAGATTTATAATTCTTTTTTAATTTAATGTGAAGGCCACTCATGAGTGGAGAATGGGTACAGAAAAAGCCATAGAACATTAAAGTCTCACATGTTGAGGTTTTTTTTTTTCTGATAGGAAGAGATGGAGACTGCAAAGTCATCTTTTAAGCAACCATAGAAAATGAAATATGATGAGAGAGAGAGAGAGAGATCTACATATTGGAGAAAAGAAGAAACAACCAACAACAAATGCATGAGACATGATAGAAGGCAAAACCCTACTGCGAGCAAGAATAAAGTGACATTTTCCATCAAAATCAGAAATAAAATCCATAGTAAAAGAACTCGCAAGGACTCAATTAATCAAATTAAAAAAAATGAAAAGCAGAAACGAGAAGAAGAATGAGAAGAAGAGGAAGAACAACATGAAGAAGAAGAATGAGAAGAAGAAGAGGAAGAAGGTGAAGAGACTTACCGTGATCACGAAAGGCCGCCGGTCAGGATTCGCCTTAGGAGCTGCGAAGCCTATCGAGCACTCTTTTGGAATCGCTAGCACGGAGGAGGAAGGGTTTTTTCCGAAAGTGAATTAGGGCTTGGCCGATTCGTTCGGCGTTAAATTGAGTAAAAATATTGCACCGGTTATAACCGGTGCAAAAAGTAAGTTTTCCCGGCGGTTATAACCGGTGCACCTTGCAACGGTTTTAACCGCTGCAAGTGTTTTCAAATTTGTGATGCAATTAGCTGCTTTGGCAGCGGTCTTAAAACCGGTGCAAAAAACCGCTGCGAAAGGGCTTGTTTTTTGGTAGTGAGTGGGTATTATAAAAAAAAGGGGAATTATTTTGAGCTGTACTCCAAAATTAAAATTGAAGAAGGTTACTCCATAAATAATTTTCATAATTAAAGGAGAGAGTATGAGTTTGAAAACCATATAAGATGTTATTTTTAAAATAGAATAAATAATAATCATTCTTTTCATAGGAATAGACAAATGCATTAAAATCATCAAAAAATTTCATTGAAAAAACACAGAATGAATAACTTGATATATAATTTAAGCTTTTATTTTATTTTATTTTTCTGATTTTTGTTTTCGTTCGTTGAAAATATAACTATAATGTTGATCCCTATATAGTATGAACTGTGTTCTATGCATTGCTTTGATTGAATTCTCTTAGATTTTAGTTGGGATAATTTTTTTATTATTTGCTAAACCAATTTTTGGGTGTAAATATTCTTTAAAGCAGCTTAAAAGTAGCGTTCGAAAATTATCGATATCTCAAGTTTTATTTGGGATAGCTTTCTTATTGATTTCTAAAGCAGTTTTCTACTACAATAATTTTAATTTAAAAAAATTTTGTACTTAAAAACTATCTTAAAAAATCAGTCTCAAACTAAACATCAAACGTAGCCTTAGTGGCCTTTTGTAGTTCTGTTCCAGCAGCTGGTTTAATATGATTTGTTCGTTGAGTTTCATTGGATTGCTGCTGGGCTTTTGCAGAACTTTAGTTTGGCTTCAGCGTCAGTCATGCCTTGTAATTCAGTGATTTAGCTATTTTATAGATTGTAAAGACGGGGATAGGGCGTTTAAAGAGTTTTTTTTTTTCTGGTTTTTTATAAATTTTATTTTTTTAGGTATTAGATTTTCTTTTGATGTTTTAGTATTAATTAGCTGTAAATATCACCACTGCAGAGCTGCTACCACTTCTTATAGTACCGTAGAATGAATGAATTTGTCTCTACGGTTTTGTTTTGGACGGCTTTCTTCGTGCTTCTTAAAACAACTTTTTAGTACAAAAAATTCAATTTTTTGTACTAAAAGGATGCTTTAAGAAGCATTAAAACAAACGAAGCCTAAGTCTATAAAACAATGAATATTCAAGTACCAACTAACAGAGTAATTGAAGAAAAAAACAGTTTTTCTGTTCTCTCAGCTTTATCTTTTTCTTCCTCCTCCGCTATGTTAGGGCTTGCTTGCTATAACAATAGGTCCAGCATGATATCTAGCATTGTGGTAGTCCTTCCCCTTCACAATCCAACTGTTATAAACCTCCCTATCTTCTTCAGCTGCCGCATTCTTCCCTCCGAATGGTTCAGGCTTCATTTGAGACAGCTTTTTAATATAAAAATTAATTTTTTTTTTTTACTAAAAAACAGCTTTAAGAAGTAGCAAAAAAGTCATCACAAACGAAGCCTCATTGCTACTCTCAACCTCGGCAATTGCTCTATCTACTCCTCCCTCAAAACTTTCATTGCAAACTTCAAAACCATGTATAGCTAATACTTAACTGGCAAGCGAAAAACAATCTTCTATTGAAGTTCCAAATTCTCAAACTCATCATCATGAACAAATTTGATAGCTTCTTGGATGGGTCCAATCAAAGCCCAAATAAAATGACAACTAACTCTTCGGCCCACTGGGCCACTCTACCTCAGTCCCTTGCACACTATATGGGCATTCATTAACCAAAACTTGGCCACAACCCTCCATCTTAACACCGTTAAATTGAATTAATTAATTTAAATATTGTTAATTTTAATATGAATTTCAATTATTATAAATAATATAAATATTAGTAATATTGTTAATTAAATTTCAAATATTAGAAATATTAGTTTATTTTAATTTATCTACACATCAAAACCTAATATTATGGATTGTATTTTTATCATGAAAAATTATTGCTTGACTTGGTGGCTAGAAACATATGACTATCTCATTTGTTGGGATATTTTAATTTAGCAAAATTTACATACATACCACTTTATTTCATGCTATTTACATGTCTAACACCCAAAATATTAATAGTACATGTCTACCAGTCATATAAAACTATAATATCAAATATACCACACATATAATTCATTTCTACCATTCATACATCCTATACATTTTAATATTTCATTCCATGCATGCACTCAAATTTGATCTATGGGGATAGTCATGTAATATTAATGTTTTAGGTTTTAGATAAGTAAATAGCTTAAAATAAAGTTGTATGTATGTAAATCCCCCTTTAATTTATCAAAACCACTATTTGAAATTATTTAAACTATTTGTTTAGATTTGTGATCATCCCCGGGCTTTATGGAGAAGATATATAGAGGAGAACAAGATGCACATTATGGCTTCGTTTGTGATAACTTTCTTACTGCTTTCTAAAGTAATTTTTTAGTATAAAAAATTTTTGAACTAAAAAGCTATTTTATAAAATCGTATGAAAGTTGTCCCAAACGAAACCTATATCTTAGTTCAAAAAAACTCTCCTCAAAGAAAAGAGGGGGATTGAGGCTATACTCACTTGACACTATGAACTTTATCTACAAAGCAAAAATGGTTGGCAGACTTTATAATTCTCAACTATATTTCCCAAATGGTTCAAAAATAGTTATAGATCAGCTTGGGACCCATCAATACAAACACTTCTCCTATTTGGAAGGGGTTTCTCTATGTTGCTACCAAAATCTACAATTGAATCTTTTTTTTTTTATGTTGTCATAAGCTAGTTACTTTCATTATATTGAGATTGGATTCATGAAAATTCTATTATGGATATTATGGAATCTAATGATTATTTCAGGAAACTTGATAATGTCAATGTTGATAATATCATATGCAATGGTGGGCGGTTCTTACTTAATATATCTGATAGGAAATACTTGGTTTCAAGTAGTTTCTAGCCAAAACTGAAGTAGAACCAGGAGAAAACTGTTGTTTTCAGCAGCGGACAACAATTTTACCCAAGAAAACAGTGAGAGATCGCGGAAAAACTGAGAGCAAACGCAAGCAAAGGCTTGTATTTTACTAGTAGACGAATAAAATAGCAAAGATACAATTTGTTCTTCAATCTGAGAGGAAGAACAACTCTCCAATCTCCGGCAACGCCAAGAGCCCAAAGCAAGAAACCCTAGATCTCAAATTGAAATTCAAATTCTAGATGAGGAATCAATTCCTCCTCAATCCCCTAAATAAACACAAAGGACAATAATAAACTTCCTAAAACAGCCACCAACATTCAAAATTTTCCCTCCTAAGATCACCCAAGCCAACGTGGCCCTCCTCTAAATCCTGCTCCCCCTCTGTTTTTTCCGCCTGGAGTAACAGTGGACCCGTCCAGGCTGGACCGGTCCAGCCGGCCCCTCTTGGGCCGGCGTAACAATATCTTCTCTGGTTGAATTGGTATGTGTTAATTCTATTCTTACTGCTCATATATCCTCCTCTGTCACTCGTTTGAAATGGTATTATTATGAATTTTTCTCCACTAAGTAAGATTATATGATGCTCTTTGAGAAGCCCTTAATATGACTTGGCATAGAAATTGGCATAAATTTCTATGGTTTAGTGACTTTGAGATCAACTTTGATACCTTTAATTGAAAAATCTTAATTAATGGCCTTGCCACTAAAGATACTTTGGTAAGAACGGGGGTTATGGTTAATACATTTTGAGTGCTTTGTTGTATACATGAGGAATCACATGCAAACTTATTTTTTGCTTATTCCATTTTTTATGATGATACTTCAGTATTGTATCCCTAGAGGGTCTTTCTTCCTCCAAAGTTATACCTTTTTTTAGGTTATGCATCATGCATCTTCTATATCATGTAAAATGATAAGGAAATCCTTCTTGCTTGCATTGTAAATCACATCATACTTCATTTGGTTGGAGAGGAATAATATCATTTTTTGGAATGACAAATTTCCTATTCACAAAATTGTTGAAAACATTAGATATGCTATCTGAAATAAAAGTAGGAAATGTTTAAAATTCAATACATAATTAACATGGATCACTCTGTATATAATGATGCTACCATATAACTTTTTTTCGCCTATTTTTTTCCCCTTCCACTCTATAGTTTTCATTTTCTTATCTCGTGGAGGTTAATTTTATGGTTATACATGAATCACTATGTTTCATTTGTTTTTTCTCCTATATTGGAGACATGTAATTTCTATGTTGTACTACTGATGGCTAAATCCCCGGTCATGATTGCATGATTCATTTGATGGTAGAATTGGTTATCTATTGAGACTTAACTATATGCAAATGGCACAACCGAATATCGATTGTATCCTTGTACCTTTTGAACTATTTAAGAGGGATTTTTGCAGGGGCGGAACTAGCCCTAATTTTCAGGGGGGGCAAACTTATAAGACATATATGTCGGGGGTCCAAGGGGGCAGTGTCCCCTGGCGGGGTTCGACCTGTTGGGGGCAATTACCTAAAGACCATAGTATTTTAAAATTTTTAGGGAGGGCAATTGCCTGAAAATCCTTGTAATAAAGACTAAAAAAATGAATAAAAAGGGGTAAATTACCTAAAAAACCATATAAAAAATTAAAAAAAAAAATTTTGAGGGGGGGCCTGGAACCCATTGGGTTCCGCCCCTGGATTTTTGTAACTTTAGGATCTTTATATCAAAATTGGCTTGTGTTCCTACTATCAATATCTTTAAGGTTTCTATTGTGACTAACTTCACTACCTTTTTATTCTTTCTTAATTGTATTTCTTTTAAGTACTTTTCATTTTTTCTGTTGTTGACCTTAGCAATTGATTGTTATATAGATATATTGGATGAATTTGGCCCTCATTTTTCTTTTAAAAAAAAAAAAGAAAAAGAAATGAAAGCTTCTTATACAACTATAAATATTAGAATTTAATGGACCAATTAAAACCACTATATTTATTAATTACATGCATTATGCTTCTTAGGAAAATTAAATCAGAATATACCAATTAAAATTTGATCAAAATAAAATTTAAATATTTTATTTTATTTTTAGATGAATTCAATATAGACAATTAATTAATTTTTATATTATATATTAATCTTATAGAAAATTTAAAATTATTATAATTAAATCTTTCCTATATGCTTTCAGTTGTCAATAAAATATCAATAAATTTGCATTGCATATATGAATTGGTATAGTTACTACTTGTGAGAATAACTGTAAGCATTTATTAATATAGAAAAGAAATGTGATGAGACTATCCTAACTAAAATTAAATTCTTATGCATTTTTATATTTAATATTAAAATTTTATATTTATTAATATAATATTCCAAAAGTTAAATGAATATAATTTACTTTAGTTACATTAATTTTAGAAATATTTTTTTTATGATCTAAAGATTATATGTTATATAAATAAATATAAAAATGTACTTTTTTGGTATTCATATATATATATATATATATATATATATATATATATACTCTTGTCCGAAAAATTGACCTGTTTGCAAAATCATGTTGGGTTGACCCGAACCCGAATAGTTCCGAGTTCGACCCAAACCTGACCCGTGATCCGAAATTGATACCCCTAAATCACACCATGAATTTATTTGGGACAACATTTTCAATTAAAACAACTATATTTATTAATTACATGCATTATGCTTCTTAGAAAATTTAAATCAAAATATATCAAATAAAATTTGATCAAAATAAATTTAAATATTTTATTTTATTTTTAGACGAATTCAATATAGACAGCTCATTAATTTTTATATTTTATATTAATCTTATAGAAAAATTTAAAAATTATTATTATTAAATTTTAATCAGAAAATATTTTTTTCCTATATTAATAAATGCTTACAGTTGTCAATAAAATATGAATAAATTTGCATTGCGTATATGAATTGGTATAGTTATTACTTGTGAGAATAACTGTAAGCATTTACTAATATAGAAATGAAATGTGATAAGACTATTCTAATTAAAATTAAATTCTTATGTATTTATATATTTAATATTAAAATTTTATATTTATTAATATGATATTCAAATAATTAAACTAACATAATGTATTTTAATTAAATTAACTTTAGAAATATTTTTATATGATCTAAAGATTATATGTTATATAAATAAATATAAAAATTTACGTTTTTTATATTCAAAGATAGAAAAATTATGTAGTATATATATATATATATATATATATATATATATATATTCAAAACATATATGAAAAATTATTTAAAAATATAAGATAAATTTTCATAATGGATGATCATTTTATGAAAATTCTAAAATATTTATATAAAAAATATTGCATGCACTATTGAATTAATAAGCTTGAATATTTTATAATTTTGATTAAATAATCATCTATTTTAAATATGTATCTTGCATTTTTAAAATATTTTAACTTAATAACAAATTATATTATTATTATTATTACTATTACTATAAAATGAAATTTAAAAAAAATCTCATAAACCAAGTCATAACATTTGTGATTTTAAATATTGACAAATTGCTAATTTTTGTTTGTTGACTTTGAATGGAAAGATCACACCATGAATTTATTTGGGACAACATGTTCAATGATGAGGACATCTAATAAATTTTTCAATTATATTTGAATTCAAAATTAGATTTCATTATGAAAGCAAAATTGTATATATATATATATATATACCCTTTCAGCCTAAATTACCCAACAAGTAGAATATTCTACTTGGTTCCACAGTGATTACAAGGGCGATCCTTGCATTTTTATGGCATAACCTTTATTGATGTTTGGGCTAGCTATTCGGGCCGAGTTGACTCAAACCTGTATAATAAGTAAGATAAATAGGTTTATAGTACTCGGTTTGACTCTCATTAAATTCAAATGCAGTATTTTGACATGTATGAGAAATAGCTCAAATTAAATTCATAAATTGACACCTATAAGACCATCTCCAACAGAACTGCAAACAAGAGTTTATCGTCCACCTCAAGCTCCATCGAAATGTCATTTACAATCTCATTTTTGCAAGGTGAACAGGGCGACATTATTCACAAACTCAAATGACGAAAGCAAAGAAAGGCACGTGGAGTTTGATTGAGAAAGAATATACACAAAATATTCTTTTTTTTTTTTTGTTAGAAATGAAGCTCAGTTGGATATAAGTTATTACATTTTACAATGTTGATACATTTTGAAGTAAAAAATGAGTTTTCCGGTAGAAGATGCCCAAACTATAGTTGTAATAGTTATAGTCCCTATACAATCAAGATATTATAATATAACATTTGATCACAATAGGCCATAGATCTTTTGGATTTACTTTAAGATTAGTGCAAATAAGTCTTTATGTTTGACATTAATCTTAAAACGAACTAAAGATTTAAAAATATCATTGTCATTAAAATTGCATAAGAATACTTCGATATTTTTTTCGAGAAATAATTACGCAGTCTTTGAATATTAATTAGATTAAATTCAAAAATCAATATGCTAAGACTTGAAAGATTAGTATCCCATTGATAAATCAATTTGATTGATAAATATAATAATATTATAAAAACCCTAAACTTTCACATAAATTTTCCAAATGATGAATTGTTCTCATCCTTTAGGGTTTATGGTCAAATTGAACAGATGACAGCATATATGATGGTGCTGTTTTAAATAATGCTGATATATTTGCATTGATCATATTAAAATAATATTATTATTAAAAAAAAGGTCAAAAATTTCTATTATTTAAATATAATAAAAATTATATTTTAAAAATAAAGTCATATAAATTTATATAATTTAAATATAATAAAAATTATATTTTAAAAATTATGTCAGGATATATCCACCTTTTTTTATATTATAAGAATAAACAAGCAAACTATGCTTACAATTGGGAGCTTTGTATATTATTGTGTTCATTTTATGAGCTGTAAAGTGAATATTATGGGAAGCGGTCAAATAAATAATATTTTCTTAATTAGTGTTTTTAATTTGAATATTGGAAGGGAAAATAAAATAAATAAATGTGAAATGCAAGCACCAAAACGTATAGGATAAGATATTAATTCAATACAAATAATTTTAAAATATAATAAAAATTAGTTATGAATATTTCAAATTGATTTTCTAAGAGAAAAAAACTTTCCACCAAATTAAATTGAGTAGAGGTGATAACAATCCGACTTCGAGCCGATTCAGTGTCGTCTAGAAATAGGGTTGAACCGACATAAGCAGGCTCGAGATCGGCTCGTGAGTTGAATTTATCGTATTTTGGGCTTGTTTCAGTCGAATTGGCCTGATTTCGAGCTTGTTCGAATTCATTTTTTCCTTCTTTTTTTAATTTTTAAAATTATTTAATGTGCATATGTAGAGATATACTCACGCATGCATCTATTGAATTTTTTTAAAAAAATTATTATTTATATTTTGATGCAGGCTCAGCATGAAGATCAGATTGAGCCAAAATTTGGCTTATTGCTAACCTCTTCTAGCCAAATCCAAAAATCGATCCAAACTTATAAGGTTTCATTTGGGACAGCTTTCTTACTGCTTTGCTTCTCAGATAGCAACCACAATTTTTGTTTGGCCACTGCTTTCAAAAAATTTTGGTGCTAATAATTCAAGCTTTGAATGATCTTCGATCTTCAGTCCAAAATCTCAACCCTAACTACGAGCATGACTTCACCAAAAAAGTTAAATTGAAATATCTTATGCTAATATTTTCCTTACAATAATCTCATTAACAAATCACAGAAACGGAATATTAAAATAGATAATTGTTGATGATTAAGGTTTCGTTTGGGATAGCTTTTTTCTACTTCTTAGAGCAGCTTTTTAGTATAAAATTTAAAATTTTTGTACTAGAAAGCCGCTTTAAGAAGCAATAAGAAAGCCGTCTCAAACGAAGCCTAAGTTGAGGTAAGGTGAAGCTGATTTAGGCTTCATTTGGGACCTTTTTTTCACTGTTTCTTAGAGCAGCTGTCTAGTTGTTTGGTATAGCCTTCTTACCGCTTCTTAAAACAGCTTTCTTGTACTAAAAAGTTGCTTTAAGAATCATCAATAAAGCTATCCTAAATGAAGCCTTAGGCTACGTTTGGGACAGCTTTTTTACTACTTCTTAAAGTAAATTTTTAGTACAAAAATTAAGATTTTTATATTAAAAAGCTGTTTTAAGAACCAGTAAAAAAACCGTCTGAAACGAAGCCTTAACCATCATTAGATAATGCAGTACTTGAATAGTTCAGCTGGTCAACACTAATCACGATTAATTAATGAGCATAATATCTGTCATTATAATATTAAAAATTATGAAGTCATAAGAAATGCATATTTTAAAATTAATTGTGATTAATTAAGCTCAGGTGAGAGGCCTTCCATGTAGCCTCACATCATAGGCTAGATTTTCTCAATGCATCCGAGGAATGATTCCATCATGTTATGCCTGTCAATTTTAGTTAAATATAGATAAATAGAGCCTGTTGACCATATACAAATAAATTAATTAAGAGCATACCAATAATATTAACTTTTAAATTAAGCCAATATATTTTCCAAATGGCCGCCATAAGAATTATAAGTGCTTCCGAAGGACTTTGACATCGTTTGGGACAACTTTCTTACTGCTTCTTAAAGCATTTTTTGTTCAAAAATTATAAATTTTAACTAAAAAATTGCTTTAAGAAGCAGTAAGAAAGTCATCTCAAACAAGCCTTCATTCCACCAAAAATCATGCCGGAAAATACTTTTTTCCTATAGCGGACAAGAATATATAGTTCATTTTGTTCATGATGAACCGGCTGAAAATATATTTTAACTGCATAATGATCAATCAAAATTGTAATAATAGGCTTAAAAAATATTAAATTTTTTTAAAGATTAGTATAATATGATTATTCATATACAATACAAATCTCAAATGAAAACGACAAATTTGATTATAACGTTCGTTCCGCTGGAAAATCTATGTATTTACCCACTATTTAATTTTCACCGAAAATTAGGCCGGAAAATATGTTTTTTTCTAAAATGGGCGGGACGTACAACTCATTTTGTTCATAACGAAAAGGCCGAAAGTAAACTAGAACGACATAGTAAAAAAAATTAATTAATAGGCTTAAAAATTTATTAAATTTGTTTTAAGATTAGTATAATATGATTAATCATATGCAATACTAACCCTAAAATAAATCTAATGATTTTTAATCCTTTTTTAATATTATTTTTATCAGAATTAGAAAAAAAAAAAGAATGAGTGAGTGTCGTTGTCAATCAAGCTAGAATGCACGTATGGACGCATATTAATTAACTAAGTAATTATCACTTAATTATAATCATACATCACACAGCCAATATGATGCTGCATAAATTATTTCGTTATTCATTACATCATGTGGTTTGTCTAATCCTTCGAGAATCTTCTATTTTGCTTCCACGTGGCAGCTAAGTCCATGATGCAAGGCTGTTAATCATAATTAGCTGGCAATTAATTTGGTTGGAAGAAGTATTAGGACAGCATGTATTTCCATTATTGCATGAACATGGGAATAAGAAGAATTTATGTAATTGGAAATAGAGAGAGACATAGGCCTCATTTGAGACAGCTTTTTTATTTTTTTTAATACAGTTTTTTAGTACAAAATTTTCAAATTACAAAATTTTTGTACTAAAAAACCGTTTTAGAAAGTAGTCTTAAACGAAGTCATAATTATCATAGGCAGCTTAAAAGCATCATAACTGGTCTATATCTAAAATATTTATGGCTATTTATGATGATCGGTATGTGTTTGATGTGGTGATCGGTATGTGTTTGATGTGATTGTAAACCCTACAACATGAAGGCATTAAACATTCATGGTTTTCACAACATTAGATTACTTTGTGACTTATGTGATACCATTTATTCTAATACTTCTTAGATGATCGTGATTTCATGAGAACAGTGGATGGATGATGACGATTTGACAATGGTGGTCGGACGACAGTCAGGGGCGGAGTCACGGTGGGGGCACTGGGGGCATGTGCCCCCACTGGCCTGCAAGAAATTGAAGTAGAGCCACAAATGGCTTAGTCAGCTGCACGGAAGGAAGGCTATCAAAGATAAAGAGGCTCGTCTTCCTAGTCGGCAGCAGCAACTGCGCATGAGATGGAGGTTGGCACCGAGACCTGCTTGGCGAAGTGAGCAGAGTAGGATGGTGACGGAGAAGATGTTGGCTAGTAGGAAGGACAGGTGACGAGTGTTTTGAATAAAAGGGGATTGCAGAGGATGACCAGTTCATACTCATGATTAAAGTTCTCTGCTCTCAATCCTTCAATCTCAACTTTTGGCTAAGCTCATCTACACCGTCCAAGCCATCTTGCTTAAGGACTCTTTTACTCATATATATACACGTGTAGTTGCTGTTAATGAATATTAGTACTGTTTAATGCTTCTTCTACTTAGTTTTCTTTTCATTACCTTTGGCTTTATCAGCCTTCATCTATTAAATTTATTTTGATATTAATTTCATATATGTATATTTTATTTTCCACTAATATTAAAATAAATTTAATAATTTTTTTGGTCAATTAAATTAGGCAAAGTTGGGTTTTATTTTTCATTTTAAATATAATGTAAATAAATTTAATGTGTTTGAAAAAAAAATGTTTTTGATTGATTGAAAGCTAAGCGGCCCCATATAATGGATAAATGTTTGTTGTTGTTGCTAATTGTGAATACCAGCCCCCTCCGCTCAAAAATAAAAATAAAAATATTCTTTATATTATTATTATTATTATTATTATTATTATTATTATTAATTTTTAATTCAAATAGAATTATAATTGATACATCCTTAAAAAATTATCTTGATCGGGCAAGAATCTCAAGGAAAATCAAGTTGAAAACTTCTGAAATTAAAATTGGAACTATCAGAACTCTGATTTCATCAAACATATAGTCGAACTGAACGTCTAAAAAATATGAACCTAATGACACTAAATTCGACTCAATCCGAGTTCAAATGGGTTCAAATCAAGGGCTTGAAGCACTGTTGGAAGGTTTGAACCACAATTTCAACTGGGTCATGCCCCATAGTTTTTCCTTTACTAGTATTTTCCACGTAAAAAAACACTCGTGTTCTCTATGTGTGAGCTGGATATCCGTACAACACTAAGACGTAGGATCATAACTCTATCGCTGCGTATATTCTAGCCCGCAACAATAATTTACCATCTTTACTCTTATATTTATCTTCTAACAATTCTGATATTTATATCAAAAAAATTATGATTGCAAGTATTAATGAAAAAAATTGAGATAATATTTATAAAATTTAATTTGTGCCCCCACTATAAATAATTTCTGGCTCCGCCCCTGACGACAGTAGTCCAATGGCATGGCTCTTTCTATTATCAAGTCACTTAAAGGTCCTAGCTCCAACTCCACTTCATAAGAAGAATAAGTGTGTATTTATAGTTCCTTGAGAGTGTCATTTTTTATAAATCTAATCAAAATCCCAAAAGCACTCCATCAGATGATTCATATTGTTTCCCCTAGTCATAGACTATTCTTTTAACATTTTGGTGCCTTAATGTCATCAAAATTTAGTGATATTAGACTTGTTGGATTCCTCTAGTCAAGAGGCTCGATTTAACTATAAGAATGCATGATTTGGATATCATTTAATCTTCTAATTAATGTCTCAACATTTTGAACCACGCTTCAAGTGTTTAATCTAGGCTCATTTGGAGTTAGATCGAATTGCTTTTGTTGTGTATGATTTCATTACATTGAGGCATTCAATATTTGTCTATTATGTATACTAAAATTGGAGTTTATATTATAATTCTTAATTTAATTTAAAAAATTCAATTCAAATGTTATATTAAGATTTGTATTTGATCAGATGAGTTCTTTTGGTGACTTATCAACGACAATATTCATTGAAACATAAGAAATATTATAAGAGTTAGTGGCATATATATTCCAAACTTCCTGTCCACCGGTTGTTATAACAAAGTTCAGCTGATTAGGTACGATATTTTACTTTAGGTATAGTGCCAATGCATGGCTAATGCTGCAAGACATGGAGATTGAGAGATCGTTTATCCCCAGCTTCTTCCCATTCAGGTTTTTAGATAATTAAATTTGTCATACGAGTTCTGATTTTTTTCTCTACTTCTTTCCAGTTATGTAGTTGATTGCAAATTTTTCACCTGAATATTTTGTTCATGGGGATTTGAATTCATCGCTTATGCGCCTTTAGCTATTAGAGAAGATCTAGGTTTCGTTTGGGATGGTTTTCTTATTGTTTCTTAAAGTAATTTTTTGTAGAAAAATTAAAATTTTGTACTAGAAAGCCACTTTAAGAAGCAATAAGAAAGCCACCCCAAACGAAACCCTAGTCTTCCAATAGCCAAGATGGTATACAATAGAAGGAATACAGTTCCATTAGTAACTTTGTTACTGGCTTAGCTACGTTGACTGTGAAAGCTTACAATTATATATTACAGGGAAGATGCATTATGAGATTGTGCTTAGTTCATTGGTAGGTTAGAGGATGAGTTTTAATGTGGAATGTGACTAAATTCTAAGAGGTCAAATCCCATATTAGATACCTTTAATAGATTGATCATTTGGTTGGTTCTTCTCTAGCTATTCTTAAAGCTAGGGTTGATACCTTTAATTGTTTAAGGATCTGAAGACCTCTAGATCTGTGTCTGACTTTCAAAACTGATAATCGCTATCTAAATGTCATTACCTTACTTCCATCTCCCGGCTGCTATTGTCTGACCGTACCACTGTTGCCTGGCCATTATCGTCCAACTATTATTATCTAACTACAATCACTAGACTACTATTGCTCAACTTTCATAGTTTTATTTCCATTTTCTAATAGTCCTCACCCTATTTTCATTACTTGACTGTCATCTCTGAATCATTGCATTATTCAACCACCATCTCCCTACCATCGTAGTTCAACTTACATCTCTCTATTGTCATCAATGCCCTTCACTTCTCTTCTTGCATGCTTTACTACATCCATAAAAGGTCACTCAATCTATCAATTTTGATATCATCAATATGTTTCACTTATTAATGATGCCTTCTATACAAAATACTTGTTATAAATATGCATTTCTTCTTATTTTTTTAGTGTTGGTTGATATTTTTTTTGAAAGAAGTGAAACAAAAGAATGAATAACCTTTCCCCTTTCATTTTTGTAATTCTTCTTGTCCATTTCACTAGTAAAGTTATGCACGCTCTAATCCTATTTAATTTGCCCACCTTTAAAGAGAGATTGGTTCCGCCCTTATTATGAAGGAGCTGGCACACACTTCAGATGATATACATATCTTAGCTAGTCTTAGTTCCTCATATTTCTATTGATGTTGTTGGATTGATATTCCGTCAACTTGGAATTTTTTTTGTTGAGATAAATAAAAAATTTATTTCTAATTAAACATATCTCTTTTTAATGATCAATATACATTTGATATTTTTCTCTTTATAATATATCGAGCAATAAGGGTGTAATAAATGAGTCAACCCGCCAACTCTATCCAGAAATGACCTGAAAATTTTGGATCCTAACATGTCTATTAAATGGGTGGTCTTAAGTTAAACCAGCAACTTGATTTTGACCCCAAAGTGACCCATATAATTTATTTTCCTTTTTTTTTATTTGTTAGTATAAACTTTTTATTTTCATCAATTAATCTATAATAACTAGCTAACAAGTTTTTTTTAAAAAATTAATTAAAATAGGTTATCAAGTCTTATTCGAGTTGCTAGCAAGTCATGTTATCATGTTCACTTTTTGGATTTGTTTATTAAAAAGTTTAGGCTCGGATTGACTTGATATGAGTTAGCTCAATTTTAAATTGGACCTGAACTCTACTAAATAACCGTTTTGACACCACATACAAGCAATGACTCTTAGTCTTCTTTTAGGATGGTTTTTTTACTACTTTTTTAAATAATAAGAAAGTTATCCCAAATGAAAAATTAATCTTAATATTCCAAATAAAAATATATTTATTTTACAGCCATGAAAACCTTCCTTTTAAAGCACAGAAATTTATATCTTGAATACAATAGAGAGAGAGAGAGAGAGAGAGAGAGAGAGAGAGAGAGAGAGAGAGAGAGAGAGAGTTTCTGTCAAAATTGCATGGCCGGCTTCCCATTTTTTCAAAATATTTTATTTACTTTCTTAATTAATTTCAGCCGGCTGATCATTTTCTCAATTTGTGAGGGAAACTTCAACGGTGGGTCCCATATATTTTAGCCATTAACTGACGAAGTATTTCAATATATATATATATATATATATATATATATATATATATATATTATATATATATATATATATATAAAGAAAAAATATTATACGATAATCTATTTATTTTATTTTCCTGATTTGTTTTCAGACAGCAAATTATTTTTATTTTTTTATTTTTTTATGACGAGGAACCATCCACTATCACGTCAGACTTTGTTGAACACACTTGGCGGTCCGTAAACCCCTGCCGGCTTGCCGGGCAACCCACGTCACTGTACCAGCAGCCGGCGCTTTGGGACCCCACTAAAGAGACGACTGCCGCTCGAGAGAATTGAACTCGGGATGAGAGGTTCTCAACCGAGCTAAGCGTCAGTTTTAATTTATATTACTAAAATTAAATAATGGTGTTGACCGATAGCATATCAATGGGAGATTTAAGCTCAATATTAAAATAAAACATATTTGGATTTTGCGAGAGAAGGGATCTCATAGAAAGCCTTCCATGTGGAGTATTTATAATAATAATTATTTTTAGTTATTAAACTGTGATATTTCCTATGAATATCAAAGATATACTTACTGTCAAATTGGCATGAAACATTAAATATATTATTATTATTATTTTCAAAGGCAAAGCAAATCATGCATATGGTGCATTGCTAAATTATTGAGTTCTTTTTTCTTAAAGAAAAATGTAGGAGATATTATGCTAAAATGATTAAATTTTGTAAGAGAGCGCCAATTGCATAAATTAGTTAGAGGAGCACAATTTCAAATGTTTTTTTATAAGGAGCGCATTGTTGTACCAGGAGGTAGGGTTGTCAAAATTTGACCTGATTCGGAAAATTTCGGGTTTGGGTCAACCTGTTTGTCATACGGATCAGTTTTGGGTTGACCCAGAAACTCAAAATCAATCCGTGTTGACTCGCCAGTCACCCAATGTCCGGACTCCGTAACCCGAAATCGATACACTTGGTTCTTTGGATTCAGCTTCGCCACTCGACCTACTGTGACATCGTCCAGAGTCCGTTAGCTCAAACCATCAGGCGCTTTCGCCCGCTCAATTGGTGTGCAGTTGGCAGTTCAACTTCGTATGACCGTGTGGTCCTTGTCCGCTCACTCAGCGGCTCACGTTGTTAGGCAAGCTCGGCCTGCACGCAGCCCCACCTCCATTTGCTCCGTCAGGCTTGCTCGACGACTTTGGTGATCGTGTCGCCAGCTACGTCATGCAAGTCAGGGGAGGCAATTGGCACCCCCCCCCCCCCACAAAAAAAATCCTTTTGTCATAATTTGCCAAATATTCTTTCCAAACGCTCCCCTAAAAAGCCTTTTAGCACTAATCCTAATGATGTCAAGTTTTAATCTACTGGTAATCATAAATACATACCCTAAAATATCTATGTATTTCTTCACATTTAATTCTAATATTTTCTTTCATACTTTTATGACAATTTTATTACCCAATTTTTTCTTCATTTTTCTTTCTAAACTTTTTTTAAACAACTTTTTCTAATATATATATATGAGGGGTTTCTTCTTAATAAACAACTTTTTCTTCATATATTGTTGCGTCCTGGAGTATTCGCGGCAGTAGAGAAATGAGGGGTTTCTTCTTAATAAACAATCCTTGATAGAAGAAGATCAATTGTTGCTTATATACAAGGATGATTTGAGAAGATCTAGCGGTAATAATATCCGGGAGGAGAATTAGAAGTGATGAGTAGACGGAGAGAATTTTGATGCTATTTGAGCATAAATTTGTCAGCGATGGATGATCGAGTGGAAGTCCGTTTCCAGTTAACGACCGAGTGGAGAGCTGAATGAGAGAGTTGGAGGGTGTGCTACTATTAATAGTTGAGCAAGAAACCGATGATGGCATATATAAAGTGAAGGACCGACGGCGGACATTAGGTGAAGGGCTGATGATTGTGGTACTCCAATGGCATTTTGCTAAGGCAATATGCATCCTTATGAATGTGTGCCGACATTAGATATCACTGATTTAAGAAGCCAAATGAGTGTATTATGTTAGTAGTATGGCGACACACTTATAGTGTCACCTGAGTTGAAGCTTGATGAAGATCAAATTTAATTTTTCTTTGAAGAAAAAGTTGTATGAAATACATTGATGTGCAAAAGAGAAGAAGTCACCAATGGCATTTTGCCAAGGTTATATGTCAAATCCTATACTCGATGACATTAACCTATATATAAGAGGTCGAGAGAATACACCAAGGATGTATGACCTATCTGAGGTTGTATGTTAGAGCGCTGCTCGATGACGTTAACATATATGAAAGAGGTCGAGAGAATCCACCAAGGATGTATGATCTATCCAAGGTTGTATGTTAGAGTCTTTGCTCGATGAAATTGACCTATATGGAAGAGGTCGAGAGAATACACCAAGGTTGTAGGACCTATCTGAGGTTGTATGTCAGAGCCTTTGCTCGATAACATGAACCTATATGGAAGAGGTCGAGAGAATCCACCAATGATATATGACCTATCCGAGGTTGTACGTCAGAACTGTGCTCGATGACATTAACCTATATGGAAGAGGACGAATCAAATTCCCCTGGGATCAATTTTGCCTTGATTGGGAGGGGCGAACGCTACATGTATCTCGAATCAAAGGTGAAGAATGATGTATCTTTAGACCGTTACTATCTTTTTGAGGTTGAGACTAAGACCTTGCTCAAGAAGTAGAAGTCTAGCAAGGGACTGTATAAAGCTTGCAAACTTTGTATTTGCTAGAAACTCTATGAAAATATTTTTCTGGAATATCATCTTTGATATTTGAAACATTAGAGGAACTTTGTTGAATGTTGCTGCAATCAAGGTCCCCCCCCCCCCAATCCATAGTTAATTTCCATGAATTTGAGGAAGAACTAGCTGATATCAAGATATTAGCATAAACCACTTATGAGATTGCAGCAATATTTGCCCCCCAGTCAGGAACCATGTTCCTATGGACGGCGTCAAACTGTTATATCCTGGAGTATTCGTGGCGGTTGAGAAATATATAGTTTAATGTCTTAGAGTTGTACGAAGATTCAGCACATAAGCAGATAAGGGAGAGTGTAGCGTTCATAAGAGTTACTAGAGTTTTTACGTGAAAACCCTTAAAAAGGGAAAAAAAACTACGATGCCAGACCCAGTTTGAATAAATTCACTAGTATTTATAGTCAATTACAAATGAGGCCCTTTCATGAGAGAAGGTCTTAGCTTGATGTCACAAATGTACGTCATATAGAGCGCATTACATGGTGGGAGTTATAATAATCAACAAAGACATGTTTGTTTGGTTGGCAGGACCACAATTGATATGATGAAGGTTAGAAAGATCGTAGTAAGGAATTGACTGGGGTCATAAAGACCGTTGTCTAACGATGGAGGTCAGAAGGACTGTAATAGGTGACAGAGGTCGGAAAGACCATAGTCGGCACGAGATAGGGGTCTGAAAAACCGTAGTTGGCAGGAGACATGGTTGGAAGGACCATAGTCGGCAGGAGACAGGAGTTTGAAAGATCGTAGTAGAAGGGCGATACTCCGGGAGAACTCTGGGCGTCAAGTAATGGCCCAGCAAAAGTTTGAGTCTCATGTTGTGGTATGCTAGAAGTCTGGGTCTCAGGTAGTGGTCCAGCAGATGTCTGGGCCTCAGGTGGTGGTCCGACAGAAGTTCGAGTGTCAGGTGGAAGTTCGGGCCTCACGTGGTGGTCTGACAGTACTCCGGGTCTCAGGTGGTGGTCCAGCAAAAGTTTGGGCCTCAGGTGGTGGTCCGGCAGAACTTCGGGCGCCAGGTGGTGGTCCAACAGAAGTTCGAGCCTCGGGTGGTGGTTTGATAGAACTCTGAGCATTAGGTGGTTATCCGGTAGAAGTCCGGGCTTCAGGTTGTGATCTGGCAGAACTCCGGGTGTCAGGTAGTGGTCTGGCGGAACTCCGACGGTGGTCGAGGAGGAGCGAGGAGGCAAAAGCGATCTCTGGTCTCTCTCTTGCTCTCTTGCTTGGAGCCCCCTTTTCAAGAGGGAGGAGGGGTCTATTTATAGATTCCTAGAGTGACATGACCCGTAAATAGGTGGGAGATCTAGGTCATATGGAGAGTGGCTTGGATGGACGGCCGATGTTGATCGAATCCCTTGATCATAGATCGTTTGATGGACATTTGAATGTCTTAGTGATGTCGAAATTCAGTGATCTTGGGCTCGTTGGATTTGTCTCGTCAAGCCGCACGATTCGATTATAAGCATGTCACGTTTGGAAATCGTTTGGTAATCCAAATTTTGTTTTGAACCTTCCAATAGTGCTTCGAGTCCTCGATTCAGACCCATTTGGGCTCGGATTGAGTCAATTTTAATGTCATTGGGTTTGTATTTCCGAGACGTTCAGTTCGAGTATAAGTTTGCTGAAATCGGAGTTGAAATGGTCTCCTAATTAATTTTTGAAGTTTTCAACTTGATTTTGTCTCGAGATTCGTGCCCGATCAAGATAATTTTTTGATGATATATCAGTTGGGTGGTTTCTAAAAGTTAGATCATCTCTTTTTTAAACTGGAATTGTTATATCTCAAATCCTTACAGTCTCTCCCTTCCTCCTTCGAATGCTTATCTTCACTTCATGAACATGTATTGAACATGTTCCTTGCTTCAGGAATTACCTAACCTTCCGCCCTCTTTGAATTAAGCAGGCAGCCTGGAAAGGCCTGCCCAAAAATATATATATATATATTTAATTATTTTTGTATTGAATTTGCCCCTCAAAATTGAAACCTGTTCTGCCCTTGGCGTCCACCATCCGGAGTCTCTGAACCCACTTGCTAGTCACTGTTCAATTGTTCGCGGGTCAAGTCGAGTCCATACAGTAACCTACATGGATCGGGTCCGGATTTGGATTCTTGACTTGTTTGCAAAACCGGGTCGGTTTATAATCAACATGTTTAGCCTCAAAAAAAAAAAAAAAAAACATGTTTAGCCTTGGGTCAGTTCAGGTTCGACTTGAACCCTACCATTAGCCCGTTTTGACACCCCTACCAGGAGGCGATTGACAGGAGATAGTTAGGTGCTTGCATCACAAGTCCAGCATATAATAAGTCCGGTATGCAGCGATTCTGTTAGTGGTGATTTTGTGCTGACAGATAACAAAAAGCTGGAGTTTGTGAGTTAGCACGCCTTGATTGTGTACATAAATCAATCTATTATGATAAAGATTATAATTTGGATCACAATGTATCAGAGCATGTAAATAGTGGTTACGTTGAAGTTGTAGAGCAAAAGAAAGATAAGGATTATCTACATTGATGATTCAAAGAAGACAAATCTGTCAATTAGTAACTTTTGACTTAAAAACTGTACTAAAATTATATCTTCAAATTGACATGTTCATGTGTGGATGAACACTTACGTTACTGGTTGCTCTAATGACCATTATCAAACAAGGTCTCATGAGATCAAGGCCCAAAGGAAGTGGTAGAATTTTTTAGGGAGCACAAATATGATAGTGATATGTGTGGAGCACTTACTGTCAACAAATTCATAATTAATTCAACTTGTTGAAGTATATGAGACAATGAAAATGGTGAATTTAGTCATGAAGAAAATGAGATAATGTGTTAAGCATGCATGAATTATCTTAGGTTACTCATGGATGAAATTAAAGTTGGGAATAATTGTAGATAATAAATCTCTATATTATCATCCTTATCATATTCTTTATCAAGGAAAATATATGAAAAGGGAAGCCCAGGCTGTAACACCACAGAATTTAATTTAGAAGAATTATTCTTTTATCTTTTAATAAACAATAATCAGAGCTACCTAATTTTTTTTTAATATAAATTGCAGCAAAAATGAAATTATTGATCAAAACATTAAGATATACATCTGTATTCATTTCCTAAAAAAATTATATACACTAATCAGGATCTATACAATCATACCACAACTAATTTATCTTAAGTACAAAAAATTGTTAAAATAATCAGAACCTGGACCTGAATGATATTGGTCAATCTCTTACTCATGCTCTCTTGTTCTGACCTAAAATCATTTAATCATATATAATGAGCTCAAGAGCTCAACAAGCAACCAAATCCTACAACTGAAATCAAAGCACGACAAATGAGCAATATGCATCTTAGTAGTCAAATCATAGTAGCAGCACACACATAATCATTAGAAAAATTAGTAAACCAATACATGTGTCCAATCACTAAAGCAATCATCATATCAATGCTACAATTAGTAGAAATATTATATAAAGCTTCAAATCAAAATATCGGTAAAGACTGTTAAAATCATGTCAATGAATAAAATCATATAAAAATAATTATATTCATATATCACATGCTCAGAAATATCATATAAGTATTAACTCAGTGCCAGTGTCTCGTGCACATGCTCAATAAATATCACATGATTAACATATCAATAACAATATAACAATAATAACATCAACATCATAAGCGGCAATTACAGTAAAGAAATATAGTGGCAGTGATTCAATAACATGCATTTTAACAATCACTATAAGTAAATATACTGGCTGCAACATTTTTTTTAGTATCAGTGTCAATATCATTAACTCATTAACTTAGTAAACAGAGTCGTCACCCTTTGTCCGTCGGTACAGTAATAACTCCTTATAACTCACAATCATTGTATAACGTGAATAAGTAAAGAATAACACACAATCATAATATTTAAAGGAATGTCTATCAGTCCACCATCCTATACAGGTCAATTAGTCTCCAGCCAACATTAGTGAATAACCAGTCTTTACTTATTTTCCCCACACATATTATTATCATAGTATTATAATAGTAATATAGCGTCTAACTAATTTTCAACCAAATAA
This sequence comes from Dendrobium nobile, assembly GCA_022539455.1. Taxonomy (NCBI): domain Eukaryota; kingdom Viridiplantae; phylum Streptophyta; class Magnoliopsida; order Asparagales; family Orchidaceae; genus Dendrobium; species Dendrobium nobile. The sequence goes on along the minus strand of CM039728.1, from coordinate 38,640,559 downwards.
TCTTACACTTTTTTAATGCATTATAGTAAATAAATTATAATTAGGTTTAATTTAGAATGTGTCAAAATGACCTAACAATAGGCAACAGAATATCCTAATGAGTAAAATTTTACCTTTTCAGAAATTTATAAAATTATCAGAGATTGTATAAAACAACATTCTGAAGCTTCAGTTGAACTAAAGCACTATTTTTACATGTCAAAATAAATTTCTAAATTAGCAAAAATCACTACATTTTTTTAAAACACCTAGTGAAAATCTTCAAATAAATACTCAAAACGTTCATAATCTCAAGGTCTATAACATCTAAAAGTTATGCGGTCAAAGTTTTATCAATACAAAATTATACTCATTTTTCAATAACGGAAATGTAAATTTGATTAAAAAAAACAACAAAAAGACCAAATTATTAAAATAAAAAATAACTGATAGTCTCAAAATCTTCACTTGTACCAATATGTATCAATTTCTTAAGGATTTGCACCCGTGCCTAAAAATTATGAAAAAAAAATCATGTAATTAAAACACAATAATATATATCTTATGGCAAAAACGGTTTTCAAATTTGACTTATAATAACTCCTAAAAAAATTATTTATCTTAATTAAAATATGAGCTATTACAAAATCATTTAGATATTTTGCATGATCTTTTCATCTCCATAAACTTTGTTGCATCCTTCCTCCTCAATCAGAAGAAAGAAGAAATGGCAATGATTATAATTGTTAAAGGTCTAATTAAGGAGCATTAAAAACTATTCATTATTTAAGTAAAAATGCTTATCAACTTCATAAATATATACTTACATGAATTAGGAAGGGATGATTATACATGATATAATGATGAGTGCATAATCATATACATATAGAGATTGGTGCTAATGTATACAAAGGAACCACCTCTTATTCATGAGTTCAATGTCAATCAATCAACACCCAATAGAAGGAATCTAAATTAATAATGTGAAACTTTTCTTTATTTATAAGTGCCCCAAATTATTATATAATTAGAATGAATCCCAATGTTCATTGCCCTTCTTATCAAAACCTCATAGCAAAAGTTTGTCTTACAATAATTTTTATAAATTCAATGATAGTTGGCTCAAGGTATTATCTTGTATTAGTTAAATTGATAGAGTACCATAAATATAACTATGGCATACACAAGGTGATTGTCTTCCTTATAGTCTCCAAGGGAAGGTCTTCATCTAAGAACATAATTATAAGGACCTATTTTTAGAGTCTCTTCTTAATGTCATCCTCTATAAATTAAGCTTGCAAAACTTCTAATTTTAGCAATGATTACATCAAAGTTTTTTATTTTTTATTTTTTTTTAGAGCATCATAAATGCTAAGACGATAATGCGACTCTTATAAATATGAATTCATATTGTAATTTACTTTTGTTAATGTGAACTATGGAGTTTTAGCCATCTCTCTTGGGGATGAGCTAAATTTTCGACCGCCGCGGATATTCCAGGACACTATGTTTAGCCATGTGAGGTTGGAATGATCACACTATTCAAAGTTATCAAATCTAATATTGGTTACTTATAAGAGAAAGTTTAGGTTTTATGTTGGAGTTAATTGAGGTTGGTATCATAATTATATTTGAAAGTTTTTTATGTTATGGTAGTAAACAATAATATTTTAGTTGTATATTGGTAAACTCCCCAAGAAAATTTTGATGCATCCAATTAATGACCAAATCATTTTGAAAAATCTTAAAAGCAATGAAAAATCAATAGACAAATAGAGATGGGTTACAAATTGAAAAAAAAAGTAGCAAGAAAGTTGTCACAAACAAATTATACTGTGCGGACGCCAAATGTCATCCGGAGACCAACAAAATGCACCACGTCATCCCTTCCCTTGGTACCGCGGCTCGGTACTGCTCGATACTGTTGACATAACTGCATTTGATTTATCTTTGAACATAGACATGTGCCCTGCCTCCGCACAGAACAATTTCTCAACAAATAGATCCTAAGTGAATAACTTAATAATCAATAGCCCTTTTAAAGGCAAATTATTGCATCTGGTCACCTGACAGAGAGATCCGAACGAATCTCTCTGTCAGGTGACCGGATGCAATAATTTGCCCCTTTTAAAAGGATATATATATTCTAAAATAAAATATACTAAAATAATCTCTAAAGTTAATAAATTTACTCTAAAATTAATATTTTATAAAATAATTATATTACATTAATATCAAAATAAATTTAATAATTTTCAAATTCCTCCAAATACAATTTATATTATAATATTTACAATATTTAACTTTTTTTTCCTTAAAAAAGTTAAAACCCCGCATGCATAGTCATGCCAAATAATCCTTTTTATAATTTCACATTTTCTAGGCATTTTCAATTAAAAATAAGCAGCCCACCAACACAAGGACATTACTACATCACCGTGGAACGTTCATGCACCGCAAGCTGTTCGTATAAAATTGCGTTTGACATTGTGTACCAGCAACTAAGAAATGCGTTTCAACAATCTGAATTTGAAATCTTCATTTTTTTATTCTAACAATGAAGCTTTATGAACTCCAATATGAACCCAAAATTATCAGAGAAAGATGAAGAATCACGTTCGGAAAAGCAGCTGGCATGTGCCCCGAAACGCAGCAGAGATCAACAACGGATATTTTTTATGATCGTTTGGCTGTTCACGGCAACGACGCACGCCAAAAGTCCACGTCAAGTTATTTTTTTAACAGTAGATATAATTGGAAAAGTTAAGGTTCATATGAGATGTTATGAAAGGAATTGAAGTAATTTATTGGTATTATTGTAATAAAAAAATTTTGCACTAATTTATTAGAAAAATTATATATATATATGTATATATATTAAGATTTTTTTTTTTTTTGTTAAAACCCACAGAGGGGCCTACGCGTTAATATCAAAAATCTGATTACAAAATCCTTAATAGGGACCTCCAGCTTACTACTGCTCATAAGAGCTAAAAAAAATGAGAACCTATAAGCCGGTGGTCCCTAATACTAAAAGTTACACAAAAATCTAGTAACATGCTAGGGCTGAAAGAAAAAAGCACCCAAAAAAGGAATTGACTACAAAAAACATTCAGATCACAATTCCTGCAAAAAACAAAAGCAAACCTGGCAACCTTCAGAGAAGTCAGCATCTCACCCTTCTTATCCACCCCCTCATCACCAAGGCTCAAAAAATTGCACCAAACCTGTAAAACAAAAGAACTCCAAGACCACCAAAATATGTTAAGCACCTTAAGAATCATATAATAACTAGAAATAATCAACTTACTAAGCTTGCTAGCGAAGACCTCAAGCTCAAAACTACTCCTATCCAACAAATTGGCATAAAGATACTTAAAACAGAAAAGCCACCAATCCACACAGGCCTTATAAACAACCCCAGCAAGCAGAAATCTCATAGCATACACCAACCACCTAGACCAACCGAGAGCCAAAACAACCTGAAAAAACCTCTCCCAGTAACGAAAGCACCAATAACAATAAACCCAACTCCCAGGATTCACAAGAACCGCAATCACAGCTCAGCATAAACTACTAAAAAACTAGAAAGACAGAAAAACACCATCACTTAACCCCCTCATAATGTCTGATATAAGGTAACCCAGCACAATCCAACCTAGCCAAACCTTTGACAACTTTAGGAATATCATTATCATTAAACTCAGCATACTCCAGTAAATTGCAACCGACTCTAGCCAAAGCATCAGCACAACCGTTACCCTCTCGATAAATATGACTGATCTTATAATTAATGATAGAGAGATCCTGCTTCAGCTGCCTAATCAAATAATTGTTCACAGCATTAAACAAAGAACTACTATTAATATAATGCAAAATCAGCATAGCATCAACCTCAATCCAAACTCTATTAAAGCCCAAATTAATACACATTCTGATCCCATAGATAATGCCATTTAACTCAGCAATAAAAGTAGAATTACCAGAAACAGGCCCCGTAAACGCCTTAATCATCTGACCCAGATGATTCCTTAAAATACCACCACAACCAGCCACCTTGTCGTTATAAGACCCGTCAGTATTTAACTTAATCCAGTCAGGAGCAGGTTTAAGCCAATTAATAATGCAGATCCTTTTTTCCATAACATCCGGAACACTAACAATGCTAAAAGCCTAAAGAACTTGCCAACAGCCTTTGAAATTATGATGCTTAAGAAGATCAGACTCATAAAACAACTTAATTTTATCACAGATAGAACGAATGATACGAGGGGAATTCATTTCAGTGCCATCATGTTTAGCTTCATTTCTACTTTTCCACAGAAACCACATAATAGTAGTAGTCAGGCAATTCCTAACATGACCTTTAATGTTAATGAACCAACATTTAAGAATGTCAATAATAGACTTAAAACTGTGATAAAATTTGAAATGAAAAAGATCTTCAAAATACAGCCAAACAGAAACCGCAATAGGCCCGTTAGCGAACAGATGATTCAAAGTTTCAGTATGATGGCAGCAGTAGCATTTAGAAACTAATTGAATACCTTTCTTCTTAAGATTAGAATCAACAGAGACAAAGTTAGAAATCACTCTCCACGCAAGAATAACATAAGAAGCAGGAATAGAATTGTGTCAAATAACAGAAAAAAACGGGTTATGAGGCTTATGTTTCTTAATGCAATACCAAGCTTCTTTTAACTCAAATAAACCATGGTGAGATTTAGTAAAAAAAATGGAATCATTTTCCTCCCACTGTAACGGAATTTTTGTAATCATGTTAATAATAAAATCAGGAACATGCTCTTTAAGTAAATCAATATTCCACAAACCATCACGACAAAAATTATTAACTTGTAAAGTAGAAATAGATCTAGTATTAAGCAAATTGTTAATAGAAAACTTCCCCAACCATTGATCTTGCCAAAAAAACACCTCCCCCTTACCAACACCCCACTGAATTAAATTTTCCATCTCACCTTGAATGTTACATAACCTCTTCCAGGTGGGAGAGTCACCCTTTTTCGGGAAACAGGCGGTAGGATGCATGGCTCAACAATACTTACTATGAAGGAACTTAGCCCATAAGCTCTTATTAGCTCTAAAGTTAAACCACAGCTTATAAGAAAACGCTTTACTCATATTCACCAAGGTCTTACAGCCCAAACCCCCTTCCTTCAAAGAGCCACAACAATTCTTCCAAGAAGCCCAGAAAATAGCACCTTTACTAGGGGTGTCAATTTCGGGTCACGGGTCGGGTTCGGGTCGAACCCGAAACTGACCCGGCACTATTCGGGTCAACCCGAACCCGACCCGTTTTTAAAAACGGGTCGGTTTCCTGGACCCGAACCCGACCCGCTTCGGGTCCGGGTCAAACCAACCCGACCCGAATGACCCGTTTTCAACCAAAAAATTGCTAATTTTAGAGTAAAAAACGGGTCAATCTCCTCTTTTCGGGTCAATCTCGGGTTGGCGGGTCAAAATCGAGTTTTCGGGTCAAAATCGGGTCACTTTCGGGTCAATTTCGGGTCAAAGGGTTAACCCGAACCCGACCCGATTTTTGAAACGGGTCGAAATGTTGAACCCGAACCCGACCCGTTTTGGGTTCGGGTTGACCCTAACCCGAAATTTTTGGGTCGGGTTCGGGTCGGGTTTTCGGGTCGTGTCAAATATTGACACCCCTAACCTTTACCTTGTTTAGAACCTCAGAAAAATTTATTCAACCGTTTATCAAACTTATCATAAACAGAAATAGGAGGATTAAGAGTATGAAATAAATAAATAGGTAAAGCAGCAAGAACACTTTTAATTAAAACAAGTCTACCACCATAAGACAGAAAATTAAAAGCCCAGTTATTCAGTTTATTACCCAATTTATCAATAATACCCTCAAACAGAAAAGACTTCTTCTTCCCCTTATAAAGGGGAGTACCCAGATAAGTAATAGGTAAAGTCATATGAGAAATCCCAAAAATCTCATGAATTCTAGTAATGCGATGATCACTGATTAACTTACTAGTAATGAAACCACTCTTGTTCTTATTAATAGTTAAACCACTTAGCAACTGGAACTTATCCAAGAATTTAAAAAGCAACTTCAACATTCTAATAGAACCATTAGTGAAGATAATAAAGTCATCAGCAAAGCTCAGATGAGAGATAGGAAAACCTCCATAAGTAGCATAATTAATCGAATGATGAATCACATACAACTTCTCCAAAGCTCTAGATAAATATTCCATAGAAATAATAAACAAAGCAGGAGAGAGGGGATCGCCCTGCCTCAACCCGTGAGAACTCCCATTAATAACCACAGAAAAAAATAATTATTAATGCTATTCTTAATCAGATTGATAAAATTCTCACTAAAACCCAAACGATTAAGCATATTATACAAAAATTCCCAATTAATATTATCATATGCTTTAGTGATATCAATTTTGACAATCATGTTACCACCCGTAATCGGTTTGTGAATATCATGAACAAGCTTTTGGGCCAACAAAATATTATCAAAGATAGCACGACCTTTAACAAAACCCGTTTGACCAGGAGAAATAATTTTATGCAGAAGTAAGGACAATCTACCCATAATAATCTTAGCATTAAGCTTGTTGAAAAAGGAACAAAGACTAATAGACTTAAAATCATCCCAAAAATTAATGCCATCTTTTTTAGGGATTAAAATGATAGAAGTAGAGGAAAAAAACTTAGGGTACGGGTTACCCTTAAAAAAACCCATAACAGCATCAATCAAATCATCCTTAATAATAGACCAAGTCTTTTGAAAAAATTTGGTAGTGAAGCCATCCACCCCAGCCACAGAATCAGAATTCATGTTACTCATCGTATCCCAAATTTCCTGTTCGGTAGGCAATGCAGTTAACATGCTATTATCATCCATGTTAATAAGACAAGGAATAATAGAAGTATCAAAACTAAGTTGAGAATCAAAAACTTTATTAAAATGCTTAGAAAAATACTCAATGCCAGATTCATAAATTAAGTTGGGAGAAGTTAAAACCTCATCATTCGGTTTTGACATTTTGTGAATATGACTAGCTACCTTTTTATGATTGGCCAGAGCATGAAAGTATTTAGTATTCCTGACACCTTCAGAAGTGAATTTAGTGGCAGCTTTTTGCTTCCAATAGACCTCCTCCTTCTCTTGAGGTTTAAAGAGAGTCAACTTGGCCTCATTAAGCTTCATAAGCTTCTCATTAGAAAGATCATTAATATAATCCAGCTCAATAACATTTAACTCATTTTCAGCTTTAAGAATGTTATCAAAAATATTTTTAAAAACCACCTTGTTCCACCATCTAAGCACTTGCTTCAGCCTCTTGAGCTTTATACAAAACCGATGCATACCCACAATACCATCATTAGGATGAAAAGGGCTAGACCAATTGTACTTCACAACATTAAGAAAATCATTATGCAATAACCACATATTTTGAAAACGAAAATTGCCATGTAAATTATTACTAGCTAAATTAATCTTTAACAAGAGCGGGGAATGGTCAGATTAGGTTTTAGAGAGATGCTCAATATGCGTCAAGGGAAATTTGGAAAGCCACTCATCATTGAAAAGCAAGCTATCCAAACGTTGCGACATAGTACCACTATTCAAAGTAAAGGAGTTCCCAGTGAAACCAATATCATGTAAGTTACACTCTAAAGACATGTTATTAAAATCACCCATAGCATGAAAATTAGGATTACCCCCACCAATCCTTTCAGACGAGTTAGCAATAATATTAAAATCCCCTCCTATCACCCACGGTTTTCAATGGACCCAGAAAAAATTTTCAGATTATCCCAAAGAGTCAGTCTCCCTTGACGAGTACAAGCAGCATACACAAAAGAACCAAAACAAGTAAGATTTTGATACTCAATAATAGTATGAACAACTTGATCATTATCTTGAATGACATCCATTTTAATAGAACTATACCAAAAAATTCAAATTTTATTGTTACAATTACCAAAAGCCATATTAAAACCAAGAAAACTGCGAGTAGCATCAATAAGAGGTTCTAATAAAACTAAAATAGAAATGTTATGAATCCTGCACAGATTCCTCACTCTATTCCTAGAAGAGGAACCCCCCACCCCCCTGATGTTACAAATAAGGGTACTAAACATTAGAAAACTTCTTATTCAAATTAGGTGAACCAGCAACTCTAGGAGCAGCTGCCAAAATAGCTTTAAGATTTTTACTTTTCTTTTTAGAATTTATTATAGCTAATCCATTATTTCCATTCTTTGAACCACCATCAATATCAGCTAGGGATTTATGCATCTTCTCTTGGCACTCCTCTTCAGGTTGACCCAAACAATTTAAGGACAAAACCACCTCCCCTTCTTCCACCTCCTCTTCCCTCATACTGTCAACAATAACAACACCATTTTGCCCATTCTCTATATTATTATTCTCAGGGACCTTCTCAGTTCCTTCAACCATAACCCCTACTTCAAATTACAACCTTGATCATCCTCCTCCCTAGGAGAATCATCCTCACCCAAATTCACCGTAGACACAACCAGATCCATCTCCTTAATATCAAACTGATTAATATTGGAAACCCCCTCGGCCTCATCCCCCGGGAGAACAACATTACCATTAATCCCTGTAATAACAAGGTCATCACTCATACTTCCTTGCTCCTTATCAATACCCTTATCCCCATCCTTCGATTCCTCCATAACGTTCTCAATGTTAGCTTCCTCCTTATCAGTAGCATTTTCCACAAGGTTAGGAATAGTTTCCTTGCCTTCCCCATTTTCAGAACTCACCCGCTTCTGCATAGGATCATTTTTTTCATTTTTTTTATTCTTTAACTGCGAATGAACAACAAAACATTCACTAAAAGAATGACCATGTATACGACAATGATTACAGTAGCCTGGGACTTTTTCGAACTCAACTTGTTGCAAATAACCCTATTTTTCAGATCCCAGCCAAACTTCTTTAGGATGATTTTTAGTAATATCTATTTCAACAAGAATCCTGGCAACAGAAGGCCGAGATCTTGCAGCCATAGCCTAATCGGACTGCAGAGGTCTCCCAAAAACAGAACTGATAGCATGCAAAACATGTTGATTAAAAAAATGCAAACGTATATTAGGAAATGATAACCAGATTGGAACAATAGGCGACTCCTCCTTAATATCGAAATAAGGAGTCCATTTCAACAAACGCATTTGACAGTTAGCAATATAATATGATCTACGGGAAAAAATGCGACTGTAATCGAGATCGTTAGACAGTTGAATCGCCACATGCCGCGGGTCTAACAGCCTGATAGAAAAATTTCCAGAAAGCTTCAGGTTGTGAAAAAAATCACGAATAAAATCTAAGTTCGGGCGACGTAAAGTAAATTTACCCACAAGAGTGAACTGATAAGGAGCAGCTAAAGGAACTACATCTTCTTCAGAAAACAGAATGGCCGGTACACCTTTAACAGTAGATTTCTTAAACTCAAAAGCAGCCCCCTTCGCCTCAGAAGGCCCAGTAAGAATATCCTTAAAAGATCGAGAAGCAGGATGCTGCTCACCATCCTTAAGATCGAAAAAACCTGGTTTTGAAGCTGGAGATGCAGCCGGAGGAGAACCCCACAGGTTCGACGCAGCAGCCATCACGCTAAAGAGCACGCCACAAAGCCTAAGGCCACAAAGGCCCTAGGAACACAAATGCGGAAGAATCACCCAAAACAACAGGCAACGGAAACCCTAAAAACGCACACAAAGAAGGCAAGCCAAAAGCAGAGAAAAAAATCGCCAGAGCAAAATGAAAAAGTAGGAGAGAGAGAGTGAGTGGGAAAGGTTGTGATATATAATATTAAGATTATGCTATTACATAGGGTGTCAATTTCGGGTCATAGGTCAGGTTCGGGTCGAACCTGAAACTGACCCGGTACTATTTGGATCAACCCGAACCCGACCCATTTTTGAAAATGGGGTCAGTTTTCCTGACCCGAACTCGACCCGCTTTGGGTCTGGGTCAACTCGACCCGCTTTGGGTCTGGGTCAACTCGACACGACCTGAATGACCCGTTTCCAACAAAAAATTGCTAGATTTCAAGTAAAAAAATGGGTCAATCTCCTCTTTTTCGGGTCAAAAATGGGTCTATCTCATCTTTTTGGGGTCAAAATCGGGTCAATCTTGGGTTGCCGGGTCAAAATCGGATTTTTGGGTCAAAAACGGGTCAATTTCGGGTCAAAGGGTTAGCCCGAACCCGACCCGATTTTTGAAACAGAAAATGTTAAACCCGAGCCCGACCCGTTTCGGGTTCGGGTTGACCCTAACCCGAAAATTTTGGGTCGGATTCGAGTCAGATTTTCGGGTCGTGTCAAATATTGACACCCCTACTATTACATATTGAAGCTATGGGGATATTAATTAATTATATATGTTTATTATTATGGGTGTGTGTTATGTTTATTTGGATTGATTGGTTGATTGATTCGCCAAATAATTTGGTCTTTTGAATTTGACATCTATAAAATTGAATTGTTCAAATTATGTGTACAACCGAATCAAATTGAAATGAAGTTTGGTTTGGTTTTGAATAAATGGAATATTTGAGTTGAGTCAAGCTCAAGTCATAGTAAACCAAAACTATACTCTCCACTCAATGGCTTGCTCCAACTTAAGTTGAGCTCATGTAATGAGGTTGAGCTCGACTAGTAAACTTGAGGACCCAAAAGCAAGGAAGTCATAATGGGGACTTGTTGGAGATGACATAATGGGACAATGAGGAAGTTATCACAGGAGTAGGGCTACAAACAAGTCAAGCTTGAGTCAAGCCTAACTCGAGCTCGACTCACAAGCCAAAGTCTGAAATTGAGCTCAAGCTCAAATGTAGAGCTCGGCTTATTCCACTGAAAATGGCTCATCAAGTTACTCGAATACCCTATTTGAGCTTCGTTTTTGCCCTGCAACTTTGTCGTCTGAACTCGTGTACAAGTTCTGCCATCTGAGCCCGCATTCAAGTTCCATAGTCCGAGCCCGCCTGCCCATAATTCCATCTTCTGAACCCGCAGCCCCGCAGCCCCGCAATTCCGTCGTCCTAGCCCCCGTCCGACCCCTCATTCTGCATCAGAGTTCCGCGTTCAAGGCTTTGATCCCTCATTCTAGGTCACGATCTCTTTCGTCATTGGGATTCGAGCGTCTCGACGAGTAATCAAGCCGAGTATCCTGAGGATCAAACTCTAGCTCAATAAGGTAGCAAACTCAAAGTCCCGTTCGGGCTCGACTCATGAGCTTGTTAACTAGTTGAGCACAAATAGGCTCACGAGTTAGCTTGACTCAGTTGCACCCCTCCACAGGAGCTCAATGCTTGCTAGAGAAGACATTCACAAAACTTGCTACTGGAGTGTGATGAGAGTTCATTGTTAACTAGAGAAAACATCAACAAGATTTGATGTAAATTCCCTAGACCTAACGGTAAATAAGAAAAGGAACTTGAGCTAGAGCTAGCTCATGAGCTAACAAATCGAGCATCATCAAGCTCGAACTCGAGCTAACTTAACATACAAGTTGTAATTTGAGCTTGAGTATGATGCCCATTAAACTCAGCTCATTGGCTCATTAATAAGTTAAGTTTGACTCAATTCACGAACTAGGCAGCACATACCCCTCTAATTGAGGACTTAAAAGAGATTAAATTAAGTGGTTAAAATAATTAACTATTTCAAGAATACAAAATAAAGTCACAATATAATATATGAAGACTTAAAAATATAATCTATAAGATCATAATGAAACTAGGTATGTTATCTATCCAATTGATAGACATAAAAGCTTTGTTTGGGACGACTTTCTTACTGCTTCTTAAAACAGCTTATTAGTATAAAAATTTTAATTTTTGTACTAAAAAATTGTTTTAAAAAATAGTAAGGAAGTCATCCCAAACGAAGCCTAAATAAGTGATTGATAATCAAGTTTATGATGGCAGAAATAAAATTTGTAAGATGAATGTATGATAAAACTATAAACTAACAAAAGAGAATATTACCATAGAGAGACAATACAAACAGAAGCTATCAAAGTTGAAGGGAAAAAAAAGGAAAAGACTAAGGGATTTGAGCATATATAAGACAGCAAATGATAGATTCCTAAGAAGGGTAGAAGAATGATTATAAAAATAAAGGTTAGTGTTGGTTCCAAATTTGTTTGTGAATAACACCTTAACTTATTTGCAGGTTTAGCAAGTTAGAGCGAAAGAATTAAGTGAGGAAATCAACAAGTATGGAGAGTAAGTGAGAAGCTCAAAGATCTCTGTGAACAAGCAGGGTAAAAATTAATAGGGTTATTATAAATTTTGCGAAGACTAAAACAATCATCTCAAGCTGTAATAAACAAAATTGACTGGCTGGTTGATAGAGTTGACACCAAAATGTTAACACTAGCCTAATAATGATTATGGGTGATGTTATCACATATTTTGCTTCTTTTTTTTCACATATTTTGCTATGTAAGACATGATGTTCAGATTTAGGGTTTATTTTATGGTTTTTTTTTTCCGAGGAAACCCACTATCAGGTCTACGTGCATGTTATTAAACAAAAAATTACAAGTCCTTCGAAGGGATCTAAAGCTCGCTACAGCTCAGGAGATCATACAATCAAAAGCAAAATAAGCACCTAGGAGCCAAAGATCCCACCTAATCACAAGCAGAATAAAACCTACAAAAAAAATACTATGATTGTCAGGAGCCATCACCCCAAAGAGGATCGCTAATAATGATTATGTTTGATGGTATCACATATTTTACATTTTTTCACATACTTTGTTATGTAAGACATGATGGTTAGATTTAGGTTTAGGTTTTTTTTTTGGAAGATTTGTTTTTTTAGAGGAAACTCACTATCGGGCCTACGTGCACGTTATTAATTAAAAGAAAAATTACAAGTCCTTTGAAGGGATCTAAAGCTCGCTACAGCTCATGAGAGGCTGTAAAAGCCCTCAAAATTTCATATTTTTGAGTGCAGTTGGTTCGTTTGTACGAAGCTGAGTTCGTCCGGGACGAACTGAACAAAATTTTTGCCAGAGAACATCGTCCATGGACGAAATTAATTATCATTTGTACGATCGTGTCCAGAGAGCTTCGTCCCGGGACGAATGGAAAACATCGTCTGGACGATTGAGTTCATTAAATAGATGATTTGAGATATTTTGAGATATTTTTGAAGAGAGAGAAATGCTGGAGAGAGAAAGAGAAGGAAAGAGAAAGGAAAAGCTTGATTTCGGAGGCCGTGGAGCGATTTTCGTCCGTCGACACAGTTGGAAAAATTGTTTATCTCGTAGTACGAAATCCGAATCCTATTTCTGATTTCGAAGATTTCGTGTTTTAGTATTTTTCTGCTCAGCTTTGTGTTTCCGTTACTGAAAAACATGCATATCTTTGTATTGATGAAACTTTTACCACGTAACTTTTGGTATGTTGTTGAAATGATGATTTTACAAAATTTGAGTATTTTCTGGAAAGTTTTCACCGGGTATTTTGAATTTTGTGGGATTTTTATCGAATAGGAAATTATCTGGTTGTTGAAAAATATTGTTTCAGTACAAATAAAGTCTTGAAATGATATTTTATTCGATTTTTTGTAATTTGGTAATTTTTTGAAACTGTGTATTTTGATCTTATTTGGGATTTCTATCGACTGTATGATATTTTAAGGATTTTCTTCAATTGAGTTAAATCGTATTTGTTGAAAGTAATGCATTAATGAGATGTATATGAATGTGAATATAAGATTGAAATACTGTTATATTACTGAAAGACAAGTAAAGACTAGTTGAACCGTTGGTTGAAGATTGACATGTACATGATGGTGGGCCGACGGGCTTTCCTTTAAAAAGGGTTTGGTGTTATCCTCTACTGATCACGTGATTACTGAAGGGAGTTATAAGGAGATTACTGTGCCGACGGACAAGGGTAACGACTCTATTTACTGAGCCAACGGATTACTAACACTGATGCTAACCTTGAAAAACGCCTTAATAGCCAGTGATTGTACTTGTTAAGTAAGATTATTGTACTGGAATGCATGTGTAAAGTATTATTCTTATGATTACTTTATGATTTGCTGATATTGAACTGATTTATCGATATTGAATAGATTTATTAATTTCTATATGAATTTACTGATATCGACAGATTTATTGATGTTGAATTGATTTTTGATGGATTTACGAGTTTACTGTCAATGCACGATTTCATTGATATTGCATATCATTTACGTCACTGGATTGTTATTGATACCGATACTACTGATTCGCCGATACTACTGATTCATCGATACTACTGATTCATTGTACTGATCTTATAGCACGTGATACACTGAATACTGACTGATACATGTGATAACATGTGATACACTGATAACATGTGATACATCGAACAAGTGATATATATTAACTGGATTTCATGTGATTTATTGAGCACGTGATATAGAATATGATTTTACTATATTGATTGATTTCAATTGTTATTAGTGATTTATTGATTTGATTTCAACTGTTTTTAACGATATATTGATTTGATTGTTTTATATGATTTCATACCGATTGATATTATTGACTAGAGATGATTTCTTTATTCAATAATTTAATTGATTCTATTGATACGATATTGATTTAACTAATATTACTGATACAATGATTTTCTCTATGGATTTGACTGCTGTTTTAAGATATGATGGAATTGACATATGTCCTGATTTATTGAGCTTTATGAATTTTTTTACTGTTTATCAACTCTCCTACTGATGACTGTGGATTTTATTAATTATTCATTGATTACTGATTTTTGTATCTGCATAGATTAAATGATCATGTGCAAGTAACTGTTATTAATTTGACTGATTGACATGCATATTATTTCCGTTCCGTGCTTTGATTTCAGTTGTAGGTTTTTGGTGACCTGCTGGGCTTTTTGAAGCTCATTATATGTGGTTAATATTTTCATGTCAGGACAATGGAGCAAAAGTGTGAGGTTGATCTGAGTTCTTCAGGTTTTTGTTTATTTTTGTTATAGTTATTCTTTTGTACTCAGAACTGGATGGAATCGTGATTAATGTGTAAATCCTGAGTATTGTAAATGAACTTTTGGGAATGAATAGAAATGTTTACTTGATGTTTTAAATTATAGATTTTGTTAGATTGTTTATCACTGATTGATGATTATAAATAGCTCTGCTAGTTGATGGTTTAAAAGATTGACTGAATAATTTTTCCAAGTTAGATCTTGGGGCGTCACAGAGGCAGTCGGAGGCGAGCGGAGGATGATACGCGAACAAATGAGGAATGGTCGGTTTGGCCAATTTTAGGTCAATTTTTGGCATTTTTCTGGCGGTTTTGGCCGCCGGAAAAAAATTACTTAACACAAGCGGTTTGGCCGCCGGTAAAGGCACCGCGAAAACAGAAAACTGGCATCCTACCAGGGGTTTATTTTACCATCTGGTAAACCGCCAGTTAGTACCGGCGGTCAGACAGCCGATTAAGCTGCCTGTAATCGTTGATTTTCCTGTAGTGGCAAAATCGGCGTTTGAGATGGTCGGCACGCTGCAGGTAATTAACCGGCGGTCACCGATGCTATGACCACCATAATTAACCGGCGGTCGCCAGCGGTCGCCGGCGCTATGACCGCCGGAAACTGACCACCTAATTTGTTTCCCAAGCGGTTTATACCGGCAACTAACAAACCGCTGCAAAACTGCCAATAGTTTTCAAAACTGTCGGAAACTTTATACTAACCGCCGGAAAAAGCCGCAGTCAATTGGCAATTTTCATGTTGTGATATAGAATTTAGGAGAATTAACTCCCATATTTTGATGAACGATATCAATCACAGTTTCACTATCCACCTCAATTCAAACAAAATGAATGTTTAATGATAAGCAATTCTCTAAACCCTTGAATATAACAAAGTGATTAGCATCAATGATTTCACTGGATTGGTGGAAGCAAGCAACCCCAAAATGAAATTTCCCTCCAAATCTTTAAAAATTCCTCCAATCCCACACCGATCCTTCAACTCCAGAGCATGGATGTTAATATTTACCTCCCCTAACTTAGGTCTTTGCCACACAGTGCGCTTTGGAGGCTTACAACTATTATGACTAGAAAAGAAAATATTAAAATAAGACATGTAGGCTCTATTAATTTTAAAATGGTCAGGTAAAAGAACCCGAGCACCAAAAAGTTGCTGAATCTTGAGCGAAAGAGAAGAGAATCCTTCTGCTTAATACCCAAATGTTTGTTGTTGTTTCTTTCTTAATGCTTTCAAAAACAGCTTTTTCTAGCACAAAAATTCAATAAAAGTAGCAGAAAAATAATAACCAAAAACTGTCACGAACGAAGCCTTAATCAATTAATGATATTCCAGAAGTAAAAGATACAGCTGCAGCAGAACAAGTTCTTATTCTAGACGTAGGATTAAGCCAAACAAGCTGGACAATGAGATGATTTGGAGAGGCCAATGTGCCAGATGCTACCTCCTTGTAGCCCATAAGATTCTAATCAAATGCCAACAAGAAGCTTTACCCCCACCAAGATTGACCTCCTCAAGGCCTTGGCTATATACAAAAATAAAACATGAATGAAGGAAAGTTCCTTCAGGCTTCTAAACTTATATACCTTCGTGTTTATTAATACATTATGTAAGGGATAATTGCTTTTTTTTGATACCAGGAGAAATTGTCGAGGAGAATAATTAACATGGTCAACAGCTAGTAGGAGAGAGGTCATGGCCATTTGTACTTGTCCAAACTCACACCAGAATTTCCTATAAATAAGAACAAGTTCCTTCATCCCTCAAACTTCATCGATCACTGCCTCCTACTCCCAATTATCTCATCTCTTCTTCTTCTTCTTCTTCTTCTTCTCTTATTCTGAACTTCTCTTCCAAATCAGAACTGAAGGGTGGTGAAGCCATGGTGATGACAACTTTGATACCAGAGAGCAAGGAGAGGATGGTATTGTCTGACTTGCCAGTGATAGATCTCTCTGGGAAGAGGGATAAAGTGAGGAAACTCATGGTGAAAGCCTGTGAGGAATTCGGTTTCTTTAAGGTGATCAATCATGGTGTGCCCAACGAAATTATCGACAATGTTGAGAAGGAAAGCAAGGAATTTTTCTCTTTACCAACTGCCGAGAAGCAGAAGGCTGGCCCTCCTAATCCTCTTGGATATGGGAGCAAGAAAATCGGATTCAATGGCGACACTGGTGATCTTGAATATCTTCTCTTCCATGCAAATCCTACATCCATCTATGACAGAATCAAAAACATCAGCAGCAAGGACTCCAACAGGTTCAGGTAAATTCACTTCACCATTTTTCTCCTATATTTAACTATTGAACACAGTAAATTAATCATGTTATATTTCCAGGTAGTTTTAGGTGGAAATAATACAGCTTTAGTTCTTTAGTTTGTCCTTAGCAGCTTGAATTTTATGCTAGATTGATGCTTTTAATGCTTCTTAATTTTTTTTTCATGCTTGTCTTATTAGCATATATATATGATCAAATATATTTAAAAAAATAAAAAATAAGCGAGCAACCGGAGGTCCGTGCCCCCGATGGCCCCATCGTGGCTCTGCCGATAGGTGAAAGGTCACCTTGCAAAAGGGTGGGACATATATATGTATGGTGGACAAAACTATCGATCAATCATTAGTTTGATGCTCATTTGATACCAAATTAAGAAAAAATAATGATAATAAGAGAATGCTAGGTGAGATGGATATTTGGGGTGTATGATGAAGATGCTTCATTATCATCATCATTAAACTGATCCAACTACTAGGAGTTGACTTTATGAATCATCATTTTTTATTAATTTGTATTGAATTGCATGAAATAATAACTTTATTTTGAGGTAATATTCAAGTACAACCTCTTATCATATTATCATTAGTTAACCATTTATTTTTCTGATTCTTTGTAATAATTTTATTTTTGTCTTGTTGGTGCATCTTTTGACCTCAATTTCATGTCCAAATCTTTTTTTTTTTCTATTTTGTCTTTAATAGATATTAGTCTTATCATTCCTTTAATATAATCATTTTTTAATATATTATTTACAAATTTATATTAACATTTCTCTTTCTAGCGCACTTATTTATTAGCTAGTGTCATATTCACCGCTAGGAATGATTATCCATATAAATTTCAAATAATCTCCTGACTATTCATATATGATTATTTTAATCACATAGTATAATGTTGCTTTAATTCGACTATACAAAATTGATCCAAAATAGTCCCTTTGAAACTAAATTGAGATCAATATCTGAAACATTGAATACTTATGATTTTTTATCTTATTTCTTACAGTTCTGTGCTGAGTGATTATGTGGACTTGATGAAGGAGCTTGCATGTGACTTATTGGAGTTACTAGGAGAAGGGCTGGGGCTTGAGGATAAAAAAACCTTCAGTAAATTCCTAAAGGATAGTCAAAATGACTCTCTTATTAGACTAAACCACTATCCTTCCTGTGATAGCGATGCTGACCAAAGGTTGAGCTTCATGAAGACTAAAGATGACAAAAGTTCAAGGGTTGGATTTGGTGAGCATTCTGATCCTCAGATTCTCACCATCCTTAGATCGAATAATGTTGAAGGTTTGCAAATACAATCACCTTTGGATGGCAACGTATGGATCCCAGTTAAGTCTGATCCGTCAGCTTTCTTCATCAATGTTGGCGATGCTCTGCAGGTTTGTAACACCTCAAATCTGTAAATATTTCTTCAAATATATACAGTTCATGCATGCTTTTTGATCTAAGCTAGTCATGTTCTTCATATGGTTTAGCAAATCTTAATCAGATTTGAAAAGGCAAAATAATGCACAAGATTCGCATTCTTGCAAACAAGGGCCGAACCCCCTTAAGTCCCCCTCAAAAAAAAGATTTTTTTTATTTATTATATGATTCTTTACTGTAAGGTCGAATGCCATCAGGGGGAGCTGCCCCCTTGAACCCCCAATATATCTTCCAACAGTTACGTATAAGTTTGCACCCCCAAAAAATTATAGTTGGTTTTGCCCTGCTTGCAAGTCTTAAGATAGGTTGAAGTTTTGCATTTATATTCTTTCATAACAAAGAGGTTATTTCTATGAGGCCAATCGGTGATCATATTACAATCTATCTTACTTATGCTTCATTTGGAACAACTTTCTTATTGATTTCTATGACAGCTTTCCAACACAAAATTTTTGAAATAGAGGAAAAACAGTAGCCAGAAGTTGTTCCAAACGAGACCTTAATTTAATATATACACATAGCACCATGAAATAAAGTAGAATAGTGATCCAATTCCAACTTCTCTTCGCCTTTCTAGCAAAAAAACTGCACTTCTACGTCTTTATATTTTATTCTTTTTAATGTTGAAGCCAATCAATAATCATATTCCCTTCTCTTTCAGGCTATGACAAATGGAAGATTTGTAAGTGTGAGGCATAGGGCTATAGTAACTGCACAAAAATCAAGGCTATCCACAATGTTTTTTGTTGCACCCTCCCTACAAGCTTGCATCTCCCCTCTACCAGAGATGGTCACACTTGAGAATCGTCTGAAATATAGGTCCTACACTTGGGCTGAGTACAAAAAGACTATGTACTCACTCAGGCTTGCTTCCAACCGGCTCGAGCTCTTCAAATTGGATTGCAATAAGGAGAGCAAGGATTTGATGAGATGATTTTAGAATTCCTTCAATCCTTCTGATGAACAACAATGGTGCAGAGAAGAAGGATTCATAAAGAGAGCAGATATTTGCTATATATTTCATGAAAGAAAGAACAAGTTTTGTTGATTATGATATTACAATTTTTTATAGAATGGTTAGCTAATGCAGTGCTGTTAAGGGAAGTTTACTAACAGCAGGTAGGCGTGGGAGTTAAGTCGTCTTCTGTGTTTTTAGAAATCATGAAAATTTTTTATTTTTTCTGCTTTGATTATTTCCTTAATTCTATTACTAGCTAGTAATTGAATTTATTTTGCTTATGTAATGATTCTTGTAGTTGAATCAAGAAATTTGATTGAATATTATCTTCTATCCCTGTATCTCTCTTGTTTTTAATGTGGGATATGAATAAATGCCAATGAGGAATCTTAAATTCAAAGTTCTTTTGAAAAGTTCTCCTTGGAACATTGCCTACGATTAGACTTTTCTCCACTATTCTTCTTTAAATTTTTTTAGTGCTCTGTATTTGTTCATATCACAACTCATGACTGCAGCAAATTTGACCCAAAAGCTATTAAATGCATCTTTGCCGTTATTCTCTGAACCAACAATGATGCAAATATTACTATATAAATAGGAATATATTTTATGGTTCTATGAATCACTATAAGAAATTCACTGATTGACTGCCGGAATTACCGGCAGTGAAACTGGTGGTCTGACCGCCGCTGTTTACTGGCGGTTGGAAATCAATCATTTTCTTTAACTCGCATTCATCCACAACAAAACCACCTAACTGAACCAAGCACTTATCATTATTCACATAGTAATGTTAATTATGATCTTGATGTCCTAATTTCTCACTAAGAAAAGTACAAGAACAACAAAATCTTGTATAAAATATCCATTTAAAGATTATATTTCTTACAGTAACCCATTATATTAGTTTAAGGCTTTTACAATCAACCTTTCTGGTGTGAACATTCCCAACAACATTCAGGAAAGCATTAAAAATATTTGAATATAGAGATGATGCTTATGAAGAAATAAAAGTACTTGAAAATAATAGCTCATGACAAATAGAAAGAAACAGGTTGGCTACAAATGAATCTTCAATATAAAATGCAAGGCTAATGGGAAATAGAACAATACAATGTTAGACTGGTTATAAATGGTTTTACTCAAACATGTAGCATAGATTATCAAGAAACATTTGCATTAGTTGCTCATATTAACTCTATCCAAGTCATCCTCGCAATAATCATAAATTTTGATTGGTCTTTTCACCAACTAGATATTGAAAATGCATTTTTAAATGGAGATGTGGAAGAAGTGACAATAAATATTCCTCCTGTACCCACCGTTGCTTAGCTTAGTTGGTGGGCGAGTACGGTTGGGAACCCCCCAACCCGTGCTCGGCTCCACTCGAGCGATAGTGCCTCTTAAGTGGGGCCCAATCGAGTGCAAGCCCTGAAGTTTTTAGGGTGGGTGCCTCTTCTAGGTCAGCCAAGGATTAATCACGCCGTCAAGCACCCATTCAGGATGGCAGCGGGTGAATACACCGTTCCCATATATATATATATTCCTCCTAGATTTGAGACCATTGAAAATGAAGGAAAAATCACTAAACTTGAGAAATTCTCATATGGCCTAAACAATCTTTAAGAACCCGATTCAAAAGAATTATCAGTATAATTAAAAAATATGAATATTCTCAAAGGCAGGTTGATCATGTCTTATTTTTAAAGAAATCACTTGCTAGTCAAATCATTATTTTGGTTGTTTATATGGATGATATTCTCCTAATTGATAATGATGAGTTATAATCAAAAGACTAAAAAATGATTTTAGGAAATAAATTTGAAATTAAAGATTTGAGAGCCCGAAAATATATTTTGGGAATGAAAATAACATGATAAAAAAGATGTATATGTCTCTCAACAAAAATATAAGTGTAAGCTCTTAAAATTTGAAATGATGGGATGCAAACCCATAATTACTTCTTTGGATCATATTAAAAAAAATGATCAAATGTTGACACTCTCCAAGTTGAAAAACAAAGGTACTAGTATCTAGTTGGAAAACCAATTTATCTCCCCCATTCATCCTATCTTATGTTACTCCATCAATGTGATTAACCTGTTTATGAATTCTCTAACTAATTATTAATTTAATGTAGTCTATAGGATACTAACATACCTAAAAAGGAATCTTAAATTTTTAAAAGATAGGAGTATAGAAAGTTTTACTAATGATGAATGGCACAGGTTTATAACTAATTAGAAATCAATCTCTGGCTATTATTCATTTTTGTGAGGAAATCTGGCCAAATGGAACCAATTATGATGATAAGTGACAACTAAGTTACTGTTACTATTACATGTTGGTGTAAGCTAAGCATTAGAGGCCATAACTTATAATTATTGCAACCTTTATATATTCCTGAATGAAAGTGGGAAGAAATCAACAACAACAATAACAATAACATCAAGCCTTTGTCCCACTACTTTGGGTCGGCTACATGAATCCTTTTTTGCCATTGCGTCCGGTTAAAAGTCAAATTCTCTTCTAAATCTAATAAAAAAAGATCATTACTAATATTTTCTAACCAAGTCTTTTTAGGTCTACCTCTACCTTTCTTAACATAAGCCAAATCTAATACATCAACTTTCCTAACCGGGTCATCGGAAGGCCTCCGTTTAATGTGACCAAACCCTCTAAGGCTACTCTCTCTAATCTTATCTTCCACTAGAGCTACTCCAACCTTTTCACGTATATGCTCATTTCGTACCCTATCTCTAAGGGTCAAGCCACTCATCCACCTAAGTATCCTCTTCTCTGCAACACTTAACTTAGTATTATGCTTCTCTTTTAATGGCCAACATTCAGCACCATAAAGCATTGCAGGTCTCACCACCATCTTATAGAATTTTTCCTTAAGTTTGTGGGGGGATTTTCTATCGCACAATAAGCCCGATGCATTCCTCCAGTACTTCAACCATCCAACTTGAATTCTGTTGATAATATCCCCATCAATTTCACCATCACTCTGAACAATAGATCCAAGATATCAAGAACGTGTACTCTTATTAATGACTTGATCGCCCAAAGTCACAATCCCCTCACTAGGTCTATTTCCACTAAAATTATACTCCATATATTCAGTTTTAGATCTACTCAAAGTGGGAAGAAATCATGATGGATATTTTTATATATGAGATTATCAAGATCAAGGTAAGGTCATGATGATGTATGGGCTATGGTTGATTGGTTGACAAAGTCAACACATTTCTTCTAATGAGACATTGATTCAATAGAGAAGTTGGCACAATTATAAGTGTAGGAGATTGTCACACATGTGGAATACCTAAGGTTATAATTTTTTATAAGGATGGTAGGTTTACTTTCCAGTTGTTGAAAGGCATTCATGAAGGTTTGAGTACTATGTTGAATTTTGATTCAAGTTTTCATCCAGAAACAAATGGCCAATCTGAGATGACTATTCATGTGCTTAATGATCAGTTGAATTTTAGTACAAATCAGAAAGATAAGTAATCCGGGAGAAAGAGGCTGAGATGAGACAACTTCTTCCAGATATATTCTGACTGGTAGCTTATAGTGAAATATCTAGGATGTCATTTTTTCTAAGGAGAAGATAATGTAATGACCGTTTCTATAGTGTTGTGTCTACTTGTGTTGACTCGAATTTAATCTGGTTGGAATTATAAGTTCATTAAGTGTACATTAAAATTTAAAGTTATTTTTATTGCTATTTTGGCCATAAAAGGGTT
Organism: Dendrobium nobile; assembly: GCA_022539455.1. Lineage (NCBI taxonomy): Eukaryota > Viridiplantae > Streptophyta > Magnoliopsida > Asparagales > Orchidaceae > Dendrobium > Dendrobium nobile. The sequence continues at coordinate 38,617,096 of CM039728.1, read as the reverse complement.
GTAGTTTGAACTAGAAAAGAAAAAAAGACAAGTATGAAAATTCTCCTTGGGAGCGCAACAGCACTATAGTTGTGATACTGTGGCACTACTCTCTAGTAGTTAGAACTGTTTAGGATTGCTACAATGCTAAAGTCTCAATTTAGTATTGAATTTTTTCTTAGGAGTGCTAAGGCGTTGAGAAAGGGATGTTGTGGTGTCAAGCTCTTTATCTAAGTGTCTAAAAATTTCTACTATGATCGCTACAACACAAAAAATGGTAGTGCCATGGCGCTGCATTTATAAATATCAAAAATTATTTATAAAAATTCATTTCTTGTTAGAGGCATATAGTTAGGGGTGTCAATATTTGACCCAACCCAAAAATCTGACCCGAAAATTTCGGGTTCAAGTTAGGGATTTCGACCTGTTTGTAAAACAGGGTCAGGTTTGGGTTGACTCGGAAACCCGAAATCAGCCAGATTTGACCCGTTTTTAATTAATTTAGGTGGTTTTAAAGAATTTTTATGAAATAAGTAAATGATATTTCAAAAAATTATAAACATTGTTGCCCAAATTAAATTAATCTTGATTTATTTTAAATTAAATGAAGTAAATCTTACCTCAATTTTATTTAGATTTAAATAAATTGAATTAAATAAAAAAAATTTAATATAATATACCCGAAGATGGTCGGGTATGGGTTGACCTGGACCCGAAGCTGGTCAAGTTCGAAAAATTGACCCGTTTGCAAAAACGGGCCGAGCTTGGGTCAGGTTGCTCGGGTTCGGGTTTGGAAAACCGACCCATTTGAAGTAAATCTTACCTTATTTTGACAGCTCTACATCCAATTAAAGAGAGAAAAAGAGCAATTTTAGAGAGAGAGAGAAGAAGAAGAATAATAATAATAATTTTAGAGAGATAAAATTAAATTTAGAGGTCTTAAAGCCAATTTTGTTTGACATGCTAGTTGGAAAAGTTGTTTGGCTCAAGGTAAGCTATGTTTACCCTATTCTAGAATTCAAATTTATCACTTTTGTGGGTATTTTTTATGTTTCATCTGATTTGAGTTTATAAAAACACAAATATATGAAAATTTAGGATAGTTTCACCTTGCAACTTTTGGTATGTTGTTAAATAAAATATTTTGGTCACATTAACAGAAAAAATATAAATTTTCATGTGGTGATATAATTTTTCTACTATTTTGAGTATTTTTGACATTTATATAAAATGCTACATAATAATAAATACTTTAAAATAGTTCTAAAAATGTTCTCTATAAATGATTTTTTTTAAACTATCACTAGTGAATGTTCATATGAGTTTCGTTGTGCAAACTGCTATTTTATCATAATAGTGAAATTTCTAGTATTCATGTGTCATGCTAAATGTTGCTCATACATGTTGAATATGTTGATGTTTCTATGTTCATATGATCATAATGATATGTCATGTTCCTATGTTGGAGGATATGTGGGGGAGGAGAGAGAAAGGAGGAAGTGTATGTGACTAATGTATATGTTTATATGAAATAAAAGTGTTGTTAGAATGCTTGTGCACACATGTAATTATTCCATCTGTGCATTTGAAACACCTAAATAGATATGAGATGATCAAGTAAAAGTATAAGTGGAAGAGTTATAAGAGGTTTAGAAAAAAATATATGCAAGTGGAGGTATAAGGGGAAGTAGAGGTATAAGGAGGTTTAGGGAAAATGAGAGGCATAAGTGAAAGTAGAGATATAAAAAGCTTCAAGAAATGTTCATGTGTTATGCATTGATATATTAAAAGTTATGTTAAGTTATGCATTTAATTTTTGATATCATGTTCAAGTGAATACTCATGTTATCTCTGCCAACATGCTCTTATTATGATTTGACATGTGACTCTAATTATAATATTGTGATCATGTTAGTGATAACCCTGCATAATTTGCACGTTGATTTAACTAAAACTATAAAATTTTTGTTCACACAACATTAATCTAGTAAACAAATTACTTTAATACAATATTGAATAATTTAGTAGGTTTTGTGTCGTGTATTGAGCAATTGATGCTCACCTATGTACCTTCATGTCATTTCAGAAAAGAGTAAATCACGATTCAAATAGGATAAATTAATAAGGGTTGCGATACAAGCTAGCTATAGATGTGTTTCTATATAAGTAAATTCTTATAGAAATCTTGTGATTTTATACATATTGAGTTTCTTGAGAAAAGAATTTGTCATGCCTCAAGATCTAAGTTGGAAGAATTGTCTAATTTAACTTTTAAATTAACTACCATAGCTTCTATAAATCATCAATATAAATAAATATACCTAGTAAAAGCAAATAAATATCATATACATTGAAATATTTCACTATATTGATTCACAAAAATCACATTACAATGGCCAAGAGGTTAATAACAATCAATAATCCATCAATAACTTCTAACTATAAAAGAATAAAACAAAAATACAAAATAAAAAAAGAACCTCAAGATCTCAATCCACCTTACTCCATAGAACCCTGACCTCTTCCTTAACCTGAAATCAATAAAATCATATAATGAGCTTACAAAGCCCAGAAGAAACCCAAAACTCATTAAATTTTTTAATACAAGAGTTAAGAAAACAATATACATATTCAACCAATCAATAGAATTAATAGAGTGTAATATCATCAATGATCCGTCATCTTGGTATGATTCAATATGATCAATAATGAAATTAAAAAAGCATTACGCTTAAATTCATAAATCAACAACAGGTGTGATGATGTAAATACATCGGCAATTAATAATCAGTAATCAATAAATCGATATTGTATATCATGCATATGTAGGTGTCAATGTCATCAGTCTTATCTATCTTATTAATTATATATTATATAAAATTAGTAAATGTCAAATGTTATATATGCACACTCATTTTTTAATCTATCTATCAATATTATTCATATATGTATGCATTAGTATATGGTTCAGCAATGCATAATATCCAACTTTAATATGATGTTTCATTCTTTCATATGTATCCATCATTATCATTATCATCACGGTATCTTTATCATTATATCATTAAAGGTGGCTTTCAAAAAATCATTAAGAGTCATTAAAGGTGAGTACAACTTGGATAACACTACAAACCATCTAAAAAGAAAAGCTTGTCGGTCCAACCCCCTTAAGCAGGATATTATGCTTTAACAGTCAACCTGTACTAATTATAGAGTTAATAGATAACATTCTTTGTTTACATGTAAATATCATATTTATCATATATCGATTATATCAATCACTCTTAAATTTATGAAATGCAACATGAAATGCTTAAATCTATAAAATATAAGAAAATATGTATATTAATTTATAGCTTCAAAAAATCATAAATCCCATTTTATCCTGTGAAATTTAATAATGTTACAGTAAAAATGTCTATAAAATCCATATATATCATATACAAAAAATTACACTGTAAAAGTACAATAAATTAGGAGAAAATATATTTTATCGATTTTGAAGGGTTTAAATTCATCAAACTTAAAATTATTGAAAACCATAGTAGGATTTTGGTTATTTACAATGATCAGAAGACTTTTTCTAACTAAAGCATCAGACAAAAATGATCAAAGCCTAACTTTCTCTCTCTTCCCTCTCTCCTCTTTCTCTCCCTTTTCTCTCCCTTTCCCTCTCTTCTTCTATGGCAAGCCACACAAAAAGGGAGGGTGAAGCGGCTTAGGTGATTTAGTGCTTAGGAGTTAGGATTTTAGAATTAAATATATAAAAATATTATTAGTTGCTTAGCACTGTAGTGCTCCAATCTAGTGTCACAACATTGCGTGTTGAATCTCGAATTACTATAATACAAAGCCTCTAATACTACGGCAAAAAATTTTGGGGTCGTTGTGCTCTCAAGCCTAGCACCACGGCACTACCAAGCACAATGCTGGAGTGTTCCAATTCAAACAATAATTTAAATTTTTATTTTTAAAATATTTTTTTATATTTTGTGGATTATTATAGAATTGTGCCTCGATTGTTGTACATTCTTATTTTGATGATTTCAATGAATTAAATAGTATTTATGTTTACTATTATTCGATGATTTTAGATGGCTTTGTTATGTTAATGTTTAAGAAAAAAGAATAATTCTTTCAATTAGATCTTGGGACTTCTCAAGCAGTCTCTGGTGGCATTTAAGATATTCATCATTGGTAGTCGATATGCTCCAACCATGCTTTCTTCATATTTCTTAGTAAATATGATTTTTTTATTCAATGCTTCAAAGGAACAAAGGTCAACATCAGGAATCAACATTGTAACTTTGGAGTCTCAAAAAAATCACATAATAAATCAACGCCGGAGCATCAACCTCGAAAGTGCCGCATTACCGAACTATTTTAGTGCCACGGTGGAGTAGTTGACAAAAAGGAGTGCCACACCAGATAAGTCAAACATCGCGCCGGGTAAACCCAGCCTCGTAGCGGAGACCATTTATCAACGCTGAGACGCTAGTTCATATTGTAATTCCGCGACACCATCTTGTCGAGCTATGAGAGAGAGAGAGAGAGAGAGAGAGAGAGTGTGTGTGTGTGTGTGTGTGTTTGTGTGTGTATGTGTGAAATAAAGTTAGAGAACTTTTTAATTTATAGCTCGACAAGATGGTGTCGCGGCATTACAATATGAACTAGCATCTCAACGACAAAATGAAGTGATGAAACAAATATAGAATTTTCTAGCACACAACAACTACAGAAGAAAAAGCTTCTTATTTTAGGCATGAAAAATCCAAAAGAAAAAGATCATGAGGCCTAGCACCACTGATAAAATTCTAATATGAGTAATGAAAAGAAAATAAGCAAAATGATTCCCAACTATTTGAGAAAAATTAAAATGATTCTAGATTATATTAAGGCTTCGTTTGGGACGGCTTTTTTATTGCTTTCTAAAACGGAGTTTTAGTACAAATTTTTTTATTTTTATACTAAAACTCCGTTTTAGAAAGCAACAAAAAAGCCGTCCCAAACGAAGCCTAAGTCCCAATTTAATTTCTATATTCTTCAAATAAAGACTAAAATAGTCTCACAATCAAAAGTAATGGAAGTTAGAGTTAATTGTGTTAGAAATAGAAATATTTTTAGTAAATATGATTTTTTTTTTACAAAACATATATATTTCTTCATGTATAACAATAAATTTACATACAAGTGGGGTTGTATTGAGATTGTGCATAGTGCCACTTTTCTTTTTTTTTTTCTTTTTTCTTTTTTGAGTCAATAGTAATAAAACAAATTAAGTTTATAACTTTTTTCCTCCATGATGTTAATGTTTTGAATTTATATATTGATTTTATTGAAATTATTATTTTATAAAAAATGAAATATATATTAGTTTCTTACAACAAACTATAGCCCTGTTATTGATTGAAATATTTTTTGTGCTTTACATAAAATTATTTTCAGAATATATATATATATATATATATATATGAGATACATTCAGAATAATTATCACTATAATTTTTTGTCTGATAATAAATTCAAAGAGGATATTATTAATATTGTAAAGGATCTTATTTGATCAATATAAATTTTAGCAAGGCAAAATTTTGAAATGCCTCAATACATTCAAATAAAAAGCCCAAAACATCTCAAATTAGATTGCTCCTTTCAGATTAGGCTACATTTGGTAAAGCTTTCTTATTGCTTTTTAAAATAATTTTCTATTATTAATTTTTTTTTTAATTTTAAAAAAATTATTAAAAACTATTTTATAAAATCGTAAGAAAATTATCCCATATGAAATCTTAATTAAAAGTGGCATGAATAGAATTAATTGGCTTCATCCAATTGTCTTTCTAATCCTAGCAACAAAATCTTTATGAAATTTTAGTATAAAAATTTTTAATTCAAAAAATTCTTATACGAAAAAATTGCTTTAGAGAACAATAAAAAAGCGTCCAAAACAAAACCTAAAACAGCTTTTGAAAGCCTTGAAAGCATAAGCAACCAATTAGAATGTTCATAAATTTTAACAGTTCATTGCAAAAATAAAAAATAAAAAACCGTCCAATTAATTAAAAATATTCTATTAAACAATCAAATGAAGAAGTTTTTATCATTAAAAAATATGATATTTATGCTAATCTTTGATCCCCATTTTTTTATCATTACAAAAAAATGAAATCAAAAAATAAAACAACAATGCAATGCCTTTCAAAGCGTTCAAAACAAAAATTTATGTTTTGTTTGGGACAACTTTTTTATTACTTTCTAAAATAAATTTTTTTAAAAAGAGAATTTTTTATATTAAAAAAATGCTTTAAGAAATAATAAGAAAATTGCTCCCAATAAAACCTTAGCGTGTGATAAATGAACATTTTATCCCAAGCATTCGTTCAATTGTCATTCCTTCCTTTGAAGGCCATAGCCTGAAGAAATAAGAAACTTTAATTTAATTAGCATAAAAAAATCCAATGTAAACCTTGAAGAAAGAACTTTTATGACCTTAAGAAAAATAACTTTTTATTTGAACATCCTTGTGAATTATTACAACATTGATTCAAAATATGATCGACTCTACGTTTGAAGGTCAAGAATTGGAATTTTTATTCCGTCAGGTTACCTGATGTAGCTCTACGTCATGTAGCCAATAAACAGGTGCCACGTGTTCTCACTATTTACCATGCGGACCGACAACCCGAACCGGAACGGACCCAGGAGTTTGCGTATTGCTCGATATTGCTCGGTATTGCTAGGTATTGGTCAATTTTGCTCGACAAAAATGAAAAATACTATTCTGTGAAGACCAATACCGAGCAATACCAAGCAATGCCGAGTTCTTTTAGTTATTGCTCAGTATTGCTCGGTATCAGCCTTCACAGAGCGGTATTTCTCATTATTGTCAAGCAATACCGAGTAATACCTAGCAATACCAAGCAAATACCGAGCAATACGCAAACATAGTAATCCCGGATTCTAGTCTGAGTCGGGTCGTCGGGCCGCCGATAAAGAGTAAGAGCATGTGGCGATATATTATTGGCTACCTGACATAGAGCTAGCTACATCAGGTAACCTGACAGAATAAATTCTTGTAAGGAAAAATAAAAGCAAAGTTTTCTAATACTATCTTACCATTCTTTAGAGCTAATTATAGTCATAATGTTGCACTCATAACTTCCTTAAATTTTCACATCAAAACCAATAATTGGCCTATAACATAATAGAAAAATCTTTTTTGAATGCAGCAGCCTCGCAAATCTTTTCAATCATCAAAATCCAAGTCTTTACTTGAATGCAATGAAATAGTTCAATAAAGATTAGGGTTTACAATTTCAAGAAAAGAAATCATAAATTGTATTAATTTCTTTTTTATATGGACCAAATTAATATAAAAATTAAATTTTTTATACTAGAAAGTTGTTTTAAGAAACAGCAAGAAAACTGTTCCAAATAAAATCTTAGTAGATAATTTGTATTAATTGATGAAATAGAAATGGAAAATAGCAAGATACAATTGATTCTCAATTCGAGAGGATGATCGATCTCTCCCAAATTCTCTAGACGCCGCTATAGCCCAAAGGAAACCTAAACTTAAGATATCTCAAATTTCAGCCAAATTCCAGATTTCCTAACCCTAATAAAACAAACTATTTAATGCATAAAATTCAAAAGAAAATCTCTAAACAATCCCTACATTCAATTTCCCTTCTAAAACTTCCTCAAAAAACCTTTCAAAGATGCTCCGTTAGCTCCTGTGGTCGGATCGGCCTCCAATAAAGGCAGAAGATTTCCGCCTCCATTTCACACGGGCGATCTAAAAGCTATCTTGCTGGAACAGCAGGATTCAATGGGACATCAATGGGATCCACCCGCTCTAAGAATTACAGAAAGATGAGGAAAAAAAAGCTGTTCTCTCTCTCTTTACAAGTAAAATAGGCTAAATCAGATAAAGCAGTAAATATAACAATTTTCAGAATTCTGGAATTAAGGGATTCTTGATTCCATAAAGGCAGTTACAGTATACAAGGAGATAAATTAAAGTTCTATCCTCAGTTCTAGAGAATAGAAGCAAGAATTTTGTTGTTATACATGATTTCCTTCCCACATATGTACTTTACAAACATCTAAAGAACTCTAATAAAATAAGAATAAAAAATTTCTAATAAGAACCATCCACCCAATTGGAAACCCACCAAGTCGCAGCTCAACTAAAATAATGAGCTTGCAGCTTTGTATCGAGTGGACGAATGAATCAAACTTTACTTCCATGCAGCAAAGTTTTCCATTCTTCTTATTTTTCTGATTCCTTCACATAATAATTTCTTATATACAAGTATATGAATTGAAGTATGATGAGTTCTTAATTGCAGTTAGATTAGAATCTGAGATTTAGCAGCAGGGCGAGAGCACCTGGTTCTTGCGTTCTTCTTTAGGCTACAGGAACAGCCCTCGAGAAGTTCAAGGTCTTCTTCACAGGTGAGGATGGAGCACAATTCTGGCCTTTCCAAAAGCATTTTTGAGGTCAAGTAACCGGCGATAGTCCATGTTTGGAACAGCCGTGACTGCTTTCCAATGAACCTGCCAGTTCTGGTGTCATAGTACTCGGGCCATTTGTCCTTTGAAAGTCTCTTCTCTGCAACTGCGACGGCTTTTCTGGCTAACTCAGGCCTTCCCATCTTAATGCATGCCAAGGTGAACTGAAGAAAAGTTCAGGGGAAGTTATGTCAATCTCGTGAGCTTTTGAATATTTAAATGAGAACTAAGCCTGTAATGAGAAAAAAAAAAAAACACAAGAGAGAGAGAGAGAGAGAGAGAGAGAGAGAGAGAGAGAGAGAGAGAGGTGGGGGTCAGGATAACTAAGGCCTGCCCCTCTGAAAGCAGGTCAATTTAAATGTGGAAAGAGCAACAGAAAAGCAAGTTTGAAAACAGATTACAAGAAAACTTTAAAGAGAGAGGCGAGGTGAGGAGATATGAGAGAGAGAGAGAGAGAGAGAGAGAGAGAGAGAGAGAGAGAGAGAGAGAGAAAGAGAGAGAGAGAGAGAGAGCTTCTCGGAAAAAGAAGTTAAGGTCTTAAGGGAGAAAAAACAGAAAAATATACCTGCCACAAAAGAGTAGGCCAAGATCCTCCATTATGGTATGACCAAGGACTGCAAAGAAAATAGTTTCAATTACTTACTAAATGAGAAAAGCATATTATATATATATATATATATATATATATATATATATATATATATATATATATATATATATATATATATATATATATAAAATCAAAAACATGTATTAAAGCCTTCAATTGGCTAAAGGAGCAGTAGGCAGGAGCATTGCCCAAGATCATGCAGCACCATTATTAAGAGTGCACACCTTTTCAAAAACTCTGTGAAACATATTTCAGCAGCAGTAGTCCACTACACACGGCAAGTGCTCCTCAAACTAAACTGGATCGGAGAGCTAAGTCTTTAATTTTTAATACAGTTTTCATATCAACTAAGGAAATTCCAATTAGCAGTGGTCTAATAGTATTATTGGGCAATGGCATAGTCTATTACGCTGAAAGAACTTGAGACCTGAGGAGGTTTCCAGAAACCAATTATTCATCACTGGAGCTTTACTAAAATACTCTCTTGCATCCCTACTTAAAATTTAGCAATTATGGTTTTAGAGAATTGGGCAATGGCATACTCTATTATGCTGAAAGAAATTGAGCCCTGAAGAGTTTTCCAGAAACCAATAATGCATCTTTTGGAGCTCCACTAAGATGCTCTCTCGCATCCCTACTTAAATTTTAGCAATTATAGCTTTATAGAATGAATGGTTCCCTCGTTTTACATTTCAAATATTAGATGCATCCATATTTTTTAAATTTAGAAATTCTCTTATAATTACCTTAATGAAAAACAATTTTTTCTAAGAAGCTTCTGTTCCCAGCTACAGAGCTTATGCTTCACATAAACCCAGCAAATACCCATCATGCAATCGCTCTTATATAAAATTATAATTCAAAGTTACAGATTAAAATATAATATGATTTAATAATAGTATTTTAAATAGTGATTGGATCGGGCTCAGGCTAGGTGGCATGGAGCAAGTTGAGGATCTGTTTTGGTTTGAGTGAGCATTACCTGTGTTGAAATTTCATTCAGCTATTTATTTAAATTGAGTGATTTTAGATGTTATTTCTAATTTGTATTTTATTAGTAGTGCCCAGTAAAATTCAAAGAACTCGTCAATAAACAAAACATAATATTTATATCCTTCATTTGAAATTTTTGTGGAAGGATCTTATACATCCGAGTGTATAAGTTCAAGAGATTGAGAAATAAGATGGACTTTCCGCCCCGAAGTTTAGGAAATAATATCAGCCTTGCTTGTGCTTGTTTGGGTAGTAAAGACTAAAGACCTATGCAAGCAACGTGTTGAAACAAGGGACCCACGCCCTAAGCCTCTAATAGCTAGGAGAGGAAGTGCAGCTTATGTCTTCTAAATACCTTAAAGTTTGCATACATCCTCTGTTGCAATGTTTGTTTCTTCACTGTAAAGAAGGGAGTAGAGTTCGTCTAGACTAATTGATTACAGGTTTGTTCATATGGTAATCTTAAGGGATTGATAGGTTGGGGGAAAGCCTATTAGTGTGTGGAGGATGATATCTTTTAGTTTACATAGGAGATTTGATAGTGTTGATTGTATCAAACTTGGCTTTGATTGTAGATAGATAATGGGTTATGGTTTGATACTTCATGAAGATGTTTTTCAGTTAAATAATACAAGAGCGATTGGTGCACCACATTTGTCAGTCTACTCTAGTCTAAATTTTTGTACATGAATCTAGAGTAAGAAAATAGAGTAGGAGGGGGTGCTGATATTATGAAATATAGCATTGTTGCTAAGTTTTGATCAATGTTATTATGCGGGTTGAGATGATGGCTAGAGAAATCAAGATAGCGTTCAAAGCCATTGGCTTGGAATATTCTAAGGACTTGGGATCTCCACGTTAAAAGGTTTTCGATCGTGGGGACATCATAAATTTTAACGTGGGAATAAGGGTATCTTCCATTTTAAGTGATGGTTTGTCTTTGAAGCCGAAAGTAGGTTTAGTAGAGGTTGCCAATAAGTGCTTTTAGACATAGGTTGTGAGATGGGTACAAACGGCCAGAGATTCAAGTGACAAGGGAGGTTGCTTATGCTCGAATACCATGAAGAATGATTATAAACATTAGAAGCAATAAAGTATAGAAAAATATATGGAAGAAACTAATTGATGTATTCATCTTTGCTATATCTAATGCAGGGTGTGATAGAGGACAAATACTTTAAACATACTAAAACTTACGTGTTCTTTGGGTCACTTCCGGTGATTATGCGCCATTCGTCATTCTCCAGTGCAGGATAACATATCTTTAGAGGCATATTTCCCACAAGATCATCCCATTTGTCCTCTATAAGATTGAGGATGCCCTCAGCTTGCCAAGGCGTGGTTAAGGATGAAGTTATGGCCCAGAGATTTCCAAGCAAAAAGAACCTGAAATCCATATGAGCAGGCTGCACGTTTCCAATAAGATAGCCTCCTTTATCAGGAATCCAATTCACTAGCCATGAAGGAATCTGTTCAGGATATATATTGAACTTGTTTGCAGCATCATATGAGTACTCTTCTGTCTTATATCGATAAATCTCATTAATCTTCTTCATGTCCACCCAATAATACTCTCTGATGTGAAATGATAATGCACTGAGCCGATTATTGATGGCATGAATTAGTTTCTTTGACCCTTCATTAGGAGTGATCATTTCACGGGAGCACCGTAAAGCTGAGTAGAACAAAGACTGAAGCAGAAAATTCAACAAGCTTATCAGCCCAAAAGTGCACCTCTAAGAGCCATTTATTGATACAAAAATGAAGATAAAAATGAGCATATCCTATTTATTTATTTATCATGGACTAGTTGGCAGGTAAATTGAAATCTTAATGTGACAATGAGATTGACTATTCAATTAATTTAGCATAGAGTTCTATCTAAATCAACTATACTATTGTGGGCAAGCACTTGTCTTGCAGATGCTATTAGCTATTCTACAAGTGCTTGCATAAAATATCATCAGGAACTGCAACCCTAGATCAAAACCTAAGATTTAAAACATGCGTATTTTGCAAAATCAGAAATCCAAATGAATTCTACTAACTTGGATTTCAAGAGGATGGCCATGGATGCCCATTCTTCTATCTATCATGCAAGAGCCATCAGTTACCAGGAGAGTTGGAAACATGTCAAAGCCATCTGTTAAACATAAATTCAAGATGAGTCTGATCCCTGTTTGCACATCAACACGTTCCTGCAACGCATAGTCTCCAGAGATTTTTCCATAAGCTCTCAGCAAAATGATCCACCACAAACCTATGAGAAAAGCAGGAGGATTAGTCCATTTTCATCTTCAAGGAATTTAGTTCACTTTTGATCATATGAAATGGGGGAAAATTTTCAGCAAGTCAAAAGGCTAACCAGAATCAACCGGGGCTACACGTCCAATGGCCGACTCACCAAAATCAGGATCAAGAACCTCCTCGTATGCTTCCTTGTCATCACTCAAAGGCAGGGTTCGAACCTTAAAACTGGCGGGCATCAATCCTTGCCCAGGGCTGTAGCAGTCAACAGTCTTTTCCCAGCTCTAAATGTTAAAAAATATAGAAAGAGACTGAGAAACTCAAGCTCAACATACCTTCGAAGCTAGTAAAATTCAATAGAATCTAGAACACTAGAATATTATATACAAAATGTGGACGTATGAAAAAACAACTATTTAAACTCTTGTTCAGTTTGCAATCAAATTTTTCCATCAAATGTCATTTTAAAATATTTACAGAGGCTAACGCTTCTTCAAAACTTTAACACAGTGCCAAAATAGTAAAGGACATTAGATCCAAGCATTAGCTAATTCACAAGGAATCAAATATTGTTTCACAAATAAAGAATGAAAATTTTTAAGATTATAGCAATAACATCAAGAGAATTTCAAAGCACAAAAAGACGAGATAATGTTTTTTCTATCAGTAAATTGTAAAAAACAGTTGTTAAATGAGATTAATTTCATTCAGTGAATTCAGAGAATTAAAAATGAAGAAATAACCTTAAAACAGTTTAAGGGTATTTTAGGCAAAGTACATCTGTACCCATCGAACATCGTGTATAACACCAAATATCCTAAATCCAATCGCAAATTAGCATGTACTGATAATTCTTCCCAAAAAAAAAAAAAAACATGCACAGATAAGTTTTTTTAGAATCATAAAACATTTTTTTCTTAATTTCCCAAAATAAAATCTTATATTTCAAGGAGAGGGCTCATTTAAGATCGAAGGCATGCAAATCTGCAATTCAAATTTCAAAAGGGAATATCTTATTAATTTCACAACAAACTTGTAATAATAACCAAGCTGTCAGACTAGAATCAACAAATCCCCACTAAATTAGTACCAATTATATACTCCTAACCACAATAATAATCAATTTATAAGGACATGCAGAAATTTAATCCATCACACTTCCTTAACAATGCAGAATAGATCCCCCTTTCCGCAAAATTTACCTGCAATTGCAACGTGTGAAGTAGAAAATTCCTGACAATCTCCGTCTCCCCCTTGAGTAGAAAAGCCAGCGCTGAGGGCACGAAATCCCTAATAAAAACCTGATCGTAATTAAGCATCTGCCCTCCATTCATCGGATCGTCGGCCGCCACCGTTCCCACCGGAGTCCCGCAATACGTCACCACCGACTTCTTCAACAATCTCCACGCTTCCTTCTCCTCCTCCGTCTCATGCCTCCCACTAGCCACCTCCTCCTTCTTCTCCACCTCCGGCGCTGGCCCGGGTTCCACCCTCTCGATCACGATCGGCTTTCCCGCGAGCCCCTGCTCATAGATCCGATCGAAAGCCTTCTCCCCGCCGAAGATCGGCTCCGCCGACGTCCCCATAGGCCGTGCACCGGCCACCGCCCTCACCAGCGCGGCTTCTCTCCGCCGCGAGGCAGAGGCGGAGGAAATCAGGTCGGTATGAGGGCATTTTGGGAACAGAAAGGGGTATTTTGGGAAGACAATGGCGGCGGCCTGGCCGGAGCTGAAGAGGAACCGGAAGCAGGGCCTCATGGTCGCGATGCGCATCGAGCTCGTTGCATTCATTACAAGAAGGATCGAAAAGCAATAGATGGTTTTAATTTTTAGCTGTAAGGGAAAATTCGAAGACGTTTGCGTGAGAGAATCAAGCGGAAACACAGAGTTCAGAAAATTGGCGTAAAACGCGGAGAAAAATCTTGCTCCGTGAGGAAGAATTTATAGGCGGGAGAAGAAATGGGTGGTGCGCTTTTGCGAAGTGGAAGATTCGCCTCGAAGACTATTTTTTATTGAATATATTTTTTTTTACATGAATGAACCCGAGTCATTTTTCCGAGTAAAATTGTGACCGACAGTGAATAAAATAAATCAATTTATCTATTATAATAATAACAATTCTATTGAGACTAAGACTTTGTTTGGGACGGCTTTTTTATTGCTTTCTAAAACAGAGTTTTAATACAAAAATTTTTATTTTTTAATAAAAACTCCGTTTTAGAAAGCAATAAAAAAGTCATCCCAAACGAAGCCTAAGAGCTGGGTACATCTAATCTATTGCAATTAGATATGCTGATCTACATTCCCAACAACTCAAGTTGAATTGAATTTGGATCCTACCTTATGTACTAATCTCAAGCAAATTAACTCCAAGGTTGTTGAAGGTGCTTCTGCTTGCAACTCTTGGACAATCTAAAAATTTAAAGTCAAATGGTTCTTGAATGGAGGAGAAGATTTAAACTTTTTGTATTCTAAAATCTGTGGAAAGGACTGTTATAACAGGAAATCTATTATTGTTGCTTTGGCTGGTTCTTCACCTGGGTAGCATGTTATTAAGGATGTTATCCTCCAACATACTAAAGGTTTATACAACTCCCCTTGACCCCCATACTCAAATCTCATATATTCCCCTTGTGGAAAAGATCATTCCCAGCATCTTATAGCTTTCTTGATTGGGCATGTGTCAGACGAAGAAATCAAGTTAGCTATTTTCTCTAGTTCATCTTCTTCTATTCTAATACTAGATGATTTTAACTTCGACTTTTAAAAAAAAGGTTGGGAAATAGTGAGACCCTATGTATACAATAGAAGCTATCTCCTTAGATATGTTAAAGCTATTGCTTTAGCTTTAATTCCCAAAAAATATTATGTTAATAACCTCTTTGACTTCAGACATATCTCCTTATGTAATACTTTTTATAAGGTTATTGCTAAAATCTTTGCCTCTAGGCTCAAGCCCATTTGCCCTCCCTTTTCCATTCTAGTCAAGCTAGTTTCATTAAGCACCGCTTATTCCCTGATAATATCATTTTGGTATCTAAAATTTTGGGCATTTTCAAGAAAAATGTTAAGCAGAAATTTCTATGTGCAAAATTTAACATAAAAAAAACATTTGATACTGTTTCTAGGGGATTCTCTCTCTAGATTGGCTCAGAAAGACTTCTCTCCTTTTATTAGTTAGTATAAACTTTGCATATCATATGTTAATTTTTTTGTATGTATTGATGGGGCTTTAGAATGATTCTTCTCTTCTTTTTAAAGCCTTGGGCAAGGATGCCCATTGAGTCTATCTCTTTTGTATTATCATGCATGTATTTTTCTGTCTTATTGATGAGGTTGATCCTACCGTTGGCTTTGAAGGGTTTAGCATGGATGTCTTCAACATCTCTTACATGCTATATGTAGATAATATTTTGATATTTGCTAAAGTAAAAATCCAAAATTGCAACACTCACATTGAAATCCTAAATATTTTTGCTAACTCATCTAGTTTGCATGCCAACCTAGATAAAAGCTCTCTAATTATTTCCCTAAATACTCCATTATCTAATGGAATTTGTGAACTCCTAAAATACACAACTCTTGCCTCAGATTCACTTATCTTGGACTTCACATCTCTCCCAAGAGAGCTAGACTCTCTGATTTCTCTCTTTTTCTGGAGAAAATTACTAATCATATGTTTGGCTAGAAAGCTTTACTTCTTTCTTTTGTATGTAGGTTGCAGTTCATAACGTATACAATATGTGATACTATTGGATAATGGATACATGGATTTATTATACCTAAGTCTACTTGCAATATCATAAGAAAAATGTGTGCCAAATTTCTGCATTCAGGAGATATTCAAGCCAAGAAATTGCATCTTATATCCTAGGTTAATACTTGTAAACCTAAAAGCATGGGAGGTTTGGGGATACCTGCACTCCAAGCTCTCATGTTTGCATATAATTTCTCCCTTATTAGTAGGTTTTAAAATGAACCCTTCCCTCTCACTATGTGGTTATTAGCTGGATACACATCTCCTTGGAAGCCTCCCAACACCAAATCCTTGGTTTTCTGGAAAAACCTTTATTGCACTGATACAAAGGTTAAATATAAAGTTAACTATGAAATTTCAATTTCTTTATGTCGGAACCACTAGTGTAAGGGTTGTTGTATTTTTTATCTTAATTTAGATCAATCTATCTTAAACTTATAACCCAATAGTGCTCATCTATCTCTCGTGATTTCTAAAAATAGTTGTGACTTACCTAATACCTTTAGTTCTCTATTCAGAAAGTTCATTTACTTTATATCCATTCATGAACCCGATTCAAGGTGTCTTTTTTTGGAATAATTCTTCTTGTGACTCACTTAAAGATTATTATTTAGAATATTTCAAGGATGATATTAAATATGATTGACAAATTTATGTTTGGCATAAACAAATGCCTTGAGAGTTGAGATATTCAACTTTTGATTGGTTGGCTATTCGAGGGAGATTGAATATATGATGTTTTAGTAAGAAGGAATATTCAGGTGGATAATGGATGCTCTCTTTGTTGTAATTGCCCCGAAAGTTCCTCCCACCTACTTTTTGAATGTGATTATTCCTACTGAGTTTTGGTTGATTTGATCCCTAAGCTTCATAACTTCTTATTGAGACCAAATATTACCCAAGTTTTTTATTTTATTAGGGGTATGACATGTTCGATGGATGATGTTAAAAAATCTTTACCTACTTATTATTACTTGCTCTATTTATCATATTTGTCGATAAAGAAATGACAGGAAATTTGGCTCCTCTGCTAGCTGTGACTTTGTGTTTTAAAATTAGAAAAGCTATCAGGCTAAAGTTATCTATATGGAAAAATAGGAATCATTTGACGGAACTTAAGAAAAATTTGTGAATTTCTCTAGGTTTGATTGCTCTATTGGGGGAGATTATGGTGTCGGTTTGTTGGCATCCTTTTTTTTTTTGCTTCATTTATGATGATGCTCTACTGTCTTTTCATTTATACTATTTGGTCTAGTGGGCTTTGTGAAATTTTTTAGCCTTGGATGATAATGATATATTGTCAATTAACCCTTCCCCTTGGAAGATCCTTGGGCAACCAGGGGAACCTCTGCTGCTATGATTTTGTTTGTTCTAAATGTATACACTTTAAGTTTGAGTCCAGGCCTTCATTTTTGTGCTATTGTGACATTTCCATTTTATTTTTTTCTATGTTATATCTTTTTTATCCTTTTAACCCCTTCCTGGTTAGTTAGGGAATTTCGGAGCTTTTCGTGTATTTGAGAAAGCTTTTCTTGTGTTTTTCTTTTTATACTATAATCTTCTCTTTCTTATAATATTTATTATTTGTTAATGAATGGGCTCTATCCCTAATTTTCTATTATAATAATAAGAATAATATTAATACATCAAATAAATATAAATTCTATATGCAATAATTAATTTAAAGTGATGTTAATGCCTCCTTTAAAGCGATGAAGAGTAGTTATTATCATAATAGTGATATGAGGAGAGAAATGGTTATTTTGAAGTCAATGATGGAGTCGCATTGAACTATTTTTCATAATAAGATTCTAGTAACTGCATTTTGGAACTTGAGGGGAGGTTGAGCCTTCAAAAGTTCTACTAAAAAAGTGTTAGCAGATCACTCCTTTCATTTTAATAAGCAGTAATAAAAGAAGATCATATAATGTTATCTTCAGAGAGAGATATCATTATACATGTGAAATGGTGCAATAATTTTGGAACTATCACAAAACTAATTGGTCATTGTGCCAACTAAATCATGTTTTTATGGAAAGTGAATAAGAACATCTTATTAAAGGTGTTTTTTTTTTCTTAATCATCTTTGTTTGATAATATTTCATTTAGTTTAATTTCTTATAGGTAATGACATTATTGGTAATGTTTTGCTCAATATAGATCTTTTTTATGAAACTCCATTATTTAGTTTCTTGTCTTAGGCTTCATTCCTAGTTCACCTCACATTTATGATGTGGGATCGAAAATTATCCTTGAAGTGGTGGTACCAAGACTTTAGCATAATTTTGGGACAAGCGTAAAAAGATTATAAAGAAAAAATAAGCTATAAATTACTTAGCAGTGATTCTCTTTCATTGATTGAGAATTAAAGAAGATTTGATTAACCCCTTAAAAAGAGAATAAGGGCATCAATTTAGGATTATATGCATTTTGGAGAGAGAAGCTTAAGTAAAATCTTTGCTTCAAAGATTTATCCAGAAAGGATGAGTTCTTTGAAGAGGGTAAGTAATCAAAAGCATACTCTCCTCACAAGAACCTTGAGTGGGTTATCTTGTCAAGAACTAAAAAAGTTAGATTTGGTGAGAACCTCTAATGAGGAAGCAAATACCCTAAATTAATTAATGAGATCTCCAAAAAAGTAGCTTTTATCAAGTGAACGACTTTAGGAGTTTCTCAAATAAGTTTGAGTGATATATCTTGTCAAGAACTAAAAGAGCATATCTTTTGAGAACCCCTAATGAGAATTTAAAGCAAGTACTCTAAATAAATTAATGAGATCTCCATTTTTTTTTTTTTCAAATCTTAACAATGCTCGATTGTCCACAATGCAACATTAATAATTTATTGATCATTGTGAGGACCATTTTGCAAAATAGATATGATATTAATTTTCACATATATAAAACAATGGTTAAAAGGTTGGGTAATTTTCTCTTCTTGTCAATAACTTCAATTTATAACAAATAAAATTATATTTTATATAATCACCACTTTTAAAAAATCTTATATTATTTTCTAAGAAGAAATGTTAAAATTTATTAAATCGACCTGCATCAACACTTAAAAAATTATAATATTAACTACATGACTTTATTGAAATTTTGTCAAATTTGACTATTTTTCTTTAATCAGAACAAGGTACATGACATGCTATTTAATTAAAAATAAAAATTATTTATGAACTTTTTGATATAAAATTGTTGCGTACTAGAATATTCACCGGTCCAACTTTCGAAAAAAAAAATTGTGGAGAGAGAAATATAGTTTAGCATCTTAGCTTTATATGAAGATCCAACATACAAATAGATAAAAGAGTAGGAGTGTATAGTTCATAAGAGACACCAGAGTTTTTCCATAAAATTTCTTAAATTGGGCAAAATCACAAGGTATTGCCCAATTTAAATGAATTCACTAGTGTTTGCAGTTGATTACATATGAGGCCCTTCATGTGGGGGGGGGAGCCCTTAGCTCGGTGTTGCAAATATATATCTTATAGAGTGCATTACATAATAAGAGTTGGAGGAATTAGTGTTGACATGTTCATTTGGTCGGCAAGACTATAGTCGGCGAGCGATGTAGGTTGGAAGGACCTTAGTCGAGCGATGGATATAAGAAAGATCGTAGTTGGATAATGATGGACTGCGATCGGGAGGACCGTAGTTGGTGGGCAAATGATGTCGAAAAGTCCATAGTCAATTATGGTGGTCAGAAGGACTATAGTTGGGAGACGGCGGTCGGGGTGACCCTAGTTTGAAGAAGTTGGTTAGAGAGATCATAATCAGTGGGCGATGGAGGTCAGAAAGAACATTGTCCAAGTGGCGGAGGTCAGAAGGATCGTAATCAAGTGATGGAGGTCGGAAAGACTATAATCGGGCAATAACAGTTGGGGAGATTGTAGTCGGGTGATAATGGTTGGAAGGACCGTAGTCGGCAGAAGACATATGATAAAAAAATCATAGTCGGGTGATGGTTGGTGGCCAGGCAGAAGTCTGGTAATGTCTAATGGCTTGGCAGAAGTCCGGTGATTGTAGTCGGGTGATAATTGGTGGCTAGTCGAAAGTCCGATGACAACTTATGGTGCTGAAAGTCCGGCGACGGGCAGAAGTCTGACAACAGTCGGTGGCCGAGCGGTGGTTGAGGAAGAGTCTGGTGACAAGAGAACTCTAATTTTTCTTCACTCTCTTTCTTGCTCTGTCCCCCCTCAACAAAGAATAAGTGATCTATTTATAATTTTTTTACGAGTGGTATGGTCAATAAATAGAGAGTAGGTCAAGGATATGTTAGGAGTGTTTCAAATGGACATTCGATATGACTCCTTAGAACATAGACCGTTTATTGTGTATTTAAATGTCTTAATGATGTCCGAATTTGATATTGTTAGGCTCGTTGTATTCCTCTTGTTGAGCCACTCGATTCTATTATAAGCATGACACATTTGAAGATCATTTAGTCATCTAATTTATTATTTAAACCTTCCAAATGGGATTCGAGTCCTTGATTATGGCCCATTTGGGCTCCGATTGAGTCTAATTTGGTGTCGTTAGATTCATCTTTTCGAGACGTTCAGTACAACTATAAGTTTGCTTAAATCGGAGTTTGAATGGTCTCGAATTTAATTTTGAAAGTTTTTAACTCAAATTTGCCTCTAGATTTATGCCTGATCAAGATAATCTTTTGATGATAAATCAAATATATATTGGAATAAATTTAGTAATTATTTAATTTAGTTTAAATTAATACAATATAATTTAGTTATATATATTATTAATTTTAAAATATATTTAATATTTTGTTTTATGAATAACTTGACATACATTTTTTTCTTGAATTAAATTTCAAGGCTACAAATTTTTCTAGATTTAGAGTCTGTTTGTGATGGCTATAATTTTTTGTAAATGTGGTTAAGAAGCTGTTGTGGGGTAAGTAAATTCTTTGAAAGAAGTTGTGGATATTATTAATATCTTCATTCTTTTTTTTAATCGAATAGCCACTTCTTAAAATTATCACGCATCATTAAGGCTTCGTTTGTTTTTTTTGTGCTTTTGTAAAACACAGTTTTAAAAAACATTAGTTCATAAAATGGAGTTTTCTAACGGAGAAGCACATATAAAAAGCTTTCTCAAAACTGCAGAAAAATGAAAAAAAGGAGTTATTGGGAACGTGATTTGACGAACCAAACAACACGAAAAAAAAATCTTCCGTTTTCGAAAACGGAGAAGGCAAAAAAACGCTCAAACAAACAAAGCCTAACTCTGATTATAAAAGCTGATTACCATCATAGTAACTTTTGAAAATTTGTGAGAATGCATCAAGAAAGTAGTAGCAAAACTGAATTATCATTATGATTTGAAAAACAAAGCAACAAGAAAATAGTCTCGAACAAACCCTTATTTACTGAAAGTTCTATTAAATACAGTTCACAATGTGTAAAATTTTAATTTATTAAAATCCAATCAAATAATTTCTTGAGTAAAAAATATTTCATCTCTTTTTTTTTCACTAAAGAGTTGTTTGATTGACTAAAAAATAAATGCAATATAAAAGGAATACTTCAATGTTGTTTGGATTAGAATAAAATAAATACTTTTTTTTTTTTTGGTAAAATAAAAGTAGTGTAAAGTCCAACGATGGTGATGATGATGGACAACAATGGCGGTGATAGTCGGCGGCGGGTGACCGGCCATGGTGGTGGTGGTCGGGGGAAGGTGAACGATTGCGGTAGCCGAATCCAACGATGGGTGGACGCTGGCGATGATGGCAGTGGCTAGCGACTACGACGGGGGGTGAATATGGTGGACAAAAGTTGCAAGAGATGTTGTTTATAGTGAAAACAAATCACTCAAGATTGGATGAGTTTATTTTACCTAAAAATAAATAAAAATGTTCTACACTATTTTTTTTTTCTTTCTTTTCTTCCAAATAAACTTTAATATTTTTAAAATTCATATAAAAGATTTACTTTGCATTCCAAGGGGACAAATACGGGAATGTAAAGGGCATAAGCTAGCGGAGCGGTCAAAACTTATACCCTCTAGAAAAGTACAAATCAGACCGCGCACGCAAAAATCATGTGCGAGCACCGCCCACGGAACCTGACAACGATATTAACGCCACGTGTTCAAATCTGCTGGCCGAATTTAACGCGATATTATCCTTCGTGAATCTCAACGGTTCAAGCCGAACAATTAACGGCCGAGATCATTTGATCTCCGATACTTTGGTAGTTACGATTCGTTACATGACGCGATAATATGCGGATAATAACGTGAGCCACGTATACTATCTCGGGATAAGGCTGACCGATGCACGATGGCTACATTATCTGCTTGCTCGCTTTTCCTTTACGGCCCCCTCCAATGGTTTCTTTTCCGCCACAATACTTAGTTTTTGCCATTATTAATTGACATATATTAATTGACACCACCATTTATTTTTCGCCACGTGGCTAACTGTGACGTTGGAAATAGCCCATGAACTTTATGATCACAATTCCCCAAAAAAAAAAAAAAACTTTATGATCACAACGTGCTTTTTTTTTAAACAATTATTAGGTCCTCCGACCGGACGTAGAGCTACGTCCAATCGGAGCTAAAATCGCGCCAAAAAATGAAAAATATCAAGCAAATACCGAGCAATACCCAACAATAACGAGGAATATCATCATGTGAATACCCAATATCGAGTTATACCGAGTTTTTCGTATTCGTAGAAAAAACTCGGTATTGCTCGGTATAGCTCGGTATAATTCGGTATTGGTCTTCACAGAGCGGTATTCCTCGTTATTATCAAATAATACCTAGCAATACCGAGCAAATACCGAATTTTTTGGCGGGATTTTAGTGCCGACCGGACGTTCCTCTACGTTCGGTCGGAGGACCTAATAATTGTTCTTTTTTTGGGGGGGTGAAATATCGAGGGGATTTCATCAATTGCATGTCTAAAATTTATTGGAATTATTTTAAATGTGTATAATATAATAATATATGAAAAATGTGTGTAGCACTTGAAATAAGTTCAAGATTTTTGAAATTTATTTAATAAATTATTCTGTGCGGCTACCAGATGATCTAGAGGTAAATCAGGATAAGTCATGTCTTCCGGTACACAGCGGAACACAGCAACGGTACAAATTAAAAAATGACATGGCACGTCTTGATTCATCTCTGAATGACATCCGATGACCGCACAGAATAATTTCACAATTCATCTATAGTAAGCATAAAATTCACTTTGGATATATATTTTTTTTAACAAAATTTTCAAACAAATTAAAGTAAAACTTTACAAGTAATTTTTTTCAATTGGATAAATTTTAAGAAAGTAGTTTTCTGATTAAATTAAAAAGGTTTATTGAAACTAAATAACTTTAAAAATTTTGATTTTATATGACTCATAAAATCTGAAATTGGAAAAATGTGCATGTTGTTTCTTTTCTTGCAAAAAATATGCTATTATATCCCCGCTATACTCATATCCCACTCAAATTAGGAAAAATGCCTCACGGTTTTCTCGTCGATTTTCTTCTTTCATTTAATTTTCTTTTTGTACGAGGGATACTGTTGGTGAACTTAGAGATTTTTTTTGTTCAGGATGACTTAAGCACATATGGGTAGTTTATTTTTTATTTTTTAGTTTTCATCATGTGGTGTAGGTTAGGTCAATTTGATGGACATTTAATACAAAGATAGATAAAGTAGTACATAGTGTTGTTTATATACTTATTAAAACATCCATGCAAACTATGTTTGGACCTTGTTCAAATGATGATAAAATATGGTTCAAGATGCTAGACACTATGTTATTTGATCTTCATCCAAACTATGTTCGAACATTACTCGATGAATAAAGCATAATCATATATTAACTAGGCTGATGTTTTAACTCAATCTCAATAAGGTATGATCAACTCTTTGAATATAATTTGATTGCAACTTGAGTGTATTTAACCATGGTTCAATCATTAATTCATCATGCTTGATCAATGAACATGATTCCATTAATTTTGATCTATATTTTAAGATCAACAAAGTTATAGACTGATGAAGTACTTTTTCTTTTATAAATAAATCAAACATCAATATTCTAATATCATATGAAGTGGATAAGAAGGAATACATTCAATGTTATTAGATATTCACCTAAAAATAGAGCAAATGATAGAACATATAGAGAAGTAAAATTTTAATGATTTTATGAATTTTATATATAAAGTGATTGATTTTGATAAGAGATATTTTAATTTGAAAATGGAGATGATACACTACTTTAGTGAAGCACCATCAATTCCACCAACTAAGCTACTTGATGAAAATCAATATTTTGAGAGCTTCTATAATATCGCCAAGAGTGCAGTATCCTATCCAGATGGTTAGAGTTTTGAGGCATACAATACAAAAAATAATCTTTGATAGATGCAATATTGCATGCACACTAAAATTATTAGACACGAAAATTGAAAAAAATTATTGGGAAAACTTTTGAAGAAGGCTCAAAGCATGATTGTCTAACATACTTATTAGTTTGAACTGCATGCATGTCCTTCATTGATGATAATTAATGGTGATATTAATTTACAGAAGATGATATGTAAATATAGAGAGTTTGATGCTATAGGTCTTCTATGTGACTATGTGGATATGCATTGGCAATACTTGGGATCGGAGTGTCAGTTATTTTTTCTTATGCACAAAGTTCTATACACAGCATGATAAGCTACATAAGGTGAAAATATTTATTCAATCAAAAAGAAGAAACTTAAGAGATTTCATCTAAAATAATAATAGTTAGCATATTACTCATATTGGCGACGACTAGGAGTAGCCGTTCAAAAAAATAAATAAAGGGATGGAGAAGAATGTAATCCAATATAAACATAGCCAACAAGGAGTTAGAAGCTATGATCGAGTTAACTGTAAGGCTAATGCCCACTACTTTCATAAATTCTTTTTTTCACAAATCAATTATAATGCTTAAAATAATGTCATTGAATGAATAGATGTGTAATGACGTATTGATTGTTATTTTTACTGTGTTATGCATGATGTATTAGGAGTGATTTACCGAGTGAAAAAGAGATATTTTTCTGCGCTCTGCTAGGGTTAGCTGGTTTTCCGCCTTTGCTGCTCTCCCGCCGCCTCCCGGCGGGGGGACCTTTCCCCAAGGCCGAGAATGACTTCCCACCTCTCCGCTCTTCCTCCACCTCCACTGCATCTCCCGCTTCCATCGTTCTCCCGCTCTGGAAGAACCTTTTAAACACCACTCCGCAAGTTTCTGCTGATTTCTCTCACTCTTTATCCTTCGTCCCCACGCAGAATCTCACTGCTAAGTTCACCAACGAACAGTTCAACGCTGGAGCTTCGGAGTGGTCGCTTTCCCTGGTTGGTTACTCGATCGGGAAAAGGCCCTACTACGAAACTCTTCTCTCTATGATTAAGAAGGCCTGGCCTCTTAAAGGGTCTATTTCTTTGTTAACTATCGACGAGGGATTTTTCTTGCTCAAATTTACTGCGCTTGAAGACTACGACTACGCGTGGACGGGAGGCCCCTGGTTCTTCTTTGGAAAGTTGTTCATTCTTCAAAAATGGACACCAGATTTTGTGCCAAAACCGGAAGAATTCCCTTTGATTCCCCTCTGGATTAAAATACTGAACTTATCGCTCTCTCTCTCTGGACACCGGAAGGTATATCTAAACTTGCTAGCTGTGTAGGGATTCATATAGCTGTTGATGCTCTTACTGCGGCAAAGACTCGTTTGACATTTGCGAGAGTTTGTGTCCAAATCACTAGTAACTCTTTTCTTCCTGAGGAAATTTTTTATTCTGTGGATGGTAAATCATTCCCCCTTAGAGTTCAATATAACTGGAAGCCTGAAAAGTGTTCGCAGTGTGGCTCTGTCATGCATCCCCCAACCTTATGCCCAAAAGACCCAATTTTAAAAACCCAAACTGCTGCCAAGCCTAGGGGAAGGAGTTCCAGTGGAAAACCTCGACTCACTCCTTCCCCAAAACTTTTCATCCCCAAGCCTCCACAAACTCCAAAAATAACCCAAGCCACCCAAATCTTACCTTCTCAATTACCTATCCCAACTGAAGAGCAAAATCCCCACACAGGAACCTTAATTCCGAACCTAAACTCACCTTCTGGAGAAATCCAGTACATCACTGAAACCATAGCCCAGATAAAATAGCTAGCTTATTACCCAAAACAAATTTGATGCCTTGAACGAGCAAGACAACTTGGAAAAGATTTTTCCACTTCTCTACTCCAATGCATAACTACCAATTGTTCCAATCTTGATAACACATATATCACCAACCCAAACCACAGCAGTCCACCTCAGACATCTCCCCGTAGACACCAACCTAACATACCCAGCTCAACAAATGAACCCTAGCCTCTACTTCTAGCTCTACCTCAACTAAAGTTCCTCCCCCTGCAAGCCAAAATCAAAAACAAACAAGAGGCAAAGCCAAAAAGGCCTCTACCCCAAACTCAAAGTCCCAATGACCTTGCCCAATATAGCAGCCTGGAACTTGCGTGGGTTCAATAACCCGTCCAAAGTGTTTAGCTGCAAAAAATTAGCCCAAGCCAACCATATTGACCTTTTCTTTATTCTTGAAGTCAAAATCACCCAACCCAATTATAATAATCAATGGTTTCTAGCCAACCATAAAATTTTCATGCATGAAGCCTCCTGTGACAATTTCAGTTATTCTAGCCCTGGTCGCATATGGGTTAAATGGAATGAGAAATCTGTCAATTTTTCTCCTCTACAAATGTCTAACCAATTTATCCATGGTCATATCTCTATCAATGGCAAAATCATCTGTGCTGTAACTGCGGTTTATGCTAGTAATTCACAAATTGAAAGACAAGCTCTTTGGAAAAGCATACTTGAGATTGCTAATAATACCAAGATCCCCTGGGCAATTGTGGGGGATTTCAATTGTTGTCGAAAGCTGAATGAAAAACGTGATGGCACCCCTCTCTCCTATTCTAAGCTTGGTGAATTTAATAGCATGGTCTTTAATGCTGGTTTGTAAGATCTCTCATCTTTGGGGCATTTCTTTACTTGGCATAACCAACAGCAACATAACCCAATCCATATTAAGCTAGACCGTGTGCTGGTTAGTGATGATTGGTTGATATCCTTTCCTAACTCTTACTACAAAGTGGAAGACCCAGACTGTTCTGATCATTCGCCTTTAATTCTGACGAACTCTGCCAATTCCAAGAAAGGCCGCTGTTTTATGTTTAAAAACTACTGCTTGAAACATCTTGAGTTTTGGAGCACTTTATTAGAAGTCCTTTCCCTTCCCAATGAGAGCAGCCCTTTAAGCTCTTTCAGCTACAAACTCAAGACTCTTAAAAATGCTGTGAAATACAAACCTTGGTCCAATGCTAACAACATTCAATCTCAAATTGATACACTCAAAGACCAACAACATACTGTGACTTCTCAGCTCCAAACTAATCCTTTGGACCCTTCCCTTAACTGCTTCCTGAAGGATATTAATTCAAAACTTGCTTACTATCAAGATACCCTCACTAGCTAGATGACTCAAAGAGCTAAGGTAAAATGGCTTACCAATGGGGAGGATGATCTTAAGGAGATTACTAATGAGCTTGGTACCTTTTCCCAACACAAAGACATTGCCAATGTTTTTGTTAACCACTATAATAAACTGTTTAACACTCCTGCTCCCTCCACTTCCACCTGCAACTTCCAATCTATCCCTGTGGGCAACCAGATCCCTAGTCACCTTGCCTCAAACCTCATTGCCCCGATCTCCATTAAGGAAATTAAAAACATGGTATTCTCTGTGTTGACCTCGATTTTGTCAAACCTTTTGGCATGGTGGTTTGAGTTGACCAAGTCAACTTTTGACTTGGTCAACCCAAGCCTTAATGGGTCAAAATTGACCCATTAAGTTTTTTTTAGAGCCTAAATCAAATCCAATCACTTTCATGGCCCAAACCTTTCGATCTCATTGACCTAATTGACTGATTTGACCAGGTCAAATGTTGACTTGGTCAAATCTAGTCATTAATAGGCCATTATCACCTATTTAGAGCCAAATTAGTACACATTCAAGGCTCCAATGAATCCCCTTCGTTTTGAATTTGAAAACCACGGCCAAATATGATGGATTTCCCTCCTAATTGGCAAAGGATTTGATCCCAACCGGCCACGCATTGATTAGAGCTTTAAATAGGGAAATTTAGGGTTTTTTTTTAAAAAAAAAAAAAAAAACTTTTGGCTCTTGCTCCCGACCTAGACGCTCTCAGCCGGAAATATTTGGTGTGAGAGCTCCCCTAGGTTCCCTCTCGACTCCCCACGCAAAACCCGACCGTCCAAGGCCGCCGCCGGCGAGATCTCCGGCCACCCGAGCCTGTTCCCGTTCCAGGACGAATCCCATCCGATCGAGGCTGTTTCGAAGCACGAGTTCAACAGGAGAGTTGTTCCTTGGGAGTCCACGAGTCCAACGAGATCAAGAACTCCCGAATCCACCGTGTGGATTAGGTAAAATCTTCAACCCTAGTTATAACACTTAGAGCTAAATAACCTTTGATACATTGCATATAAAATCACCAAAATACGTCTCCATGAATGCTCTTCGGTCCTAGATTATATGTTTCAAATTTCATTTGATTTCGTTCAGTCAATCGAGAGAAAATTAAAAAAAAACCTCTAGGGCTCTCGGTTCGTGCATGGTTGCGCCTGGGTTGAATCGGGACCGTTGATCTTATGATCAACGGTCGCGATTTAGTCATCCCGCGGTTTTAATTAACCGCGGATTGAATCCCGCGGTCGGCATTTCCGTCCGGCTCCATCACCGCCGTCGTTTCCAAACGGCGGGAGATCGGACGGTCTGCGCGACCGTCTGACGTGGCTAAGTAGCCGCGGTACACGGGCCGTGATTGCAGCATGATTGCCGCAATCATTGGCTGGCGGCGCAATCATTGCGCCGCCGCCAATGATTGGCCGCGGACCGCGGATCGAATCCGGGTCCGCCACGTGTCGCCCGCCACCCGATTTGACCTAAATTTCTTTTTAAATTGTTTTTTAAACCTTAAAAACTTCAAAAAATCGCTAAAATTTCATTTTTCGTCCGATTTTTGCGTGCAATACCTTGAATTGATCGTATTCTCATCCTCTACACTATAAATTTTTTTTATATATATAAAAATAATAGATATATTTTTAATTACTTATTAAACAGTAAAAACCCTACTTTTATTATTATTTAAATCATTATTTTTATATAATTACTATTATATTACTATTATTTAATCATTTAGTTATAGTTATTTATTATAATTACTGTTATTTTGAAATATTAACCTATTATTTATTATTATTATTATTATTATTATATTTATTTAAATATAAAAATTTATCTTTAATAATCAAATATTATTTAATTATTATATTTAATTTAATGACTTAAAACAATAATAATAATTAAAAATATATATATATATATATATATATTTTTTATCCCTTTAAACTTCAGAATTATTAAGAGTATTACTTTATACATATATATATATATATATTTTTATTACTTTTAAAATAGTATTTATTTTTAATATTTTTAAATCAATTTATTGATTTTAACTTGCAAAATTCATATCTCCGTCGTTTTAAGTCGGATTTTGACGCACAACACCTCGATTTGAAGGTATTTGAATTCTGCATATTTTGGAACCAGTTCTGTTTAAAATTTTGGAGTCTGTGTGCAGTAATTTTTTTAAACAGCCAATAGCACTATTTGCCAAATTATTTGATTTTCGTCTTTAAACTTTGAAATTGTATAACTTTCTCGTTTTTAATCCGTTGTCGACGTACAGCGTCTTGATTTAAACATATTTTGATTCTGCACATCCTGGAGTCTGTACTGTACAAATATTTTCAGTATAACTGTGTTTATTTTGGAAAACAGCAAACTGTATTATTTTCAAATAATATTTTTTTATTATACTTAAACTTCGAAATTACATAACTTTGTCGTTTCAAGTCCGCTTTCGATGCACAGCACCTTGTTTTGGGTGCATTTTGAATTCTGCATATTTTAAAACTATTTTCATATAAAAATTATGTCTGCATTTTCTGTTATTTTGAAAACAGTGAAACTGCACTATTTTAAAATATTATTTTATTATATTTAAACTTGTAAAATTCGTATCTTTGTCGTTTTAAATCGGATTTTGACGTATAACCCCTTGAACTTTTCAGAAAAATGAGCTTTACATTTTAAGACTGTTTTCAGAAACTGATTTTGCTTTCCATGGCAGATTTCTGTTTTATCCCCATATTAGGCTATTTTGATATTATTTAAATATGTAATTATAATAATTAGTTTTGAAATACAAATTACTTTCAAATCGTTTTAAGACTGCGTGAGAATAGCCAGTGGTTCTCCCTTATATTTATGTAGATATCAATTTAACTATTTTTAATTATATTATTTTCCAAAAACTCTTATATATTTAAGTATTTTTAATTACTTTGAAATTACCTATTTTATTAAATCCTAATTTTGGGAGATCCGCTATTTCATGAAACTTTAAACATGGATTCTAGATATGAAGAGCAATCATGGGGGAGAGGATTAGTGGGTGATTGGATTCCAATCATTCACTAATCCCTTTGTTAGGTGTCTTTTATTTCTTATTGTTCGTAGAATGCATGTATAGGATTACACCACGAGCACTTAACCTAGGCTCTCCTAGATCTAAGGACATGGTGTGTTTATTTCATTTTTGTAATCCCATGCATTTATTACCTTGAGGGTTAGTTAAAACATCACTTTAAACCTTGATAACGTAGTGACACCTTAAGGACAACAATTAAGAACTCGTCTAGCGAACTTAGAAGTTTCCTAGGAACTAAGATAGATCCCGGATTGACACCAAAACTCCAACACTTAAACTTAGTGACATCATAAACACTCCATAATTTCCTGGAAATTTTTAGGAGCTTTTAGAGCCCTTAACTAACCAACCCTAATTAACTTGTTAAATAAGGCCCTGAGACCTTCCGAAAAATGCAATAAATACATATTAGGTCAGAAAATTACCCATAATACCTCAAACTGACCAGAATCTGACCCTTGACTTTAGATAAATGGGGCTCTTTAGTTTGACTCTAGGTTGACCCATAATTTGACTATAGGTGGAAATTACCTTTTTGCCCCTAATAAATTATTAAAAATTATTAAAAATCCCAAATCCCCTCCAAACCCTAGGGGATCACTTTCTCAGGTCATCCTTGACTTTTGGGAGTGATTCGACTCAGTTTGGGGCTGATTTGGGCCAAAATTGCAAAATAGGGCCTTCTCCTAATTAATTTAGAAATTTCCATAAATACCCCAGATTTAGAAAATTCATAACTAATTGTAGAAAAATCCAAATTAGGCAAACTCACTTGCATTGGACTCCAATTAGGGTCTAGTATTTATTAAAAATTTTAAGTTTCCAGAAACTGGCCTAGATTAGAAAGTCAACGTTTTGGTCAACCCTAGTCTATAGGATTGGGCCCGAAACTTAGAAAATTCATAACTTTGCCTAGAAAACTCCGATTTTAACCTACTACCTGTCTAATTACTCGTATTAAGGTCTAGTATTTTCCTGAGGTGATAGAAATCCCAAACCTAGTCTATTTCCCATAATGACTTTTTGGACCCTTAGCTTAGTACCTAAGAGGACCCGGAACTTTCTAAAATTGGCTAATGCAATTTAAACTTCAAATATGAATATCCTAAGCTCTTAAAACTGATCAACAAACTGAAATAATTAAAATGCACCCTAATTCACTAATATTTGAATTTCAACAAAAATTTCCTTTTCAAGCCTACAACAGACCCGAACTTTAGACAATTTTAACTAACTACCCATATTATGATCTATCTAAACCACACAAGCCTTACACACACATAGAATGGTTTGCTAGGGCACCACTTCTAGATTTAGGCTAGGCCGCTGGATGTTTATTTTCTGCTGTGTGCCGGAGCTTTTCGTAGTTTTCACTGCATGCTGTTTGAAAATTGATTGCTGTGTTTGCTTACTTTTTTTTACACTCTGGATGTGATCGTTAGACTTACCCATAGGTTAGGAGCGTCATATATATATTATTCTTCCGTGCAGGTGGCCATGCTCAATGCTAATAAAAAGGGGGGGCACCATTATATTTTCTAATGTTGCCTTATGCAGGTGCTTGCTCAGCCCCCCTGAATAAATGAGGGCTAAATTAATAATTATAACTACACAGATGGAGCTGCTTAGCACTCAAAATTAAGAGCATGGCTTGGCACAGGGTCAATGGTGTTAGCACTTTCATTTCCATATATAACTGCTTGAGACTTTTATTAGGATAACCTTGCAGGTGCTCTTAGAATTTACTGCTTTTCTATTAATATAATTTGATTGTAATTGTTAAGAGTTGTGAAAATAACTCTGAGTTGGGATATTCTTATCCAGTTCGGATTCTAAAAGAAGAAGGCATCCCTAAGGGGAGAGTCTTCTTCCATTTGGAAGATCGAGCTGAATGGCTTTAGATATCCAAAGAGAAAAGGCAATACTCCCTAGAAGGGAGAATTGTCTCTTCGTTTGGATATTCAAGCCACGACGGATCCAAGAGTCCAAGGAGGAGAGATCCAAGGAGTCCAAGGAGGAGAGATCCAAGAAGTCCAAGGAGAAGATATCCAGAGGACTAAAGATTTGAAGACCCAATATCCCACTCAAAGTTGTTGGCGTCTGTCATAGGTTTATAAATCCGGGTTGTTGGCAGTGGTGCCCGGCCACTTTATTTCTGCAGACCCTGGGTTGTAATAAGGGCAGTTTGCCTATGGACATTTAGTTGATTATTCTGGATTTATATTGATGTGTTTACCTGATTGCGCATTAGAAATACCTGCTTTTTCTAGGTTTATTTCTTGCATGCCGTTATTTGTTTTCGCCTGGATTTCGTTAGGCTCTTTAAGGACTTCAAAAATTTTTATACTCATGACTAATTTCCAAAATTTTAAGGTTTAAATAACATAGAAATCTAACGAACCTAGGGAATTTGCCGGGATCGCCCGGGGTCGCATGCATATTACTGCATTTCTCTTTCCTTGCTATAAGACATCTCCCTGCCTGCGGGTAGAGTCCGGATAATCTGGCCTATGAGGATGAAGAGCCGGACCTAGGGAGACCCAGTCTTTTCTAAAAAATTATTTTATATTAAGCCTGTTTTTAAAATCTAAAGCATTCATGAGCTGACAATTCAAGTAGCATGCATTGCATTAGTAACTAACTAATTAAAATTTAATTGCATTAGCTAGGAGCATCTGACCTACTTAAGTCCAGGACCAATTAGAAAATTCTCTAGATGTCGGTCCTATTTCCAACAACTGTACCACCCACCCATCTTTCATCATTGACTTGACAGCATGGTTTTAAATCGATTAGGTGGTTAGTTGGCTCCCCCATCCAGGCCGGGGTAAGTCCAGGTTCTTTGCATCGCATTAGCTAGGACACTGGTCTTAGTGTGTGTCGAACACTAAGTCCAATCTAGATTTAGGGCTCGAGGCTACTACACTCGGTCTCGTAGTATGCCTAAAATAGTAGGTAGGTCCCTTCTTTTCAGGGACTCTAAATCCTACTTATCTGCGTCACAGGATGACGCCACATCTATCTCTTCTCTCACGCATGTGATCGAGTGCTTGATTTATTTTCTCCAGTTTCTGTTTAGTACCCTAGAGCCTCCGAATGCTGGTATGAGCCACGCATGTATGATTCAGCCCTTTGGGACTCTTCTTCCCTTTTGAGTAGGACTTCTTAGTCTACCCCCCTTCGTGCCAATCCCACTTTAGGAGGGGATAATGTATGATCCTTAATCGAGAGTTTTCCTAGGCTCCGGCCTGGGATGTAATTAACCACGGGGGCTTGCGCCCGTGGGAAACTTGGTTCCCACAATCTACTAAACCCCATTCAAACTTTTTCGGGTGGGGGAAACCCGTGACTAGGTCGTGTATATTGCTACCCATCGGGGATGTGTTGGTGCAAGCCTCTATCCTCAATGGATAGTCGTATGCACGATCCAATCTGCCCTTCCATCGACCCATTCGTGTCGAGTGTAGAGGCCTACGATCATTTTGTCCTACGGGATAGTGCGGCTGTACCCTCTGCGTTCGTACCCCACGAGCGGTGCTCCTTCGGAGGTCCACACTCTGCTAAGCCTAACACTGCTCCTGACCAAATGGTTTCACATTCGAATTCTACAAAGCAACTTGGAATACCATCAAAACCCATCTGTGCAAAGCTATTACTTCTTTCTTCAACACTGGATACATGGCCAATCAAATCAAAGCTACTGCTATAGCACTCATTTCAAAACGTTCACATGCCAGTAATGTCAAGGACTTTAGACCCATTGCTCTTTGTAATGTCATAGCAAAAATCATTGCTAATAGAATGAAGGAAGTGATGCCATTCATTATTCATCCTAGTCAAGGAGGCTTTATTCAAAAAGGGATTATCTCTGATAATATTCTTCTAGCCTCTGACATTCTTGGCAGTTTCAACCTTAAAGCCAAGCATAAGTATTTTAGAGCAAAATTCGACATCACCAAAGCTTTTGATATGGTTTCGAGAGATTTTCTATATCAAAGACTTGAGGCTAAAGGTTTCCCTGACATGTTCATTACTTGGATTAAGGCTTGCACTATGGATGAGCATTTCTCTGTTTGTATCAATGGCATGCTTGAAGGGTATTTCAACTCCACCTCCGGTATTAGACAAGGATCCCCTTTATCCCCTTACCTCTTTAGCATTATTATGGATGGCTTATCTTCTTATTTTGATTTGGCTACAGCTAATAATATTTTCAATGGCATCACAACTGGAAATAGCACCATCTCTCACCTTATGTTTGCAGACGATCTTCTTGTCTTTGGGTTGGCCACCATCAAGAATGCCCAAGCCCTCAACACTATTCTCAACACCTTTGGTGCTGTCACTGGTCTTCATATGAACCCTTCTAAAAGCTCAATTTTAATATCCAAAGACACCCCGATTGTAATATCAAAAATCTGCTCCAGGATCGTCCAGGACGATCTGGATCGTCCTGGGACGATCAGTAGAATTCTGCTCCAGAATGTGCCCAGATTTGCTCCAGGTGATTTTCTGTACATATCGTCTAGGCCGATTGAGGACATCGTCCAGGCCGATCGGCACTGTAGAAAATATCGGCCTGAGAATAGTTCTGGGAACCGTCCAGGACGATCCAATTTGGTCTGATCGTCCTGGGACGATCTGGCGATCGGCCGGGCCGATCTGAAGTTTTTAAAGCTGATTTCAGCTCATTTGAAGAGAGAGAAAATTTTTATTAAAACGAAAATATCTTTTGAGGAGAGAGAAAGTCGTGGGATTTTGGAGAAAAGTTGATTTTCGGGCGACGCGGAGCTGTTTTCGTCCGAGGAGACTGTTCGAGATATTGTTGTACGCAAGGTAAGGCACATTCCGCCTTTCTCAATTTTCAGAACCGTCGTGTTTGGCGGTATTTTCTGTCCGGATTTCGTTTCCGTTAATGATTTTCGTCCGTATCTTTTGATCGGTTCAGTTTTTACCGCGTAACTTTCTGTATATTGTTAACGTGCCGGGTGTGCACATTTTGGTTATTTTCTGAAGATTTTTGTCCGGGTATTTTTGATTCGGCGGTGTTTTTAGTCGACTGCATTTTTCTGTGAAATTAAAAATTATCTGTGCAGTAGAATAAATATTCTGAAATGTGATTATCTACATTTTGTGTGAATTTAGTGAATTTTGATTTGCAGGAAAAATTGTATAAATTCCGTATACTGCCGTTGTGCTGCCCGATTTTTGTCTGATTTCTGATTTGCCCGGATTTCTTCTGAATTGAAATGCTATCTGTATAAGCTATAAAAAGGGAGTTATAAGGGGCCTGGATCCTATGAGATTCAGTAAGTGTCAGGGAAATCTGAAATGAGCTCAATCTGAAATCTGATATCTGTTATGTTCCGGATCCGATGAATTCTGTTCTGGTGCTATAAGCACATCTGTTCTGGTGCTGTAAGCACATCTGTTCTGGTGCCGTGAACACAAAGGGAGTTATAAGGGGCCTGAATCCAAAGAGATTCAGTCAGTGTCAGGGAATTTAGCTATTAAATATATATCTGATCTCTGATATCTGATGTGATCTGATTCTGCTTTCCGTATCTGTTTTGTAAGCAATTATGATTCTGATACGATATGATCTGAAATTCTGATTTTTGATTCTGTTAATGTGATATGTCTGATCTGTTCTGTTTCTGATTTGATACGACTTCTATTTCCGTACAGTTCCGTATGATTTGATATCTGTTCAGTTCAGTTCTGTTTGATTTGATCTGTCCGTATAAGTTCTGATTTGATTCTGTTCTGTTTCGTTCTGATAAGTTCCGATTTAGATATTTGTCTGATTCTGTTCCGATTTCTGATCGGATTTCTGTCTGATGAGTTTGGTTTTGGATTCTGAGAGTTTTGATTGGAGGTTTGTTGCTTTGTTGAGCTGTTGAGCTCACTCTTGTCTTCTGGTGGTTTTCAGGTTCTGGGAAAGGGAAGGAAGTCCAGGAGTAGATTTCTGAGTTCTGATCAGTAGGTATTGTTTGTACCTTTTGATTTTTGTACAGTCATGGCTTTTCTGTTCTGTCTTTCTTTCTGTTCAAAAGCCATGTACTGTATCTGTAGATGATTGTTTTGAGGAAAAAAAAATATAGATGTTTGTTCCGCTGTGGTTGGTGATTCATAGTAGCTCTGTGTTTTGTGGTGGCTTTGAGTTAAATATTTGGAAGATTCAGTTCCGGAACCAATTCCAAAACTAGATCCTGGTCAGTCCGTCCGTTTCGTTTCCGTTTCGCGGCCTGGTGCGAGCGAGATCCATCCCGGATCGGGTCGGGTCGTGACAAGCTTTTAGTGGTATCAGAGCACTGGTTTTGGAAATCGGTTGGATTGTCAGACAGAGCTATAGGAAGTGATTAGTGAGTTTGTCTGGGGGTAGTTTTGGGTCGTTTGGCTTTTTATTGTGTTGTTTTTGTGTTGTTTTTGTGATAGTTTTTCGGATTTTTCTAGATTTTCTGTATGGATCAGCCAGACCCAGACATGACAGACGGGCAGAGTGCCAGTCAAGCAGCACCAGTGGGGAGTACAGCCCCAGTGGCCGGTGCAGATATATTGTCTCAGTTTGCTACGCTTGTTGCTCAGATGATGAGCGAGACTCAGAGCAGAGCTGTTACTGTCAGATCTGATGACATTGATAGACACCTACAGATGTTTTTGAGGTTGAAACCTCCGAGATTTGAGGGCGCTGTTGAGCCCAGAGCAGCCGAGGAGTGACTGAGGAGATTGGAGAAGACCTTCGACGGAATGCAGTGTCCGTCAGACAGGAAGGTTCCGTTGGCTGTTTTTCTGTTGGATGGAGAGGCTGAGCACTGGTGGGAAGGCCAGCAGGCAGCCAGATTTCAGGGTAGGCTGAACTCTTTGATTACCTGGGAAGAATTCACTGAGGTATTTCGAGATTGGTTTGTTCCCCCTTCTGCACGACAGCAGATGCAGGAGAGTTTTCTGAGACTTATTCAGGGGAGCAAGACGGTGATGCAGTACGAGGCTGAGTTTACTGCATTAGCCAGGTACGCCCCGCAGCTGGTTAGTACTTCTGCTGAGAGGTGCTACAGATTTTTGAGGGGATTGCGGGATAGTTTGAGACAGCCCCTGGTACCTTTTCATATTTCTGATTTCTCTGAGCTTGTGGAGCAGGCTCGTCTGATTGAGAATGATCTGATGGCTACTCAGCAGCGGTGGACTGCGAGTAGAAAGAGATTTGGAGGTGAGACTTCTAGCAGTGGTTCCTCTGGAAAGAGGCGATTTGTGACTGGTTCTGGATCTGTTGATTCTAGGAAGAGTGGAGGGTCGTCTGGTACTGCTACCAGCACGACGAGTTCTGGATCTGTTAGTGGGGCACCTGTGTGCCAGAGTTGTGGACGGCGACACCATGGCCAGTGTTACAGGATGGCTGGTCTTTGTTTCAGATGTGGTCAGCCGGGACATAGGATTGCAGAGTGTCCACAGGCTGGATCTGATCGGCGTTCTGAGTTCCGATCTGAGGGTTCTGTCAGACCTGTCAGTTCAGCAGGAAGACCGAGGACTGTTCCTCCTCGCCCTGAGGGATTTTCTGGTAGAGGTGGTGGTACTAGTTCTGGACCACGGAGACCACCTACAGTTCAGAGGGAGCAGAGTAGTTCTGTTGCTTCAGCTCCTGCTCCAGTTCAGCCACGAGTTTACAGCCTGAGTCAGCAGGAGGCTCGTGATGCTCCGGATGTTGTGACATGTACGATTTACATTTCTGATCAGCCCTGTCGTGTTTTGTTTGACTCTGGAGCTAGTCACTCGTTTCTTTCCGAGCATTGTTTTGACCGAGTCCAAGTGCCTTCGTTTTTTCTTCCGATTTCTTTGTCTGTGATTTTACCGGCTGGAAATCCTTTGATTGCTCGAAAGTTTTGTTTGTGTGAGATTGACATTGCTGGCAAAAAGTGGAAATCTAGTCTGATTTTATTGCCGATTTCTTCGTATGATGTGATTTTGGGCATGGATTGGCTGAGTCGGTATGTGGCTCAGATTGACTGTCTGAAGAAGTAAGTGAGTTTGCTTGTGGCTGGAGAGAGAGTTGTATTCCAGGGATTACGAGGTATTCTCTCCAGTCTGATTTCTGTTTTGGAGGTGAGCAGAATGTGGAAGAAAGGATGCCCAGTGTTTTTTGCTTCGGTGCGGGATCTGAACCTGGAGGTTGGTTCTGTTTCTGAGATCCCAGTGGTACGGGAGTTTGTTGATGTTTTTCCTGAGGAGTTGGTTGGTTTACCTCCGGATAGAGAGGTGGAGTTCTCTATCGATGTTTTTCCGGGTACAGCTCCTATATCAAAAGCTCCGTACAGGATGGCACCGAAAGAACTTTCTGAGTTGAAAGTTCAGCTTCAGGAGTTGGTTGACAGAGGTTTTGTCCGTCCTAGTGTTTCGCCCTGGGGAGCACCTATTTTGTTTGTGAAGAAGAAGGACGGGACACTCCGTATGTGTATTGATTACAGAGACTTGAATAAGGTCACGATCAAGAACAAGTATCATTTGCCTCGGATTGATGACTTGTTCGATCAGCTTCTGGATCTTCTGTATTTTCGAAGATTGATTTGCGATCCGGATACTATCAGGTAAAAGTGAAGGAAGCTGATGTGGTGAAGACTGCTTTCAGTACTCGGTATGGGCACTATGAGTTTTTGGTTATGCCTTTTGGGGTAACCAATGCGCCTGCTATTTTTATGGACCTGATGAACCGAGTATTCAGGGAATTTTTGGATCAGTTTGTGATCGTCTTCATCGACGATATTCTGGTATATTCTGCTTCTGGGGATGATCATGTCAGACACTTGAGGACTGTGTTGGAGACTCTGAGGCAGCATCAGCTGTATGCCAAGTTCTCCAAGTGTGAATTCTGGCTGAAGAGTATTTCTTTTCTGGGGCATGTGGTGAGCGGAGAAGGTATTTCTGTTGATCCCCAGAAGATTCAGGCGGTTGCTGATTGGCCAAGGCCGACTACGGTATTTGAGGTACGTAGTTTCTTGGGCATGGCCGGGTATTACAGGAAATTTGTGAAGGGATTTTCACAGATTTCGACGCCTCTGACGAGACTGACTCAGAAGTCAGTACCTTTTATTTGGACACCGGAGTGTGAAGCTAGTTTTCAGAGATTGAAGGACTGTTTGACTTCAGCTCTAGTGCTAGCACTTCCGTCAGGTACGGAAGGATTTCAGGTGTTCAGTGATGCTTCACTGAAAGGTTTGGGATGTGTACTGATGCAAAATGGAAGGGTAATTGCTTATGCTTCTAGACAGTTGAAACCACTTGAGAAGAATTACCCGACGCATGATTTGGAGTTAGCTGCTGTTGTTTTTGCTTTGAAGATATGGCGTCATTATCTGTATGGCGTTAGATGTGAGATTTTCACTGATCATAAGAGCCTGAAGTATATTTTCACTCAGAAGGATTTGAATTTGAGACAGAGAAGATGGCTCGAGTTGATCAAGGATTATGATTTGACTATTCAGTATCAGCCTGGGAAGGCTAATGTGGTAGCGGACGCTCTGAGCAGGAAGTCTTCTGGCTTATCAGGTTTGCAGCTTACTTTTGATGATTTCCTGATTCGAGACATGGAGCGATTGCAGTTGGAGGTGATTTCCTCCAGTGATTTGGATTTGGCTCAGATGAACATTCAGTCTACTTTGGAAGCACGGATTCAGGAAGCCCAGAAGTCAGATTCTGATTATTCGAAGTTGATTGCTCAGATTGGATCTGGTAAGACTCCTGAACTTCGAATTTCTGCTTCTGGTGCTATTTTCTGTAAGAACAGGTTGTGGGTACCTGTGTTTGGGAATTTGAGGCAGGAGATTCTGCATGAATCTCATCATTCAGGCTACACTGTTCATCCAGGCAGTGGTAAGATGTATGCTGATATGAAGCTTTTGTTCTGGTGGCCTGGAATGAAGAAGGATGTGGCAGAGTTTGTGTCGAGATGCGAAGCCTGTCAGTTGGTGAAGGCAGAGCATCAGCGACCAGGTGGACTGTTGCAGTCGTTGCCTATCCCTGAGTGAAAGTGGGAGGAGGTAACGATGGACTTTGCGATGGGTTTTCCTCGATCTAGACAAGGGCATTACGCCATTTGGGTAGTTGTAGATCGATTGACGAAGTCAGCCCATTTTCTTCCGATCAGACAGACCGATCCGGTGGATCGTTTGGCACAGATATATTTGAAGGAAATAGTCAGATT
The DNA here is from genome assembly GCA_022539455.1 of Dendrobium nobile. NCBI lineage: Eukaryota > Viridiplantae > Streptophyta > Magnoliopsida > Asparagales > Orchidaceae > Dendrobium > Dendrobium nobile. The sequence continues at coordinate 38,576,141 of CM039728.1, read as the reverse complement.
GCACGGTGTGCCTCGAGTGATTGTTTCAGATCGAGATGGACGTTTTACTTCCAGACTTTGGAAAGGCATTCAGCAAGGCTTGGGTACGAAACTGCACTTCAGTACAGCCTTTCATCCTCAGACCGATGGACAGTCTGAGAGGACCATTCAGGTGCTGGAAGATCTGTTGAGACTTTGTGTTCTGGACTTTGGCGAAAGCTGGGAAGATCATATTCCGCTGATTGAGTTTGCTTATAACAACAGTTTTCAGTCCAGTATTGGTATGGCACCGTACGAGGCTCTGTATGGCAGGAAGTGCCGTACTCCTTTGACTCTGACTGAGATCGGAGATAGACAGGAACTGGGTGCCACTTTTGTTGAGGAAACTGTTAAGAAGATCAGTTTGATAAAAGAAAGGTTGAAAGCGGCTCAGGATCGACAGCAGAAGTATTATAATCAGAAGCACAGGTTTGTTGAGTTTCAAGTTGGTGACTTTGTGTATGTCAAAGTCAGTCCGATGAAGGGTGTGAGCAGATTTGGTCAGGTGAGTAAGCTGAGTCCAAGGTATGTTGGACCGTTTGAGATTTTGGAAAAAATTGGAAAATCTGCTTACCAACTGTTGCTTTCTGATTCGATGCCTGACGTGCACAATGTGTTTCACGTCTCCACTCTGAGGAAGTGGGTTTCAGACTCTGGTAAGAAGATATCAGCTGACGAGGTTGAGATTCAGGAAAATCTGGCGTACAAGAAAGAGCCAGAGTTAATTTTGGCGTACGACGTCCGAAAGTTAAGAAATAAAGAGATTCCGATGGTTAAAGTCCAGTGGAAGCACCGGACTGCACGAGAAGCGACTTGGGAGAAGGAGTCTGACATGAGACGGTCGTACCCGTACTTGTTTTGACTGAGTTTGGATTGGATAATGTCGAGGACGACATTTTTCTGAAGCTGGGGAGATTGTAATATCAAAAATCTGCTCCAGGATCGTCCAGGACGATCTGGATCGTCCTGGGACGATCAGTAGAATTCTGCTCCAGAATGTGCCCAGATTTGCTCCAGGTGATTTTCTGTACATATCGTCCAGGCCGATTGAGGACATCGTCCAGGCCGATCGGCACTGTAGAAAATATCGGCCTGAGAATAGTTCTGGGAACCGTCCAGGACGATCCAATTTGGTCTGATCGTCCTGGGACGATCTGGCAATCGGCCGGGCCGATCTAAAGTTTTTAAAGCTGATTTCAGCTCATTTGAAGAGAGAGAAAATTTTTATTAAAACAAAAATATCTTTTGAGGAGAGAGAAAGTCGTGGGATTTTGGAGAAAAGTTGATTTTCTGGCGACGCGGAGCTGTTTTCGTCCGAGGAGACTGTTCGAGATATTGCTGTACGCAAGATAAGGCACATTCCGCCTTTCTCAATTTTCAGAACCGTCGTGTTTGGCGGTATTTTCTGTCCGGATTTCGTTTCCGTTAATGATTTTCGTCCGTATCTTTTGATCGGTTCAGTTTTTACCGCGTAACTTTCTGTATATTGTTAACGTGCCGGGTGTGCACATTTTGGTTATTTTCTGAAGATTTTTGTCCGAGTATTTTTGATTCGGCGGTGTTTTTAGTCGACTGCATTTTTCTGTGAAATTGGAAATTATCTGTGCAGTAGAATAAATATTCTGAAATGTGATTATCTACATTCTGTGCGAATTTGGTGAATTTTGATTTGCAGGAAAAATTGTATAAATTCCGTATACTACCGTTGTGCTGCCCGATTTTTGTCTGATTTCTGATTTGCCCGGATTTCTTCTGAATTGAAATGCTATCTGTATAAGCTATAAAAAGGGAGTTATAAGGGGCCTGGATCCTATGAGATTCAGTAAGTGTCAGGGAAATCTGAAATGAGCTCAATCTGAAATCTGATATCTGTTATGTTCCGGATCCGATGAATTCTGTTCTGGTGCTATAAGCACATCTGTTCTGGTGCTGTAAGCACATCTGTTCTGGTGCCGTGAGCACAAAGGGAGTTATAAGGGGCCTGAATCCAAAGAGATTCAGTCAGTGTCAGGGAATTTAGCTATTAAATATATATCTGATCTCTGATATCTGATGTGATCTGATTCTGCTTTCCGTATCTGTTTTGTAAGCAATTATGATTCTGATACGATATGATCTGAAATTCTGATTTCTGATTCTGTTAATGTGATATGTCTGATCTGTTCTGTTTCTGATTTGATACGACTTCTATTTCCGTACAGTTTCATATGATTTGATATCTGTTCAGTTCAGTTCTGTTTGATTTGATCTGTCCGTATAAGTTCTGATTTGATTCTGTTCTGTTTCGTTCTGATAAGTTCCGATTTAGATATTTGTCTGATTCTGTTCCGATTTCTGATCGGATTTCTGTCTGATGAGTTTGGTTTTGGATTCTGAGAGTTTTGATTGGAGGTTTGTTGCTTTGTTGAGCTGTTGAGCTCACTCTTGTCTTCTGGTGGTTTTCAGGTTCTGGAAAAGGGAAGAAAGTCCAGGAGTAGATTTCTGAGTTCTGATCAGTAGGTATTGTTTGTACCTTTTGATTTTTGTACAGTCATGGCTTTTCTGTTCTGTCTTTCTTTCTGTTCAAAAGCCATGTACTGTATCTGTAGATGATTGTTTTGAGGAAAAAGAAATATAGATGTTTGTTCCGCTGTGGTTGGTGATTCATAGTAGCTCTGTGTTTTGTGGTGGCTTTGAGTTAAATATTTGGAAGATTCAGTTCCGGAACCAATTCCAAAACTAGATCCTGGTCAGTCCGTCCGTTTCGTTTCCGTGTCGCGGCCCGGTGCGAGCGGGATCCGTCCCGGATCGGGTCGGGTCGTGACATCGATTGCCCCAAACATATGTGCAACTCTTCAAATTCAACAAACTTACACTTCAATGACGTACTTGGGTCTGCCAATTTTCTACAAAAAGCTTAAAGTTGCTCACTTTCAACCTCTCTTACAAAAAGTTGCTAATCTTTTAGACGATTGGAAAGCTAAAACTTAGTCATTGGCGGGAAGGGTCTAGTATATCAAATTTACTATAAGCAACACTCTGGCTTACTGGATACGTGGCTCTATAGTACTTAAAACCTGCTGTAAACATATCAGCCAGATGTGTGCAAGATTTACTTTTTTTGGTGACATCAATATGAAAAAGCTCCATATGGTTTCTTGGAAACAAACTTTCCTTCCTAAACAAAATGGTGGTTTAGGAATTCCTTCTATTGAATCCTTGTACCATAGCTATGGTTGTTCTGTCATTTGGAGGTTTTTAAATACCAATAATTTGCTATTTTGTTGGTGGAAGGCTAAATATCATTCTCTGTGGAACACTATGGCTATGAATTGCTCGCAATATTGGAAGGATTTGAGTAAGCTAGCTGATGGTATGATAAACTGTATTTCTCTTTCGATTGTCCTGTCCAGCTGCCTCTCTGTTATTTGGGACCCTTGGTGTGGGGGAAATTCGATTGCTGATTATTTGAAACAAGGGAACATGATAGCTACCTACTCACAATATTTTGACTGGAAAGTGGAAGATATTATCTAGGGGAATAACTAGACAGTCCCTAGTTTTTTTTATAATCAAATTTCTACTCTTATCAATGTTTTTACCATTGATAGAATTGATGATAGTCATCTCTGGCTGGGTAAGCAAAACCCCAAGTTTGCTGATTTCCGTAACCATTATTTCAGTCACCTGGAGGCTGTGAATTGGCACAAATACATTTGGCATAAGAAAGCTTCTCTTCGCTTTTCTGTATATGCCTGGCTTGCTTTTAAAGGGGGATTGAAAACATCTGATGCTTTAGCTAAACGTGGAATTATCACTCAAAATTATTGCTGCTTCTGTCACTTTGTTATGGAAACTCTATCTCATTTATTCTTTGACTGCAGTTTCACCTTTAATGTTATCAAAACTTTGCTACCCTGGTTGGACTCCCTTTTGATGAAACCCAACCTTTTTCAAGTCTATGATAGTATTTTCGAGCAAAACTTCAACAACCAGGGTAGATCTTACTATCTGCTCTCTGCATCGACTTCTATCTACCATCTCTGGAGAGCAAGAAATGATAGGTTGTTTGGTGGAATCATTGACAGTCAACAGACGGTAATTGTTAAAGTAAAAAAAAAGCTATTTTACTCAAAACCCTTGGCTGGAAGCACACATGATATTATTGGCATGGCTGATGTGTTCTGGATTTGGTTTTTCCTTATGCTGCTGGAGCTTTCTATTTTTGAGGCGCCTGTAAATTTTGTATTTCTTACAGGAAGCCTGGTTGGTTTTTTACCAAGGACAATGATGAATGTTGTTCTTACAGCTGCCCCTCGGATGGTCTGTTTAGCAACCAGGGGTTTTTGCGTTCTGGCCAGTCCCGCTCGAGAAACAAATTTAATTAAGAATGCCAAAACGTCTTGAGTCCTTTTGGCTTTGCCATTTGTTCTCTCTTATGTTATGTATTTTGCTTCTTTTAGAACTCCCAAACTCTGCATTCTTTAGTTTTGGGAGTTATAGTTTCAGTCTTTTATTTTACTTGTAATCTTTTTTATATATGAAAGGGCTTTGCCTCAAATTTCACCAAAAAAAAAATGATGTGATCACTCTTAGTTGTAGCTATCCTATTTGAGCCCAGTTTGATCATTCTTCAGCCCATGTAATGAATGAATTTTTTATGTTGCCTTTTGTAATCACTCTTTGAATTTGTTATGCTACATAAAAACATCAAGCGAACCTTATTTGAGCATTCAATTCAATTATTTTATAACAATATTTTATTCAAATCTTATTTAAACTAGGTTCGAATATTGGTCGAAATATTTTTTGAATAATGAAGATAAATATTCAATTATGATTCAAAGAATATTCGATTAATGGTCAAATTTTTATCACATATAGTACCAATCTTGATTGATATTAATTTGATGAACATTGTTCAAATGTTATTCAACTTAACTTTGGTCAGTATAGCCTTAAAATAGTGGTTTGTGGTTCAATGATCTTCATAAAATTTTCAAATATATTTCTCTAATTTTAAGTATTATGAGATATATAAACTCAAAAATCTAATAATTTTACAACTAATGGATTTGTTTGTAAATAATAATAGATTTTAAAAATTGATGCTTTATTTTTATTTATTTAAAATATGAAAATAAATTCTATTTTGAAAAAAAAAATAATTTTGAAATCAATATTGATATGTAATATAAAATTATTCAAAAGTTTGTTATCATTTTTTAAAACTATAATTTTAAATTTCAACCAATTAAATAAATTCAAAAGAAATAATTTCATCTCCAACGCAAACTCAAAAAAATAATAAAAATACTTTCATGCATTTGCATTAAAGATAATCATTTCTAACAATCTTCTATATAATGAGCAATCTTCGTATTTAATTATATATATATGATAGATATTAATTTGGATTAGGATAATAAAAAACGTTAATTTGATAATCTAATTATTAGAAGCAAAGCATGTTTTATTAAAATAAATTAGCCTTAACAATTCATTAATGCAAAACATGCTCAATTAATCATCATTTACTACTTTTTTTTTCTTTATTAACTTACTCTCCTTGATCCTAAAATAATATGTGCCCTATAATGCTCATATTTCCTTTGAAAGCTCCCCCTTGATATAAACTTTAACTAATATTACACTTATACAATTAGCAAAGATAAATTTAATTGTTACTTCCGTTATTTTATGTTTGGCTATGTTACTATGATAACACCCTTAATCACTTTTCAAATATTAGTATAGAATATTGAGATATATTCATAATTCACTATGTAGCCTAATTAAGATAAGTTACCTAATAAATATATCTTATAACATTGTGAAGCTTTCACGCAATCTCATCATCAATTTTGATTCAATATGACAAACGCTCTTAACATTAAAGAGTTCATTATCATTAAGATGAACATTTTATAATACCATGTCTTTATATGAAGTTTAATGAAAAAAATATACCGAAGTCCCAAATCAAGTACTCCATATAAGACTATCTTCTTTAAAGACCATTGCTTTATTACTCTATGATAACTTGCACTATCATGAACTTTTGATTGGTACCTTAATTATTGACACGTGTAAATACCATTATTATTGTCTTTTATTTCACTTATTCCTCTTTTCCCAATATATAATTCATATGATTCTCATCTTTGATGTCCTGATTAAAGATCAAGTATGGACATTAGAGCTTGAATTTGTTCACATCTATCTCTATTTTAAGCCAACTTTTTTAGAATGATGATAGTATGCTCAATGCACAAATTTCATAATTGAAGTTGATATCAACCAAGCACAATTAAATCATAATTAGATTGAAGCTATTAATGTGGAAAGTAAAGGAAAGAACTTCAACTATAGGGAAAATATTAGTGCATCCGGGTGACATTGCGCATTCGGATTCGCCTCCAATTCGGACGGTCCGAACACAACACGTAATAATCTCTCTATAGGGAAAATGATTACGTGCGGCGTCCGGATTCGTCTGGAGGCCTATCCGGAGCCACGTCACCCGGGGCCCAGTGCATCTAGGTGAAGTGGCGCGTTTGAATTCGCCTCCGGACGATCCGGACACCGCACGCACCAACTATTGTGTGGTTAGAAAGTTCTTATTATATAGATATTGTACATGGTTGAGGACTTCCCATACATGCATGTCAGTAGCGTTTTCATCGTGCTAGTTGTGATCCTTCTATGTGATATGTTAAAAGCAATATTCTTTACCAATGACTTACGTACGTGAAAATCCCAATGCATGTTTGTCCAGGAGATTCTTAATTAATCTTCTTGGCTGATAATGGTTAGCTTCCACTTACAGAGTGACAGATCTTTAGTTTTTTTTTTTTGGCACAGTTGATCCTCAATCTGTATCTTCCAATACCAAATGTTCTTGACATTAATTCAATCGATATTCGATAATCACTTTCCCATATTTCTATGCTATTACTTCATCTTTCTCACATAACTCCCAAAGTGTCAATTAAGCTCTTATATAAAAGCTTTGTTTTAGATGGTTTTCGTATTGCTTTTTAAAAATTCTTTTAATATAAAAGTTAATTTTTTTGAAGAAGCAGCAAGAAAATCATCCCAAACAAACATAAACCCTAAAACTTGGGGTCTTGCGTCTAACTCTTATATAAAACTTTTTTTTTTAAGTCTTATAGTATTGTGGCTGTCTTAACTGAAGAAACTCAAGAAGGGGATAAAGAAGATGAAAGCTAAATGTAAAACAGATATACAAATGTATTATTAATCTTGTATCCGGTTACAGGTGAAGCTTATGTATATATAGATACAAATTGCTCTTATGTGTACACGTGTCCATTTGTGATAGGTGTTGGATAATAACACGAGATTTAATTGTTTTGATTACATTGTTCTAACATTCCCCCGCAAACTGACGATCGGGGACCAATAGTCAGTTTGGATCTTTGTAGTTTAAAATTAACGAGGGGTAGATAGTGGTTTGGTTAAGATGTCAGCAATTTGATCAATAGTGCTGATAGGTAGCAACTGAATGACATTATTCTGAATGTGATCGCGGACGAAGCGTTGATTAATTTCGATGTGCTTTGTGCGGGCGTGGAAGACGGGATTATTAGCCAATGCAATAGTCGACGTGTTGTCACAGTAGATGTCAACCGGCTGTGAGTGAGAAAGGCGAAAGTCAGCGAGCAATCGCTTGATCCAGATGGTATCGGCTGTTGCCGAAGCTAGTGCTCGGTATTCAGATTCCGTCGATGATCTGGACACGGTCGCTTGCTTCTTGACAGTCCATGAGACTAGAGTGTCACCAAGAAACGTGCAATACCCAGATGTGGATTTGCGGGTTATGGGATCTGATGCCCAATCAGCATCCGAGAATGTCCTTAGCTGCAGGTTCGACCGGGTAATAGGGATACCGAAGTCCGTGGAGCCTTGTATGTACCGCAGTAGTTTCTTGAGCATGACCGTGTGATATTTGGCTGGATAATGCATGTGTTGGGAGAGCCTATGATTTTCCTGTACATGGGTGCGTCGAAACACGGTTGATCTATCGAATCTGTGACAGGAGGTTTTGTGAAAGAAGGATTAGCGACCGAGTTGCATTTCTGCAGCTCGGCCATTTGAATAATTGTTTTAGCATAAGAACTTTGAGATAGAAAATACTTATCAAAGGTGAAATCGATCTTGATGCCAAGAAATTGATTTGCCATTCCAAGATCCTTCATCGTGAATTTGGATTTCATTTGCTCGATAATTGCGTTCATGGCTTTGGTGCTGTTGCCTGTTATGAGGATATCATCCACATAGACCAGTAGGTATATTTGTATGTTCTCGCGGTGCATAATCATCAGAGAGGGATCCGCCTGACTGTGTGTGAAGCCTATCTAGATGAGATAAGTGGTGAATGTAGTGTACCATTGGCGCGGCGCTTGTCGTAAACCATAGATTGCCTTCCGCAGTCTGCACACGTGAGTGGGATGAGCCGAGTCTTCGAATCCTTTGGGTTGTCACATATAGACCATCTCGTTGATGTCATCATGCAAGAACACGTTCGCCACGTCTAGTTGGTGAACATTCCACTTGTAGAATATAGCTATTGTGAACAAGATTTGGATAGTTGGTAGCTTAGCTACTGGACTGAACGTGTCACGATAGTCCAGACCAAATTCATGTTGATTGCCTTGAGCTACGAGTCTTGCCTTGAATCGAGCCACCGAGCCATCCGAGTTATGCTTAGTTCGGTACGTCCATTTTGAGCCAAGAATGGAGCTGTTGGATGGAGGCGGAACGAGTTCCCAGGTGCTCTGCCGTTGGAGCCCATAGAACTCGTCTGTCATTGCGTGTCTCCATTCCAAGTGTTTGCCCGCGTCGCTGTATGTGGTGGGATCACTTTGCGATTGATGTTGATGAAGTAAGTTTAGCCGCTGAACTGGTTTGAGAGAGCCAGTTTTTGTTCTAGTGAGCATCGGATGTTTGTAAGGAGAACTCTGTACAAGAGGTAAATTGATATTTATGGACCCTGTAACCGCAGCATCATTGGAGATCAACGTGTTATTGCCTGTCGTGTTTATGGATTTTGGTGTGCCATCGGGGCGTTGGTCACTAGAGGATTTTATTTGGAGAGTAGATGCCGGGACGAGCAAGGGAGGCGGAGTATTATTGGATGTATGTGAGTCTGGATTTGTCCTGTTCTTATACGGAAATACATTTTCGTTAAATTTAACATTTCGTGAAATGAAAACTTTGTTGTTACCGGATTCAAGCACCTGTATCCTTTCATCGTGTCGGAGTAGCCGATGAAGATACATGACGACGATGTGGGTGTGAGCTTGGTACAATGAACCGGCAGAGATAATGGGTAGCATTCGCACCCGAAGACGCGGAGGTGCTCGTACAATGGTGTGATGTCGAACATACGTTGTAGTGGGGGTATGTTCTTGGTGGTTGTAGACGGAATGCGGTTGATAAGATACGTTGCAGTGAGAGCAGCCTCAAGCCAATATGACATAGGTAACCCGGCGGTCTGAAGCAGAGTTCTAGTCGTTGTGATGATGTGACGATGCTTTCTCTCGACGAGCCCATTTTGTTCAGGCGTGTAAGGACACGAAGTTTGGTGCAAGATTCTGGCGGATCTGGTGAAGGATTGAAATTGGTGATTTACGAATTCACCACCGCCGTCGGTCCTTATTACTTTGAGCTTGCTATTTGTTTGTCGTTCAATAAAATTAGTAAATTGAATGAATATATTAGTAACCTCAGATTTAGAACGAATCGGAAATAACCAAACAAACCGGGAGAAATCGTCAACGAATATCATGTAGTACTTAAATCCCTGATGTGAAGAGACCGGCGAAGGTCCCCACACATCGGAGTGAACAAGTTCTAATGGAACACTGGTTATACTAGTTGAGCGTTCGAAAGGTAATTTGTGTCCTTTACAAGACATACAAGAATTACATATAGAAGAAAATGACTGCATATGTAGAGAAGGATTCTTGCGCGAGATCTGCTGAAGAATACGACTATGAGGATGCCCAAGCCTGCTATGCCAATCAACCGAGGAAGATCTGGCAGCAGACAGAGCCGTTGGAGAGGGCGAAGATCTCGGGGTGTTAATCTTGTACAATTCATTATGACATGGACCTTTGAGGATGACCTGATTGTTCGTCCGATTCTTAAAAACAAAGCCATTTGCATCAAATATAATAGAAATGTGATTGTCTTTGACAAGATTAGAAATGGATAGTAGGTTGTAAGAAAGAGAAGGAATGTGCAACAGACGAGAGAGAAGAAGCTTAATGGACGGGGTTGGAAGGATTCCCGTTCCCGTGTGGGCTGTTGGGACCGACCTTCCGTCCCCTATAGTTACCATGTCATTACCGTTATACAGATGGTAGTTGGCGAGATGATCGGTTGTAGTTGTCATGTGGGACGAGGCTCCGGAATCAATGTACCAGTCGACGCCCAAGTTGATTTCATTGTTTGCAATGAGGGCGTTGTTGTTCTTGGGTTGTTGTTGATTCGGAATGTAGTTGGCATTGAGTATGTGCCAACATGCGTCCGCCTCGTGACCTTTCTTTTTGCAAATTTGACATTGAATGCCGGAGGATTGGGACTGTTTGTTTGCAGCAGTCGTTACATTGGTCGGTCTGGCCCGACCCCGTCTACCGCGTCCCCTGGATGTGTAAAGAGCTGACTGATTTTCTTGAACGCTTGGAAATTTCATTGCTGAGGATTTGAGATGTATTTCCTCGCTGATTAGAAGCGCATACAAATTATCTAGTGTCATCGAATTTTGCATTGTTCGGATGGTTGTCGTGAACGACTGGTAAACCGGAGGCAAGCCATTCAAGATGTAGATCATGACATCTTACGGATCAACAGATGAGCCCGCAGATGAAATCTGATCCACTATCTTCTTGATCTCGGTAAGATATTGCGTCATGGACATTGTTTGCATTGAAATATTATGTAGCTCGTTTTTGAGCTGGATGACCTTGGAACGGTTGGATGATTGAAACCTCGTATGGAGCGTAGACCAGATTTCTTGAGTTGATTCAAGATGAATCACATATGGAAGAACGGCGGGTGAGATAGTCGAGCACATTGCTGTGGCTAAATTTTGATCCGAGACCGTCCAGGAGTGCGAATCTTGATTTGGATCTTCATTCTCCAGACCAGATTTTGGATCAAGAAACACCCCGAAATCGTTTGCCTTGAACAGTTTTGCAATTTGTGTGCTCCAAATTGGAAAATTATCCGGAGTAAGAGAATGAGGAACCAAAAATTTTAGATTCGAGATAACGAATTTGAGGGAGTGAGGATAACCGAAGCGGACGACTGTGCGCCGGTGGTAGCTGCGATCGAGGAAGAAGAGGAAGCTTGATTCGCCATGCGAGATTCTCAGAATCGAACTCCTCTTGATACCATGAAGAAACTCAAGAAGTGGATAAAGAAGATGAAAGCTAAATGTAAAACAGATATACAAATGTATTATTAATCTTATATCCGGTTACAGGTGAAGCTTATGTATATATAGACACAAATTGCTCTTATGTGTACACGTGTCCATTTGTGATAGGTGTTGGATAATAACACGAGATTTAATTGTTTTGATTACATTGTTCTAACATTAATTGCCAAAAATTGAGAATAGAACATCTTGTGATTATTAAAACGGCTAAGGCTTCATATGGGACGGCTTTTTACTGCTTCTTAAAGCTTGAAAGCAGCTCTAAGAAGCAATAAGGCAGCTCTAAGAAGCAATAAGAAAGCCGTCTAAAACGAAATCTAAATTTTACTGCTTTAACTTTTTAGTGATTATGATTTTATTTGGGATGGTTTTCTTACTATTTCTTAAACCAACGTTTTAGTTCAAAGAAGCAACAAGAAAGCTGCCCCAAAGGAAGCCTATAGCCGCTGCAAGAATAATTAGCATTGCGAAATATCTTTCTTATCGATTTAAAAATCGTTGCTGAAGGGCTTGCACTGGATTGCAAATAGAGCAATTTGGCAGAGGATTTAAAACTGTCGCGAAGTCATTTTTACAGTTAAAACAGCCTCATAAGTTTCTTAAAACTGCCACTGCACCCTTTTTTTTTCCCTAGAGTGGTATATAAATAACACAAAAAGAGTTTTATGTATACTGGAACAAGCTAAGCACGTACTTCCTTGTTATTTCATTCAACGAAACTAAACATGCAAATGTCCAACAAGAAGACAACAACCATGCACGATTAAACAAACAAAGCATGCAAGAACAAACCACTTATCTACTTGTAATGAGCGTACAGGTCCAAGTTATCCACCAGCTCCTGAGAAGAACCTGTCTCCGGATCACCATACACTCCCATATAATACCCTCCCATTTCACCACCCGTTGCAGCAGCCCCGTAGACTCCAAAATGCTGGTGTTGGTGATGGTGGTGGTGGTGGTGGTGGTGAGGCTCCGTCGCCGGGAAATGATACGCCGCCTGCAGCTGCGGCAACCCATACACCCCAACAGCCGGCGAGTTATCCACACCACCCTCTGCGGCAGCCCGCTTGATCTGGATCGGCTCACCGCGGATAGAGCCGCGGTGATCCCCCTCGTGCTCGCGGTATCGTTGGAGGTAAACACTGAGGGGCTCAACGTAGTCATCGAAGCCGAGCTTGCTCATCGCCCACAGCACGTCTTCGGCAGTGATGGTCTTCCGCTGCTCTCGCTGACACCTCTCGTTGGCTTCGCTGGTGATGAAGCTTATGTACTCCGAAACGCACTCCTGAATAGTCTCTTTTGCGTCATCCGAAATCTTGGCGTGCGTTGGGAGAACCTTTCGCATTATCCTTATCACGTTCGCAATCGGCATGAACCGGTCTTGCTCGCGCACCGTGCATTGGTTGCCGGCGCCACCTCTACCGTTGTCATTGTTGGCGTTGCCGGCGCCACCAACTCCGCCGCCGATATGATTGTTGCTGCACGGGTTCATGGCGGCTTGGCTGGTTGGTTGCCTGTGCTGCTTTGGGTCTCTAGAAGCTTAAATAAATTGCTTTGCGTTGGGAGGAGGAGCGAAGGAGGCGTTTTTCAGGCGTTGGGACCATGCAATCTGGCTTTATTATTTGAACTATGAAAAGTTTTCAATTTCTTGCCAGGTGGGTGACGCGTTAAATTTCTCGTTCAGTAGTAACGCTCGCCTGACTTTCTTTGGCTTATATTGTGGGGTCCACAATGACCATTCTTTTTCTTCATGCCTTATTTGGAAACTCTGTTCGTTCAACCTCGATTCATCCGTCATATAATACTATAAATATATGATTTAGATGTTCAATAAATAATCAGACCTATTCATTCCACTCGGACCCACTGAAAAAATTTATATGTGAGTTAACACGTTTAATAACTGAGATGGCTTAAGATGATACAGGTTAACCTGTTTATTAAACATGACTTATTTGAATTGACCTGTCAACCTGATTTTGATCTAAAAATGATATATATATATATATATATATATATATATATATATATATATATATATATATATATATATATATATATATATTGTTAGTATAAACTTTATAATTTTTATCAATTAAGTTAAATTCTATGATTATCAAGTTAATACTTGTTAATTAAAATGGGTTACCGAGTCAATTTTGCATCTTATCATATTTGTTAAACAGATCATATTCACGTTAACATGATTCGGGTCTGAATAATTTGGGTCGGAACCGAACTCAATCCCTTGACTCTTTTAGCACCCTAATATATATATATATATATATATATATATATATATATATATATATATATATATAGTGATATTTTTGTAAATATTTACCCTTGAAATTTTTCTTAGTTCATAGAATAAAACCTGTTTTCATGTGATGCATTTTCTCTGTTAACTAACTTCCTATTCGCCATTTTGGTGATTAATGAAGATGAATAAAAAGGAGGTGACCAGGTTGGTGGTAAAACTACCATCAGCATATTTGGAATGAAGAAATAGTTCATTAATCTTATAAAATATCGCTAAATTTAATATTAAAATAAAATTTTGGCTATAAGTAAAAGATAAAATTTTAAGATCAAAAGTGGCTATAAAACAATCATAAACATTGGGTCATAACACATATCAAAATTAATACAATCTTATGGAACCGAATAAAAACTTCAACGAAGCACAAAGAAATTTGTTATAACATAATATGGTGGTTAAATGCTTTTTGCTTAGCGATTAAGGTTTTATTTGGGATGACTTTCTTAATACTTCTTAAAGTGGCTGTTTAGTGCAAAAATTTTAAGTTTATACAAAGATATAGCACAATCAGATAAAAGAGAGGTGTAGTATTCATAAGAGACACCATAGTTTTTACATGAAAACTCATGAAAAGTGGGAAAAATCATGGGGCTTGACCCTATTTAAATGAATCCACCAGTTTTTGCAATTGATTACAAATGAGGCATTTCCGTAGGGGGGAAGACCTTGGCTTAATGTAACATATATTCATCATATAGAATTCATTACATGGTGGGAGTTGGAGGAATCAGTATTGACATGTTCATTTGATCGACAGGATTATGATCAACAAGCGATGTAAGTTGGAAGGATCGTATTTAGGCGAAGGTGATCAGAAAGATCGTAGTTGGCAGGTAACGTAGGTCAAAAAGACTGTAGTCACCAGGCAATGAAGGTCAAAAAGATCATAGTCGGGTGATGGTGGTTAGAAGGACCATAATTATTGGGTGACGTAGGTTATAAAGGTCGTACGTAGTTGGTGGGCAACCAATGTCAAAAAAACCTAGTCAGGTGATAGTGGTCATAAGGACAATAGTTAGTGGGTGATAAAGATCAGAAAGAACATAGTCGGGTGACAATAGTTGGAAGGACTGTAGTGTAATATCTTGTTCCCTTACTGTTCCTCTCTGAATTGGATTTTCCTCCCAGAATCGTCCAGGACGAAGTTGGATCGTCCGGGACGATCGGTACAGGTTGTGTAGAAAAATCCTGTTTGGCTGTCTGGTTCGTCTGGACGAAATCAGGATCGTCTGGACGAAAATAAGTCAGTGAACCCTTCGCCAGGGACGATATGTAATTTTTCGTCTGGACGAAATTCTTCTCTTCATGGATCGTCCGGGACGAAGCTCGATCGTCCAGGACGATCAGTCTGGATATATATAGAAATGAGATATTTTGAAGAGAGAGAAATATCTGAGGAGAGAGAAAGAGAAAAGGAAAAAGAGAAAAGCTGGTTTTCGGAGACCGCGGAGCGCTTTTCGTCCGACGCTGCTGTTGGGAAAAGTGAAGATCTCGTGGTAAGGACTCCGAATCCTGTTTCTGTTTTCAAAGATGTTGTATTTTTATCGAGATATGTCCGGATTTATATTTTTGTAGTCGAATAATTGACCCGATTTGAGATTGACCCGACTTTCACCGCACAACTTCTGATATGTTATTGATATGATTATTCTACACGATTTGACTGTATTCTACGAATTTTCTTCCGGTCGGAATTGGTTCTACGCGATTTTAATTGAATAGAAAATTATCAGGATGTTTTCGGACTTGGTTTCTATAGAATAATAGTCTTGCATTGATGTTATAGATATTCTATTGTAATTTGGTAGAATTTGGAAATCGTGTCTTTTTGCAGGATTTTTGTGTAAATTTGACCGACTGCCGTTACTCTGCCCGATTTTTGTATGATTCCTGATTTGACTGAAATTGATAGATTGAATTGACATGTGCATGACTATTGATATGATCGTTTTAGATTTCTTTATAATTGATTATTGCATCGATTATTGCATTGATCATTGATTGGAATCGATTGATACTGAAAGACAAGTGGGAACATGGTTGAACATTGGTTGGAGATGATACCTGTACAGGATGGTGGGCCGACGGGCTTTCCTTTAAATCATAGATCATGGATCATGGATATAACGATGGGAGTCATAAGGAGATTATATGCCGACGGGCGGCCGACGGGCAATAGAGTGACGACTCTTTCTTTTCATAGAACCAATGTATAGATATCTACAACAGCAATACGGATTCTACAACAGCAACATGACCAGCGTTTGTGCTTGTCTAGTAAGACCATGGAATGATGATTTACTGTTTCGTACGGATTCATTGATTCATTGATGATTGATCATTGAGCATTGATACTATTGATTATTGACATTGATACATGGATATGGACGGCATAGATTTATAGATTCATTGATATCATTGATCCTGCATTGATTCGACTTGCTACTATAGATTTATCGTATTGTCTTTCCGATTGATTTGATCGACTTGATAGCATAGACTGGATTTGATTGATTGTTTGATTTGACGGATTTATCGCTTTTATTGATTCATCGTATTGTTTTGTTTTGATTGATATTATCGACTTGATTGATTCATGGATACTGGCATCGACATTGATATGGATTATGTATATCGATTCATAGATATTGACACTGATATTGATATAGATTGTATCGATTGATAGATACCGATATTGACATTAATATAAATATGATATTGACATATGGATACCACTGATACGACAGATCCTGATAGGTTATTGATACACTGATACACTGATTCGTCGTGTCGATTATTGAAGGATTGATTGAATGGATTATTGCATCGTAGAATAGATTTCCTTTATGAAGCTGATTGTTTTGATTTCTATTGACCGATGATTTCATTGTAATGATTTGATTTCAATTGATCTTTCATCGTATTGATTAAATTATTTATTGGGATTTGAGCCGATTGATACACTTGACTGAAAAGTGCTCTATTGACTTTGAGATGATTTTCCTACTGTAGCATCGTACGTCGTCATTATTGAATTTGCCGTAGTGTTATTGAATATTGCATATTGACATCGAGTAAATCATATAGAATAATTGGATTGACCGATTGACAAGAGTATTGACTGATTTGATAGATGATATAGATACAACGAATTGACTAGACGACACGGTTAGACGACACGATTGATTGAAATGATAGTATTGATTGATAGACGCTGCTACGATGGATAGACATTGACTGAAAGCACTTATTGATTTGATTGCTGGAGTATTGATTCATCGATGCTTTTATCGCTGTATTGATTATTGACTATTGACGTATCTGATTCGATTTGATTTCCGGACTGCATAGACTCATTGACCATTGACTGATATAGATTGATTGACTGTGATTGACTGACATGCATATTGATAGCATAGCCGTGCTTTGATTTCAGTTATAGGTATTAGGTGACCTGCTGGGCTTTGTAAAGCTCATTATATGTGGTTAAATTTTCAGGTCCGAGCATGGGAGCTGCAATGGAGATTGATCAAGACTGTCAGACGAATCCTTTCACTATTGATATCTGGGGCATCACAGTTTGGTATCAGAGCAAGTGTAGTGAAAGGATTTGATTGATAGTTTGATAGAATGGATTCATTTTGCACACATAGTGATTGACATGTGATTGATTGCATTGTGTGATTGTATGGATTTCGACGAGTTTTGTTTTGGATTGGGATTTCGATCGATTTGGTTTGCTTCGTGTTTTGCTTCGTACCTTTAGGGAAATGTCGGGACGACATTTTTCTAAGGTGGGGAGATTGTAATATCTTGTTCCCTTACTGTTCCTCTCTGAATTGGATTTTCCTCCCAGAATCGTCCAGGACGAAGTTGGATCGTCCGGGACGATCGGTACAGGTTGTGTAGAAAAATCCTGTTTGGCTGTCTGGTTCGTCTGGACGAAATCAGGATCGTCTGGACGAAAATAAGTCAGTGAACCCTTCGCCAGGGACGATATGTAATTTTTCGTCTGGACGAAATTCTTCTCTTCATGGATCGTCCGGGACGAAGCTCGATCGTCCAGGACGATCAGTCTGGATATATATAGAAATGAGATATTTTGAAGAGAGAGAAATATCTGAGGAGAGAGAAAGAGAAAAGGAAAAAGAGAAAAGCTGGTTTTCGGAGACCGCGGAGCGCTTTTCGTCCGACGCTGCTGTTGGGAAAAGTGAAGATCTCGTGGTAAGGACTCCGAATCCTGTTTCTGTTTTCAAAGATGTTGTATTTTTATCGAGATATGTCCGGATTTATATTTTTGTAGTCGAATAATTGACCCGATTTGAGATTGACCCGACTTTCACCGCACAACTTCTGATATGTTATTGATATGATTATTCTACACGATTTGACTGTATTCTACGAATTTTCTTCCGGTCGGAATTGGTTCTACGCGATTTTAATTGAATAGAAAATTATCAGGATGTTTTCGGACTTGGTTTCTATAGAATAATAGTCTTGCATTGATGTTATAGATATTCTATTGTAATTTGGTAGAATTTGGAAATCGTGTCTTTTTGCAGGATTTTTGTGTAAATTTGACCGACTGCCGTTACTCTGCCCGATTTTTGTATGATTCCTGATTTGACTGAAATTGATAGATTGAATTGACATGTGCATGACTATTGATATGATCGTTTTAGATTTCTTTATAATTGATTATTACATCGATTATTGCATTGATCATTGATTGGAATCGATTGATACTGAAAGACAAGTGGGAACATGGTTGAACATTGGTTGGAGATGATACCTGTACAGGATGGTGGGCCGACGGGCTTTCCTTTAAATCATAGATCATGGATCATGGATATAACGATGGGAGTCATAAGGAGATTATATGCCGACGGGCGGCCGACGGGCAATAGAGTGACGACTCTTTCTTTTCATAGAACCAATGTATAGATATCTACAACAGCAATACGGATTCTACAACAGCAACATGACCAGCGTTTGTGCTTGTCTAGTAAGACCATGGAATGATGATTTACTGTTTCGTACGGATTCATTGATTCATTGATGATTGATCATTGAGCATTGATACTATTGATTATTGACATTGATACATGGATATGGACGGCATAGATTTATAGATTCATTGATATCATTGATCCTGCATTGATTCGACTTGCTACTATAGATTTATCGTATTGTCTTTCCGATTGATTTGATCGACTTGATAGCATAGACTGGATTTGATTGATTGTTTGATTTGACGGATTTATCGCTTTTATTGATTCATCGTATTGTTTTGTTTTGATTGATATTATCGACTTGATTGATTCATGGATACTGGCATCGACATTGATATGGATTATGTATATCGATTCATAGATATTGACACTGATATTGATATAGATTGTATCGATTGATAGATACCGATATTGACATTAATATAAATATGATATTGACATATGGATACCACTGATACGACAGATCCTGATAGGTTATTGATACACTGATACACTGATTCGTCGTGTCGATTATTGAAGGATTGATTGAATGGATTATTGCATCGTAGAATAGATTTCCTTTATGAAGCTGATTGTTTTGATTTCTATTGACCGATGATTTCATTGTAATGATTTGATTTCAATTGATCTTTCATCGTATTGATTAAATTGTTTATTGGGATTTGAGCCGATTGATACACTTGACTGAAAAGTGCTCTATTGACTTTGAGATGATTTTCCTACTGTAGCATCGTACGTCGTCATTATTGAATTTGCCGTAGTGTTATTGAATATTGCATATTGACATTGAGTAAATCATATAGAATAATTGGATTGACCGATTGACAAGAGTATTGACTGATTTGATAGATGATATAGATACAACGAATTGACTAGACGACACGGTTAGACGACACGATTGATTGAAATGATAGTATTGATTGATAGACGCTGCTACGATGGATAGACATTGACTGAAAGCACTTATTGATTTGATTGCTGGAGTATTGATTCATCGATGCTTTTATCGCTGTATTGATTATTGACTATTGACGTATCTGATTCGATTTGATTTCCGGACTGCATAGACTCATTGACCATTGACTGATATAGATTGATTGACTGTGATTGACTGACATGCATATTGATAGCATAGCCGTGCTTTGATTTCAGTTATAGGTATTAGGTGACCTGCTGGGCTTTGTAAAGCTCATTATATGTGGTTAAATTTTCAGGTCCGAGCATGGGAGCTGCAATGGAGATTGATCAAGACTGTCAGACGAATCCTTTCACTATTGATATCTGGGGCATCACATGTAGTCAGATGATAGTGGTCGGAAGGACTATAATCAGTGGGTGATGGAGGTCGGAAAGGCTGTAGCCAAGTAACGGTGGTCAAAAGAACCATAGTTGGTGGTGACATAGGTCAAAAAGATCATAGTCTGGTGAAAGTGGTAGGAAGGACCGTGGTTAGTGGGTGACATAGGTCATAAAGACCATAGTCGAGTAATGGTGGTCGGGAGGACCATGGTCTGGAGATCGTGGTCGGAGAGATTATAGTCATCGGGCATCAAAGATCGAAAAGAACATAGTCAGGTGATGGTGGTCGTAAGGATCTTAGTTGGTGTGTGATATATGTCAAAAAGATCATAGTTGGGTGACAGTGGTTGAGAGAAAATCTTGCAACAATCGATGGTCGAGCGTAAGTTCAACAATAACTTGTCGCAGAGTGGAATTCTGATAAAAGTCCAGCGATGATCAATGCCCAAGTATATATCCGGCGTTAGTTGGTGGCCGAGCAAAAGTTTGGCAATAATCGGTGGTCAGGCATAAGTATGATGATAGTTGGTGTCCAGGAGAAAGTCTGGCAATGGTGGGTGAACAGGCATAAATTCGGTGTTTGTTAGAGGCCGAGAGGAAGTCTGACGATAATCAATGGTCGGGTGTAAGTATGACAACAGTTGGTGGTCAGGTGAAAGTCAAGCTATCTATAGTCAGTGGCAGTGCATAAATCCGGCGTCAATTGGTGACCATCACCCGACAATTAATTATCATCGGACTTATGCCCAACGGTCAATTATTGTTGAATTTTTGCCTGGCCACCAAGTGACATTGGATTTACGCCTGGACATCGAATATCTTTGGATTTTCACTTGACTTCTGCTGGCCTCCAATTGTCGATGGAATTACAACCGACCACCAAATAATGCCGGATTTACACCCAACTACCGACTATCTCTGGATTTTCACAGGGCTTCCGCCCAACCACTAAATGTCACTGGACCTATGCTGAAACACTGATTGTCGCTAGATTTTCTCTCGACCACCGTCATAGACTAAGATTTTTTGACTCTATTTCCCTTCAATTTTGGTCTCTCCGACCTCCATCGCTGAACCACGATCTTTTAGGCCTCTATTGCATAATTACTATCCTTTCGACAAATTTTAGCCGACTATGGTATTTTTGATCTTCATCCCTCGACTATGGTCTTTCTAACCAATGTCGCTCGTCAACTACGATCCTTCTTACCTCCATCACCAAACAATGGTCTTTCCGACCTTTGTCACCCATTGACTACGACCCTTCTTGTAACATCAGTTTTGCTCCAGTATCGTCCGGGCCGATCGTGGATCGTCCCGGGACGATCAGTTGAAATTTTGTTCCAGAATGTGTACAGAAGTTACAGGAAAGTTTTCCTGTAGGTATCGTCCGGGCCGATCAGGGGATCGTCCCGGGACGATCAGAGCAAGGCACAAGACAGAGAGTAGGGGTTTTTATCGTCCGAGAAAATTAATTATCGTCCTGAGAAATCGTCCCAGGACGAAGCGATTTTGTTCAGATCGTCCTGCACGATCGTGCGATCGGCCAGGCCGATCAGAAGGTTATTTAATGAAAATCAGTCGTTTTGAAGAGAGAGAAAATCAAAAATAAAATATCTGAAATTCTGAGGAGAGAGAAAGGAAAAGAGGAAAAGAGAAAAAATTGATTTTTGGGCAACGCCGGTCCATTTTCGTCCGTCGAGACAGTTCAAGAAATTGGTGTACGCAAGGTAAGGCACATCCCGCCTTTCTCAATTTCCAGAACAGTGAAGTTTGAACGATTTTTCTGTCTGGATTTCGTTTTCGTTAGCGAATTTCGTCCGTATTTTCCGATTGGTTCAGTTTTTACCGCGTAACTTTTGTTATGTTGTTGAGGTGCCGAGTGCGCATGTTTTAATTATTTTCTGGAGAATTTTGACCAGATCGTTTTGATTCGGCGGTGTTTTATTTTGACTGTAATTTCTGATGAAGTCTAAAATTGTCTGGGCAGTAGAATAAAAGTCTTGCAATGTTGTTGTGAATATTCTATGCTAATTTGGTAATTTGTGAAATTAGGAATTTTTGTGTAAATTTCGTATACTACCGTTATGCCGCTGGATTTTTGTACGATTTCTGAAATTGTCCGGATTTGTTCTGAAACGACAAGATATGATTGTGTGCTATGAAAAGGGAGTTATAAGGGGTCAGGATTAGGGGTGTCAATTTCGGGTCACGGGTCGGGTTCGGGTCAAACCCGAAACTGACCCGGAAGTACTATTCGGGTCAACCTGAACCCGACCCGTTTTTAAAAACGGGTCAGTTTCCTGGACCCGAATCCGACCCGCTTTGGGTCCGGGTCAACCCGACCCGACCCGAATGACCCATTTTCAACCAAAAATTTGCTAATTTTCGGGTCAAAACGGGTCAATCTCCTCTTTTCGGGTCAAAATCGGGTCAATCTCGAGTTGGCGGGTCAAAATCGGGTCACTTTCGGGTCAATTTCGGGTCAAAGGGTTAACCCGAATCCGACCCGATTTTTGAAACGGGTCGAAATGTTGAACCCGAACCCGGCCCGTTTCGGGTTCGGGTTGACCCTAACCCGAAATTTTTGGGTCGGGTTTTCGGGTCGTGTCAAATATTGACACCCCTAGTCAGGATCCTGTGAGATCCTGTCTGTGTCAGGGAAATCTGAAATGAGCTCTGAAATCTGAAAACAAGTTCTGTTCCGGATCCGATGATAAGTTCTGTTCTGGTGCTATAAGCACATCTGTTCTGGTGCCATGAGCACAAAAGGGAGGCATAAGGGGCCAAAATCCGAGAGATTCTGTTAGTGTCTGGGAAGGGAGGTATAAGGGGCCAGAATTCGTTGAGATTCTATCAGTGTCAGGGAATCTATTCTGACTTTTGATATGTTCTGAATTGATATGATTTCTGATTTCCGTACGATTTTGATATGATTTATGATTCTGATATGATTCTATTCCGTTCTGATTTGATCTGATTTGTATGATTCTGTTCTAATTCAATATACGGTTCTGTTGATCTGATTTCTGTACGAATTTTTGTCTGATGTGTTTGATGTGGATTCTGAGAATTTTGATTGGAGGTTTGATGTCTTGCTGAGCTGTTGTAGCTCATCCTTATTTTCTGCGTGATTTTTAGGTTCTGGGAAAGGGAAGGAAGTCTTGGAGTAGGAGTTCAGAGTCTGATCTGTTATAGGTATTTTATACTTTTGATTTTTGTACAGTCATGACTTTTCTGTTCTATTTTTCTTTCTGTCTGGAAGTCATGAGCTGTATTTGTATATGATTCAAAAAAGATAGATGATATGTTCCGCTGCATTTTGATGTTTATAGTAGCTCTGTGTGTGTCTGTTTCTGTGGGTAAATGTTTGGAAGAAAATTCTGAAACAAATTCCAAAGCCAGATCCTGGAATCAGTTCAATCAGTTTGAGTTTGGGCACGACCCGATGCGAGCGGGATTCGTCCCGGTCGGGTTGGGTCGTGACAAACTTTAGTGGTATCAGAGCAATAGTTTTGAAATTTGGATTGTAAGACAGAGCTATAGGAAGTGATCTGAGTCTGTTTCGGATAGTTTTGGTTTGTTCAGATTTTTATTGTGTTATTTTTGTGATTAGTTTTCTGGATTTTCTGGATTTTCTGTATGGATCTGCCAGACCCCGATATGACAGACGGTCAGAGTGCCAGTCAGGCAGCACCAGTGGGTAGTACAGTCCCAGTGGTTGGTGCAGATACACTTTCCCAGTTTGCTACATTGGTTGCTCAGATGATGAGCGAGACTCACAGTAGAGCCTCTACTGTTCGATCTGAGGATATTGATAGACATCTTCAGATGTTTCTGAGATTGAAACCACCGAGATTTGAGGGCGCTGTTGAGCCCAGAGCAGTTGAGGAGGTTAGAGAAGACTTTTGACGGCATGTAGTGTCCGTCAGACAGGAAAGTACCTTTGGCAGTTTTTCTGTTAGATGTGGAAGCAGAGCACTGGTGGGTAGGCCAGCAGGAAGCAAAGTTTCAGGGCAGATTGAACTCTCTGATTTCTTGGGAAGAATTTTTTGAGGTATTCCGATCTTGGTTTGTTCCCCCTTCTACACAATAGCAGATGCAGAAGAGTTTTCTGAGGCTGGTTCAAGGGAGCAGGACGGTGATGCAGTACGAGGCAGAGTTTACTGCCTTAGCCCGATATGCTCCGCAACTGGTGAGTACTTCTACTGAGAAGTGCTATCGATTTCTGAGGGAAAAACGAGACAGTCTGAGGCAGCCCCTAGTACCATTTCATATTTCTGATTTTTCTGAGCTTGTGGAGAGAGCTCGTCTGATAGAGAACGGTCTGATGGCTACTCAGCAGCGGTGGACTGCGAGTAGGAAGAGGTTTGAGGGTGATTCGAGCAGTAGTTCCTCTGGCAAGAGGAGATTTATTTCTGGTTCTGGAGACTCCAGGAGGAGTGGACAGTCAGGATTTGCTGGTACTGCTACGACCAGTACGACCAGCTCTGGATCTATTAGTGGGGCACCTGTGTGCCAGAGTTGTGGACGACGACATTTTGGCCAGTGCTACAGGATGACTGGTCAGTACTTCAGATGTGGTCAGCTAGGACATCGGATTGCAGAGTGTCCACAGGCTGGATTTGATCGACAATCTGAGTTCCGATCTGAGAGCTTTGTTAGACCTGCCGGTTCAGCAGGAAGACCGAGGACTGTTCCTCCACGCCCTGTGACTGAGGGATTTTCTGATAGAAGTGGTGGTTCGAGTTCTGTGGCACGGAGACCACCTACTGCTAGTCAGAGGGAGCCTAGTAGTTCTGTAGCTTCAGCTCCAGCTCCAGTTCAGCCACGAGTGTACAGTCTGAGTCAGCAGGAGGCTCGAGATGCTCCGGATGTGGTGACAGGTACGATTTATATTTCTGATCAGCCCTGTCGTGTTTTGTTTGATTCTGGAGCCAGTCACTCGTTTCTTTCCGAGCGTTGTTTTGATGCTTTGCATCTGGATTCAATTTTATTATCGGTTTCTCTTTCTGTGATTTTACCGGCTGGAAGTAATTTGATTGCTCGGAAGTTTTGTTTTTGTGAGATTGATATTGCTGGCAAGAAGTGGAAATCGAGTTTGATTTTGTTGTCGATTTCTTCGTACAATGTGATTTTGGGCATGGATTGGCTGAGTCTGTATGAGGCTCAGATTGACTGTTTGAAGAAGCAAGTGAGCTTGCTTATGTCAAGAGAGAGATGTGTATTCCAAGGCTTACGAGGTGTTCTCTCTTGTCTGATTTCTGTATTGGAAGTGGGAAGAATGTGGAAGAAGGGTTGTCCGGTATTTTTGGTTTCGGTACGGGATATGAACCTGGATGTGGGTTCTGTTTCTGATATCCCAGTGGTACGAGAGTTTGCAGATGTATTTTCTGAGGAGTTGGTTGGTTTACCTCCGGATAGAGATGTGGAGTTCTCTATTGATATTTTTTCGGGTACAGCTTCGATATTAAAAGCTCCGTACAGGATGACACCGAAAAAACTTTCTGAGTTGAAAGTTCAGCTTCATGAGTTGGTGGATAGAGGATTCGTTCGTCCTAGTATTTCTCCTTGGGGAGCACCTGTTTTGTTTGTGAAGAAGAAAGACGGAACACTCCGTATGTGTGTTGACTACAGATATTTGAATAAATCACGATCAAGAACAAGTATCCCTTACCACGGATTGATGACTTGTTTGACCAGCTTTCTGGTTCTTCTGTGTTTTCGAAGATTGATTTGAGATCTGGATATTATCAGGTGAAGGTAAAGGAAGCTGATGTGTTGAAGACAGCTTTCAGTACTCGGTACGGACACTATGAGTTCTTGGTTATGCCTTTTGGGGTAACCAATGCACCTGCTATTTTTATGGATCTGATGAATAAAGTGTTCAGGGAATATCTAGATCAGTTTGTGATCGTCTTTATCTACGATATTCTGGTGTATTCTGCTTCTGAGGATGATCATGCCAGACATTTGAGCATGGTGTTGGAGACTCTGAGACGGCATTAGTTGTATGTTAAGTTCTCCAAGTGTGAATTCTGACTGAAGAGCATTTCATTTCTGGGGCATGTGGTTAGCGGTGAAGGTATTTCTGTTGATCCCCAGAAGATTCAAGCTGTTGCGGGTTGGCTAAGGCCTACTACGGTATTTGAGGTACGTAGTTTCTTAGGCATGGCTGGATACTACAGGAAGTTTGTGAAAGGATTTTCTCAGATTGCTACGTCTCTGACGAGATTGACTCAGAAGTCAATAGCTTTTATTTGGACACCGGAGTGTGGGGCTAGTTTTTAGAGATTGAAGGATTGCCTGACTTCAGCTCCAGTGTTAGCACTTCCGTCAGGTACGGAAGGATTTCAGGTGTTCAGTGAAGCTTCACTGAAAGATTTGGGATGTGTGCTGCATCAGCATGGTCAGGTAATTGCTTATGCCTCGAGACAATTAAAACCACATGAGAAGAATTACCTGACACATGATTTGGAATTAGCTGTAGTTGTTTTTGCTTTGAAGATTTTGCGTCACTATTTGTATGGTGTCAGATGTGAGATCTTCACGGATCACAAGAGTTTGAAGTATATTTTCACTCAGAAAGATCTGAATTTGAGGCAAAGAAGGTGGCTTGAGTTGATCAAGGACTACGATCTGACGATTCAGTATCAGCCTGGTAAGGCTAATGTGGTAGCAGATGCTCTGAGCAGGAAATCTTCTGGATTATCAGGTATTCAGCTCACTTCTGATGATTTTCTGATTCGTGATATGGAACGTTTGCAGTTGGAGGTGATTTCCTCCAGTAGTTTGGATTCTAGAGTTTTGACTCAGTTGAGCATTCAGTCTTCTTTGGAAGACAGGATTCAGGAAGCCCAGAAGTTAGATTCTGCTTATTCGACGTTGATTGCTCAGATTGAATCTGGTAAGAAGCTTGAACTCTGAGATTCTGATTCTGATACTATTTTCTGCAAAAACAGGTTGTGGATTCCTATGTTTGGAGATCTGAGGAAAGAGATTCTGTATGAATCTCATCATTCAGGCTACACTGTTCATCCGGGAAGTGGCAAGATGTACGGAGATATGAAGAGTTTATTCTGGTGGCCGGGAATGAAAAAGAATGTAGTAGATTTTGTTGCTATATGCGAGGCCTGTCAGTTGGTGAAGGCAGAGCATCAGCGACCAGAAGGACTTTTGCAGTCGTTGTCTATCCCTAAGTGGAAGTGGGAGGAGGTAACGATGAATTTTGCTATGGGTTTTCCTCGATCAAGGCAAGGGCACGATGCCATTTGGGTGATTATGGATCGATTGACGAAGTCTGCTCATTTTCTTCCGATTAGGCAGACCGATCCGATGGATCGATTGGCACAGGTATATGTGAAAGAGATTGTTAGATTACACGGTGTGCCTAAGGTGATTGTTTCTGATCGAGATGGGCGGTTTACTTCCAGACTTTGGAAGGGTATTCAGCAAGGTTTGGGTACGAAGTTATATTTCACTACAACTTTTCATCCACAGACTGACGGACAGTCTGAAAGGACTATTCAGGTACTGGAAGATCTGCTGAGGTTATGTATTTTAGATTTTGAAGGAAGCTGGGAAGATCATATTCCTCTGATAGAGTTTGCTTACAATAACAGTTTTCAGTCCAGTATTGGTATGGCACCTTATGAAGCTCTGTATGGCCGGAAGTGTAGAACTCCTTTGACTCTAACTGAGGTTGGAGATAGACAGGAGATGGGTGCCACTTTTGTAGATGAAACTGTTAAGAAAGTCAATTTAATTAAAGAAAGGTTGAAAGCTGCACAAAATCGACAACAGAAATATTACAATCAGAAGCACAGGTTCGTTAAATTTCAAGTAGGTGACTTTGTGTATGTCAAAGTCAGTCCAATGAAAGGGTGTGAGTAGATTTGGCAGAGTGAGTAAGCTCAGTCCAAGGTATGTTGGACCTTTTGAAATCCTTGAAAGGATTGGTAAATCTGCTTATCGGCTGTTGTTATCTGATCAGATGTCCAATGTTCATAATTTGTTCCACGTATCTACTTTGAGAAAGTGGATATATGATTCTGGAAAGAAAGTGTCTGTTGATGAGATTGAGATTCAGAAGAATCTGCAGTACAAAGAAGAACCTGAGTTAATTTTGGCTTACGATATTCGTAAGTTAAGAAGTAAACAGATTCCGATGGTTAAGGTGCAGTGGAAGCACCGAACTGCACGAGAAGCGACTTGGGAGAAGGAGTCGGACATGAGGAAGTCGTATCCGTATTTGTTTTGACTGAGTTTTGATTGGACAATGTCGAGGACGATATTTTTTTGAAGTTGGGGAGATTGTAACATCAGTTTTGCTCCAGTATCGTCCGGGCCGATCGTGGATCGTCCCGGGATGATCAGTTGAAATTTTGTTCCAGAATGTGTACAGAAGTTACAGGAAAGTTTTCCTGTAGGTATCGTCCGGGCCGATCCCCTGATCGTCCCGGGGCGATCAGAGCAAGGCACAAGACAGAGAGTAGGGGTTTTTATCATCCGAGAAAATTAATTATCATCTTGAGAAATCGTCCCAGGACGAAGCGATTTTGTTCAGATCGTCCTGGACGATCGTGCGATCGGCTGGTCCGATCAGAAGGTTATTTAATGAAAATCAGTCGTTTTGAAGAGAGAGAAAATCAAAAATAAAATATCTGAAATTCTGAGGAGAGAGAAAGGAAAAGAGGAAAAGAGAAAAAGTTGATTTTTGGGCAACGCCGGTCCGTTTTCGTCCGTCGAGACAATTCAAGAAATTGGTGTACGCAAGGTAAGGCACATTCCGCCTTTCTCAATTTTCAGAACGGTGAAGTTTGAACGATTTTTCTGTCCGGATTTCATTTTCGTTAGCAAATTTCGTCTGTATTTTCCGATTGGTTCAGTTTTTACCGCGTAACTTTTGGTATGTTGTTGAGGTGCCGAATGCGCACGTTTTAATTATATTCTGGAGAATTTTGACCGGATCATTTTGATTCGGCGGTGTTTTATTTTGACTGTAATTTCTGATGAAGTCTAAAATTGTCTGGGCAGTAGAATAAAAGTCTTGCAATGTTGTTGTGAATATTCTATGCTAATTTGGTAATGTGGGTCTCCGAAAGGATTCCGCTCATGTGGTTCGAATATAAAGGGTACGATCACACTATCCCGTAGGACAAAATGGTCGTAGGCCTTTACAATCGACACAAGCAGGCCGATGGAAGAGCAGATGGAGTTATAGATACGATTAGCCATGGAGGGTAGCGGCTTTCACCTACCAACCTCGATGGATAATAATATCTATAACCCAAAAGTTCACGAGATTTCCCCTATTCGATACATCAGCACCGAATAGGGTTTATTTGATTGTGGGGATCGGTTTCCTACGGGCGCAAGCCCCCGTAGTTAATTACATCTTAGACCTCGGTCTAAGAAAACTCTCGATTAAGGATGTTAGATTATCTCCTCTAATGGGTTTAGTGCAAGGGGATTTCTAGGTTTTTTAATCAAAGGGGAATGTCCCAACTTGGCTCGATCAATCACACAAGGTTCAGTCAACATCCGGCCGGCTTAAAGAAGAGAAAACTGGCGAAAAAGAGAAGAGACAACGCATTCAGACATACACGAGGGAGAGAAGGAGGTGGCGTCATCTGTGTGACGCGGATGGGTAGGATTTATAGTCTCCGAAAGAATGGAGAACTCACCCACCATTAAAGTGTGTAGGAATAAACTCGTACCCCTCACCTTTAGACCCTAAATCTATAAAAGATGTAGTGTTGTATACACAACACTAACATCTACGACCTAACTAATGCAATCTGGACTTATATCCCTGCCTGAAAAGAGAAGCCAGCTAAAATCCTAAGCACAACCAATCGTCCTATATGTATGCAAGATGGGAAGGCTCTATCCTGATGAATCAAGGATTTGAAACTCTGTAATATGCAAAGGAGTATGTCTAGCGTCGTATGATGCATGAAAAAAGATGCACAATTAAGAGATGTCCTTGGATCCACTAATGCAATGCATGTAAGTGAAGTGTATTATAAAGAAAAGTGTATAAGAACGTGTGCATGACATCCAGAGTACAGAAAAAAAAAAAAATAAACACACCCTAAGGGTATCCTTTCAGGCAAGATACCCGCACAGAAAATCATCAATCATCATGCCCACTTCGTGTGGGAAAACAGCGATGCCCAATGGCATGAATAGGTGGCCTACTCGACAGGCCTAAATGACCCTAATGGTCTCTAAGGCTCACAAAAAAAAAGAAAAGGGGAGGGGGGTATCGTACCCAAAACCGGAAAGGGCCAGAATCCTAGCAGAAAACCAACGATGCCCACTTCGTGTGGGAAAACAACAATGCCAACCGGCATAATAGGTGGCCTACTCTACAGGCCTAAATGACCCTAATGGTCTCTAGGGCTCACAGAAGGGGGAAAAGCTTTGACCTATAGGGCCAAAGCTTCGTCAGTGCACTAACCTATGGCTGACTACCTAAACATACTAGAATACCTATCAACAATATGTGTGTGGAGTGTAGCAGTTCTGATATGTAATTAAGAGTTTAAGTTGCAGAAGTCAAACCTGACCGTGGCGCAGCCACTTAATAGCTCCAAGCAAGTAAATGGTTCATTGATCCCTGATCGTGCAAGACACAATGTACCTGCTGTGGCGCTGCCACTTAAAAGCTTATAAGCAATTGACGCCGCTTAATCGTTGACAATGCAACACCGGATGTACCTCGCAAAGTAAGACAAAAGAAAACATATATATAAGCGTAGATGCCGTTCAGAAAAGAAATACAAGTAAGTAAGAAAATATAACTGACAGAAAATGTAAGAATTGCATTTATAGAACATGTATATGTAGTAAATACTGAATAGCAAAAGAAAATATAAGCCTAACCTAGGACTAGAAGTAGTGTCCTACTCAAATCGGTCTAAGGTGTGTGTAGGCTGTGCAGTTTTTGATAGATCCTATGTAGGGTAATGTAGTTGAAATTATTTGCATTCAATTTGTTAAAGGCCAAAAGGAGGTTTTTGATTGAAGTTCAAATATTAATATTTTAGGATTGATTTTAGATATTTTATTTTTAGTGTTTGATTGATTACCACCTTTGTTTCACACCGAGGCCGTGAGGTTTATTTCACCCTCCTTGGGGCTAACTTAATAGCCTCGTAGGCCTGGGTTGCCCAGTGGCAAACAATTTTGGTTGAATTATTAAGTTGGTTATAAATTAGGAAAGAAAGGTAGATTAGGCAATTTATTATCACTTAAAATTCGACTTAAACCAATTATGAAATTAATTTTACAGTTCTGCCATTCCACTGAATCCATTCGTGGCGTTGTGCCACCAGGCTCGAGGAACCAGGCCTCCTTAGGACACTTAGCCCCGCAGCCCGGAGTAGTCCATCCAATAAACTTCATCTTTGGAATGGTTGTTATGTATTAAAGGATTTGTTGGTGGATTTTAAAAGGTTATTCTAAGGTTTGATCTTTAAGAGTCTTTTATCCTACTGAGTTTAGTTTGTAATTTAATCCCTAATAAAATCTACATCTTTTAAATTTTAGATTGGTTAAGGATTAATTATTATATTAGTTAGAATTGGTTTAAGTTTGTGTTTTAGACCTGTAGTTTAATAATTATAAATATTAATGATAACATGATTAAGAATTAAGTGTTTTAATAGATTTTCAGAATTAGATCAGGATTGGTTGGTTGATTATTAGTAGATTAAGGAAAATTAAAACCTAGGAAGACGTGTCACTAAGTTTGATTTTGGTGTCTCTATCCTATAGGGAGCATGCATCTTAAGTCTATGTTATCTAAGACCTGGTCCTTAATTCTTGTCCTTAAGTGTCACTAAAGTTGTAGGGTCAAAAGGAGGTTTTATTTTCTAACCCTTAGGACTTTCGCACATGTGTCACTAGGCTCAGAGAATCAATAGCAAAGCAGTAGAATGAAAAAGAATGAAAATTACAAATAAAAGGGATGTAGGCATTGTTGTTTTGGACACACTTCGTAGAAGTCAAGTGTATCGTAGAATAGCAACAATGCCCTTTACTGTTCCCACTCCAAATGAGGCACTTGATATGATTAAGACATCTATCTATAACACTCTAAACCAAACCCTACAATGACTAAGGGGAAAAAGACCTCTAAAAAAAACTAGACTTACAACTAAATTCACCTTGCTTTGAACTCATCCAATACTCTCTTTATCCTTATAAGCTAACATAAAGGGGAGGTAATCCTATCTTGCTTCCAAAAAGACACTAAGCACCTACAAACATAAAGCTCCCTCAAAGCTTCAACTCTCCCAAACTCGCTCTTTTAGAAATAATCACTAAAAGAACTCAATTCAAATAGGAAAAACACTAATCACCCCTAAATGACCTTATAGGGATTCTCTACACAGGCCCAACCATAACCTTATAGAGTTCAAAATGACTTACAAAAGTTTCTAAATGAGCAACTACACAAAACTCCCAAAAAGCCATCTACCCAAAATCACTTTATTTCGACACAAAATCCTACCCAACAACCCATAATCAAGTGCCTCTCCTTTCATTTGGGGTGGGGTAAAAAACACAAGGCTTCCCAACGAGAAAGTTTTATAAAGAAAACTTCTCATTGTAAAGCACCCATAAAACTCGTCGCATAAAATTTTCTAATACAAAACAAATCTAAAATCAAAGGACAAATCATCTAATATAAGC
The DNA here is from genome assembly GCA_022539455.1 of Dendrobium nobile. Taxonomy (NCBI): domain Eukaryota; kingdom Viridiplantae; phylum Streptophyta; class Magnoliopsida; order Asparagales; family Orchidaceae; genus Dendrobium; species Dendrobium nobile. The sequence continues at coordinate 38,543,332 of CM039728.1, read as the reverse complement.
AAATCAAGACTTCTTTCAACAAAAAGCAAATTCTTAAGTTTGCAACACAAGAAAAATCTGAAACCTCTCGACGCAAACAAAAAGAAATACTTATAAAGCTCTCTAATCACAAAGAAACTCAAGAGACTTTCCAAAGCACTTTAAACATTCATATTTTTTTTTAAAGAGACAAATCAAAATATTTCGTTTCCAAACTTGTCATAAAAAAAGTACTCCAAATTCTCTAAACCGGCAAGGAAATACATAATGTCAGGGGCATTCCAATAATTTATACTTACCATAAATCTAGAGATACTCAAAGCATCATGTTGTCAGCAAAGCAAGGATATCAAGTCAACCCATTTTTGTATTCAAACAATTTAGTCTCAAAACTTGAAACAACATAAAGCAAGATAACACTCGGACCTACAAGGAGATAAACTCACATTTGGAACTTATGCAAATCCCCCAACATTTCACCAAAACATTATGCGGAAGCCTCATGAATGTTTGCTATTTGAGAAAGAAAAAATACATAAAGGTTTTCTAGCAAAATTCCAAACTCCATATCATAGGGCATCAAATATTCAAGAAGCTTTCACCCAACTTCACAGACTTCCTTTTATGACCCAAACATACAATATTTTATTAAAAGTTCATAACCAACATTATATCCATACATGAAGTACATAGAAATTTACCATCACAATATAAGGGCACAATCACAGTGGAGGAAGATGCTCTCAAGGAACTAGTATATAAAAAAAACAGTGTGGCATAACTACCACTCCATCTACCTTACTACACCATATATAAGAAAGAAAAGATGTAACATGTGTTATTTAACAAAACATGTGTCAAGGACAACAAACCCATAATATCAAATGTATAAATGAAGTTGAAGCATATTCTCACATTCAATTCTTTCAAATTTAATTAAAGTTACAAAAACACCTCTATAACAATTGAGAAACTATCATCACTAGTGAATCCCAACAATAATTTTAGAGAGCCTACATTTCTATGGGAGTATTATAGCACATAGAAACATAAGTACATGAGTAATGTGCACATCTCATTTCATTTCTCCGATATCCGTGAAGTAAGAGCCAACAACATCGTAATAAAACCAACAAGGAGATAACCTCTCAAGCATTAAGACTTATATGAATGATATCCGAATAGAAGAAATAATAGAAGAAAATAATATCTCCAAGACCTTTAATCAACGCAAGGCTTAATAGATAATATGAAACAATCTCTTTTAAACACACTACCATGTCACACCTAAACTTCCAAATGACATAACATGAATCAAATGTAAGTCTTAGATATCGACTATTCATTCCAAAACAAGGCAAGTTAATGTATACTATAGCGAGCTCAACAATGGCCATCACAAATTATCAATATCATGAAAGTTCATAAAGTTATTTGAAATGAATCAACAAGAAAAACTAGTATTTTGCATCCACACTTATGAAAAGTTCATATGCGCATTTAATTGAAATATGTCACTTAAAATCTTGCTTAAGGCTCACCCATATTTATCATAAACAAAGTGCTCACCGCAAGATTCATGAGTTGTAATCAAAATAAAGCTTCACGTCAAATCAAGACATCACCATGTAATTGATTTTGATCGAATTTGTGAAAGATTTTTAACATAATATTAGCAAATGTGCTGATTGATTCCCAAATGAGATAAAACAATAGTAGTAAACAAGGCAAAGAGTAGGCAAAGATACTCTTCCTGACCAAATACTTACATCGTTTCCAATAAGCATTTATACAAATGTCTTGCATGCACTTAACAAAGAATGCTACGATCTCTTCCCATCCACACATAAGGCCACAAATCATGCATCACACAGCATGAACTGATAGTGAACTCATGCAAAAGTTAAGGTTCTAAGTAACTCAAATCACATCTAGGGCTTCGTTCATTAACTGCAAACTCACCCACTTTATTTTTTTTCTTATAAACCGTTAGGGATTTGGAGGAATATGCGTAATGCAATAGACATGAATCTCGTTCACAAAATTGCAAGAAATGAACCATAACTAGAAAGAATAAGTTCTACCCAACTCTATGCAGTCAGCTAGACGTTCAACCCTCACCATTCTTGAAGAAAAGAAGGGGAAGGAGAAGGAGGACGAGGAGACGGAGAAGCAGTGGGAGAGAGTTAGGGGCGGGTTTACCTTCGGCTTGGAGGAAGTTGGTCGGCCAAGACAGGGATCTCGGCAGCTAGGTTCAGTCCAGGCAGCACCGGGTTCGGCTAGAGTAGGCGACGAAGGAGACAGCTTCGGCTTCCACGCGAGAGAGGGGCGTCGGGATCAGTCCAAGCAGTGTGGGTTCGCTCCTGGAGAAGGAGATCAGACAGTAGGGGCTTGGCCTGGCTAGGGTTACGTGAAAAGAGGGATCGGGGAGGCCTCGGGTCCGGTCTCCGCTGGCTTGTGCGAAGCCGAGAGGGAGGAAGGGAGTTCGGCCTCCCTGTTTCGGTCCGAACAGAGCAGAGACGGAGAGGGAGGGAGAGCGACGTGCTGAACGAACCAAAACTGAGAAAGAGGGAGAGCGTTGGCCTCGGTGAAGGCTGGCGAACGGAGGAAGAAGCTCCGTTCGGGTCCTCTTTGGCTTGTCCGAAAAGCTGAGAGTGAGCGAGCCTTCGGGCTGTGCGAAATCGAGAACTAGAGGGAGAGAGCTGGGCGTGAGAATGAGGCAGCTGAAGGCTTCCTCCAAGCCTTCTAACGTCTCCCGACGTTCTGCCCTGCTCCGAAAGCTCAAAATGGCGCTGCGACATTCTGCTCCTCGCCTAAAGTCGTTCGAATCCACTCCTTATTTGAGGACTCATGCGACTGAGAGGCGTGGCAACGGTAGAGTCCAAATTTTGGAAAGATCAAGACCGTCGAGGCAGCCTCTTGATTTAGGAAATCGATTTCAAATTAAACCAAAAGTGAATTGGAATTTACTTGGATTGAATTGAGCTGATTTGAGTTAGGTTTGGATATAGATTTGATTCAAAGTGGCTTGACTTAAAATCAGGCTAAGTTCGATCGATTTGATTAAATCAAAATTGAAATCGACTCGGGTCAAATTGAACTCGACGAGGAATAATCGCGTCGATCGAATGTGCTCGAGCGAAAAATGAGGTCAACAGGTAATTTATGAAATTAGGAATTTTTGTGTAAATTCCGTATACTGTCGTTATGCCGCTGGATTTTTGTACGATTTCTGAAATTGTCCGGATTTGTTCTGAAACGACATGATATGATTGTGTGCTATGAAAAGGGAGTTATAAGGGGTCAGGATTCTGTGAGATCCTGTCTGTGTCAGGGAAATCTGAAATGAGCTCTGAAATCTGAAAACAAGTTCTGTTCCGGATCCGATGATAAGTTCTGTTCTGTTGCTATAAGCACATATGTTCTGGTGCCATGAGCACAAAAGGGAGGCATAAGGGGCCAGAATCCGAGAGATTCTGTCAGTGTCTAGGAAGAGAGGTATAAGGGGCCAGAATCCGTTGAGATTCTGTTAGTGTCAGGGAATCTGTTCTGACTTTTGATATGTTTTGAATTGATATGATTTCTGATTTCCGTACGATTTTGATATGATTTATGATTCTGATATGATTCTGTTCCGTTCTGATTTGAACTGATCTGTATGATTCTGTTCTAATTCGATATACGGTTCTGTTGATCTGATTTCTGTACGGATTTTTGTCTGATGTGTTTGATGTAGATTCTGAGGATTTTGATTGGAGGTTTGATGTCTTGCTGAGCTGTTGTAGCTCATCCTTATTTTATGCATGGTTTTCAGGTTCTGGGAAAGGGAAGAAAGTCTTGGAGTAGGAGTTCAAAGTCTGATCTGTTATAGGTATTTTGTACTTTTGAACAGTCATAACTTTCTGTTCTGTTTTTCTTTCTGTCTGGAAGCCATGAGTTGTATTTGTATTATGATCCGAAAAAGATAGATGATCTGTTCCGCTGCATTTTGATGTTTATAATAGCTCTGTGTGTGTCTGTTTCTGTGGGTAAATGTTTGGAAGAAAGTTCTGAAACAAATTCCAAAGCCAGATCCTGGAATCAGTTTGAGTTTGGACACGACCCGATGCGAGCGGGATCCGTCCCGGTCGGGTTGGGTCGTGACACTTCTAACCACTGTCACTGACTATGATCTTGTTTACCTCTATTGCCTAACGACTATGATCCTTCCTACCACCGTCATCGAACTATTGCTTTTTTGACCTCCGTTGCATGCCAACTACGGTCAATTCGACCACTGTCACCTAATTATAGTCTTTTCGAGCTCCTTCGCCCGCCGATATTTGTTCTCTTTGACCACCATCTCCTGATTATGGTTATTTGATTAAAAAAGTTGAGTTTTGAAAAGATTAATTTTCTTTGGGAGAATTTAATTTTTGGGATTTTAATTTTGAGATTGAGCACGTCATTATGAAAAATGCACTACTCTAAAAGGCAAATATATCATTCTTTAATGGGTTTAATTTATAGGATTAAATAATCATCCTGATTATCGTAATAAAATTCAAGCAAGAATTACATATGATCCTGGATGGTCAAAATGATTATGCAATTAGGTATTTAACTATAATAATTTAGATAAAATATCATTAATTTCATAATCAAAGTTACTATAATAATTAATATATCTTCATAAGGAAAACAAATATCAATCATTATTAATCATTTAAAAATGATGATAATGATTATATATTTTAACTTGAATTTTTCGAAAGATAATTAATTGAGTTTTAAAAAAATTAATTTTTAAAAATTTAACCTAGGTTTCTAAATCTCCTAACATCACAAACTCTTGTATTTAATTACATCGTAGGAAACCAGAGTTTCCTTAAAAACTCTTGATTAAATTAATGATAAAAATTTATCTAGAATTTTAAAGAGTTATATCAAAGGATTGAAGCTGGAATTTCAAATGAAAATGAATCAAAATTAAACACTTATTTCTGGAGGTCAAATGATGAAAGATAGAAGATACTTTGAGATTCTAAAATATTTCAGCAACACCCTAGCATATCTTATATGTTGGGCTTAAATTTTATGTTAAAGATATTTAATTTGACTTGTCAATTTTATTAGAAGATTAGGATTAAATTCTCAAAGATTAAGATATTATAGTCTGAATCTACCTTAGAACCTAAATCTAAATTGGGCACTAAAAATTAATAGCCCAAACTTAATTATTGCAGTGCAAATGTGGACTTACCCCGGCTTGAATTGGGGAGCTAATTAACCACATAGGCGCTTTAAAATCATGAGTCAGATCATTCATGAAAGAGTGATATGGACGTTTAAGTAAGCTTTGAGAAGTAAGGGATGACATCTAGAGTAGATCCTAATTGGCAACTTGACTTATGTATGGTGATATAAAGCTTAAAATAAAATACAATTACATTATAGACTCGCTTAAATTTATTTTTAATGTAATTAATGCATGCAAGAAGACTCGATAAATGCATAAAATAAATATGAAGCAATTTTAATATGTATGTATGTGACCCTCTATGAGCCCGAGCTTACTTTTTAAATTTTCTTGAGTTTCTATGTTGACTTAAAAAAATATAATTTAATTAAAAAATATATATTCTTTCCCTCATGAGCCTTCGATTATTTCAAGTTAAAACAAAAGCAACATGTAATTGAAAAAAGTTAGAAAAGACATGCAATTTATATTACGCAATCAAATTAAATAAATCAATTAGATTTAATATTCAAATTGAAAGTTCTCGTGATAAGTGACACTTAAAAGTACATTACAGTATTTATAAAAAAAGTAAAGTGGTCAGGTACCACTAACAATAGTTCATGTTCTACTCCTAAGACACAAGTGACGTTGAGAATGAGATTCTTCTCTATATTCACTTCTTTATCCTTCTATGAGTTTCTTGGATTCATCGGGTTTGAATATCCACGTGAAAAGAAACTCCTTTTTAAAGGGGTGTTTTTTTTTTCCATAAACACTTGAAATCATTCAAATTTGAATGTCCAAATGGAAAGGAACTCTCCCATAAGGGATGTTTCTTTCTCTTTAGATTCCAAATTGGATGCATAACATCTCATCTCAAAACACTTTTATAATACTTAATTACAACTCAAATACATCAAATTATATTGAATATTAAAAAGGAAAATAACACTCAATTGCAACCTGCAGGATTATCCTATGTAGTTATAATCAAAATCAACCAAATCATTTAAATATACCAAAATTTAAAATGCTAAAATCACAACCACACTTGGCCATGTTCTTTTAATTTAAAGGGGGCTTAGCATTTTATAGCACATACATAAAATTTATCAATTTTAAAGCATAATTTTGTGCCCCCTTTTATTTAATAATCATGTATGAGTATGTCCACTGCATAAAATCATGTTAGCATCCAGATTGTCTCCAACCTATGGGTAATCTATTGCACATCACATCAATACATAAATTGCATAGAATTTAAATAAATAATCAAATCAAAAAATTACATCTAATAACTAACATACAATGGAAGCTTGAAAAAACTGGCATACATTAACAGAAAAGTAAAACACTAGTCTAGCGTAAGACTAGAGTTAGTTATCCTAAAAAATCATCTAAATATGTGACGTATGATGTATGGTTTGGATATATCATATGTGTTATAATTCATTAAATACTATAGGAAAATCACCAATTATTGGCGGTAATTCCGACGGTTGTAATACCGGCGGTCAAAGAACCGTCAGAATTACTGGCAATTAAACCGGCCATGTGACTGTCAATTTTAACCAAAGTTTGAGATGCCCTGTATGCCACCGATAATTACCCGGCGATTGTCAGCGCTTTAATCACCAAAATTTATTGGCTGTTATAGCCGCTGGAACGTTTAATCGTCGAAAAATAGCCGCCGTAATTTGTTTCCTATGGAACTTATACCAGCAGTTAACATACCACCGATATATTCTCAAATTGCCAGAAAAAAAAATATGAACCACCGAAAAATGTCGCCGATAATTAACAATTTTTCTTTAGTGAAAGTTGTATGATGTTCAAGTTGGTTGAAAGGTTTAAGGGAAAGTTTATTTAGAGTTTAAATATTAATGTTTTAGATTTATTTTAAGATTTATTTTAAATATCAAGTGGCCATCACCTTTATTACTCACTGGAACCGTGAAGTTTGTTTCACCTTCTTTGGGGCTAAGTTAATAGCCTGGTAGGCCCGGGTTACCTAATGCTAACTAATATAATTAAGTGAATTTAATTGGTTGAAGCTTAATGGTTGATAAATTTTTACTCAAATTGATTAGTTACTAATTTTAAAGTTAGATTAAAGTTTTCTAAAATTTTAAATTAAATATTTAATTTATAGAATTATTTAAAAGATTTAATTAAAAGGGTTAAAATTTAACTTTTTGAATTATAATGAATTATGTAAATCTAATTTTTTTTAAAATACTAAACCTTAAACTGAGTGATTAGACATTAAGTTTACTGGATATGAATTTTTCTATATTTATTTATAAATATTTTAAGATTTGACCTATTTTTAAACTACACTTGACCAATTTATTGACATTTTGACTTTGAATTATTTTAAAAATTTGACATTTTCAATAAATATTAGATAATAAATAGAGTTTAATGCATTTGAGTTTGCTCAATTTGAAAATTTTTAAAATTAGTTATTAAGTTTTAAAGTTTGATAATTTATTTGAATTTTTAAAAAAGTTTAATTATAAGGGTTTTAGTAATTTAAATCCAAATGAACTCCAAACTTTTTGAAAGCATCTCTAAAGCTCAAAAATGGCGTAAAGAGGCGTTCTCAAGTGTTCGAGAATTTTTTTAGAATTTTTAATTAATTAAATATTAATTTTTTATGTAAAATTAAATTAAAGTTTAGTCAAGGGGCTTTTAATTTTCTCTAATTAAAGGTTGAATTATGGTCAGTTTAATAAATTATTTGTAATTTTGCATTTAAATTTGACTTATTATAATTTTTGGAAGTTTTAATCGAAATTAAGGGTTAAATTTTAAATTAAATAAATAATTAGCTTAATATTTTTTAAAATCAGCGAGAAATTTTTGAAAGGTAAAGGATGTCATTAAATTTAAATGTTCAATATTTTATATATAATAAAAATATATTTTATTTTCTAAAATTAATCTAATTTTTTTTTAAACAAGTTCTCAATTTTTGCTCTTAAGGTGACACTAAGACATATGGGTTCAAATCAAAGTTTCACTAACCCTTGACACACATATAATTGTACACACAATCGCAATCAAGTCCTTAGATCACTACATGAAAACATGGTTATTCCGGGGACTAGATCCGTCGGTAACAACAAAAATGTGCCGAAAATTGTTAATTTCTAGCGGATCACCGTCGAAAAACCCTCCGCCAGAATATCGTGCGTCGGAAATTTTTGTCGGCGCACAAATTTCGCCTGAAACACGTTTCTTGCGCAATTTCCAGCAGAAAAACAGTGAAATCTCGTCGGTAAACATTTTCGTTTACCGATGTTTATTCTGCCGGCCGTTCTGGCGGATAGTCCGTCGTTAAAAAGACGATGCATAACCATCGGATATGATCCGCCGAAAATGATATATTGTCGTACCGGCAGACAGACCGGCGGAAGTTCTGTCGGAAACCTGGAGCACAGGAAAAAAAACCTTCCTTCCTTTAAAAATTGATTTCCATAAAAAAAAAACCTACATAAAAAACACATATAAATAACAGAATTTACATCAACATAATTTGCATTTATACATCAAAATCAGCTAAGGAACATCACCAATTACATAATCAAACATGTCCAAACAATAATTAACTAAACATGTAGACAATAAACATAAACAAAGATGTTCAAACAACACAATACCTCAACTTTCCTGATCGGGTCATCAAAAGGCCTCCGTTTAATGTGACCAAACCATGTAAGGCGACTCTCTCTAATCTTATCTTCCACTACAGTTACTCCAACATTTTCATGTATATGCTCATTTCTTTTATAACAAATGTGCAAGAAAGAAAGTTACCTGCATAGCAAGCGGGCTCCCCTTAAAATGTCGTAACAACCGTTCAAACAAGCGAAGTCAAAGAAGTTACCTGCACATAGCAAACGAGCGATAATATGAAAGTTAGGTTGTCGAAGTATCAAACTCAAATAGCGCAAAAGAGAGAAAGTAACCTGAACACAGTCGAAGGAGCGAGGATCGGAGCGTTCGGTCGAAGGAGAAAGGTTCGATGGAAGGAGCAAAGGATCGGAGCGAATGAGCAAAGTCGAACAGCGAATTGAATGCACTAAGGAGCGAAGTCGAACACCGTCAGAGGTGTCGAACGCTGACCAAGGAGCGAAGTCGAACAGCTACAGTAGTCGAACGCAATGAGCGAAGTCGAACGCCGACAAAGGAGCGAAGTCAAACACCGTCGGAGGAGTCGAACTGCGACGAAGCAGCGAAGGCGTCGGATCGATCGGAGCGAAGTTGAATAGCCAGCGAACAGTGGCCAAGGGGTTGGAGCGAAGTTGAACACCTGCCAGCGTCGAAGCGAAGTCACCTTCATCGGAGCAAGGTCGAAATGGCGGTCGTCGGAGTGAAGTCGAACAGCGGCAAAGGGGCTGGAGCGAAAACACAGAAATGAGAAGGCATCTCTAGGGCCCGCCTGGTATATGATATTTACCGACAGATTCCTGGCGGAGTATCCGACAGTATTTTTTACCGGCATTTAATCCGTCGGTTGTATTTCGTCGTGTTTAAGTTGAGCCGACGTAATAACCGTCGGTCCGCCCGTCGATACTTACCGGTGGATCCTGCGCTGGTTAATTTATAAAACAGGCACATGACCCATCAATTATTTGCCGGTAACTTTGCGACGGTTACCCCGCTGGAACGTCCGCTGTAAAACTTCCGTCGCACACGTTCCGCCGGTAACATCGTCACCATTTTCGTCGATCATAATTCCGCCGGAAAAATTCGACGATAATCAGACATTTTTTTGTAGTGGATCTATGAGAGCCTAAAACTAAGTGCATGTACAATCCTAAATATGAAAATAAAAGTATAATTTAATTAACTGGAAGATTAATCAATAAATAATTAAAAAAATAATTGCTCAATGATTAATCACCATTCCTCATTAATTCAAATCAATCAAGCACAAATATGTTTAAAATTTCAGGAATCCTCACTCAATGCACTCAAAGATTTAATATATATAATTTGAAATAAAATTAATTTTCAAAATATATATAATAAAATACAAACATTAAATTTAATGAATTTAAACTAATGCAAAATTATAAATCAAAATAATTTTAGAAAGTTATGAAAAATTAGAGATAACTTTAAAAAATTTTTCTCAAATTTTAAAATAATTTGAATTAATATTTAATTAAATAGTAAATAATTTGAATTAATATTTAATTTTAAAATATTTGAAATGTCTTTTGTTATTATTTATAGAAAACTAAAATTTTTGTTGTTTTGAAAATATTTGACTTAATATTTAATTTGATATAAATAATTTAAAATTTTGATAATTAAAATTATTAAATATATGATATATATTAAATTGATTTTAATTTTAAAATATTTATCTTATTATTTTGAATATTTTAAAAATAAAATTTTGATTTTGTTTTTAAATATTTAGAATTTTAAGTTAATATTTTGCTTAGTTTAAATTTTTGCTTAATTTTAAAATAAATTTCAAGTTAACATTTTGCTTAATTTAGAATTTTTTGGAATTAGTTTTGATTTTTAAAAGTTGGGGTATTTATTTGAATTATCAAAATAATTTTAATTAGAGAGCTTTTTATGATTTGAATCTTAATGAGATCCAATTTTTTTGAAATCATCTCCAAAGATTTGAAATGAACTAAGGAGGTGTTCTCAAGTGTTTGAAAAATTTTTAAATTTTTAAATTTTTTAATTAATTAAATTAATTAACTATTAATTTTCAATTAAAATGAAATTAAGAAGCGTGTATTTTCTTGGATTTATGGTTGAATTTTAGACAGTTAGAGATATTATATATAATTTTTTAATTTAAATTTAATTTATTAGATTTTTTGGAAGTTTTAAGGCTTAATTAATACGTTAAACTTAAGTTAATTAATTAATGGGCTTAATGATTCTTAAAAATCAGTGAAAAAATTCCCTAAGGCAGAGCATGTCACTATGTTTGAATGGTTTAAGTTTCAGGCCTAGATGACATATATTTTAATTTCTAAAATCAATCTAAATTTTTTAGATAAATGCCCTTAAGTTTTATCCTTAATCTCTCGGAGTTGTATGTGTTTAAAACAATATTTATCTAATCCTTGATACACATGTAAATACAAACACAATCATCACAATCAAATCCTAGAACTAGGGGAGCCCTAAAACTAAGTGTGTGTGTGTGTGTATTTGTGTGTGTCATATACAGACATGAAAATAAATAAATGGTAAATAGATTAGTGAATAATCAAGACATGATTATTCACTAATCATCTCCCCATTAATTCAATGCAATCAAGCTTGGTCTATGTTTAAAATTTTAAGGACACACTAAAATTCCCCAAAGGATTTAACATACATAATTTTAAAATTAACTTTTTGTTTGAAAATAGATAAAATTTTAAATTTTTAAATAAATTAAGATACTATTAAAAATAATTTTGAAAGTACTTTAATAATAGTTAAAATAAAAGTTTTTGATTTTTTAAAATAAATTAAACTAAAATTAATTGAGTATTCAAATATTTAAATAATTAAAATTATTTGAAATAATTAAAAATATCTTAAATTAATTATAATTTTAAATAAAAATATATTAAAATAATTTTTTGATTATTTAAAATATTTTAAATAAAACTTTTTAATTTTAAAATATTTAATTTAATATTTAATTAAATATTACTTAAGTATTAAAGTAATTAAATAATTATAATTATTTAAAATAAATTAAGTTTTTAATTTTAAAATTAATTTTCAATTCAAATATTTAAAATTCTAAAAAAATTTGTATAATACATTAAAACGTGAAGTAATGATTGACCGGCGGCATGTTGGTTACTAATGATTGTGCCGCTGGCAATCATTGGTAATAAATAAATTGTGGAATGTGATTTTATTTATACGAGTTAGCACGCGGTCTTGGCCATTAGATCCTCCCCATTTTTGAATCAACGACTGTTATTCAATCGGACAAAGCATCTGATCGGTTTACACCTCTATGCAGTCGGATCAAGAGGTGGAACAACGTGATCTTAGCCGTTGATCAAGATATCATTGACTAATATCTCATACAACACATGTACACCACGAATTAAGCCCTAAAAACAAAAATCAATTCACACTTTCAATACATGATGAAGTCAAACAAAATTTGAAACTTAGATTAAGTGCCTGAACAAAATTAATGGGGGCTTGAACTCACAGTCTAAAATATGCTTAATGAAAAAGCTAATTTAGTATAATGTCTCAAGTTAGGGTTATAATTTTACCTCAATTCAATCAATGGATTGAGGTGGTTAAGGATGCTCTGAACTTGTATATAGTTTGTCCACGATTATCTTCTCAGTTGAAGTTGTGGCTCGAAATACGCTCCATTGCAAGATAAACATTTTGGATGGAATAAGTGCTAGGGTAGCCAGAGGATCACCATCGGCAGCTTCCAATCGTCGGAGTTGGATTTGGGAAGTGTAGAGAAGACCCTTGGGAGCTTAAGCGAAATGAGATTGAGTCCTGGGAGGCTGATTGTGGTGAGAGTGTTAGATGCTTGAATGAATACTTTTTTGTGTTTTTGGCTCAATTGAAGCACCATGGCTTGATTAGATGGTCCATATAGCATTAGAAGCTCCCTGATGCATGCCAACTGTCCCAAGGTAGGTAGGATGCAAAGGTATAAAAGGAGACAAGGACTATTAGGTGGAAAGGCCTCTTGTTCATTTGGGCATGGAGGTGATTAGGCTTAACCTAAGCCTAATCCAAAGTTCAAGCCTAGTTAAAGAAAACTCTAGAAGTCTTTTGCAACTGCTGGAGTTTGATTGAAACAAAAGGATTAGGTGATGCGAACATCCGATCATGAATATATTCAAAGGAGAAGACGATGATCAATGGCCGAAAGCATTCAACCTTATCTTAATTTGTTATTTATAATTTTTATTTTTATTATAATTTTTTTTCTTTTTTACCCTTACTTAAGAGGATCGTCCTATGTAAGCCCTAGGGACATATGTGCCTTGTTTTAGTTTCTTTGGCTTATATATAGAGTCCTTTGCTTGTGTAATACAATGATGAATTATTAAGAAAAAATTTTTTTTTTGTTTGCACTTGTGTTCTTTGGAGAGAACTTGGGTGAGATTCCTATGAGAGGGAATTGGAGTTTTCACCAGCCACAGGATGGGTCCGGGCTCATGGCTTGAAGTTCCTTGGAGAAGGACAATATATTATCTGCCAGCTACAGGATGTGTCCGGGCTCACGGTTATATTATTCTTTCACTAAATCCTTTTCTCCTCCTCCCTTGACTGTTGGCCAAAATCCCCCACTTGCCACCGGGCCGATTCTCCCACAAACCCCTCCAAACCCACAAGCCTCCTCCAATTTATCCATATCAACCGCTGACCATAAACCACTCCACCACCACCTCCTAGTCGGCCACCCCATCTCCTCCTTATCCTCCTAGCCACCGGCCACCCCATCCCTTTGTTCCTCTTAATGATGATTTCAATCATCATTAATACCTACCAAAATTAGCCTACCTAATTTGGGGTAAGTATTAAATATATTTAAAATTCAAATTTGAATTTTAAATACTTTCCTAAAATTAACTAAGCTAAATTAGAAAAGTTCCTAAATTTAAGTCTAATTTGATTTTAAATTAGATTTGATTTGATTACCCTTTTCCTAATTTATAATCATGATTTAGGAAGTTTTAAACTCCCTCCTAATTCCCCTCTCCCCATTAATTACACCCATTATATCCTTCCTTAACCGCCGACCTCCCTCTCACTTATCATTAGATCCCAAATTAAATCCACATTAGTTATTTTCTTATTTAGCCTCTTGTTATTTGGAAAGATTTTGAATTCAAATAAAAAATAATTTGAATTCCAAAAACTTTCTAGTTAAACCAACCCTCATTTAGGCAACTAGCTTCTCAAATCTCTCAAATCTGAAATTAATTTGAGATTTAATTACCCATCACATTTAATGCTATGGTTCATATACATTGTATGTGGACATTTCTCCTCCCTCCCCATATGGCCGACCCCATCTTTCTCTTAGTTTAATTATTTTCTTCCTTATCAAGGAATCTAATTAGGGGAATAACTAATCACCTATTTATCCTTCCCTCCATCTTATTTGAATTTCAAATTCAAATCCCTTAATTAAGGGAAATCTAAAATTGAATTTCATATATTTAATTTTTTTTATTACCCCCCATTCGTTCTACATCAGTTTGGTATCAAAGCATGGTTACCCGGGGTGTGGACTCGATGTAGTCGAGCTCTTTTCCACCCCAGGAGAATGATGCGAACATTCGATCATGAAGATTTTGAAAGGAGGAGACGACGATCGACGGCCGAGGTCATTCTACCTTATCTTAATTTGTTATTTATAATTTTTATTTTTATTATGATTTTTTCCTTTTTTATCCTTACTTATGAGGGTCGTCTTATGTAAGCTCTATGGGCATATATGTCTTGTTTTAGTTTCTTAGGCCTATATATAGAGGCCCTTGCTTGTGTAATGTAATGATGAATTATTAAAAAAAGAAATTTTGTTTGCACTTGTGTTCTTTGGAGAGAACTTGGGTGAGATTCCTATGGGAGGGAATTAGAGTTTCCACCAGCTGCAGGATGGGTTTGGGCTCGTGGCTTGAAGTCCTTTGGAGAAGGGCAACGTATTACCCATCAACTGCAGGATGTGTCCGGGTTCACTGTTGCATCATTCTTTCCGTAAATCCTTTTCTCCTCCTCCCTTGACTGTAAGCCAAAACCCCCCACTTGCCACTGGCCGATTCTCCCGCAAACCCCTCCAAAGCCACAAGCCTACTCCAATTTATCCATATCAACCGCCAACCATAAACCACTCCACCACCACCTCCTAACCGGCCACCCATCTCCTCCCATCCTCCTAAGCCCCCAGCCACCCCATCCCTTTTTTTCCTCTTAATGATGATTTCAATCATCATTAATACCTACCAAAATTAGCTTACCTAATTTGGGATAATTATTAAATATATTTGAATTTCAAATACTTTCCTAAAATTAACTAAGCTAAATTAGAAAAGTTCCTAAATTTAAGTCTAACTTGATTTTAAATTAGATTTGATTTGATTACCCTTTTCCTAATTTAGAATCATGATTTAGGAAGTTTTAAATTCCCTCCCAGTTCCCCTCTCCCCATTAATTACACCCATTATATCCCAAATTAATTCCCCATTAGTTATTTTCTTAATTAGCCTCTTGTCATTTGGATATAATTGAATTCAAATTCAAAATAATTTGAATTCCAAAAACTTTCTAATTAAACCAACCCTCATTTAGGAAACCTCTCAAATTTGAAATTAATTTCAGATTTAATTACCCGTCACATTTAATGCTATTGTCCACATACATTGTATGTGGACATTTCTCCTCCCTCCCCATATGGCCGGCCCCATCTCTCTCATATTTTAATTATTTTCTTCCTTATCAAGGAATCCAATTAGGGGAATAACTAATCACCTATTTATCCTTCCTTGAATCTTATTTTAATTTCAAATTCAAATCCCTTAATTAAGGGAAATCTGAAATTGAATTTCAGATATTTAATTTTTTTATTACCCCCATTCGTTCTACATCATTAGGGGATTTGAGTTTGTTTGACCATTTAAACCTCTTAAAGCCCTTAGGAGACTTGTTGACTGGTTGACCAACCAACCAATCTACATGGCTGATGAAGTGGCAATTAGGATGGCTTGATAAGCTGATATGATAGGTTGGGGAAGATTCAAGTTAAGGAATTAAATTTTGAGCATGTGAATGAAAGTTTGACCATTACTTGTGAGTTGACCAAGTCAAGGCAAGTGTGGCTTGACTCCAAATAAGTTTGAAAAAGTTTGAATCATGAATTAAAATTGATTTAAGGCTTAATAAGAGAAAAATCAATAGAGTTGATTGGACGACATGGTTTGAACACATATAGAACTAGTTTGACTAGGTTTAATAATTTGATTCCAAATGAACTTGAATATGTTTGAACTATCCTTTGAAATGGGTTTGAGAGATTGAATAGTTTGATTTGATTAAATGAGTTGAAATGACCCATTTAAAGCCTTAAGGGACTATTGGGTCAACCAGATTGACCCATAAGCTGGGTCTGGGCTCAACAGGTTTGAAATAATATTTTGAGACTATTGGAGGTGGTCCTAAGGTCTGGAGAAGTCATTTTAGACAAATTGACTGTTTGAAGCTTAAAGGGTTTGTTTGGTCAACATAGGTTGACCTAGAACTTGGATTTGGATCCAACAGGTTTGGTTTGATGTTTGAAATCTATTGGAACTGGTTTCATGCAAAGAGGAGGCCATTTGATTTGAAATGAATATTCAAATCTTAAGGGGTATTTTGGTCAAAATTGGTTGACCTGGTCAACCAGGTTTGATTTAGGTCAGGGCTTGAGTCCAATGTATTCATAATAATAATTATAATGCATTGAAAATGTTTTGAGGCTTGATTTGAAAAGGTCATGTTGAAGTCTATAGAAAACTCGAAAATTTCCCTGAAGGGGCATTTTTGGTCATTTTGACCCCTGGTTGATTCGAGGTCAAAGTGGGTCCACCAAAATGCAGTTTAGTGCTCAACATGTCATAATCAAGGGTGTGAATGTGGCTAGAGGCTTTGGAGAAGGCTTTAAGGTCAAATTCCGGTAGGGGACATGTCTAGTGGCATAAGCTATAAATATTTGAAGATTTTATAATCTTTGGATTTCAATACAAGTTTCTAAGGTCAGAGGCCTTAGATTGAACTCAAATTCGAAGGGTAAACCCTAGGGACATGCCTAATCAATATGCAATTGATAGATTATGAATTGGGAGTCATTTGATTGAGGTTTGAAGTATTTGAAAAATTACTGAAAAAGACTTTCATGACATATTATTTTACCCTTGAATTTTTGCCTAGATTTCTAGACTTAGATGAGTTTTGGTTTTGAAAGATTGGAGTTAAATTATCCAAAATCATTTATAATCATTTAGATGATCATAAGTGATTGGATAGGGTTGAAGTTAGATTAGAGGCTTGATCAAAGTTTAAGCTGGAATTAAGATTTGTGTGGGTTTGAAGTCTGGATATGTTTGAAGTCTGGGCTTGATTTGATTATGGATTAATCCTATGGACTAGGTATATTTATGGTCTGGATAAATCCTAGGATCTTGATAGATCTAGGGCCTGGATAGATCTAGGGTTTAGATAAATCTTAGAGTTTTAATAGATCATAGGAATCTCATACAAAAATGAGGTCAACACAGATCTAGTGGAGGGATTGTGACTTTGGGCGATCAAGTCATTAATAAGAGCACCCATTTTAGATATCTTGGATTTATTGTTTAGAGTGATGGTGAAATAGACAGGAATATTCCTAATAGAATTCAAGAGTTGGATGGTTGAAGTGAAGGAATGCATCAGGCTTGTTATGTGATAGAAAAGTCCATCTCAAACTTAAGGAAAAATTCTATAAGATGGTAGTGAGATCTGCAATGCTTTATGGTGCAGAATGTTCGCTATTAAAATAGAAGCATAATATTAAGTTAAGTGTTGCAGAGATGAGGATGTTCAGGTGGATGAGTGACTTTACTCTTAAAGACAGGATACAAAATGAGCATATATATAAACATGTTGGAGTAGTCTAGTGGAAGATAAGATTAGAGAGAGTCGCCTTAGATGGTTTGGTCAAATAAAACGGTGGCCTTTTGATGACCTGGTTAGAAAAGTAGATGTACTAAATTTGACTTATATTAAGAAATGTAGAGGTAGACCTAAAAAGATTTGATAATAAAATATTAGAAATGACATTTCTTTATTAGATTAGATGAGAATTTGATTATTAATAAGTCACAATAAAAAAAAAGATTCATAATAAGATAAAATCTTATTAATTTATTATTGTTGTTGTGATCATCATCATAAACAAAATGTAATTTACAGTTGCTGTTAAATGTCAGGGTAACGACCACTGGATAACCACAAAACAGGATCCACCGGTTATTAAAAAGGCTAATCCCGTAATAACTTCCAAATTCGAGGCTTACTTTGCGATCGAACTATTCTGAAGCAATCGTCTACACATAGGCACCGGCTCGCTCACCTCACGATCGATGAGCACAAAGGTCGGATGAAAGCTCCGAGACTTCAGTCGTTCCATTTCCGCCCTAGTAGCCGTGTAGAAAGAAAAACTGAAGTAAGAAAAACATTTTCTTTCATCTCTTCGCTACTCCCTTGTCTCTCAGTTCTCGATTGGGGAGTAAGACATGGCGCAAAAGCTGCAGCAGCAGTTGAGAGAAGTTGGTTCGAAACTTCAGAGTCAACCAGCTTCAAAGGATGCGCTGATCAAACTCTTAAAGGTGGGTTTTTTCCTTTTCTCCCAATTTATCTGCTGTGGATCCGAGCTTTTGTTTGTGTTTAAATCATCTTATTAGATCCATTTTGATGTTATGTTAGTTCGTTCTTGAGGTTATCCATGCGTGGGTGCCGTATTTGGGTTAGAGCTAGGGTTCAGTTGGTGAATTTATTCGAAGCGATGAACTGGAAGTTATTTTTGTTGGTGATTTTCATTGGCCTTCTTTCCATCACGGCATGCTAATAAGCATTTAACGTATGTAATGTGGATGTAGTCCAAAGAGTGATTCGGTATCCTTTACATTTTTAACGCAAAATTGCTTCTTTGATGCAAAAAGGCGTACCTTTGGTGTTTATTGGGTTACATTCTGTGATTAGAAGGGCAATTGTTTTGCTTGGGGTGAATGAAACAACCATCTGAGGTAGGGGATACTGGTCATTAACCTGAGGGAGATTTTCCATGAAGAATGAAGCTTGCATGGACTAGAGTTTCATTAATTTTTTCTTTGTGAGGTGATCATTCTCCTTTTTCAATGGGTTGTGACTCGAGAGACAAGCAGAAGTCAATTTTCTGAAGCTCTCCTGTTAATTGTTTTGTTTTTTTATTATAATATTTTAGCTTAAACTGTATTTACTTAATTGAACTCATCAATTGCTTGAAGATTTTTAACTTATTTGAACTCACTTGTTCAAATTGTTCCGAGGAACTATTAATTTTTGTGTCTTTAGAAGTCTTCGCAGTTTGCCAAACCTAAATTGCTTGACCCTTTTTTTTTCATATCCTAATAATTGACCACTTTTTATATAACCTTAGAATTTTGAACAAATTTTACTACAAACTATTACGAAGTTATACTGTAAAAGTACATATGAATAGTGCTATGAAAGTAATGGTAATCAACTAGGATGTCGATCTCTATAAAAAGTTAAAAATTTAAATGAACAAAAACTTTTGTCCCACTTAAAAAAAGGGCTTTTCCAATGATCTTAGTGCAGAAGCTCATGTGCTCTTCCCATAAGAATCCAACAAAGCCTCGTACCTTTGCATCCTTAAGTGATAATCTCGGGATCCATCTAAACTTATGTTCAGGGGAATATTGATAGGTCTCAATGGATATGGTGTTTGATGGTGGTGGGTAGTCATTTGGTAAGATTAATGGTTAGCAAAATTATAGATCTTTAGTTTGATATTTATAGAGGTATTAAGGAGTTTATGGTAAAATGATGAGGAGTTTAGAGGGGTGTGTTAGTAGGAATAGGGCTATCAAAATCGGGTCACGGGGCGAGTTCAGGTCCAACTCGGAACTGACCTGACACTAGTTGACCCAACCCAAACCCCACTCATTTTTGCAAACAGGTCAGTTATTTCAACCTGGACCCGACCCACGCGGGTTACTGGGTTGATCCGACTGGACCCGACCCGTGGACCCGTTTGATTCAAAACCAGCGAGTGCGACTGCGGAGCGGGCGACAACGGTCGACGGCTCAGCGTGGTATGTAGGCAACGACGACCACGGTCAGGGCAAGACCACGTGAGGAGAGCTTGATGCGGCGGCGCTGTGCAGGCAGTGGCGGGCAAGAGGACTCCGGTACGGCGTGCGGCCTGTTCGGCTGTGCCGGCGGAGTCCAGGTCAGACGTGAGGGCCTTACGGTTAGGCAACTGTGTATGCGAGTCACGTGAGCGACTGAGCGAGACGGTGCGAGTTCCTGGGTGGTTGAGTTTGGGTTTCCGGGTCAACCCGAACCCGACATAATTTTATAAACGGGCCAAGAAACGGAACCCGAACCCGATCCATTTGGTAAACGGTTTGACCCTAACCTGAAAGTTTTTGGCTCAGGTCCGGGTTAGATTTCGGCTCGGGTCAATTTTTGACACTAAGTAGGAATTCCAAGACTTGTCCAATTTGGACTAATTTGGAAGATCCTTTTTGGGGGGACTTTTATGAGGGATAAATGACGGGAGATGATTGTATAAGATTAGCTTAGGAAGTGAACTTATGATTTAGAGTTGATGGTAGAGTTTGATGGGGTTGAAGAGGATTTCAAAGTGTAGGGATTAAAACTAGATCCAAGTGTTCCCTAATTGGGCTGATGACAATGTGGAAGTATTTAGAGTGAGTTTAAGGTTTTGTATGCTGATTTATCAGTCTTAGAGAATGCTTATGAAGTTGGAAAAGAGTTGTGAAGATTTTAGAACATGTGTTATGATGAATAGTGAATAATATAAAAACAACAAGGATGACTACCTAATCTCACCAAAGAAAAGGTACATATTTAAGGTCACTATGCACCAAATAAATGAAAAGAACTTGTTCGCAAAATTATTTTATTTCAAAACTAAAAATTACAAAGCATTTCAACCCTATATTTATAGGCATTACAAAACTCTTAGGCAACTACTTTTGGAGGGAAAAAGGGAAGGAAAATGTTGTAGGTTGACATTAATGAGAAATTGTTCTATCTTTAATACTTTATTCATACCTAATCATATCATAGCTGTCCATATAAGGTTCTAGATGAAAAATAAAATATAAATTATATTTAAAATATAAAAAATTATGAACTCTTGTAAATGAGCATTTTCTTTGATATTTTCTTTGGGTTTTTGTCTTAACTCTTATAGTTGGACTTTTAACTTGATTATCTTCATCCACATGATGTGCTGCATCAATGTTTAGGACAAATGAATTGGATGATTGATTACTAAAAATAAATGTAGTAAGGCATATATGATCAATGTTTGGAATCATGTAATCCAATTCATAGAAAAAGTAGGAAGGACTAGGAGAAAGCAGCTATGCACTAAGTGCACCAATGTGAATATTTTTAGGAATGTACGGAATAATGGAGCTTTGCTGCTCAAGATAGAATGAATGACTAGGAAAAAGTAGATATGCTCTATGCTTGACAAGCCAAAGTATTCTTTTGGAGGACCGAGTTGCATGAAAGAATAGAAGTATATCAGTCATGACATGCAAGGAGTATTTACTTTGGGATTGGGGTCTCTCGTGTATGAACATGCCAGTGGTCTCATGCATGATTCTGTTGGTCTCATGCATGAAATATTGCTTCCATAGTCACTGGAGAATAGGAAATGCTAGGATAAAATTTTGATGATATGCAAAAAATATTTATTTGTTGAGTTTCTCTCATACTTGAGATAGTAGATGTTTGGTTGGCCTTGGCTAGCTGTGTATAAGAGAATATAATGGATATCTCTGAAGATGTTCTTGAACAAAATAAATAAATGAGCAGAATTGATTAGAATCGATGCTTAATGAAGCCGACAGTTCAGAAAATCCAGTTGGCCCTTTACCTGCTTATAGGCATGTCTAAAAACCTAATTCAGCTAGAATTCAGCAGGACTTAAACTAGATTAAATGTGAACTTCTAATAATTTTGTTTTATACAATGCGGAACTATAGAAACGAGTTTTTGGATTTGAAATAGCTAGATATATACAGAAAACACTCAGTGAAAATGTTCTTATGCCATGAATACTCTTTTTAATGCATGCAGCAGCTTTGTTTTATAAATTGATCTGTCCTTGTGATTTCATTTTGTAGCAAGCGGAAAACTGTCTATCTGAATTGGAACAATCACCACCACCTTCTATGCTGGGTGCAATGAAGCCATGTTTTGATGCAATTGCAAAAGAAGATGTTTTAAAGCACCAAGATAGGGATGTGAGAGTTCTTGTGGCAGCATGTATTTGTGAGATCACTCGGATAACAGCTCCTGAAGCACCTTATAGTGATGATGTTCTCAGGGTATTTCTTCTTAGGAGAATTAATTTATTCTAATATCTTTAGAAATGAGCTTGTGTGATATTATTACATTTATTTTCTAGGTAATTTTTATATCATAAATCCTCATTACAAGTTTTACCTTTTTCTATTGCAGGACATTTTTGATTTGATTGTAAGTACATTTAGCGGTTTAAAGGATACTAACACTCCATCTTTTAAGAGGACGGTTATAATCCTGGAGACACTTGCAAGATACAGATCATGTGTTGTGATGTTGGATCTTGAGTGTTATGACCTCATAAATGATATGTTCCAAATTTTTTTCAATGTTGTCAGGTAAGGTTTTGAATTTAGATCCGAGTTTTGTTCTTTATTTTTAAATGTAGAGTTGTAAAGCTATTGTGTGTAGATTATATATATATAGCTAGCATTTCATGCACACAATTCTATATTATTTTGTCCTACTATTGATTTTGATAAAAAAATGTCATATCATAAATATATTTTTTGAAAATTAAATTGGATTTGCTTGCTGATTTTATATATATCCAATTTCTTGCTGAAACTCTTTGATTATTTCGATCATGTCTTTATTAGTTGGTTTTAAATTCTAATATTGTCTTTTTTTTAATATATTGTTAAATCCTTTAACGAATTGGAGACCATTACTATGATTTTAGCTGAAGACTGAATGGTTACAAAGATTCAACAGCCCCAATTGAGAGGCAGCTGGCATTGTGAACATTTCTACAAAAAGGGCTGAAATACTGCTGTAGAAAGTTTCTGTGACGAGCTCTGCTTAGTGCTGGTGTTACTTGGCATGGAAGCATCCAAGAAATTCTTGGTAGATCATTTTGGAAATTGTGTTAAGCGAAGTAGGGCTTATGGAAAAAGTACCAAAAGAAGAAAAAGAAAAGATGATATGAAAACTCATTATTTTTTCTTACAGAATTATGTAAAACCCTTCATCCCTTTCATTGTATTTTACTGCTCTTACATGATCAGTCTCAAAGCAGCAAAAGCTCTAATGTTATCACCCAATATAATTTTAACTTGGGAAGAGTGGGAGGAGGATGATTAACTAGTTACAGTGATGCGTAGATGATTGAATTAGCAGTTTAAAATTTTGTTTTATTTGCAGCTAAATGCGAACTCATGGAAGCATGCCGTGCAACGTTTTCAGATTTTGCAATTCAGGATATATTTCATTGGGCAAAAACCTGGATTTTTGCTTCATTTCATTTCTCCTTGTATTACGGCATTCTTCATTTTTTGCTCTTGACAAATAGGATTTTGCTTTCAAAGAACGTGTTAGACCAGTCATCCATGGACCGGTCCAGCTGGCCTAGCCCCTTGGGCCGGTCCGATTTGTATACATCAGGGGGGCCAGCGGCTTCAATGAAGGGGGAAAGGGTGGGGTCCACTTGAGATTCAAATTCAATCTTGGAGCCAAAAGGGGGGTGGCTAGGGCTCTAGATCGTATTCTAGAGATTGGGAGAGTGCGATCCTCCTCTCGAATAGAGGATCTTTGTATCTTTGCTATTTTTCTTTCATCTACTAGTGAAATACAAGTGTTTGGGTGATTTTTTTCTCCAATTTCCTCTCAGAATTTCACTGTTTTGATCCACTGTTTGCTGTTTTCCTGCTGTAAACAGCAGAATTCTTTGAGATTTGCTTCAGACTTTGGTTAGGAAATACTTGAAATCAAGTACTTCCGATCAGAATGGTTCTTAGATCCGCATAAACTCTCTGCTTAGTGCATTCTGTGATGTTTTTTGTGCCATTCTCATATGAGACTGCTGTGATGTACTTGTGAAAGGTTTTCAATGTTTTTGTTCTAACGATTTTAGCTGTTCTCATGTGAATTCATTGACCTGGAAATGTACACCTAAGATGACTCATTGCATGCAGTGATGAGCATCCAAATAACGTTCGTGCTTCAATGCAAACAATCATGGTCCTTATACTTGATGAAAGTGAGGAGATACAGGAGAATCTACTAGTTACCATACTGTCTCCTTTGGGCCGTAAAAGGAGTGTGAGTTATACTGATTATTTCTCTGTTCTTTCTTCTCATTTAATTTGAATTTTAACATGTGAAACTGAACTTTAATTTGGATAACAATATTTGGGTTCTTTATTAATTAAGTTTTTTTTTTTTTTTTGTTACTAGGAGTTTACAATGGCAGCCAGGAAGCTTGCTATGAATGTGATAGAGCATTGTGCTGGAAAGCTTGAACCTTCCATACGGCATTTTCTTATCTCATCACTATCTGGAGATAGCAGTAACTTGAATAGTACACTTGATTATCATGAAGTCATTTATGATTTATATCAGTGTGTTCCACAAATTCTTTCTGGAATAATTCCATTTATGACTGGAGAATTGCTGGTAAATGCTTCATTCCATATGCAAAGGCCTATCATAAGGGCATTCTTGTGATATTTGAGGACCTTCAGATATCTAACATTCATACTCCAATGTGAAAAAAATGGCATTTTTTTTCTTTTCAATTATTTTAACACTTCCCATAATCCCCCTCCTCCTCAAATTTGTAGGCAGATAAGTTAGACATTCGACAGAAGGCAGTCCAACTACTTGGAGACCTATTTGCTTTATCAGGAATTCCTATTTCCGAATCTTTTCAGCCGCTTTTCTCTGAGTTTGTGAAAAGATTGACTGATAGGGTTGCTGATATTCGTGTTTCTGTAATTGGACACTTGAAGAATTGCTTGATGTTGAACACTTCCCGACCTGAAGCTCCTCTGATAATTAGTAAGAAGTTGCAGAGAAATTTATTCTTGTTTTTCTTGATACATAAATTCTGAATATAATATGTGACCATGTGCTTGACGGTTGTTCTGTAGAGGCTCTCTCAGATCGGTTATTGGATTATGATGAAAATGTTCGCAAGCATGTTGTTGCCGCAATTTGTGATCTAGCATGCCATTCTGTCAAAGTCATACCAGTTGAAACTGCTAAAATAGTGGCAGAGCGCCTCCGTGACAAATCTGTTTGCCCTCTTGCTTCATTGCCATCAATTTTAGGCCTTCATTTATTTCAATATCTGGTTAATTTTGAAACTTTCTTATTTTTTGTATTTGGTTAGCTCTCTGTCAAATGGTACACCGTGGAGAGGCTGGCTGATGTTTACAGATGTTATTGTTTGAAGCATACAAATGCTTTGTTAAATGATGATGATTTTGAATGGATACCTGGCAGAGTATTACGGTGCTTATATGACAAAGATTTTAGGTAAGAAACATAAGAGTTTGTTTAATGCATTACTTCTGATAATTTATATTTTTTTGGTTCAGTTATATGTTGCTTATTATTTTATAACAGCCTTTTAGCTGCTTGCTATCGTTCTCTGTACTGGTATCCTATATGAGAATCTACCATGCTATCATTTCTTTGAATGGCTCTTTAGTGACTATTCATTAGTAAAATTGATTGATAAAGCTTAAAAAAGAACGGTAATCAATCCCATCATCAACTAAGCATTTATCTCTTGAATGGATGGCCGCCATATTATCTAAAGTTTCGTTTGAGACGGCTTTCTTTATGTTTCTTAAAGCTGCTTTCTAGTACAAAAATTTTAATTTTTGCACTAAAAAGCAACTTTAAGAAGCAGTAAGAAAGCGGTCCCAAACGAAGCCTAAGTAGGATTACAAGGATAGATAAAGGTTTTTTGGTTGGCTAAGTACTATTGTTTGTCAGGAGCATTTGAGTATTATTTGGGTTACTTTGTTCTGGTGGATGACTATATAAAAGCAACTTGACTACATGATGATCCTACTCATTTTAGTTTATGGGGATAGGTTTCTGTACGTAACCTTCCCATCTACATAGTAGAGAGGTCTTTTCAAGATTCAATGTGCCTGCTTTTTGTTATAGGTGTTAATATTAGAAAAATATATTACTACTATCAAGGTTTGTTTTCGTCTCTTTAGCTTAACCAGCTCTCTACTAGTGATGCTTTCCATATCTGATATATGTGCAGCCTATTTGACTTCTATGAGAAACGATATCACTTTAATGGTTTAGGTTCTACTGTTGCTGATACTGGTGGCTAAATTTTTAGTCAATTATGTAATTTATTATTTTTTCCCTTGTTTTTATCCTATGAATAAACTTTAGTTAGTAATGAGGTGATTGGGTACTTTCCTTGTTTGGGTTGTAGTTCTCATCGAGGTCTAATCTACTCGTGGATGTTTTGTTCGTGATCAGCATGTAACTTAAATATGTGATTTGCAGACCAGAGACAATTGAATTCATTTTGTGCGGCTCTTTGTTCCCCCGTGATTTGGCAATTAGAGATAGGGTAAAACATTGGATTAAAGTGTTCTCTACATTTGAGAGAGTAGAAGTGAAGGCACTTGAGCAGATTCTGCTACAGAAGCAAAGGTTAGTGATAATCGATCATCATAGTTTTTAAAATTTAACAGCGTGCATGCATACATCACTAGTATTTGATAGCTTTCCACGGGTTTTCAGGTGATTTCCTGTTGGATTGCAGGTTACAGCAAGAGTTTCTGAAGTATTTGACTCTTAGACAGACCCGTCAGGTTCGTAAGGACTAATTTTATTAAAATTTGACAATTTTCCATCATAAAAGCAATCTTTCTTGGAAGCAGGATAATGTCCCAGAGATCCAAAAGAAGCTTAATGGTTTTTTCCGCTTTATGTCCCGCATGTTTCATGATGCTGCTAAGGCAGAGGAAGGTTTTCAGATGCTTAATCAGTTAAAAGACCAGAATATATGGAAATTAATGATGATCTTGCTTGATCCAGACACCAGTTTCTGTCAAGCTTGGTCATGCCGGGTATTTGCTACTTCAGCTCATCTTTAGTGTTTTAAAAAAAAATCTTACCTGTAATGAGTGGCTGCCATGATATGCTTGGCAAACAAAATCATTCTTTCTGGTGAAATGTTGTGAGCTTCAAGTTTCAAGTCATACAATGGATATTAAATTACCATAAATGCTACATTTTTTTACTTTTATTTATTGTAACAGAGAATTTGCCTGATTTGAGATGACCCGAACTTTTTCTTAAAAATTTGAAATGCAGGATGAGTTGCTTAAGATCCTTGGAGAAAGGCATTCGCTTTATGAATTTATGGATATGCTTACAGTAAAGTGCTCATACTTATTCTTTAACAAGGAGCTTGTCAAGGAAATTATTTTAGAATCTGACGAGCAAAGATCTTCTGGTGATGTAAAATTCATTTTGTCATGCATGGACCTACTAACGGTAAGATTTAATTCGTGTACTTGAATGCATATTTGTTTTCATTAAATGCTAATCTTTAGGCTATATTTTGTTTCTTACATTTGAGCAACTGCTGTGCTTTTCTGTTATGCTATTGTGAGGCAAACTCATCTTCTTCATATGGTTGTCTGACACTACAGGAAAACACGCTATTACCGGTGGACCATATCCGCCGGTAACAGGTAAAATCCGACGGAATTCCTTGGTTTCCGGCGCATTTCCGTCAGATTTTTGGCCGCTGGTTTGGTGGGCGTTGTTAAATGTCTTCCGACGTTTATAATGCGCCGGAAACTTTTCCGGCGCACTCTCCGGCGCATTACCGGTGCAAAATATGCTAAAAAAACGGCGTTTCTCAATCGGTAATTCCGGCGACTTATGCGTCGGTAGTTTACGTCGTATTTATACGATGGAAACTACCGGTGGAAAAAACGTCGTAGGTTCGCCGTAAGCTACGGCTTATTTCCAGCGCAAAAAACGGCGCCAAAAATTTCCGGCGGACAAGACACCGTAAGGCGCACCGGAAATTTCCGACGTACACAAAAACGCCGGCATGATTACTCTGATTCGTTGTATCGTCTTTTTCGTTGTTATTCCGATGCAAAATCCGCCGGAAACCTATAGCATTGACAAAAAAAAATTGCCTTCCCAACCAAAAATCAAATTTTCACGCCTGCAAACCTATACAAATATATATCCACAACAGTTCCACAACATAAAATTCTTCAACAGATGCACAAAAACATAAATACTCATTAAAAGAAATTGTTCAATAGCAACAACCAACTAAAAATATAACATATTGTTCAATATTACAGATTCAAAGAAATAAACAAGTTCATATGACTAAAGTAAACTACTCTGAATCCGTGGACTCCTCCTCAGCTGGAGCTACCTCTTTTCCACTCATCTGGTCCTTCATTTTGCGCATTTCATCCAACGATTACTTTTGTTGCTCCTGCATCTGGATCTGCATTTGCATTTGAACCTGTGCTTGCAACTGAGCTTGCCAACCAGCTTGTGATTTTCTTACTTGTTCTAGCTCTGCTTGAAGAGTAGTTATTTGTTGAGCATGTAAGGACTTATGTGAACTGGATGCAGTAGAGGAGGTCATCCCCTCGTATGCCTGAGCTTGCGAACTTAAACCATAAACTCTGCCATGTTGCATTCCTCCAACGGCTTGCGACCACATGCGGTACTCAGAAAACTCCACAGAGTCACCAGAAGAGCCCTCACCTGATGCGGCATGACTCTCTCGAAGCCATGTATATTCCTCCTGTGAAAGTAGAATATAAATATATATAATTAAACTTAAAATAGAAAATATTAAACACATATACTTACATGGGCTTTTCTTGCCCTCTCATCAATCCATTGTTGATCCTCTTATCGCTTATGAGTGCGATTATGCAATTCCACAGGAGTTGGTTTTCTACCTATCATCTCTTTCTATTAGAATTAAGAGAATTCTATTAATATTTGTATTAAAGAACAATTTTAAAAAACATTTAAAATTCATTACCTTACTTGCTCTATAATTCGCATGCGTTTTGTGCGCCACCTTTATTCTTAAAAATAGGCGTTATTAACTATTTTTTTTTTGCAAGAACTCTCAATAGCACTCCTCTTGAAACTTTATCATATGCTTTCTTTAAATCTACAAATATCATATGTAGATCCTCCTTACTCTCTCTATATTTGTCCATCAAACCTCTCAAAAAATGTATGGCTTCCCATAATAGATCTATCCGGCATGAATCCAAAGAAATTACATGAAAAAAAAACTTACAATCGACGGGCAATCGACGGGAGGCGGAATGTGAAAACTTGCAGTCGGAAATGGAGCTCTCACCGGCGAGGAAGGCTATGACCGTCAGCGACGTCCGGTGACCGTCAAGAGAGCTTGGCGACCTCGATCTACGGCGAGCGACGGAGGGCGACGAGGGAAACAGCGTAGATGTGAGAGAAACGAACAAAAGAAATGAGCAGCCAGAGGGGCTCGGGTTCGGAAATAGGGTTTTCGCCGGCGGATTTTCCTGCGTCCAAGACGCCGGAAACATTTCCGGCGCAGAATGCACCGGTTTTAAGTCGTTGAGTTTATAAACGCCGCCGTATTGTCCGCCGATAACTGCGCCGGCTATTTTCCGCCGTAAAGTGCGCTGAAACCATTAAAATGCTGCTATATTCCGACGTATTTACCGGCGCAGTAGATGTCGGCACCTTTCCGGCGTCATATGCGCCGGAAAAAACACCGGAAAATTTCCTTCGCACTATGCGCCGCTACAGGCGCCGTATGTACTGACGCAAGTTTTTCCGCCGGAAAATCCGACGGTAATCGCGTGTTTTCCCGTAGTGTGACTTGTAAATATTAAATTTAAATATTGATCATTCTCTATGAGTTCCATGAATAAGGTGCATGAAAGCTAAAAAGATCTAATATGATGTTAATGGATCATGGTTTCACTTTATTTTTATTCTATTCCTCCTATCTTTCTAAATTTGCTAATTTATTTATCATGGCGATGAACAATCTTCTCTATTTTCTATTTTATTGCAAGTTTCAATTGCTGGTTTGTATCTTGAATTAATGGTTTTTTCAGCTTTTTTTTGTACTATCTTGGTCTGTCATTGCAACTTAGGTACAACAACAACAACATCAGGCATTTGTCCCACTATGTGGGATTGGCTACATGAACCCTTTTTCTCCATTGTCCTGTTAAAAGTCAAATTCTCGTTTAAATCTAATAAAGAAAAATCATTTCTAAACTTTAAATTCATAATTTATGCCATTAAGATTCGATTATCCTAAGTGAACTAAAAATGATAACTAGGTGTCTAAGAAACTATACCAGTACATTGTTTCTTGCAGGCATTTTAGCCTACTTTTTTGCTGAGCATACTGGATTGGATTGCCTTGCAATAATATTTTGTGAGATGTCGGTCTTCTTTTAAGGAACTGAGACTCGTGAGAAAACTTTAGTCTCCATCTTACACATATGATACCCCTCCAAGTAACATTGTGTTTGAAAATTGCTTTAGTTTCAAGTGCAATTACATTACTACATATTGGCATTATTGCTAATTGGCGCACAGCATACATTCTGAAAGCTTTCTTGTATGCTTGCTGCAAATAAATATTCCATAGCTCAAGTAGAGGATATGCTGAGAATATAAGGGACCGCTTTTTTATTGCTTGTTAAAGCAGCTTTCTAGTACAAACATTTTAATTTTTGTACTAAAAAGCTGCTTTAAGAAGCAGTAAAAAAACCGTCCCAAACAAAGCCTAAATCATGTTATGGCAGTTTCACTTAATCGAAGTAATAGTATATTTTAGATTCTTCTCCTGCCATGTATTATTCTTTTCTAGCTGTTTTCTTGTTCTTTGATTTGTAAGATTGCTGGTTTGTAGCACATGGTTCTAATCGTCTGATTTGTAACTTTGCAGGTAATAGCTTCTTTTTCTCCCCACCTTTTTATTGGGTGCGAAGAGGATCTTGTGCATCTGCTGAAGGAGGACAATGACATAATTAAAGAAGGAATTACTCGTGTTTTAGCAAAAGCAGGAGGGACCATTCGAGAACAGTTGGCTATGACATCAAGGTAAAATCTTGAATCTGTATTGGAAGTTATTAAAAATATATGCTTCATTATTGATTCTTATTTGTTCCATCAAGCATTTCTTTTAATCTGCAGCCCTGTTGATCTAGTACTAGAACGGCTATGTCTAGAGGGTACTCGCAAGCAAGCTAAATTTGCTGTACATGCTATAGCCGCAATAACCAAAGATGATGGTCTCAAGTCACTTTCTGTTTTATACAAGGTTTTGGAAACGCATTTGTTCTTCTTGAATAGATGTTTCATGAAGCCTTATATGTTATCCAACACTGTTACATGTTGCAGAGGCTTGTGGATATGTTGGAGAAGAAAACACACCTTCCATCCATATTGCAATCTCTTGGGTGTATAGCACAAATTGCAATGCCAGTTTTTGAAACTAGGGAAGATGAAATTGTGGAGTTTATATCCAAGAAAGTCTTGAAGCGTAGTAATGTAGGTTCTTCCAGTCTAAAATTTTCACTTATTTGAAGCTGTGTTTTTATTAATTGCACATTGTTTGGGCCTCTTCTTCAGGATACGGCTGCTGCTTTGGACGGTATTGATTGGAATGAAAGAACTGAACTCTGTTCATTAAAGGTTTGAGTAGTGTGTTGTCAGGATTCATTTATCCATTTATAAAACATGTGCTACTCTAATATTAATCAAGATTCTCTGTTCTATTATTTGTGACATGAATTTCATGATTCAGTTCTTTTTTCGCTTATATTTATATATTGCAGATGCTTGGCATCAAAACTTTGGTGAAGAGTTATTTACCTGCCAAAGATGCTCCTTCACGAACTGGGATTGATAAGCTTGTGGCATTGCTCAGAAATGTTCTAGCGTATGGTGATATCTCAAAAGATGTGGAATCAAGGTACCGAAGGAAAGCAATAAAAGTTGGCCTTTATGTAGTTCTCTGATTTATTTTCTCGCTCTTAATCATTAATTTTGCTGAGCATGAATGGTTTTTATTAGTGCTGTTGACAAGGCGCATATGAGGCTTACTGCAGCAAAATCTGTCCTTCGGTTGTCAAGGCTGTGGGACCATATGATACCTCTTGACGTCTTCTATATAACCTTGAGGATTTCAGAGGTCCATTCACAATACTTTGGCAATCAATAACTGTAATGAGCATTGTCTTTTTGCATCTTGAAATTTTTTTTTATTGTCATTTAATGATTTGCAGGATGTATACCCCCAGTTTAGGACAGTATTCATCAGCAAAGTGCATCAGTACATCAAGGATCGATTGTTGGATGCGAAGTATGCCTGTGCTTTCTTGTTAAACATAAACCAGTATCAGTCTCCTGAATATAAGGAGGTGAATATTCTTAAATACCTTAACCGTATCGATCTGAAGTTCTTATTTTATCCATTTAAGATTTATTCTACTGACATTTCCTATTTCCTAGGCCAAACATAATCTACTGGAGGTTGTTCAAATTTGTCAGCAACTTAAACAACGACAGATCTCTATGCAAAATGATGTGAGTTCCTCAGTAATGTATCCAGAGAGTATTCTTGTTTATTTGGTTCATGCTCTTGCGCACCACCCATCATGCCCAAATATTGATGAGTGCTTGGAGCTCTCAGCCTTTGAACCCATTTACTGGTATGGACCCTGCTTTTCTCTTTTTCATTATCTCTTCATTTCTTTTATATTACTAAATATTCAATCTGTATTTCTCCAAGCAATTCAATGATTTCAATTATCATCTTAAACTCCTTAAAAATCCATGAAATAACTGTGTAGTGGGAGGCACTTTTTTAAAGACATGCAACAAATAATTCATAAAATATTATGTAATTAAATTATGATGGTATTAGCCACTGAAATGCATATAATCTCATGCTAAAATTGAGGCACTAATATGCTGTTGCCGCTATATTTCATGCAGCCAGATAACATGTTTTCAGAGATTTTTTTAATTAAAAGGAGAGTTTTATTTTAGAGTAGACTCAAATTTTTGTGTCAGAATTTTTATCCATTTTGTTTATTCTTTTGACTTGTCTGTTTTGGTATAGAAAACTTGATTGTTCATGGGATTTTCTATAGCTCCCTTGTGGGTTGAAGATTGTGTCATTTTGTCTGTAATAATTTGTTATTCAACTGTCTTTGGTGCTTATAGGAAAATTAATTATGATTACCTTGGTTTTAACTGGTATTTTGTCTATGATCTTTTAGAACTTTCCAAAACTATAAACTGCAGAATTTAAGTTGTGCAGGGGAATATTATAGAAATGTTGCATAAAATTTCCAAAGATTATATTCAAATTCATCATGGATATCTTTTGCTCTTTCCTCTCTTTTTTAATGTCTTTATCATGGCCGTCAATGCTTATGCTGGATTGGCGGTCTGCGCATGCAAATCCTAACGTCAATGCTTATGCTGGATTGGCGGTCTGCGCATGCAAATCCTAAAAAATATTAAATGCTATGAGAAGTGTTGGGATAAAAAATAAAAATTGCATATATTTTGGTAAAAAAATCCATCAACATTTTAAAATAGAAGTTAAAACATTAAGCAATATTTGTATGTACGACAAAAAAATTTTAGATTTTCTCTCTGTTTTCATGTCTTTATCATGAGCATCAATGCTTATGCTGGATGGGAGTAGGTTAAGCTGGTCTATGCATGAAACCCTAAAAAATACTTAAATGCTATGAGAAGTGGTGAGATAAAAAATAAAAATTGCACACATACTGGAAATAAAGATATTCTATCAACATTTTAAAATAAAAGTTAAAGCAATATATATATATATATATATATATATATATATATATATATATATATATATTTTTTTTTTTTTGCAAAACAAATTTAAGATTACCTAAATGATTGTGACTTTTGACATGCAATGTGATAAATACGTATAGACTACACTAGACAATTGTCACATTTAAACTAGTGATTGAAATTCATGGATGAGGCCTGAAGGGCCATCAAATCCAATTCTTCAGATAACGAAAGGTGCTATGATGGTAAGAGTGTCATATGTAGAAGATGATAGCAGAAGTTTGGAGAGTTAGATAAGGTTAACTCTTACACAACAACAACTTTTCCCTCTAATTCTTACTCATATTCCAAGTTCTTCTTCATCTGCTGTGCCACCCTTTAAAATTTTGCTCCCATTAGAGATCCTTGAGCTCATCTCTTGATTGTGCTTAGGATCTACCTCTCTATCATTTGTTTTCGTTTTAGCTTCATCGCCTCCCCTCATTTGGCTCCACCTCCCCACTCTATCTCCACCGCCTGCTCTCACACCACCTATCTTTCTCATTAAAGTTCTCCTCATTGCTCTTATCTAGATACCATATAGACATGCAAATAAAGTCCAGCTATATGACAAGGAAAGGGATGAACAATCATAAAAGCCAGAATCCTTCATGGATAGTGGATTTTAGCAGGATAAGGATGCACATGACTGTAAGGGTGAGTGCTTCGTGATTCTCTCCTTCCATGAATTGCTTGTGCTATGGGTAATTCAGATGCCAGCAGATCCATGATCTTTCCACCTATCACTTTTGCTTAGTAGTTCCCGATCTCTGGGGCTTTGATAATATAGAATTTGTGTTGGGTGTCGAAGCTTACACCATGGTCCAAAAAACTTGATGCACTAATTAGCTAACTCGATCAATAGTAGATAATTGTGGCCCCTTGTTCAGCTTCTCCAAATCCATTCTTGTTTATTTTATTTTGTTTCTAAGAGTTAGGGGTTGTGATTTGGAGAAAACACCAGGTGTTTGTGGTTGGGCATGGTTGAGTGTGTTGGTGGCATCGACATTTTGGTAGTTTCAGCCAAGCTTTACATCCAACTAAATAAGAAAAAAAATATATTACTGTACATGATTTACATCTAACCAAATAATTTCAGACTAATAAAATATGGTACATTTGTTTTATTTTGCAATACTAAAATGCACACGTTCTAAATAAATCTAACCTAACAGCCCTTAAGTCTAGGTAATCGTGTCTGTAAATTTATTTGAGGTGCAGTTTTTGAGAAAACATTTGGAAAATATATGGGGCTACATTTAAGTTGGACGGTATAGGTGATTCTGATGAAGAATGATGATAAAAATGAACCAAAAATTATTCTAATGATCATGATTGCAGCATAGCTTTGATGTTTATATTTTGATGAGTTCTTGTCAGTTGAAGAAAGTTATTAAACATTTGTATTTTTCAGATTTTCTTGCTGAACCGTCAAGTACCTGCTGAAGACGTTCCCTGCATGATATTATATTTTTGATGTGTGGTTCACTAGGGTAGATGATTTTATTTTTTTTCTTGGTATTAGCTACTTAGGGTTTTGTTAATTCTTTTTGAACATTCAATATTTGTGAAGGAAATGAACTATAAAATAAAATAACTTTTCATCGCTAACTTTGCCTCAAATCAAACATAAATTGACTAAAAATGCATGCAAATGTTTTTCTTTACATCAACTCTTCTTTCAGCCAAACAACCCTTTAATAAGTTTGAAATTATTTAATACAATGAACATAAGTAATAAATATTTTTTTTTCTAGTTTGCTAATTTTCTTATAGCTTCCAGGCGGTTGCATTTATTTCTTTCTGTGCTGTTAATTGGAGATGAAGGTTGGCAATCGGGAGCTTGTTCTGACAGGAGAAAGGATAGTTATACTTCAGTTGTATCTATTTTCCGTAGTATAAAGTGTTCAGAAGATGCAGCTGATAGTGCAAAGTCAAGAGTATGTGACCATCATTTTCAAGATCTGATGTGTTAAGCCATTATCATGCTGGAAGCATTCGATTTATAATGCGTGTTATAGGCTTCTATGTGTTAATCTAATTGCATTTCCCATAAACTACAGACATCACATGCTATATCGGATCTTGGACTGTCAATTACAAAGAAGTTAGTTCCTGATCAAGCGGATGTTTCAGAGATAGCTAATACAGTTTCATTGCCAGCCAGTTTATACAAGGCTTCTGATAAGGACGAAGAGAGCTCCATGGTAAGCTTTTCAAAACTGCTCTTTTAGACTACATATAACAAGGCCAGTCTTAAGTACATTTTAATTTTAAATTTCATTTTATTTATTTTTTCGCCCTCATTTTCATTGCTTATGCAAGTTTCTCTATCTGTTTTGCCTCCTTTGGATGCTTTCATGAATTTGCTAAATCTAAATGTACATTATTAGGGTTATAATGTCAATGATCCCAGTAAGAAAGATTATAAATGCATGAAATTTATGAAACTTAAGAGAAGCCAGTGGACTGTACCAGTTGCTTTAATAGATGAATATGTGGTGCTCATCTTAGGTGGGGTTTCAACTTGGAGAGTTGGGTTGGAAGCAAGCTCTAACCCATCCAGAGCTTTTAGATTCTCCAAACCTAACTCAAAATAACTCTTTCCTACTCGTACTAGGTTAGCTTGGGTGCTAGATGTTGGTTGGATTGATTGAACTTGTATATTGGTTTGTCTATGAAAACTTCTGCCATAATGGTAAAGAAAATGCTGGTATGATTATCGTACAAATGTATTTGTAGTTATTAGGCACAAATTTGGTGTTTATTGGATGCACCGATGCATGGACTCTTTTAAATGCTCATCCCCTCAACCATATAACAATTTACCAGCTCACCCCACTAAATTTAGTTGTGATCAAGTTTGGGTTTGAGCCCTTTCTAAGTTGCTGCACATCAATTTATCATCTTCCAGTGCACTAAGGGTTTTCCTTTTCCTGTGTGCTTAATGCTCTATGAACCATGAATTTGAAATTGATTCATGGATATGATTACTTGAGCTAGGGGACATACCGCATCTGCTAAAAGGAGTACTAAACATGATGGCATGTGAATATCTATACATGCCAAGATGGTTTTATTTGCCACAAATTACTTATTGATTTCATAAAATTTAAATCCCTAGTCTTACATTGGATATAAAGCTTAAAAGACGCATTAAGTGAAGAGGATACCAAAAGAGAATGATTAACATTGAAATTGAGAGAGAGAGAGAGAGAGAGAGAGAGAGAGAATGGATACGAAGCTTGATTTGAGATCTAATCAGGCTAGAGTGACATTGCATTCCCCTATAAGTGTTCCTGATGTGCTTGAACTGTGCCCATGAAGTGTCCAAGAGGGATTTGATTCCTTATTTGAAGAAAAGGCCAATTCTAATGCCTTATTATATAACTATTAATTCATATTATGAAGATAGACATGTGGGCTCTAAAAATTCGATCTCCGACCTCTACGCGACTTTTTTGTTGACGAGGAAAGTTATAACAAATTAGGTTTTGAGGTAAATTTTTTCAGAAGACGGATTGTATTTTAGATAAGACACTACCTAGAGATTTCACCCTCATTTTGCGAGGACTTTATGATCTGAGGTATGGTTTTTGATAGGCGCGTGCCCCTATGGTTGATTACCCCTCCCAGTAATGAGAGAGAACTTTCGATTAAGGTTAGTCATTAGATAGACACTTAAGTATCCAGTATATAGTAACAATAATTTTAGGGTTTAAAAATGGGGTTTTCAGGGTTTCCAAAAATTGAAATTTATCATCGTGTACTTAAAGCTGGTGATGAGGAAATGATGATGGGCCTGATCAAGATCTCATAGTTCTGTTGTCCCAGACTATCATGGTCTCTATCTCTATTCCATTTAGTAAACGTTCTTTGTTGATGATAGGTTTATAACTTGTAATATTAGTCTGTCCAGGTGATCCTAATTTTTCTGATTGATGGTCGTGACTTTTGACTTCGAGAGAGATATATGTAACTTCAAAGTCCTTGTCATCAAATTCGTCGGTCCTCACCTTCCCATCTTTTTATGCCGTTTGTCCCATTTTTCCTGTAGAAATCCAAAGAGCCTGGCTTTGATTCTAGTTGTTGAGGAAATTACATGCTTGAGAGCAATGAATTAACATAAATGAAGGAAATAATAACCACCATGGATATATTAGAAAGCAAGACACAATAGAGTTATGTTGATGCAAAGCGTCTTCCAATTTTATATGATGTAAATGCCTGGATCTGCACGGTTTTTTTTTTTTTTTTGGTTTATTAAGTTGTTACGTTTGTGCTTTTGTTTTCTGGATTTTGCTTTTAATAAGTGATAATATTGGCAGTAATGTAAACACCATGAACTTTATTTTGTGGGGATAATTTATGTAAATGTATTGCTATCTTCTTTCAGATCAATGGCGAGCAGTCTTGGCTGAGTGGTGAAAGTGCGTTGGCACATTTTGAAGCTCTTATGTTTGAGGATAAAGAACAGGTTAATGTGCATTTATAACTATTGCTTATCCTATTTGATGCTAAGAGATTTGTTTTGTATATAAACATCTTTGTAACATAGTTCTATTGAACCTTCCAGATTCTCTCAGTTGTCAACAAGGATGAAATACTCTTGGAGAAAGACAACGATGATAATGATGTTCCTCTGGGAAAAATGATGAAACTTCTTAAATGCCAGGGAACTAAAAAGAAAAAGGCAAAAGCACAAACTTCGAATTTTGATTTGAAAAGTAAAGATGAAGATGTTGATGTTCTTGGAATGGTGCGAGAAATCAATTTGGACACCATAAAAGCAGCTAGGAGTATTGAACATGGTAGTCAGAAAAGAAAACGAAGTGAAGTGAGTCAAGCAACTAGCAGCGTGGTTGCTCCAACTCCTAAACGCAAAAGGTCAAGCAGTATTCACAGATCCCCCTCTTCGAACCTGGATAAGAAGCAGCATGTTTCCTTAATAGAATCAGAATTTTTGCTTTCCTCTTTGCCAAAAATACAAAGCACATCTAGGCGTGGAAAGAAAAAAGGAGATCGATCAAATACTGATGAAGTTTCCATGATTGACATGAAGGTGAAGTCTATTCCTTGTATTCTGTATCATCTGATGATTACTTTGTTCTATGGTTCTAATGACCTTTTTGTTTCAAAATTCATACTGGTTTCAGAACGTCTCTATCACAGAAGGCTCTCACAAGAAAGGTAGTGGCAGTTCTGCAAAAAAACGCAAAGTTAGAAGTATCTCTGGCTTGTCGAAGGTATTGTTTTACTCAATTCCCATGGGGAATAGAAAATGATGGTAGTTTGGTATTTTTTTATTATTATTTTTACACTAGTCTACCATGAGTGTGAAATAGAGAGATGGTCTTCCATTGTTATTCATTAGTACTCTGTTTGGATTTTGTTTATGATACTTCTACTATTTGCTTCAGCATGGTTATCAATTGTGGTCCTCGTTACATAGTTGAATAAGCATGGAAAAATGCGTATATTTTAAACTTCAAAAATATGATGCAAATATTTTAAGTTTTATATTCCTATATTTATATTTTGATTTCAATTAAATAGTGTATATTTTAAGTTTAAATTCAAGAATAAACTTTGTATAATTCAATTACCTTTCAATACTTGTTAATACACATCATATTTTACTAAATAAGCTCGGTACTGCTGGGATTCAACGTTAATCTGCATTTGCTTCTGATCTCATCCGCCAATATGTATCAGAATATTTGACTTCTCATCAGCAGCAGAACAACTAATTTAACTCCTATTTTGTTTGTTGGAGCTTGTCCATACCCAGGAATGATGATGGAGAAATTCTCTTTTTGAGGTGTAAATGTTTCCTGAAAAGGATTTAAAATGATAAATATGAAAAACAAAGACTAGATAGAAAATCTGTAGAGGAACTCTATGGAAAAAAGAGAACTTCTTTGAGTTTGGTGGTGAGTTTTATTATATTCTCAAGGATATGACTAATTCTTCCACATTTTCAGAGTTCATCAAAGAAGACTCGGCCCAATGGAGAACTGGTTGGATCTAGAATTAAAGTTTGGTGGCCTTTAGATAACATGTAAGTAATTTAGTTAGCTATTTATTAATATTTATCAGTTTTGGCAGGTCCTGAATAACACATTTAGTTTAAATAGAAAATTTATTTTATATCATTTTTCAAAAATTGTTGCTGTCAAATATACAAACTGATTATTGATTAATTTTTCGGTCTATCAACCTTGTCTTCGTAAGGTTTAGTAATTTCTTCTTGTATTTGTGATCAATACACAGGTTCTACGAAGGCGTTGTGCATTCCTTTGATCGAGGAAACAAGAAACACAGCGTAAGCTTATTCGTTGAACTCTTCTCTTTATGTATTGTAACTAATGAATTAAATGAAACTGATATGGTTGTTTGTGTCATGACCCAAAATGCCCAATTCTTATATCGAACAGGTCGCATCATATTAGATGCACAACAAATAGTACCCAAGATCTATTTGGAATGAATTCTTATATATGTATATATATATAATATAAATCCACTAACATCGTTAAAATATAATAAATAAAATCATCAACATTTTTAGTTAATTTCGCAGGGCTATATAAGAAAAAATATCCATTTACAACAATCAAGGTACTTCTATCTCTATCCATCATCATATAATATCATTATGATTTCAAAAATAACAACAAAAGACACCTATAAATAGGAATATATTAACTCTTATCTTTACTCAACCCGTTCATTTTCCTTTCACTGTCTTGAAATAAATACATGTAGACAAAGTAGGAATGATCTTCAACTGCTTAATAGGTAGTACGAAATCTACCTAAATTTTTAATATAAAATATAGTAAATAAATGTGTTATTCTATCACTACGTCAGAAATGACAAAGCATGTTATAATTATAGAAATTTTTATAGTAATGCTCTTGATAGTAATATTAAATACAATATCTTAACATGCCCAATATTTTGGTATATTAAGTCAAATGTCAAAATAGAAATTTACTACAAAGAGGTGTGTCAGATTACAATATAAACATAAGTAAAATAAAACACATCACATCAATTTCTTTCTCAGGGCATATACATCCAAGTACTTCACATTTTCATCATTAGGCCCTTATATCTCTCATTTACGTTTATACAATATTAGACCCTTTTAACTCTTTGTACTTATGCCTTCATTCAACCCATCATTCAAGTCCTTATAACTCCTTGTGCATAACACAATTCATGTATTTAGGCCCTTATATTTCCTAATAAATTTTTATACATAATCTCCAATAATTTGTAAATGACACATTATTTTCTTACACATATTTTTGAATACATCAATACGGTTGAATTAACATTTAAATGAATTGGAGTAATTTATGTCAATACATAACAATATAAAATAATTTACAAATTGCAACTATGAGAAACAATAAATTTATAAGATTTATCATTATATTCAACTCAATGTGCATGAAGTATATAACACGACTACATACAATATTTATAGCTTCATAACGGTGATTTCAATATTTTACATAATTTTTTATCAAAATTTTTAAAATTTTTCAAAATATCCAAAATACCACACAATGAGAAATATCTTGTGAAAGTTCAAAATATTTGTATCTATATGTTCAAAATGACTTGAGCAACAACATATTAAAAGTTACACAATAAAAATTATCCTCGATTTTTGTAAAATTTTTTCAGATTAAATACAGTTGCAAACAATTAAATTATTAAAAATTAAAGTATGATAAAGATAACCTACCTTGAACTGTACAAAATTTTCAACTAGCCTGACGGACGAAAGTAAGTTGAAAACCACTAAATCTTTACTTTATCTCTCCTCTCTTTTTCTCTCGTTTTCTTCCCTTTCCTCCACTATTTAGGCAAAATGAAATGGATATGTAAGGTTTCTGTAGTGAATTAGGATTTTTATAATAATATAAGGCTATGGTAGATTTGTAAATTAGCAATTGTTTAGATTTAAGCATAAAGTTTATATGATTTTTTTTTATAACTTGAAATTCGGAGCTCTAAAAATATTTATAAAATAGTATAACATGTCTAGAATGCTCTTGTGAAAACGGTTTGCAAAACAGACACTTGAAATCTTAGAAAATCTACTCATATCGATATATGTCAATTTCCTAAGATGTTTCACTTCCGTAAGCAACCTCTTATTTTCATATCTACAATGCCTATAAAAATAGGAGAAAAATTATTATAGATAGTGTGCAACATTCCCTATGATATAGTGAAGAGGATTTGCAAATCAGGTTTATAACGACTCCAAAAATATTTTTGAATATTGTAGTTCAAATCCATCCTAATAAAAATTCAAGAAAATTGTACTACTATCATTAGACAATCTTTTTGTATAATTATTTGAATATTAAATCATTGAAAATATGCATTAAGAGCTATCTCAAGCACTTTGTTAATCCACATGAATCTATATTTACAATTTTTGTCTATGAACCAATTAAAAAGATGCAAGTATAGGATCTTGATAGGAATCCCTTGTAGAAAATCAGAAAATTACTTGCTGAAATTTAATTTCAGCAATTGGGAAAACAGGAATTTCAGAGAATTTGGATGGAGAAAACCAGAAATTGCACTTTTGATTGAAATTAGATGAAGAAAATCAGCAAGATAAAATGGATATTCTATTGGAGAGAAAGATCAGACTCTCCCAAATCTCTAGACACCGCTAGAGCTCACTTAAGACTCAAGAACCTTCACTTTTTCAGCCAAAATCAGAGATAAAATCTAACCATAGCCTCCCCCACATGTTTAAACATACAATTCCTTTAATAAACTACCCAAACAGCCCTTCTAATTTGAATTTCTCTCCTAATCTTCTCTTTAATTCCCCATTAAAGCCTTGATTTAATGTTCGACCCCACCCCCTAAAGGGGGCGGCATATTGGAGGCGGAATCCTTCCGCCCCCTGTAGACAAATATCGGTATTTTGCCTCTTGTAGACAAATGTCAGTTCAGGTTGGACCAGCTGGACTGGTCCATCATATCACTAATTAGCCTCATCGGGCGGTTTAACTTCCCATCTCATCTCTATCCAACCATGGATCAAGTTTGCTTGAAGCATACTCAATCCAAGTTGGGCTAGACTAGGGATGGGCTCAATTTGAACTCCATTTGAACATGGGCTAGCTCATTTATCTCAATTCAAGTTTGATAAAATTGATCCTATTGTCTGAATTTTTTCCATATCAATCAAATTCTGAGCCTTCTAACACTCATCCATGTGCATTCACACATACACAAGTTCAACCATATAATCACGTGCACATACGCACTTTATTCTTTTAAAAGGATAAACATTTTTTCATATGATTTTGTTTTGCTTTATTTTTTAATCATACATCATCACCATGGCAAATCAAGATCATTCATTAAACCTCGCCATGAAAAGTATGATGTTTAATAGCTTAAAATTTTTAGATGATTTGATCATGTATCAAATATACAAAAATAACACTCTGATGGATGATCTAGATGATGTGATATATGATTCATTAATTTTCTGAAAATATAAGAGGTTTTTATCTTACATAAAGCATACAAACATAACACCCTAATGAATTCTTAGATAGTGAGATAGATGATCCATTAATTTTATGTAGGATTACTTGATTCAAAATAGAAATTAGTGAGCATACATAAAAAGCATCTTGAATAATTCTAATGTATTTGATTTAAAAAAAATTACTTGAAAATATTACTTTTAGTATAGGCTTTATAAGTTAT
Source organism: Dendrobium nobile (assembly GCA_022539455.1). NCBI lineage: Eukaryota > Viridiplantae > Streptophyta > Magnoliopsida > Asparagales > Orchidaceae > Dendrobium > Dendrobium nobile. The sequence continues at coordinate 38,499,594 of CM039728.1, read as the reverse complement.
CTATTTCTTCATTAAGTTTGATCAGCAGTCAAATCTTCATAAAAAGTTTCCAATTAGTTTAAGTTCTTAACTTGTAGATTACATCATTAATCTTTGTCTTTCATATGAAGGTGATAATATAGAAAACTAATCGCGTGTATAATTAATTTTTCCCACATAAAAGTCATTTCAATTTTTTTATAGATGATTCTATTCAGTTGAAACACAATATATTCGAGCTCTATCTGAGGTTTCCCTAGTTCTTTAATAGGCTCATCATTCACCTTGATCTGAGCCTGATTTCAATCATTGAGCTAAATTATTTTCTCTGCTGTCTCGATCATGGTTTTTTTCTATTTACTTGGATGAATCATGTATCTTTGGTTCATGTTGAAAGAGTGAGATAGCTATTTTTAAGACATGATAACCTTGAATGCACTTACAAATAGGTAAATTTATAAAATGAGAAATGCTGACCCTCAATTGAGGGTAGCCGGTCAGAATTCTTAGAGGTGAACAATTATCAAAAGCTGGTTTTTTTGCTATTTCAATCAAGAAGTTGTAGTATGTTTCACTTCATCTCCAACTTGTCCCTTTATTGTTCTTTTCCACCAGTTCTTATTATTGCATGTCGTTTCTCTGTTGTAGTTTCTCTCATGTAAATTCACCCCATTAACATTTTTTAGCGTACTTTGCAGATATTGTATGATGATGGTGATGTTGAAGTGCTTCGACTAGAAACGGAGAAATGGGAGCTTATACCAAATGGCTGGACACCTAAAAAGGTATGACCACTGTATTGATATGGCCATTGTTGATCATTGCTTTCCTTTTTTGCTTCTTCTTGCTTGCTAGTTGACAGAAATTTATGGTAATACTAATTTATTACATGTTGGTACTTACAGCGATCCAAAAGCCAGCAGTCCTCGTCACATGAACAACTGTGAGTATCTTTCTTATTGACTTTCCTCATAACTTTTTAGATGCTTATGCGTTTTTTTAAAAGAAAAATTGACACTTATGAACACGTTCTGATGTAGAACGGGTAGGAGCTCCAGAATTTTTAGAACAATTTCTGCTTTTGATTTCCCAAAAACCTGAGAAAATTCAATGGAGAAATTCTGGAGTCTAAACCTGAGAGAAACTTCAGGTTTCTATGGTGAGAGGCAAGTGGAATTGAGAGGAATTCAAGCCTTGAGTCAAGCCCAGGATTGACGTGGTAGAGAGGGAAAAGCAGGGATTGAATTCACAGCTTTTGAAAATATTTCCAAAGAATTACTTTGGCTGTTAGGAAAGATTTCCTAATGTAATTCCAGAGATTTGGAAATTAATTAGAGGCTTTGGACGTGAGGAACAAACTGTTACGGGAATTGAAATAGGGGAGTTGATTGAAAAAAAAAAGGGAGGAAATAAAGACTAAAGAGGAGGGAGACGGGTGGGAGAGGAACTCATGGGATTGAATGGAGTGAATGCTTTAGAACAAATTAATTCCAGCAAGGAGCCACGGACTATTAATTCCTAATTCTCATCTCTAGTATTAAGAAATAAAACTTGAGCCTAGGTGTGAATGAAGATATGGAATTGTTTCCATTAGATAGGGTGGGTTTTAGGAAATAAATCCAAAAACAATCAGGTGGGAGCCGTGGCATTAAGGGGCATGGGAGGGATTTAATGAAAGAATTTAAGGCTTCAAGATTTGAATTTAGGAGTTATGAAAGTGAGGCAATAAATCAGATTTTGAATTTAAATTTCAAATTGAATTCAATTAAGCACTTTCCAAAAATAGATGAACCAAATTAGGAAAGAATTTAAAATTTGAATTTGAATAATTTCAAATTCAAATTAATCCCTAAATTAACCCAACCAAATTAGGAAGAATTTCAATTGGGCTGAGGTGGTGGATGGTGGCCGGCGGCTAGAGGTTGGGCCGGCGGCATCCAAAGGGGTGTTTGGCCGTGGGTATTGGATGGTGAAAAAGAGGGGTTTTCAGGTGAGGTGAATCTGGTGGCCAAACGAAGATGGGGAAGAGGAAGATGGAACAAAACAAAAGATAGAAGATAAACGAAATATGCAAAGCGAAAACCACGAACTCGGCCGTCTCCAAGGTTGGTGGGTGATACGATTTCCCTCTCCAAGGGATCTCAAATCACGAGCCCGAACCCATCCTGCGGCTGGTGACAACTTCGATTCCTTCTCATAGAAATCCCACTAACGCTCTCTCACAAGAAGAACAAATGTGGAACACAAATTTTCATATTCATTCAACCATCCTCTTACAATAGCTTAAGGCCCTTATTTATAGGCCACAACATGAGAAAATAAAAATTACAAAATTGCCTCTTGGGCCACAACACTCAAATAAATTAACCTAGGGGTAAAATAGGAAATAACACAAAATAGAAACTAAAATGCAGAAAATAATTCATAAATGACCACTTAAATTAGAGCCGTCGATTTACGACGCCTCCTGTGATAGATGCGCCAGATCTTTGTGCCGATGTCCGCATCATTCTCCCCAGGTGGGAGATTACTCGACTCCGTCGAGTTAGCATCACAGCTGCTCATGTACAACTCTGGACTGTTATTTGCAAAGATTCTCAAACCACCCCGGTTGCCCACAAGGTCAACTTGCTTGTTGCACTTTAGCTCGCCAATTTCCATAGTCATGGGATCACCTTCGAAGATGTCGAACTTCTTTTCGCCTGCAGGAACTTGCTCAATCTCATAGATGGCTTTACAAGCGATAGGAGCAATATTGAGTTCTATGGATACCACTTCCAGAGCTTCATCAACATTCTCCGTTGTAGGAGTTTTAACGGTATCAAAAGAAACCATTGCTTCTATAGGAGTTGTAATGGAATCAACCAATTCATCTTCTTCTTCAGATTCTTCCTTGATCACCTTAGATTTCTCTTTGATTTGCACAGTTAGTGGGAAATCGAAGGCTTCATTGGCTTCCATCCATTTGTCAACTCTATCCACTATCTCTCTATCTCTTAGTGCCTTCTTTCGATCCTTTGATGACGGGCTTTTTGCATAAAACGGTGGGTTAGTCCTGCCTCGCTCTAGGTGATCGAATCGTTCGATTGTTTGACGGTGGAGGTCGGCTAAGTCCGCTTGATCCTCCTTGAGTTGTTGACTAACGGTGCCCAGTTGACCTACCAACCAATTTAAGGTCCGTCCAAGTTGATCCGAGTCCATGCTCTGATACCAAACTGATGTAGAACGGGTAGGAGCTCCAGAATTTTTAGAACAATTTCTGCTTTTGATTTCCCAAAAACCTGAGAAAATTCAATGGAGAAATTCTGGAGTCTAAACCTGAAAGAAACTTCAGGTTTCTATGGTGAGAGGCAAGTGGAATTGAGAGGAATTCAAGCCTTGAGTCAAGCCCAGGATTGACGTGGTAGAGAGGGAAAAGCAGGGATTGAATTCACATCTTTTGAAAATATTTCCAAAGAATTACTTTGGCTGTTAGGAAAGATTTCCTAATGTAATTCCAGAGATTTGGAAATTAATTAGAGGCTTTGGACGTGAGGAACAAACTGTTACGGGAATTGAAATAGGGGAGTTGATTGAAAAAAAAAGGAAGGAAATAAAGACTAAAGAGGAGGGAGACGGGTGGGAGAGGAACTCATGGGATTGAATGGAGTGAATGCTTTAGAACAAATTAATTCCAGCAAGGAGCCACGGGCTGTTAATTCCTAATTCTCATCTCTAGTATTAGGAAATAAAACTTGAGCCTAGGTGTGAATGAAGATATGGAATTGTTTCCATTAGATAGGGTGGGTTTTAGGAAATAAATCCAAAAAACAATCAGGTGGGAGCCGTGGCATTAAGGGGCATGGGAGGGATTTAATGAAAGAATTTAAGGCTTCAAGATTTGAATTTAGGAGTTATGAAAGTGAGGCAATAGATCAGATTTTGAATTTAAATTTCAAATTGAATTCAATTAAGCACTTTCCAAAAATAGATGAACCAAATTAGGAAAGAATTTAAAATTTGAATTTGAATAATTTCAAATTCAAATTAATCCCTAAATTAACCCAACCAAATTAGGAAGAATTTCAATTGGGCTGAGGTGGTGGATGGTGGCCGGCGGCTAGAGGTTGGGCCGGCGGCATCCAAAGGGGTGTTTGGCCGTGGGTATTGGATGGTGAAAAAGAGGGGTTTTCAGGTGAGGTGAATCCGGTGGTCAAACGAAGATGGGGAAGAGGAAGATGGAACAAAACAAAAGATAGAAGATAAACGAAATATGCAAATCGAAAACCACGAACCCGGCCGTCTCCAAGGTTGGTGGGTGATACGATTTCCCTCTCCAAGGGATCTCAAATCACGAGCCCGGACCCATCCTGCAGCTGGTGATAACTTCGATTCCTTCTCATAGAAATTCCACTAACGCTCTCTCACAAGAAGAACAAATGTGGAACACAAATTTTCATATTCATTCAACCATCCTCTTACAATAGCTTAAGGCCCTTATTTATAGGCCACAACATGAGAAAATAAAAATTACAAAATTGCCTGTTGGGCCGCAACACTCAAATAAATTAACCTAGGGGTAAAATAGGAAATAACACAAAATAGAAACTAAAATGCAGAAAATAATTCATAAATGACCACTTAAATTAGAGCCGTCGATTTACGACGCCTCCTTTGATAGATGCGCCAGATCTTTGTGCCGATGTCCGCATCACGTTCTGAACATTTTTTCTTGCCTTGTTGTATCTTATTCTAATCCAATTTTCATTTCTAGTTCTTATTCTCTCTTGCTCACTTCCTGATATAATTTACATGATCATGGTCTGTGTGCCTCATATCTTTGAATTTATTATTATTATTTTTTATCGATTAGATGTACTGCCACATTCAGTTATTCTGCACTCAAACATGATACCAAGTTGGGATAAAGCTATGATGATGATGTTGACACATGCAATGATTTTTAGTTTTTTTTTTAGATTTCTTTAGTTTTACTTTCGTTCTACCTCTAATCTATGGAAAAAAAAGAATTTTTATCACGATGTCCTAATACAGTTTCTAAGATAAGAAAATAAAATGGTAAAATGTGAAATGCATATGTTAAGAATGTCTTCTACATTTTCGCACTTTGTCATCTTTTCATTGGGCAGAATATATCAGTATAACTTGATATAAATTTTTTCACATTATGTTTTCTTTCTACTTTTATGTATTTTATTTTTTTCATATCATTCTCTCTTTAATAATATTTCTAATTATCCTTCTCTTTCTCTGTCTTTACCTATTTCATTTAATTCTTTATTTGTTTCTTGGCTTGCAAGTCATGCCCTATGAACCTGTCTTTTTTATTTATTTATTTATTTATTTTACATTTAGGTCAGTTAAGGTAAACTCACACACACAACGCATACACAAAGACTCCAACCTTAGACCTCTTTGTTGGTAGCCTAAGCTCTCAACCAATAGCTTATGAACCTGTCTTTTTTCTTCTTGAATCCCGTGATTAGTTTAACATAACAATTTGTTAATATTTGATTTATTTAGTTTTTTTTTAACGTTCTTTTACCCTACTTAAAGCTATAAATCTAACCTCCATTTTCTTGTCATTTCTGGTGTCCTTCCATGCCCAGGCTTTACCACTAGTAATATGTTAGTATGGCACAATATAATGTATCATGAGCTTTGTTTAAATAATCTGTGCATCAGCAAAATTTCTGGGAAAAAATTTCTAATTTTATTTCATTGCTACTGAAGCTCGATGGACATAAATGATCATAGCAACGACCATAATTCTCAAGGAAATAATAAGCCTACGAAAAGGTAAGTGTAAACTTTGTTGGGTGCTTCAGCATGAAAACTTTAAATTTTAAAATATTTCATTGGTTTATCAGGTCGGCCGCTGATTCTAATCTTGGAGTAAGACATATCTCAGGAAAAAGTTCCCAATCTCATGGCAGAAGGGTATCAAAAAATGACATCAATGCAGACAATAGTATACATATTAAATTTGATTCGGAGGCAACGGATGTTCATCCTCTTTCTGGATCCGAGATTGATGATGTTAATCTAGGTACGTAGTTCAAATTTATTGCTTTTCGCATTTTCTTGGAGTTTCAAAGTATCATCTACACTATATGTTCTTTTATTTTAATTCTAGATTGGTGATGTTGTTTTACACCTTTATATTTATATGAGTAAAAGCTCAAAATAGTCCCTCAACTATTAATAAATGTCTAATTTAGTCTCAGAGTTTCGCATTACTCCATATTAGTCCCTCAATTATTAAAAATTAAGCCAATTTAGTCTCGAAGTGTAAAATAGGAGTTAAAGTTAACTCTAAAGTTAAATATTAATGGTATTTTAGGTACTACAATTGAATATGAGATTGCATTTATATTTGTCAATTTTATCATTTTATTATAGTATTTATTTAATCTACTACATATAAGGGTGAATAAATAGTGAAAAAAAAATTTCTAAAAGCAAAATCTAACAAGATAAAAATTATAATTTTATAACATTTAAATATAATAAAAAATTATAGCTTCCCATTTTATCATATAATATAATTTTTATCATGTTAGATTTTACTTTTAAAAAATGTTAAAAAATTATTATTTATTCACCCTTATTATGTAGTAGGTTAAATATATATTATAATTTATTAAATGATATAATTGAGCAATATAAGCATTATATTCTCATATCCACTTGTAATACTTAAAATATCCTTCATATTTAACTCCAGAATTAACTTTAACTCTTATTTTAGGCTTTGAGACTAAATTGGCACAATTTTTTATAGTTGAGGGTAGGGGTGTAAACGAGTCGAGTTTAGGCCCTTATCGAGCTCAAACTTTAGCTCGTCTCACTGTTAACGAGCTCGAGCCGGTTCGCGAGCCGGCTCGCAAGCCATGGGCGGGAATATTAAAAATTATGCTGGATTTTCAAAAAATTTTAAAATTAGTCGGAATTTTTAAAACTTAGACAAAATTTAAAAATATATATATGAAATGTTTAACATTTAAATAAAATTTTAAAAAATATATGAAATTAAGCGGGATTATTATTTTTTTAATATTAAAATTATATTAAAAATATTAATATTTATTCGAGCCGGCTGGCGAGCTCACGAGCCGAGCCGGCTCAAGCTCGAGCTTGTTTACTAAATGAGCTCGAACTCGAGCTCGACTCGCGAGCTCAATAAGCTCGGCTCACGAGCTCATAAACGAGTCGAGCTCGAGCCGGCTCGGCTCACTTAGACCCCTAGTTGAGGGACTAAATTGGAGCAATATAAAGCTCTGAGACTAAATTAAATATTTATCAATAATCGATGGACTATTTATAGCTTTTTCTCTAAATAGAGAAAAATGGACTTGTGTCTCAGCAAATCATATTATATTCTTGATTGTTAAAAGTGGAATTTTCTTGGACAGATGAGAATTTCTTGAAACTTAAATAGATGAGAATTTCAATGAAGCTAGATTAGAGCTGATGTTATTAGTGAACATACTCTTAAAACAAAATGGTAGTGGGGATATTGAGCGAAGTAATTGTGTAGATGGGTTTGACTGTCGGTTTGGAACTTGGGTTGATGTAACCTTGTAAGCTTCAATCACTGATAGGATTGTTCTTGAAGAGCTTGATGAATGTAAGGATTATGATATGTAATTAGAGGGCATAATGAATACCAGCAAATAGAGATTATGCTAGATCAAATAGTTGATAACTAGATTCATATCATTAATGAATGATGACTTCCTCTTCTTGGATTGCTATCCCTTCTTCCTTCTTTTCCTTCTTTACTTCATTTTTCTGGATTTAATTCCAAAATTTTGACAGGGAGAGTCTAGAGAGATGAAGAGGTTGGGTAACTTGGAGATCAAATAGACTTGGAGAGAGAAAGACGTAGGAGAGTTTGAGGAATTTCAAAATTGCTGTTAAATGACGTAAAAGAAGATTATAAATAAGGAGTCTATAGATTCCAAGAAAAATTCAAAAGAATCTAAAATTTAATTAATTGCTTCGTGATAATAATAATTAATCCTGTAAATACTTTAACCATGTCAATATTTTTCTAATATAATATTAATAAAAGATTCATTTAAAGTTGATTGATTGGTCTATATAATGTTTAATAATAAAATGTTATTTTTAAAATGGGCCATGGAAAAATTATTATGTGCGGACGCCAAACGTATCCTGACTTCAATCAAGAGCCGCCACGTCACTCAATGCATAGGGCATTGTGTGACGTGGCGGCTTCTGATTGGCCTCCGGACGCATTCGGCGTTCGCACGAAATAATCTCTCCATCATATAGGAGAGAGACGGGAGGGAAATATGGTTATGGCCCTTGTCCAGGATCCATTCAGCAGTGCATGCAGCTTTTTTATACAACTTCATCCATATCCAAAACGTCCTTCAATTAGTTTGCATATTAAAATAGTGTGACGATTTGTTGATGATAATTTATGTTGGAGGTAGTTGGATATTTTTGGTCACATTTGATAGGTATTCAAGAAAACTTTTTAAGATAGCATTGGATTTTTTTTTTTTTTTCGGAGCCTATTCCTTATCTTGTTGGATTCCTTGTGTAAATTTTTATCTTGCTTTGTTACTTCTGAAGAGAATAGTATTTTTAGGTTTTGAAAAGGACCCAAAGGAAAGAGGAAGGATCTTGTAGAAGGCTAGCACTGACATGTTCTTCAACTTGTGGATGCATAAAGGCAGCTAGTATTTAGAATATCGGCTTTCTTACTGCTTCTTCAAGCAGCTTTGTTTTATTTTTTTACAAAAAAGCTGTTTTAAGAAGCAGTAATAAAGCCATCCCAAACGAAGCCACACTAGTATGTGCAGTTTCTTGCTGATTCTAGAGGATCCAAGAATGAAAAACCATACGAACCTCCCTTGGAATCATCTGTTTTCTTAAAATTTGACTAGTGTTTACTTAGAATTTAAACCGGCTTTTGTTCGCATTCTATGGTAATTAAGAGATTCCCTCTCTTTATAATTTCCAACTCATTGGTGCATTATGCTTTTGGCCCAATCATGAAACAAAGCTGGTTTAAAGTATTGATATTTCCTGATTATAGCGTAGTCAACCTGCATAATTTTGAAGAACATCTAATTCCCTTTTTTTTTTCCTCGAAGAATTTGAAGCAAAAGAATCTTCAAGTCCAGTAAAAATAGATGATGAAACAAAAGTGAACACATTAGATATGTCCAAAGAGTTACCAGAAAAAGGCGATGAGAATTCCAGTCCAAAAACCATGGAAGATTCAGACGATGAGCCCCTTGTAAACCATCTTAACCTGCATGTTTACAAGTACAATATTTCCTTGCTTCTGGTAGCTCTCCTTATTCTAAATTCTCATTGCAAATTTTTCAGAGTTCATGGAGACAACGTGCTGCTAAAACTGGCTGAGAAAATGATCTTTTTCACTTCTTTCTTCAGCGTCTGCTCAAGTATTGCAATGGTGGTTTCTTCACAACTAGTCACCTTACAGGTTTTCAATCACTGCAGAAGCTTAGGCGTTTTAGTCTTCTTGTTAGCTTTGATCTTTTGTGGCTGGTTTAACAGCATCAGCATTTAGTCTAGCAGATTCTTTTTTTTTTCTTGTACTGAACGAGTAAATCTGTTTACATGGTTAGGTGCATTTGTTATAGATGTGGATTGTTTTCCTACCAAATGAGGGAAAGTCTTAGGATTGAAAATAGACAGGCTAGTTTATCAGCACAGGCTGCTCTGTATTTGGGGATAAAACTTGGGGTGCAAAGCTGTATGCTCATCTGATAAACTGAGCCAATTAGTTTGTATTAATACACTTTTGAGAAGTATTTCAAAATAACTTAAAATCATTCCCTTTATTGTAAGATCAGTCTTACTTGCAAGGCTGTTAAATTGTTGCTTCCTCTTCATTTCTGTTATGTTTGTGTACTCAATCAATCACTTGTGATTAGTTGCTCAATTGTAAATTTAAGTTTCGTTTGGGATAGCTTTCTTATTGCTTCTTAAAGCTATTTTTTAGTACTAAAAAGTTGTTTTAAAAAGCGATAAGAAAGTTGTTCCAAACGAAGCCTTAGATTTGGAATTGTGCTATTTAGTGGCTTTGAATATTGATAAGTCCTTTTGTCTTTAGAAGTATTGATCAATATGATGAATATGTTTCTTTTCATATTGATTTATAAGGATGTATTCATTTCAATTTTGATATATTTTAAGTACCTGATATATGTTAATATGAAGATATGATTCACTTCATTACTAGTTAATGCAATTTATCAAAAAAGTTGAGTTTAAAATTTATATACAACAACAACAACATCAAGTTTTTGTCCCACTACGTGGGGTCGGCTACATGAATCCTTTTTCGTCATTGTGTACAGTTAAAAGTCAAATTCTCATTTAAATCTAATAAAGAAAGATCATTTCTAGTACTTTCTAACCAAGTCTTTTTAGGTCTATCTCTACCATTTTTAACATAGGTCAAATCTAATACCCCAACTTTCCTAATCGGGTCATCGGAAGGCCTTCTTTTAATGTGACCAAATCATCTAAGGTGACTCTCTTTAATCTTATCTTACATTGGAGCTACTCTAACATTTTCACGTATATGCTTATTTCGTATTATATCTTTAAGGGTCAAGCCACTCATCCACCTAAGCATTCTCATCTCTGCAACACTTAATTTAGTATTATGCTTCTCTTTTAATGGTCAACATTCGGCACCATAAAGCATTGCAGGTCTCACAACCATCTTATAGAATTTTTCATTAAGTTTGAGGGGGACTTTTCTATCTCACAATAAGCCCGATGCATTCCTCCACTTCAACCATCCAACATGAATTTTGCTGATAATATCCCTATTAATTTCACCATCACTCTGAACAATAGATCCAAGATATCTAAAACGTGTACTCTTATTAATGGCTTGATTGCCCAAAGTCACAATCCCTTCATTAGGTCTATTTCTACTAAAATTACACTCTATATATTTAGTTTTAGATCTACTCAAGTGAAAACCTTTAGACTCTAAAGTTGACCTCCATAATTCAAGTTTACCTTCAACTCCCTCTCTAGTCTTATCAACAAGAAGAATATCATTAGCAAAAAGCATACATCAAGATACATCCTCTTGTAAGTGTCTAGTGAGAACATCCATGACTAAAGCAAAAAGATATGGACTTGAGGCTGATCCTTGATGTAATCCAACCGAAATAGGAAAATACTTGATCAAACAACCTTATGTTTGAACACAAGTAATAGCTCCTACAGACATATCTTTAATGATTTGAATATAAGTATTATTAACTCCTTTCTTTTCAAGAACTCTCCATAGCACTTCTCTTGAAACTTTATTATATGCTTTCTCTAAATCAAAAAATATCATATGTAGATCATTCTTATTCTCTCTATATTTCTCCATCAAACCTCTCAATAAATGTATGGCTTCTATAGTAAACCTACTCGGCATGAATCCAAATTGATTTTGAGAAACATTAGTATCACCTCGCAACCTACGCTCCATAACTCACTCCTATAATTTTAAAGCATGACACATTAACTTAATTCCTCAATAATTCGCACACTCTTGTGCATCACTTTTATTCTTAAAAATAGGAATTAAAACACTCATTCTCTACTGATCTGTCATCTTTTTAGTCTTTAAAACAGTATTAAAAAGTTCAGTAAGCCAAAAAATTCCTTCTCCTAAACATTTTCACATCTCTATTAGAATATCGTCAGGTCCAACAGTTTTTCCACGCTTCATTTTTTTAAAACATCTCTAACTTTGATTTTACTTAAACCCCGATAAAAATAAAAATCTTTATTTTCATTTAGGGTGATAAAGTCACTAAAGTCAATCGTATTTTGACATTCTTCATTAAAAAGTTTAGCAAAATACCTCATTCACATTTGTTGAATATCATCTTCTAAGAAAAGTGCTTTTTGATCTTCATCCTTAATACACTTCACTTGAACTAAATCCTTACTACTCCTATCTCTTTGTTTGGCTAACTTATACATATATATTTCTCCTTCCTTAATATCTATTATATTATATAAATTATTAAAAGCTAAGCTCTTTGCATTGCAAATAGCTTTTTTAAATTCCTTATGAACCTCTTTATAGTTTTCCCAATTATCAGAATTTTTACCTCTAAACCAATTTTTATAACAAATCTTTTTATTTTTTATCTTTTCTTGCACATTTGAATTCCACCAAGGGCGGAGGGAGGGGGGGCACATGCCCCCCCCCCCCTAAAAAAATTAGTTATATCTATAATTAACAGTGTAGCAGGTATGAGAGGAAAGGAAATTGCAGAAAACGAGGAAGGAAAAGCTTGTTGCCAATTTCATTCTAACTTGCTTTATCACTGTACCGGTACTTTTTTTTGTACTTAGATTTATATTGGTGTATGTGTTAACGTTGTGTGCTATAAGGTAGAGAGAGAGAGAGTTATTAGGTTCAATTGTTTAAATTCACAAAAAAGTGATATAAAGAGAAAATTAAATTAAATTACTTTTCCTTAAATCTATCTAATCAAGTACAAATTAATAATATAGTTTAAGGTCATGTTTGGGACGATTTACTATTTTTTAGTACAAAATTTTTAGTTGAAAAAAATTTTCAGCTAAAAAATTTCTTTAAAAATATTAAGAAAGTTGTCCCAACAAAGCCTAAATCGTTAGATATATTCAAAACATAAATAAGCAAAAATAAATTTGATGTGCCTATATATATTTTAAAATAAATTTGTTGATAATATTCATGGAATAAAATTTTGAAGTCAAAACAACTATAGATAATTATTTCTAAGAGCTAAGGGTGCCTATATGCTTTAAAAAAACAGTAAGAAAGCTGTCCCAAACAGTGCCCCCCTGAATAAAATTTCTAGCTCCGCCATTGAATTCCACCACCAACTATTTTTACTTTTAAGAGTTTTGACCTTCGAAACTCCAAACACATCTTTTGCAATATTCTTAATATCACAAGTCACTTTTTCTCATATAATATTGGAATTCTCATGTACTGACAAAATCTTAAGATTCAAATTCTTACTCTCAAAAATACTTTTGTTAAAATTTATATAAATGATTTTATTTTTTATTGATAAGAAATATAATTATAGAATGAAACATTAATTTTCTTGTTCTTGATAATAATTAATTTTAGGTATTATGAGTTTTTAAACCTTACCTAAAAATTTTAAGAGTTTTTTTTTTAATGTTATCAAGGCATCAATAAGAGAAGTGGATTCTGTCTAAAGAATATGTGAAAGGCAATCAAGTATTTTAGGATTTTCAAAATTATAATTATTTAATAAACGTGTCAAAATGGGTTAATATGTTGAATTTTGATATGGATGGAAATTGGTCTAATTTTGATCCATTTAAGATAAATTTGACCTGGTTAATAAATGAGTAAAAAAAATAGACCTGAACTCCACTTGTTGGCAACCTGGATGTTGTTGCTTGGATGATTCAGCTAAAGGCTATTGTATACATGACTTATAAAGCTCTCAGTTATTTTCATATTTTCATATGATTCAGACATCAAGTTCTTGTTCACATCAGTGCTTTTTAGACGATATTTGTGGTTACAGATCAAGCTTACTGTAGATTCAATATTGATAGATCACAAAAAAATCACCTGCATGAATCTCGAAGCAATCTTAGTTGGAAACTTTCAAAATTAAATTTGGGATCATCTGAACTTCAATTTTAGCAAATTTATAGTAAAATTGAATGTTTCGAAGAGACGAATCTAACGACATCAGAATCGGTCTAATTCAAACCCAAATAGGTCCAAATTGAGGGTCTGAAGCACATTTGAAAGGATAAAAGCACAAATTGGATGACCAAATGATATCCAAATATAGCATGCGTATCGTTTAAACGAGTGGCTCAATGAGGCGAATCCAACAAGCCAAAGGTCACCTAATTCTGATATCATTTGGCACATAAATGTTTGACAAACGCTCATAATTGAGGAGATTAATATGGGTGATCCGATTCAACACTCCCAACATGCCCTTGATTTTATTCATATTATCGAGGCATGCCACTCTAAAAAAACTATAAATGGACCATCCATTCTTCATATGAGGAGAAAGAAGAGAAGAGTTATGGAACTTTAAGAATCCTGAAGCTTCACCTCGATACCACCGCTGACGAATCTATGCCACCAGGTTGTTGTTGAGGAACCTCTGGCCGACAATGATCGCCTAACCTCTAATATGGAAGCCACTAACGATCCTTCCAACCTCAGTCGCTCGCCAACTATGGTCCTTCCAAACTTGAAGAATTTTGATGTCTCTTATAAATACTACACCCCTCTCTTCTATCTGTATGTGCGCTAAATCTTCGTTCAAAATAAGTATTGCTTTTGGTAATAGGAGCAGTGCTTGGTTTTAGGGGGGGTACCTCGGCTGAGCTATTTTAGTTTATTTTGAAAGTCTAGGTACTAGAAATCGTGGCGGTGGAACTTTGATTTTGCTGTTCTGTATGTTTCAGCGTACAACTTTTCCTTCAGTTTTTTTTTTTTTACTTTTTTAATTATAAGTTTAAGTTGAGTGTTGAAGCACCAATGTGTGGTGAAATTATTCTATGCGGATCTTGAACATCATCCAGAAACCAACCATAATGCACCACATCACCCCCTACTCGGTACTCGGCTCGGTACTGCTGGGTACTGCGGCTCGATACCGCTTGGTACCCGGCTCGGTACTGTTGACGTGACACATTCTAATTGGTCTCCGGACAGTGAATTGTGTTAGGCCTCGGTACAGAATAATCTCTCCCAATGTGTGGCCCGTTTTAGAGTGTTTGTGACTGTTATAATTTTTTATAAAAGTGATTTTAAACTTGTTTTGGGATAAATAATTTTTTTTTTTTTTTAAAAGGTTGTTATAAAAAAATAGCTTCATAATATAAAATTTTCTTTTAAAAAAAATAGAAAATAGAAATCTAACAAAAATTATGATTGCAATTTAAAAAGCAAAGTAGAAAGAATTATTTTAAGCAAACTATTAGTGATCTTTCTCTTGGGGCGTAATAAGCTAATTCTTCCATAATGGCTTATGAGTTAATTTAAGGGTGCGTTTGGGACAGCTGTTGCTTTCGGTAAAATATGTTGTGAAATTATTGTACAGAAAGCTGCTTTCTAAAGTTACTGTATAGAAATCAGTCAATTTTGTTTGGGTAGTATTACTACCGAACTGCTGTGCTGCTACTGTTTGACAACAAATTATCTTGTTACCCTTACATATATGAAGATGAATTAAATTTGTTCAAATTTATTTTTTTTAACTCTTTATGTTAACAATTTTGACTTAAAATCTAATTATTTTATAAATTATTTTATTAATTTATGCACATAAATACTATAAATTTTTTTTTGCCATTGTATTATCCTATTTCAAAATAATTTGTTAAAACTTTAGATTATGTAATATTAATTTATAATAAAACATTTTCTTGTAATAATACAAATTACATTTTTGGTTCATTTTTTTTAAAACTATATCAACAAAATGCTTGAAGAGCCAATGTTGGCGCATCAATATTTTTTTCTTAAATCTCTCCATCAGCTTAAAAATGTATAAAATCTACTTTACTTTGAGACATTAGATTATTTTGATAGAATAAACTTAGTTTCATCATTCCGATTTTTTCTTCATATATCTTAATAAAACTTCAATTATAACAAGCTCGAATAAAATTGAAGTAGCTGATAGCAAGTTTCATTAAATGATCAAATTCAACCTATACTAAACAATATATAAAAACAAATACTAATCAATTGCACCACTCATAATTCAATCTATAGCTTTCTTTGATGACTAAAGCTTCGTTTGGGACGGCTTTCCTATTGCTTCTTAAAGCAGCTTTTCAGTACAAAAATTTTAATTTTTATACTGAAAAGTTGCTTTAAGAAACAGTAGTAATGTCGTGCCAAACAAAGCCTAAGCTGCACCCTTCTAATAATTTCAACAGCAACTGCAAAATGGAAAACCATAAATTAAGCATACAGATCATATAATGTTAATGTGCATAGAAAGAAACTCAGTTTTGCATCTATGCATTTTGCTCACCTAACACTTTGTCCTGAATCCATGCTTGAGCACCCATCTCAACAATCTTTATAAAGTTATGTATGTGGGGAGAAACACAGCTACCTCAGAAGATAACTGCAAGCTCGTTGATTTGCTGTAGCGAAATTACTAACGAAGTTGCGAGATTCCGAAATGCTGAGTCAGTGTTGTTGCAGTTATGAGTTTGGAGAAATATCTAAACTGAAATGACGAGCGAGTCTGATGTAGCTGACAACTAGGTTCCCGAGCGTGGTAAGATGAGACGGAAGGAGCGAAGAAATGTATGAACTGATCTGATATAGCGAAACTTTGCAAAGAAGACAACGGATAATTCGCAGATAAATGTAAGGGCATTCACGTATTTCTCATACCTACGAACGAACAACGGGAAGCAGCGGGACGTAGGAGGCTTCCTCCGGACGTAGAAAGCAAACGCGGGACGCGGAAATTTTTAGACCGGAGCACGATCGCGTAACCCCAAACCACTTCTAGGTTATGTTTCGTGCCGCACAGTAGTAAAAAGCCGTCCCAAACGCACTCTAAATTTGACTAGCCCGCTCCTGAGTCAATTTATTTAAAAAATATTAATATAAAATATAATTAAGAAATATTAGAATCCAATTGATTAAATATAAAATTATTAAAAATAATTTAAAATGATATTTAATTTTCTTATTGTAAGTGATTTTTTATATTGTTCTTCTAATTATTTATTTTTTGTCATTTTATCACTACAATTGTTTGTATTTAACTTAAATTTTATTTTTCATAATAAGTGAGCCATCTTGTGAGCTTATTTGAACTCTTATAATCAAGACTTACGCTCCAATTTAAATTTGATTAATTAATCAAGTTTAAGTTGAATATGGCTAAAATTTGGCTCGACTTATTTACATCTATTATTCTTTTATAATTATCTTTTGATATAAATAAAAAATATTTGTAGTGAGGAAAAAAATCATAATCATATTCATGCAATGAAGTACTGATTGTAAAAAAATTTGGCATATGATTTTTTCAAAAAGAAAATCTTTAATATTCACAATTGTTTTGAAAAAATAACTGCCGCAATGTTGTACAGTAACCCTACGCTGAGCATCTAACTGTAGCTTGTGGTTGAAGTCAAAGCCTTTGACCAATTAAGCTTGAGAGGCTGGGCGGCTCACTTTGAATTTCTTATGTTTATCTGGATTAGGGATGCTGGAAGAGTCGTTATTGAGATGCTGATCAGCTCAAATGCAGGCGAATGTTACGTTAGGTTGGTATGGTTAGGGGTGTCGAAATTAGGTTACGGGTCGGGTTTGGAACAAATTCGACACTGATTCGCTACTATTTAACATGACTCAAATCCAACTCATTTTCGCAGACATATCAGAAACTTCAATCCGGACTCGACCCGTCAAATTTCTGGGTTGACCCGACCCGACATGAAATCTCATGTCTCGCCTGTGGGAACGCGCGAGCCACGAGAGAGGAAAGACAGCCTGCCGCCATTGCATGTGAAGATTACAATAGTGACACCTTGGCAGCAGTGCAGGAGACGGGGTGGATGCTGGCAACTTTTGTCGTTTTTCCTTTACTTTTGGCCGGAGCAGTTGAAGAAGCCATGGGAATGCGGGAGGGAGGAAAGACGGTCGCCGCCATCGCATGTGAAGATTATGGCAATGACAACAGGGCAGAAGTCGGCCTCAACGACAATGCAGGAGACGGGACGGGCTGGTGGGGTTTGGACTCTGGTTGGTCTGCAGGTAAAACTAGGGCAAAACCATGTCAAAACAAGGTTAACAGCAGTCCAGGTTGACCCGAACCCGACCTAATATTCATAATGGGTCGAAAATCAGAATCCGAGCCTAACCAGTTCTTAAAACGGGTTAACCATAACCCAAAAAATTCGAGCCGAGTTCAAGATGGGTTTTCGGGTCGTGTCAATTTTTGACACCTCTAGATATGGTACGTGGTAGCTAAGTAATAATCATAATTGATGAAATCTCTAATCAATAAACTATTGATAGATCTTGACTTCATAAATTTAATGAAGTTTGGACAGTTGAACAAACCAGTTATCATATTGACACCAACAACTTCATGAATGTAGCTCGGCTTGAACTATTTGTTTAGTATTTTGACTATCAATCAAGAGATATTGAATTCGAAGCTTGGATATGTGATGTGAGTGTGAGTTTGTCTTAATTGACTCAAAAATCCAAAAAAATAATCCTATATTTCTCTACAAATACTAACTCTATTTAGAGAATGTAGCGGTATTTTTTTTTTTACTTTAAAATATTTAATCAAAATTTAACAACATAAACTTAATTTTAAATTGAAATAACAGAGAAATGCGTACAAACTTTGTTTATAAAGTCAAAAAATTAATACAGCTTTTTTCCTGAAATAGCTATTCTGAAAAGAAACAAAATCAATATCTCTCACAGTGAAGAATCTAATCCAAAACAAAATGACCATAACATTCGCAGCAACAAAACCAAACTTCAGAAGTATAAAAGCAAACAATTAATCAAGAATTAAACCATCTGCCAAGCCACTCCAATCAGGCCAATGGCCAACACATAATCAGTCTTTCCAATTCTCCAAGAACCACTCGACTCAGGCTGGTCTGGCGAGCCCGACCAAGATGTTGGGCTTGATCCAACAAATGGTACACTCATTGGGGCCGGCGCCGGCGCTGGTATCATCTCTGGGTGAACCATGACACGCACAATGAGTTTCTGTCCAGCCTTACAATGGCCCCATTGACCACTTATGAAGTAGAAATAGCCGAATCGGTCGAACCTAAACGTAGTGTTGCCATCAGTGAACCTCAAGAGTGGGTTCATAGTGTTGCATTCGTCGTAATGGTCTTTTCCGACGACCAACAATGAGTCTTTCTCGTACTTGAAATCTATGTGTACACAAGATAAAAGTAAAAAAAAGATAGATTTTTTTTATTAGGCTCTAGTTGGAGAGAAATTATTACATGCGGAGTCCGAACCTTCTAGTTGGAGAGAAATTATTACGTGGGGAGTCCAAACATGAGCTACATTCAGACTGGGCACGTAATAATTTTTCCTATTTGAAGCAACTGCAACAACAGTCTAAAAAGAATACTACAAAATTATTATAAGAAAAAAAATTTATAAGTTTTTATAGGAATTCTAAAAATAAATAAATAATTAGAATCATAGCTTTTTCTTACTTCTACCATATATTTTAGTAGATTTTATTATAAAATTTATTTCTCATCACAAAAATTTTGAAGAGCAAAAAATTATAATAAAATAAAACTATATTTAATTTTAAAAATATAATAAAACATGTAACTGTCGAGAAAGCCGTTGAGGAGAAGGAAGAGCATACAAAGGGAGTCGCCGACGTGGAACCGGTTCCGGCCAGCCCACTGGTTGTACGTTTCCGACTCGAAGCCGGTCGGTTTCCTCCATCCCAGCGGTCCACCGACCCGAAACTGCGTAGCCGTTGCGGCGTCTTTCAGAAAAGCAGAAGCGGAGAGGAGAATGAGGAAGAAGAAGAGCTTGACAGACTGAAGAGAAGAGCGAGAAGCCATTGGAATTTTACGTCTGATTATCCACAGAGAAAGGAAGGAAGAGAAGAATGAACTGCAAAGTGGCTTTTTTCTCCTTCAGCCAACGCTTAATAGCCTGAAGAACGGTGAGGGAGAGTGGGGACGTGCATGGAATGGCTTAATGGGATTGACCAAATCAACTATGGAAACCGCTAACAACTGTTTGCATTAGGGACGGTTTATTATTGTGGGGATCATTAAGAAAATTTAGCTGTATTAAATTATAAGATTATATGCAAAGCAAAGAACTAATCTTGATTAGCAGGCTAAAAATTAACCTGATGAGGTTTACTGGATCCATATACCGACAGCATTTAATAAACAAATTGATAATAAGGTTGAATTGAAATGACAATATTTTAGGGTTTGGTTAGGAACGCTGCAATTTTTTAAGAAACTCGAAAACGGCTTTATTATAACTACCAGACAAACAAATTTAGGCTTCGTTTGGGACGACTTTCTTACTGCTTTTTAAAGCAGCTTTCTAGCAAAAAAATTAAATTAGAAAGGTGTTTTAAGATGCAATAAAAAAGCCTTCTCAAACAAAGCCTTAGTTGTAATAAGCAACTTCCTGCTGTAAAAATTTTGAAAAGCAACTAGAAAGTAATTGCTAAATGAAATTATGTTTGAGATCTGAAAAGCATGCAAGATGATGACAAAGCTGTCCCAAACATACTATTAAGCTTCGTTTGGGATGGCTTTCTTGTTGTTTTGTAAAGCTGTTTCTTAGTATAAAAATCTCATAAAAATAGCGAAAGTAATGGTCTAAAATTGTCCCAAACGAAACCTTGGGACGACTTTATTACTTCTTTTTAAAGCAGCTTTTTAATACAAATATTTTAATTTTTATATTAAAAATTTGTTTTAAGCCATCCCAAATAAAACCTTAATTATAAATTTTGTATAGAATCAAGTAGAGAGCTATTATTGAAAACTCCCGCTAGGGCATCATGCCCGCGACGGCTAGGGCATAACGCCACCGATTTGCTCGCGTCTCCAACGATTAGCTCACGATAACTCCCGTTCGCGACGGCTGGGCATCGCGCCGCCGCCTGGACTCTCGTCTCCGCCGCTAGGGCTTGCTTTCTTCAGGTTCCTGTCCAGGGAAGTTTACCCTCTCATTTTTCTGCCTTTTCCTTTCATTATGGTGGTTAGTCGTGTTTGTGACCCCGATTTTTTGGATGGGTCCTTTAAATCGCGCTCTTTTGTGGAAGCTTTATCTGGTTCTTCGATTTCAGTTGATTTTCCTGAGTTAAGAAAGGGTTTTTGTCGTGGTTTACCCTCGTTATGGATTTCAGAGGAAGAAATTTTAGCTCTGTCTGTTCCTTTTCAATTTGCTCTGGTTGGTTTCTTTCCTACGCGGCGCCCTTCACTAGATGCTATCCGGAAATTTTTTTGCAGCTTGAAACTGAATGATGAATTCTCTGTAACTGTTCTGGATCAATCTCATATTCAGATTAAGCTTTCTAATGATTTGGATTATAGTAGAGTTTTCAGCCATAGATCTTATATGGTTAATAACTGCTATTTGAAACTTACTAAATGGTCGCCGGATCTTGATGTCGGGGTTGAGTCTCCGGTTATTCCTATTTGGGTTGCCTTTCCCAGTCTGCGACCACACCTTTTTGCCCCTTGTATCCTTCATGCTTTGGCTTCGATGTTTGGCCGTCCTTTAAAAGTTGATAATTCTACATCTGTCGGATCTAGACCTTCTCTGGCGAGGGTCCTGGTGGAGATTGACATTACACTACAGGAAAAACGTCATTTTCCGGCAGACATTTTCGCCGGAAAATCCGCCGGAAATTGTGACGAATTTTTTTCCGCCGGAAATTCTGTCGGAAATGAGCTGTTTTCCTATAGTGTTACTAAGGACCTTCCTGATAAAATTTGGCTTGGTTCGGAGAACTCTGGGTATGTTCAACGAGTTTGTTTCGAGGAGGTGCCTGCTTATTGTGTTGTGTGTAAACGGCTTGGTCATATCAAGGGGGATTGTGGTAACTTTTCTGCTTCTTTGAATGTGCATAAATCTCGTGAGAATGTGGTGAAGCCTGTTGATGTTGCGAATAATGGTGTTGTTGCCAATTCCTTGGTCATTGATGTGGCGCAGGTTGCGTGCGATCTTCCCGATCTTGGGGATCGGCCGCTGCCTGTGTGCGGAAATTCTGAGATTTTGGAGTCTTTGGTCACTTCTAACCCATCCGTTTTGAATGTGGTTGATGTGGTTAATGCTGTGAATGATGTGCCTAGTAGTCGTGTTGGTAACTGTTCTGTCTTATCCCCCGATACAGCTCCTTTTGTACCTCCGGTTGTGACTGATGTTAATGACCATGGTTCTCCGGTGGTGGTGCCGGAGGTGGTTTTTGGTGCAATGAATGTGGTGTATTCTGATGGCTCGCCAATTTTGGGTGTTGTGAATTCTAATGGGGGTGTTCAAGGTTTAAAAGATGCAGATGGTGGTTCTGATAGTGTTATGCCTGTTGCGGTGGTGCCGGCTGAAATTGAGAAGGGAAGAGAGGAAGTTAATTTGAATACCAACAGTTTAGTTGTGGTCCCTGTAAGCGAGGTTGATTCCCAAGTGATGGCCAATTGTGTGGGTAATTCTTCTGGTTTGGATATTCGGAATCAGAATAATTGGTTGGTTGATTCGTCGGATGTGGAGTCGGATTCACAGTCTGTTGAGTCCGACAATGATTTTACTCTTGTGCGCACTTCAAATGTTGGAACTCGCGGAAAATTTTGGGGGAGAGGTCGACGCAGGAGATGATTTTTGTAATTTTGTTGAATCTTGCTGTTTCTTCTTCGGATTTGGCGGCTTTACTGTTTGATTTGCTGCTACGTCAGGCTTTGGGCTATGATGTGGTTGGGGTTCGCGTCCTGGTCCTTCTTTGCTGGTGGCAACCTTTTTCTCGGGGTGCTTTCTTCGCTTACTGGCGGGCTCGTGCGGGTCGCACTGGACGCTGATAGCTTTGATTTAGTTCTGAGCTCGTTTTTAGTTTCTACTTCTCTCTGTTGTCTATTTTTTTACCTGCTAGCTTTTCTTTTTTTTGCTGATGTAACCTTTATTTTTGTGTTATTAATATATTTCCTATTTAAAAAAAAAAAAAAAAGTAGAGAGCTATTATAATAATCAACTTTTATGGAGAGAGGATGACTTAGGATTGTGATATCACTATCATTAATAATAAGGGATGTTAGGCATCTGCCACGAATGATGAACTTAATTACACCTTGTGCATGTGGTGTGCCCTCGCTTTCATTTAGTGATTTATGATATTAGATTTGCTTGAAATAAGTAATTTTGTTGTGTTCATTTGTCTCAAAAAGTTTTTTCTTTAGATGAGGAAGATATCCTCGTTATTCTTTTGTTATGATTTTTATTGATATGAAGTCCTCGTAAATTTTCTGATATAATCAATGCATGAAAATCTAATTTTTTTCTCAAAATATAATTCGGTATTATTCTATCTTGTTCAGTTAAATAATAATTTGATTATATTTATATATGAATATACATGTATGTGTGTATATGAATATTCATAAAGTGTTTATATATGTATGTATAAATTGTGTATATTCTTATTCATTTATTTATATATATGAAATATGCAGGGATGTCAAAATAGGGTTTCGGGTTGGGTTTAGATCGAACCTAGGATTAACCCGAGTTCAAACGGATTAATCTGAACCCGACCCGATTTTGTAAATGGGTCGGAAATTCAAACCCAGACCCAACCCGTCGGTTACTAGGATAACTTGACATGTCCCGCAAAATCGGAATACAGCCAGCGCGACAAGTTTGAGTGCGAGCATGTGTGGGGTGCGATTACGAGAGCAGGGGAGCACGGAGTCCTGGTGCAAAGTCCGGATGCAAACACAACCTGCGCATGGTGAGGGCAAGCGCCGAGTCTGAAAGCGCAACTTGAGTGATGCATGTGGGCCCGAGTCTGGGTGCAAAGCTAGGATGCAAGCGTAGGAGGGCTCACTGCAATGGGGAGCGCTACGGGCGGGCGCATTAATGCGAGATAGAGTGCGAGCATGAGAGGGAGCACAATAGCCTATGGGAGTGCGGGATTATGGTGAAGGCGAGCTTTTTTGGGTCATTTCGGATTGATTTTGGGTTTCTGGACCAACCCAAACCTAACCCAATTTTAGAAACGGGTCAAAAAACAAAACCCAAACTTGACCCGTCTGATAAACGGTTTGACCCAAACATAAAATTTTGCGGGACAAATTTTGTGTCTGAGTCAAGTACACATAGCAGTATGTATATTCTATAATTTATATATGACTTAAAAAAAAATTAATGTACGAATAGTTTGTGTTCAGGTCAGTAAAATAATGAATTAAAAAGCCTATTTGATTTAACTCTGCAAAAATTCTACTAATAAGGAGTAGATATTTAGCTTTATTTGTTCCAAAATATGCATTAAGTACTCATAATATCCCATCTTTAGTTATTAGGAGAGTGATTCATGTTGCCTTTTATAAGATAAAAGGCCTTGGGACCTTATATTGCAATCTTTTGTGCTTACCAACGTGCATAAAGGGCATTTACTAGGCATTTGAAAGATAGATCTATCTCCATATTAGTTCAACATTTTGTACTAACCATACGAGAGAGAATAGGTGCCTTAACTTGCTTTCCCAAACATCAAACCAAACAGCCTCTTTTGTGGCTACCCTAAATATGAGAAGGGTCTTTATGGTGCCTTAGGGATAATATTCAATTGTGAGTTAGGTTTCGTTTGGGACGGCTTTCTTATTGCTTCTTAAAACAACTTTTTAGTACAAAATTTTTAATTTTTATACTAAAAAAGCTGTTTTAAGCAACAATAAGAAAACTGTTTCAAACGAAGCCTTAGTATTACTATTTAAATAAAAGACATCATAACAAAAACTTATCATAGTTTAAAATCATTGAAATGATGCAAATTGAGACAGTAAGACTTGCACTAG
The DNA here is from genome assembly GCA_022539455.1 of Dendrobium nobile. Classification (NCBI taxonomy): domain Eukaryota; kingdom Viridiplantae; phylum Streptophyta; class Magnoliopsida; order Asparagales; family Orchidaceae; genus Dendrobium; species Dendrobium nobile. The sequence continues at coordinate 38,475,000 of CM039728.1, read as the reverse complement.
TTCAACTTAAAGGCTTTGTTTGGAACGGCTTTCTTCCTGCTTCTTAAAATAACTTATTAGTAAAAATTTTATACTAAAAAACTGTTTTAAGAAGCAATAAAAAAATCGTCTCAAATGAAGCCTAAAGGTGGGTGACATAAAAGTGTTTGTATCTAACAAAATAGGCAATATGACATGCAATAAGTGACAATTCCCACATAATAATATGAAATTAATATGTTAGCACATAAATGAGAGTACCACATAATAAATTGTCATGATGTCTAATCACATGGTCACATAGGTTCCATTTGATATAATATTTTTACAATTTTCTACAACAGCTTTGTTGCATAAAAAAATCTTAAAAAAATAGTGAAAAAAAATAATGATAAAAAAACTGTAACAAATGATATTGTGAGGCCTAAATCAATAATCAAATTTTAGGCATTATGAATACAACCAATTCAACAAAACTTCAATATGAATGAAAGGAAGAGATTGAAACAGATTTTAAATGTGCTCAAAAAGGTTTCTACATCAATGGCCATAAATGCTTAGCAGATACCTTACTGTAATTATAAATCAGATTTGATGAACATAAATTCATTTTTCATGAGATATTTATAATTGATAAGAAGCATCTCTGACAGGCTACTATCTCATGATTCAAATGTTATTTGATCTATAAATTGTGATGTGTGCCAATAATTTTACGTTTCGTTTCGGACAGCTTTCTTATTGCTTCTTAAAGCAGCTTCTTAGTATAAAAATTTTAATTTTTAAACTAAAAAGCTATTTTGAGAAGTAATAAAAAGCCGTCCTAGACGAAGCCTTAATCATGTCTCAATAATTTTTAAAAATTCTCAAGCGCAACTAGCTCAGCCAAAAACTTCTTATCAGGGTAGACATTATCAGCTTTCATCCTCTCCCTGAGCCCATAAGCTGGAGTTTTGGCATTTTTGTAGGCCTTGGCTAGAAGCAGATACTGATTTACCCTACTGGGGTATTTTGCCTGTCTCAACCTGTCAAATATCTTCTCAGCATGATGGACATTACCAACTTCTGCATATTTATCCAACACAGTGATATATGAACTATAGAGAGGTCTACTTCCAGTAGGCCGAGCTGCTGCATTTTGCAATACAGAATCAGCTTTCTCCACTTCACCAGCTTCAGCAAACAGCTTTACAAGTGCATCCCAGGTTAAAGGACCAATCCAACAGCCATCATCAGACATCTTTCTAGCCAAATCCTTCCCCTTGGATACAAGCTTATGGTCTGCATAAACTTTCAGCAAAGCATTGTAGCTTCGAGGAGGAATCTTCTTCCATTTTTTCGTCATTTTTTCGAAGATATTCTCGGCATCGTCGACAAACCCTAGTTTTCCCCAAGCCTCTATAGCAGATGTAAAATCGTCGATACAGGCGGAAGCTTCACATGATTTCCATATCCTCCTCACATCATCAACTTTATGAAGTGAAGCATAAAGAGGAAGCAAAAACCTCCATGCATCAGAGTTCTCCCTGACACAATCACCTTCCATCTCTTTCAGTATTGCTTCGGCCTTCTCATTGCACCCTGCAGAAATGTAATGGCGTGCAACCATAGCTCGGAGAGGGTTATCAGGCACAACACCTTCAGCCTTCATGCTCTCCACTATCTTTTGGACGCCTGCAATGTCTTTAGAGAGACCTTTTGCGTCAATCAAAATCATGTAGGTGAACAGAGATGGTTTAATGGTATCCTTTTCCATCATTAAGAGGACATCAGGTATCTTCCTACGGTCAATCCTTCTGTAAAGCAGTAAGAGTTGATTGTAAGAAAAAGAACTAATTGAAAAGCCAAGGTCTCTCATTCGGGAAAACACTTGCTCTGCTTTCTCAACATTACCAGCTGCAACACAGTTAGCTAGGAGAGTTCTGTAGACCACCTCTCCCCTGAAGGTTTCCGGAACTTTATGGATGTAAGTTTCAGCCTTATGAAGGCCATCAGTTTTAGCAACCAAATCAAGATGTGAAGCATAATCTCGCTCCACAAAATTGAGACGCTTAGTTGATTCCAACCACTCCACAAACTGCAAACAACATGAAATAATTCTGATAAAATAGAAAGACAGTCGTCAAGATAACAATATATTTCCCTGATGTCCAGGATATAAGAAATTCTTCTACAAGCAGAAAAGCACTAAGTTAAAGAGAAGCTTATCTGTCATCACTTTTAACGCAATAGAAAATTAACTTCCAAGACCATGAATGGCAACAGGATATTGGAGAAGCCTAAAGCCAGCATAGTAGATGGAGTTCTGAAAATATATTTTGTTTCAATTGACCGATACGTGATGATCTTGGGTGACTCCTAGGAATCCATAATGTAGTGAATCTATTATCCTTAAAAGAGTGCCATATTAGAAACAGAGAATTTAAATTGGTCACTTAATTCGCATAAAAACAGAGAATTTAATTTTTAATTAAATAAATTTGATAAATCGAAGATAACAAGAAAATGGTTAAAATTCAAATTATGGAAAGATTAAGATTGTACAATTAGATAAAGTTTAAAAGAGTGCCATATTAGAAACTTGAATGTTATTTATGTATAAGTAAAATAAAAGTGATAAGTTAACAATCCAATTATGTTGTTAAATTGGTCATTTTTAACCAGAAAAATCATAGTTTCCAAGTGACATCAACAAGAAGTTCTTTCATTCACTCGCCAGCATTTCTGAGTTTATATATCTTCCATTCTTTTCTACAAAGGAAGCTAAATTGATTCATCAATAGCAAATAAAGGGCAAGTACACAACACCAAATTAACCTCAAGTTATAAATCATTGCCCCATTCCTTTGAGGTGGTTTTCATGATTGGAAACCATAACTGCAGGTTCACAAAGGCAATATTAAATTGAAGTCCATAAATGACAAATGCGTTGACAGGCTAGTCATGTCCAGAGCAAAAAAGCTTTGGACAAGATTTTGGACCTACATCCAACCAACTGCGAACGAAGTGAAAACTATATAAACTGTAATTAAATTAAATAGTGTTTAAAAAGAAAACTATCAATATCATAAATAATAGGTTTAAAATCTTTTCAAATATTAATAACTAGTAATTTTCATAAATTTTCAGGTTTCAACCTGAGCTTAAGCTTGGCCAAAAAAAACCATAGTTCAGATATGGCCTAATTCATGCCAGGCTTCACCACCCATTGATCACCTCTAACAACAACCTAATCCTTGAAGCAACCAATAAGGAACAATATAATATATGCTTACCAAAATCAGGTTGGTTTACAGAAATATATGAATAAGGATTTAGCTTCAATGTCATACCAGGAAAACTGAATTTGCTTGCAGTTCATTTAGTCAAGATTCATGTCAAACATGCAGGACACTGGTTAAGCAGGCAAGAATTTGCACAACATTCATTCCTTCTTTAGAATATAAAATAGGTTTATGAAGTATAATATAGTCTACATCATTCAATTCTTCTTATACATAATAATTTTCTTAAAGAGAAAGAGGAGAGGTTTTCAAGTCCACCATCATCAAAATTTCAAACTAAATCACGCTGTAAATTCTCTTTGTTGCATGAAAACTGAGGGGCATAGAGTTTCATAAGTTTTCATATTGATTTGACATCCATCAAAAAGAATTTGTTGCTAATGAAGAACAACCAAGAAAAATGGATAAAATTCAGTTTACCTATGCATGAAATTGATTAAAACTATCAATGTATGGTAAATATTATTAAGCGTGTTCATACAATCCCAAGTGAATTCAAAGAACTGAAAAAAATCATAAATCTCTTCTTTAAGTGTTGAGACCAACAATCCTGAAAAAAAATTGTAATTATGGATAAACAAACAATTTTAAAAATGCATCAAATCTTGTACGAAATTAATTTTGATGTTGTTGAAGAGGATGGGCAATCATGAACTTGGAACTGACACCATTTGTCTTGGACTTTAAGAATAGAAAATCTCTCTCTTCCTCACTCTCTCACACCCTCCCTCCCTCCCTCCCTCTCTCTCTAAATTATTTACAAGTTGAGATTCAAAAATTTTCATAATAATTTAACCATACACTAAGAATATAAAAAAATGATGATCGGCCAATATAAAGAAGCCCTCTTAAGAGTCTCATTATATTCGTATATTTCATCAATCAAATTCATCAAATATACTCTTAATATCATCAGGAGTACAAGTACTTAGTTCCAAGTCATTTAAAAGTCTCTAAGGGGTTGCAATTTAAATGTATTCAAAATACGATGAAAATTTTGTGTTTGGTTTCTTACAAAGTAAAACTAATATTTAAACTGCAGTGGTGGTGGTCAGCAATAGGGGTGATGGCAGCGACAGCAGGCAACGGCAACAATAATGGCTAGCAATCATCATCTAGCAACAGTAGCAAGTGGCGGCGCCGATATTCATTCTCATTTTCATGGGTTGTCATATTCACTATAGATGCTAGTACGTGTTCTATCACTTGCCTTTGTTTCCCTTGTTGGACAAGCAAGCTTTTGAATTTGGTTTGCTATCTTGCGGGTTTGTCCAAGTGTAGGTTTTCCTCTTGAATGTAATTTTTTTATTTAAATCATATTAATGGGTTCATGTTTTATATGTACTTCATTTATCATTATTATCAACTTTGATAAATGTAACATTAGTTTGATTTATGTTTCTCTTTTTGCCATAATGGCCAGTATCATATTTTGTTTCAATGATGGTTATATTGTTGACTTACCAGTTACCAACCATGTGTGATCATTTTGCCATTATGTATAAAAAATTACATAACTAGATACATACTCTAGCGGACATCAGATGAACTGCTTTTATTTGCACACAATAGATTATTGAGAACAACAACTCATGCTCACTTAACTATAACATAAAAAAAAATGTAAGCCAACATTATTTTTGGTGCATTATTTCTCTTAAATAATAATAAACATGCAAATAAAAGCTATAAATATTTCTAAAGGCACACCTGCAAGGCCTTATCATACAATCTTCTCCGTCGAAGGTAGATCATTGCAACAGAGATTTCACTCCGATCCAATATATTACCATGCTTAACCCAATCATTAAGAGTAATACTAATAGAATTGTATGGAGCTTTCATTAGATCCATGACCAAAGGAGATGCTACTTCTCTATCTCTTGAGCGTTTCTCAACTGGATCTATTGAACTAGCTTTTGAGTCTATTTCAGGCAATTCCTCTTGAACTAATTGCCCTATATCCATTCCATCAACAATACTTCCATTTTTATTATGGTCAAAAGCTGCATTAGAATCAGAAAAGCCCTGCTCATCAAGTATATGAATTGTCAAATCTCCAGCCTGTGAAGAAAGCCTCCGATACATAAGATTGGACCTGATATTAGAGAAAGGTCCAAAGAAGAATTTCTTTTTGTAAATACATAGTCCATAATACTGGTGATGTGTCCAACTTTCACCATTTGAATGCCCCAAGTTGTAGATCGATGCAACTGGGTTGCTGGCACATGATACTAGAGCAACCATATTGCAAGAATCATGAATCCTGTAAACAAATTAATATGTGATATCAAAAATTGATGTCCTTTTTTTTTAAGTTTGTTTAACAAGTTCATTTATCTTATCTGATGAGTGAAGGACAAGAAGAAAATAACATTCTATACAAATATTAAATTTTTACATAGCCAAATGTTACTTAATTTCATTTGAAAATGCGATTTCACTCTATAACATGTTATTTCTAGCAAAAAATGGTTTCAAGATAGACATTCAAACTGATCGAAGTGTCATCCATGAGTACAAGCCAATCCCTTGTGCTTTGGAGGTGCCGGTGAGTAGTGGTGAGTAGTGCTGGTGGTAATGGAGAAAAAGTTGGTGGAAGATGATGTAGCTTGGGTAGGGTAGAAAGCAATGTAGAATCATCAGATTCTACAAATTTTTAGACTGTATATAAGGTATTGAGTCTAAAAAGCACAGAACAAAAATTGTGAGATTTTTATGAGAAATTCGAGGAATATGCATTAAATATGTTCAGGAGGACAGAGTAGGTATTGTATCTAAGAAATTGTTCTTAATGTAGTAATAGTTGGCTCGGAAAAAAAATGATGTGGATAAAGAAAGAAGATGAAATGGAGATGATAAGGAATTGCACTTAAGTTTCTTGGTGGATAAAAGAAGGGAGGCATGTGCTATTCCCCCCTCCACCCCCCAAAAAATAGTGGGTTGAGGAGGAGAGAAAGGGAGAGATACAATGCTTACACAACCCAAATAAAGTAAGAAAGAGAAGGGTGAATGACCACCATAAGTGAAAGAGGGGATATAACGCATCTTGCTCGCTACTTTTGTATTCTTAAATCATCCATTGATATTCTCTTACAAGCTTCATTTGTTTATAAGAGGATTTAAAGTGATGAAAAAACAAAAGGAAAGAACCAAAGGAAGGCAATAAAAAAAATCAAAATGGTCTTTTAAAAGTTTTTTTTTATTCTAAAATGATCCTCTAAACAAAGCAAAACTTAATTGCACCTATACTATATGAATAATCCTAATACAGCAGATGATAAAATGTCCAAATTTGGCGGGTTAAAATCAGGCACTTAATGACATGGCGAATAATTACATCCATCATCATTATCATTGTATGTTCCCAATACGTCTACAATAGACGCATCTGAGGCCCAACCTTTGCTTTTTCTTACTGTAAATAGGTATTTAATACTGAATCCCTCCACTTTCTCTCTAAGATGGACCACCATTATACTAATTTTCTATAAAATAGTACATCCTCACAACAAGGCTAAGCTCCAAGATTTTTTTTTTCCCTTCTAAAATTTTCCACATAAAATTCAGTGCATCTTCCATGGTATATGTGAACTGAAAAAGCTCTAAACTAAGACAAAAAATGTACTCAAACTCTATCATGTCCTGGAAGTCGTTCTAGTATGCAACAAGTTTAGCCAATTAATAGAAAAATGCCCCAACTAAAAACCTTGTTTAATCCGGTTTGATGAAGAATAGGATAAACTGCACTGCAATGAAAAATTGAGCCTCTTGACCGACTTATTAGAAACATAATATCATAATATGATATCAATATATGGCCGCATATGTAGCGGCACTTTACTGTAACTAAAATCTATTTATAGGATGTAATCGGTGAGAAGCATAATAAGAAAGTTTTCAGTTTCTGTCTTCTTGTTTAGTCTTAAACCCTCTTCTTCTTCTCCCATTCTTGTTCTTTAAACTTCTACATGGTATCAGATATGGATTAAAGATCCAGGGTATTCATGGCTTCATCATCGTCGACTACCCAACATTCCGATCACCAGGAAACAGCGACGTCGGATCATGCCGACACTGCGTTCAACCTGAAGTTTGTGCTCGCAAATCTCAAAAACTTCGTGCAGAATCCGTTAACTACTAAGAACTACTCGGTATGGCGTTCTCAAATCGCAAAAATCTGTCGAGCGAATGGCTTCGAGTCGTTTCTTGACTCGAACAATCCGACTCCGGATAAATTCATAACCAGCCAACTTCTAGGTGCTACAAACGTAGTCACAACCTCCCCACCATGATAAGAACTTAGTTATCACATGCTAAAACTTGAAAGAAAATAAATGACTCCATCACTTTGAAGAAAGACCATTAATTCAATGTCAAGACAAATGAGATGTTCTACTGAAGAAACATAGGGCAACGGGAAGGAAATATGTAACCTCGCAAGATTCGCAGTTCTGCCGAGCGTCCTCATAACTTCTGGACTATGCGAGAGCTGAGAAAATGAAGAAGAACTGGAACATAAACGGATGCCCCAAAAAAAAAAGAAACGGAGTAACAGTAAATGAACCTGCATCTCCCCTTCCGAAAACCGCAAGCACAGTTGAATAAAAACCCTAATAAATGCCTGCATCAGCTTAAAAAGTAAAATCCCATTTCATCCGGACAGCATAAAACTTCGATTTTGGGGGTTTGGCATGTTGGCAAGGATGAACAGGGAACGGGTAAAGTGACAATTATCAAACAATAAAAAAAAATGGACACACCGTTCTCCTTGGATGGTTGAGAGCTTAGGCTTCCAACTAAGAGGTCCAGGGTTCGAGTCTATGTGTATGCATTGTGTGTGTAAGTTTGCCTTAAATGGCCTAAATGTCCCAAAAAAAAAAAAAATGGACACCCCATCTTTATTTTTTAAGGACTGTGCTTTAGTTATATTAATTTTGAAATAAAAGTAATATTATTATTTTTAAAAACTAAATAATTTTGAGATTTTTTAATTAATATTTTATCAAAATATTATGACCTAAAATTGCTCTATATTAGGGTTATGATTTGATATTCTACTTAGAGTGGAAACCTAATTATTATATTTTAAAAATAAGTTTGTGTATGATTGATGTTATTTTATTTTGCAAGTTTTCAAGTGAAAGAATATTTTAAAAGATGGAGATAGTTCGTCAGCTTAAAATTAAAAATATATCGAAAAACGCATATATATTAGCAGCAATTTATAGAAAATGAAAATTATTTTACGTTAAAATTAATGGATAGGGTAAAACTATAAAATTTGATATAGTCGAAATGATTCAATTAGTCTTAATCATATATTACAAAAAACGTTAATCATCATAACTTAGTCAGGCATTAATACAATATGGCATATACAAATTGTTAATATATCTTCCATGTTAGAGTAGGAGACTTTAGATGCTTGAGTTATCATCATATTATAGTGGGCGGCCATCTCATCAACTTTTCTTATAGAAGAAGAGAGTGGGTGATCATTAAGAAAACATTGAATTTTGGTAATTGACAAGCATTAGGTATCAATTATTGATAAGTGTTAGATGATGATAGATACCATATGGTTCTTTTTCTGAAATAGAAAAACAACGAAGAAGGAGGGCTTCTTATCTCAGTCGCTGCAAACAAAGAAATAACGATTAACACAAAATATTGGGCACCAGGCAACGAGTGGCGACCAACATAATTATTTTTTTTTATTGAAAGGGTGACCATCAATTAGGAAGGGTATGGTCCAAATTCAATTACTCATAAATATTGAAGATTTGGAAGGATTGGACAATGATCGATTAAGAACAACTTAATAATAATAGATATTTGGTGATGGTCAAATATTTTCTTGTTTTCTCTTCTTATATGAGGAAAAATCGACACACATGAAGGTACACATTAGATGTTGTTGGTTGGCAGACATTAAACATTAATAGGCATTGGTTTATGTAATGTCAAATACAATGTGTGATGATTGATGGTATGCTCCATCATTCCCTTATATTAGGGATAAAGACAACCAAGAAGGCTTGTGACAAAGGTCAATGGCTAATAGACATTGGATATTGACGTGCGCTATATGACAATCAACTAGTACCATCAAGCATTGGGCGACTGCCAATGGTTTGCATTGTTGTTCACCTTATAAAGTGGGATTCAGTGTCAAATATCAATGGTTGATTAACATACAAAAAATAGTAATTGGCATGTGCAAATCAATAGATGGTAAGGAAAGTGGGTTTGGTAATATTGGGAAGTTTGACTCGACATTTCTCCTTAAAAGAAGAGAGATTGAATGGCCAAGATAGTTGGTGTCAATCATTGATAATTAATTGACTTCAAGCGATGGTGATGAGGGCATCCATGTTGGTCATCAAATGGCTTTGGAGTTGGTTGGCGATGGGTGACAGTGTTGAGAAATAGTAGGTGTTGAGGTTAATTGACAATCCATGTCTAGCAATGGTGTAAATTAGACTTAATATTGGTCAACTATTGATGTCAACTAATGACCAATAAGCTATATAATTATCTAAGTATGGTAACTCTCTATACCAAAGTCCTATTTGAGATATATTGGGATATATAGATGTAAAGATATTTCTATGTTTCTAAAGGAAGCGCAATGGATTTTTATGTCAAAAATCAAGACATTATCGAACTTTATCCCTCTTGATAATTTGATTTTTTTTTAATTGTAGTATTCTAATTATATATGCATGTAATTATTAAGCTTATTAGATATCTCTATAATGATATCAAAATGTTATTGGTATTGTTGGGTTTGTTTCATCGAAATGCTTATTTTAATTATAATTTTCTCACAAATAGAGTTCTAGAGATGTTAATGTTGAATCTAAATATTTTTTCTTTGAATACTCAAGTGTTTTGACATCAAAAAGGTTGCAAAGAGATTTGTGTTTAATTAGATATATTTCTTTAGAGTATGTCATTGTCCCTTATTTTTAGATGTTGATATATTTGAGTTCAAAGTAACTATGATCCTAAAATTTCTTATTTATAGAGCCATAATTAAAAAAAAAATTATAAGTCAAAACCAATCTCTTGATGACCATGCAAACTTCATCTTAGGGTTGTGAATCGAATGATTATCCCTTGTTTGTAATTTATTAATTTAGTGAAGTTTGTGCACCATTTGGAAAAAGAAAAAAAAAAACTAAAAAATATTGCTTAAAGTTTTTAAAATTTACTTGAGTATGCTTTTAGAGGCCCTATTTTGGGTACATAAGTGCCTAGATAAAGTTTGGATCATCAAAAAAGGATCTTAAGGGGTTAATAAGTTGTTAAAAATGCATTTCCGAACCCAAAAAATTTGGGCTATGCATGCAGGTGAACCCAGGTGGTGTAATAATTGATTGTTGATTTTGGTAGCAGTGTGCGCATGCACGCATTATTCATATTTTTAACATATAGTTTTAGATTTTTAATTCATTTGAATTTTTTAAAGACATTTTGTATTAAAAGCTCATTTATAACGAGATTTTATACTTATTTAAGACTTAATAATATATTCATTTAAGACTTAATGATACATTAATTTCAAATTTTAATTACTTAAGACTTAATAATATATTCATTTAAGACTTAATGATACATTAATTTCAAAATTTAATTACATGATCAATATTTCATAAATTTATGTAAAATTTATTTGACATTTTGTGTTAAAGATCCTAAGTCCCAGGTAAAATTGACTTTATATACTCCATAAAGCTTGAAATTGGAGAATTATGTGAGCAACTTTATTTATTAGAGAAATATTCTCAAAAGTTCTATTTACTCCAAAATATCTTAGCTCTAAACCATGTGATGTAGCACCAAGACAAAGCCAATAATAAAATCATAAATCAAGGCCTACATCAAGATTTTAGCCATCTATCAAGCTCAACTCTTCATGCAAACTTATGGATGTCCCATAATTTTTTTTAATCTTGAGATAACAATTAAAATCTTAATTTAAGGTTCCTTGATGGGTGTATAGACCATACCAGTTAATAAGGCATAAATCTTTATAAATTAATTGATTTCAAGACCATTCTACTTGCTTTATTAATTTGGTCCATTTGTATTTTCTTGTATTTGGAAGATATATATATATATATATATATATATTGCATTAGGATAACTCAACAATTTATGTAATAGTATTTAATTGGCTCCTAAGGCCCTATGGCATTTCAAAATTGTATATGCATGGAAAAGGCTATGTTATTGATTTGCTCAATAAAAATTTATTTTGCTTATGCAAATTTCATATGAAAATGCTAGTTGCTGCTCTACTATTTAGTGAAGCTTAATGATTATCTTCTAATACTTTGGCGAGTCATTAGTCATAATTTCTTATCCTTAATCCTCATCTTTCCCCGCATAATTTTATCTTCTATAAATAAACTCGAGCTTAGCCTTCCTCAACACCAAAACCCATCCAACATCTTCTAAACTCACCCATATATTCCCTCACATCCCTCATAATATTTAAAGGCCTCAACTTCCCAATAAACCTAAGATATCATAGCCAAAATTCTAATATAGAGATGTTATTTCATTCTTGCTATACGGAACCAAATTAAAAATATCATAAATACTGAACCACCAATATAAAATTCATAAAAATGACACCATTAGTTCCCTAACATTCCAAACTATTGTTTTAAAATTCCTCATAATTTTTCTCTTATAAGAACTCATCTTTCAATTGTTTTGAAGTTTCGACTCAAAATCTATACAAAAGTTGAATTCTTGTTTTATCACCACACAAATAACTCTTTCATCTCAACTCTAAGAGGATACCAATCAAGCTGTTTCCTTCATGAATAAGATCTTATAAACCTACATCACTATGTGCTGCTTTTAATGTTGTTATCACCAAATTAATTCTAATAACATTCGAATTAGGTTTGAATAAACTAGGATTAAGATAGAGGAAAGTATGATTTTTTTTTTGAGGAAAGTATGATAAATAACTTGATCCATGATTAAAGACTATTTGATCATAATAAAATATTAATCGTTCATATTCCAATTTTTTTTTTTAATCATGGTTCAAAAAATATAATCGAATGAAACACTATTAGAAAACATATAAAATAATTGAGTTGCATTTTGGAATAGGGTTCATTCAATATTTGAACTTCTTAAACAACATATGATAATATTTCATAATACAATCACAAAAGCTATAATACTGAAATAAACATAATAGAGGATACAATTTAACTAAAAAAATATTATGTTAAATTAAATTATAGTAATGATTACGTATAATCACAACACCTATATCATTATAAAATGTACATTGAATAGCACATCCATATCTATATTGCCATTAAAAAGTGCTCCTAAAGATCATCATCATTAAAACCATTTTCATCAAGTAATAGAAGATGCATTTTTTATTTATAATCGTGAGTTTAGCACTGATCTTCAAGCACATCCACATAAAATAGTGTAATCCCTCTCTACATGCATGATGTTGTGCTCTTGCCTTACATATCCAATATAACAATGTCATTAGCCTTAAATTGCTCAAATTGCCTAACAATTTTATCTGTCACACCAAAAACTCAATATATAACATGAGCATACATTCGCATGCAAAACCCAACAAATAAAAAAAAAAGGCGAGTCAATCTCAAAAGAGAAAGTGCAAAATAATAAATTTGAACTTAGCTTGAAATTTCATCAAATATTAATTGAAGCTTGATCAACCATTCAACCTTGTCATAAGTTGTTTGACTATGATCAAACGATCTTCGAAAACATGATAGAAGCTTCTTTAATTATTGTTTGATCTTCTTTTGAAGTACAAACAAACTTTGAATAAGCTTCAAAGAGTACTTGATATTATGCTGAACAAATCTGAATCAAGAAAATAATAATATTTAAGTATAAATATTGCATTTGAACGTTGTCTTAGAACTATCCCTTGCGAATAAGAGGAGCAAGGAGTGCTTGGGAATATGGATCCATTTCTTGCCTAAAAAAACAGCTTATATAAACTAACGTCTCTTCAAAGTTTAGGGTATTTTGATCTAAAAAAAATTTTATGGATATTTTTTGAAGAAATGAAATATTAAACTTAATTAGTGTGAAAATTTTATTATATGATTTTTTTTAAAACGTTACTTGAAAAATAAAAAAATACAATTTTTAAAAAAATTAAAATTAAAATTTCTCTCTAGCAGAAGCATATTTACTTCTTTTGCAGCACACTCCTAAATTAGTACACAGCAGAATGTTATATTTTATAATCTAAAAATATTTATAATAAGATAGTGAAATAAATAAATACACTTATTTTATTTTATGAAACCAAATAATACTAATTATTATAAATACACTACTTTTATAAATAAACTAATTTTAATGTCAAAATAAATTATTACAAAAAAACCGCTTTTACTTTACTTTGGATTTAACTAACCAAACAAAGGAAACAATTTTCCTGCGTTTATTTTGCAGACAACCAAACAGTCTCAAAGCATTCAGAATGAATTACATTTACTTTACACTGTATTTCCTTTTCAGGCAACCAAATAGCCCATAATTATATTTCTTTAAATTTGTAGAAAATATAATAAAATATATCATTCTTAAACTTAATTTGTATTATGAAAAAGTAAAAAACTTATAAATTTTGTATTTCTAAAATTATATAATTATTTATACGAGCTCCACTTGGTTTCATATAAAATGTCAAAATGAAAAAACCTAAATCGTAATCCGATAATCCCCAATTCGAGCACAACTCTTCAATGGCTTCGCCTCACTCTTTTGGATCCCGCAGCTATTGTCGCTGGTAAAAAAGATCGTTCTACAGCTCTCGCTGCTCTTGAAGTGATCCAAGGTTTCGGATCTCTCTACTCCCCGCGGTCAAAGCTCTCGGCGACTCTCGCTACACTTACGACTCGCAACACACTCGAAGGCTAACTCGGCAAATCTCAAAGCTAAAGTATGTATAGTTTGTATAAAATACGTTGATTTATTTCTGGGTTGAGTCGTATGAGCTGTTGAGCCTTATTTTGAGGGAAGAAGGTGAAAGGTTGATGACGTATTGAAGTACCAGGGGCGGAACCCTCAAGGGCCGAGGAGGGCAGCGCACAAGGGGGAAGCGAGAAGAAACTGGAGCGGAAGCGTAGGAGCTACAGATCTTGATCGGACATAGGGAGGTGAGTTGATGAAATGGATCCTTCTCAGTTCTCTATTAGGTTTACAAGGGTTTCAGATAATCGTGATGTTCAAAACCTTAATATATTTTTTTTAATGAAAGCGGTTCAAAACTTCGTTCTTTCTCTTCGGATCGGTTACTGGCATGATTTACTTGGCTTCCTTATTTTCGTAATCCTTTTATTTTAAGATAGTTGCTGTAAGAGGGAAGAGAGGGCCAATGCTTAAAATAGTTGTTGTAGGACGGAAAAAGGGAGAGAGGGAGGGCGGCTGACATGGAATTAATGCAGGGAAAGTAGCAAAATTGCAAATTTTTGTAGTTGATTCCCTTGTACTAGTTAGTAGATCCTTAGTATAGTTTCAATGACTGAAAGAGCTGTAGAATTACTGCAATGGCTTTAGAAGCACCAGATTTGCTTCTCTCGATTGTTTAATGCTTGATTCCAAAAAAATTTTCCTCAAACTTCTTTTTTTTTTTTTAAGACGTTTATGATGATTACAAACTAAATCATTTTTTTTCTATAATAATGTTAAAATTTTTCTGCTATAATAATATAGGAATTATGTATGGTTCAAAGGTTCAAAATGTAATGTTTTAAGTGAATATATTTGTTCAGACGTTTTGTTATTTGATGAGATATGAATCGACAATGTCGTGGTATACATAATACATTAAACATTTGGAAATGTGTAATGCAGCTTTTGTTCACCAAAGTTTTATGGAACATTGAAGTGTTGCTTCCAAACAAATTTTTGTCTAGAAAAGACCTTAAGAAAGCTTTAGAGTTTAGACGGTTTTCATGTTTTTATATACATTATACAACATATCTCCAAATAATTTGACATAATATGCATTAATCATATTTTATGAATAATACGAAGAATTAATCATATTTTATTTAGTTCCTAAACATATAGATTTTCCAATTTTTTTCATAGGATATATCAAATGGAGCGTTATTTAAAAAGGAAAGTACGTTTGGAGATTGATATTAACAACCTCCCAGCTGATCCTGGAACTCGACCTTCAATTTGGTGTTACGATGTAAATGAAAGAGATAAAATTTGGAGAGCATATCTATTGAAGGGACCCCATCAACCGAAAAGCCATCAATTCCCTCAAACAGTATTTGACAATGTTGCACGTAGATTTAATCTAAAATGATTTGAGGAATATTCTGATTGGTTAGAATACAGTGTGCAGAAAGATGTTGCTTTTTGTTTGTATTGCTACTTGTTCAAATCTAAAGATAAAACTATTATAGGACAAGGTGCGGGAGACTCATTTATTGGAGAAGGGTTCAGAAATTGGAAGAAGAAGGAAAAATTGTTAAGTCACGTTGGAGATCATAATGATGCACATAATAATGCTAGACACAAATGTGCAGATCTGATGAAGACTCAAGAACAAAGTATTCAAGTTCTATGGTTGAGCAAAAATGAGAAAAATAAATAAAGATTAGAGGGTTATGTTTACTGTTGCAGTAGATTGTGTACTATTTCTGTTACGCCAAGTGTTTTCATTCCGTGGTCATGATTAGTCTTCCGTATCAGAGATTTTGTAAATAATTACAGATGATGAGGGATAATGGATGAAATTCCTTATTGGAAAAAATATCTCGTTTTTGTAATGTTTTTGAAATTGATATTCCTGTTATGAGTTCTACATTCAAAGCCCGTCGACGATCAGCACACAAAAATGATGACATAACAAATTTACATCATTATCGTTTGAAATTCTTTTACAGTGTTATTGATATGCAACTTCAAGAGCTGAATAATAGATTCTTTGAAGCTAGTACTGAATTGTTTCTTTGTATATCATGTCTAAATTTTAGTAACTCATTCTTTGCTTATAATAATGAGAAATTAATTCGGCTTGTAGAACTATATTCAGCTGACTTTTCTATAGTTGAACTTGTGGCTTTAGAGCACCAGCTATCAACATACATTCTTGATATTCGTACAAGCGAGAAGTTCTTATATTTGGAGAGCATTGTTGATCTAACAAAACAATTTGTTAAGGTTAAAAAAGATATCGTGTACCCCTTAGTTCACCGGCTTCTTGTTTTAGCATTAACTTTGCCCGTTGTCACCGCTACAGTAGAGAGAGCATTTTCAACAATGAAAATTGTTAAACATAGATTACGCAGTAAAATGGGTGATGATTTGCTCAACGACTGTCTAGTGCCATAAATTGAGAAAGAAGTATTTGATTTGGCTCCAAATGAAGTTGTAATGCAACATTATCAGAAAATGCAAAATAGAATGCAATGCTTGTAATTTTTTATTGCAATATAATGATTTGTTTGAATTTTGTTATATATATATATATATATATAATATAATCTTTTTATAATCCCCCCTAAGAATTAAGGCCGGTTCCCTCCATGTGTAGTACATGGAAATATGATAAGTAGTTATAATTTCTATTGGTTCATTTGCAACCCTAATCTCGCTGCTCCTTTACCATTCTCACTTAAGTAGTAATAAAATTTATCTACACATTTTCCCATGCACAATTTTGTTGGTGGTTGGATGATATATCCTATGATAGTATTATGCTCTTGATTTTTTTTTTAAAATCAATCAATTATGATAGTAATATATAAGGTTTGGTCATTACATTTAACAAAGAAAAATGAGAAATTTCTGTTGAGTGTCTGTATCTAGATAATTTTTCATTTTCATAAAATATCTATATAAAAACTGCTTACTGGTTCCTTTGGGCTATCTTTCTTGCTCTGCAATCTACTGTATTTGATGGTTGTGATGCTTCTTATTTCTTATATCTTATATTAATGTCATGTCTTACATTTCATTGCAAAAAGGTTGTTAATTCATTAGGGCGAACAACTACTCCCCTGCAATTTATAATATGAAAGTCAATTTAGTATTGGATCGTTTTCGTATCCAAGAATAGTAATTGAAAAAAGGTATTATAACATCAATGATGACCATGATAACCCTTATACAGAGAAGCAATGAGTAAATATCATTAGTATGGCAAAAGTTTACTTTGATAAAAGTTAAAACGTAACAATGAGATTGAGAAGATGTAATGCAATCATTATAAGCATAAACTCTCCAAGGGAAAAGGGGTGCAACTTCATAGTACAAACAACACTTACTTTATTGTGGAAGAAGGGTCCAAGTTTAAGGGCTTACTTAATATTTTTGTATAATCAATATTGCTAACAAGTAAGTTTGATTCTATAAGTAGTGTTAATGCCTTTTGCCTCCATTACATAGCTTTATTCTATTATTGCCCCACTGTAACTGAATGACATTAAATCTTTGCACTATCTTCCTTGCATATTTTTTTAAAGTTCTTTTTTTTGAATTTTATAGACAATCATTTTTTGGTCTGATCTTTCTGTTGAAGCTTCAGAATTGACTAAGGCTTCATTTGGGACAGCTTTCTTATTGCTTTATAAAACATCTTTTTAGTTAAAAAAATTTTAGTATTAGAAAATTTTATACTAGAAAGCTACTTTAAAAACAGCGAGAAAGCCATCCCAAACGAAGCCTAAGACATTTGGGTTTGAGGGGATAGAATTTTGTCCCAATTCTAGTTACCATGTTCTAGTATTAGAAATGACATTTGTTTATTAGATTTAAATGAAAATTGGACTCTTAATAGGACACAATGAAGAAAAATGATTCATGTAGATGACCCCATGTAGTGGAATAAAGGCTTGATGTTGTTATACTAGTTATTGTTTTCTACCTCCATCTGCTTTGTTGTTTTCGCATTACCATCTATTTTTTTCATCATGCCTTTTACATAGTAAATGCTTGCTATTTTTGCCTTCCATATCGCCAAACTTTAATTAACTCTTAAATTATTAAGTTAATCAATATTTGTTCTGTTTTCATCACTTGTCAGCATCTTCTTGAATCTTGACATATAATGTTATTGAGATTGCCCGTATTAAGATAATATTTAGAATTGGTAGCTCCTCATTTTATTCAAAGTGGTTTGATTTTTATTCCCATTATAGATGCTCTGCAATTCTCATTCAGATTTTTTACAGAGAGAAGATGATCAATTAGGCCAATATTTTGTTGGAATTGATGAGATTAAAGAATATAAAAAACATTTGCTCAGTTCTTTGTTGGAATCGGTGAGATGCATGTCTTAAAAAATTCAAGAGGCTGTAGAAGGAATTTCTTGAGCATTTTATGGGAAACTAGAAGGTTCTACTTATAGGAATGATTTCAAATGAAACAAAGTATCTACTAACAGGTCATTTTGATTCATTCTGAATTGTTAATGAAATGAAATTGGTTTGAGATTACAATTTTATAAATGATAAATAAGGAGAAATTTTGTGACAGATTGCATGCTTTTAATGCAACTACAATTCATATATTCATACGGACATGTATATATTCATATGGGCATTTGTGTGCGAATACCATATAATCTACATATATGCATCATCCAAATCTGCACTACATAGATTGATTTATAGATTTGTCGTAGTTATCAATATATTATGGATCTCAGTATTGCAATATTGTGTTAGTGATTCATAGCTTTTTTATTTTCAGGGTACCAGTATTTCTATTTCGGGTGTTGGAATCATGGATTTCGCTCCACCAAAGGATTTTCTTGATAAACCAGATTTGAGGCCATCATTCCGCAAGCCTTCAAATGATTCTGCTAATAGGAAGTATCGTCACCATTCACCTGTTGATGGATCAGATTCTTCTTCATCAGGAGGTTAGCATTTTCTTTGCTAACATTTATTTCCTTTTTTTGTTTCATTTTCAAACATGCAAGCTGTGTTTGAGCTTGTTGTCCATTTTTTCAACACAGAAAAATTATAGCCTTGATTAAACATTCAAAATGCTGACCATAAGAGTTTTGTTACACTAAAATTTTGATGAAGGCTTTTAATTCAATTAATGCTATCGATTGCTTAGAGGTGGATGGTAGGGTCCATAGTACGCTTTACTTGAAATTCTTTGTTGTAGCATTTAAAAAGAAGGGATGTTAAAGACTTTAAAAGAGTTTGTTGGTTCAAGTATGTTCTATTAATGCCAATTAGCTATCTTATTTCATTCCTGCTAGCAATCAGCTTGGCCATTATCTACTAGGTAGCATGCTAGCACTATGGAATTAGTTGCGAAGAGCCCAACATTTAGAAGGAAAAAGGGATGCATAGAGATTAAGGGAGTATTTTGCATGGACAGACTGTAATGCTTTCTCTATTATATGTTGCATTAGGTGCAATCAATATTATAAAAAGTACTAGGTGCTTTTAAGGCGATGTTGTTGTCCTATGCCTGAGGTGCTTGCTTGAGCTAGATGATGTTTTTTTAAAAGAAATAATCACGCTACTTTAAACTAATTGCATTTATGATAAACCTTTTTTAAGAATATAAAATTGATAATCATCAAATTAAAGTAAGCATGAAAAATTATTAAATTTTTTAGTTTTATTGTAGTTTAAATTTAAAATTCATGGTATTTAGATTGTATAAACAATAACAACAAAAAACAATATCAATCCTTTATCCCACTATGTGGGGTCTGCTAAATGAATCATTTATCTTCATTGTGTTCTGTTAAGAGTCAAATTTATATTTAAATATAATAAAAAAAAGGTCATTTCTAATATTTTCTAACATAATATTTTTAGGTCAATCTTTACCTTTTTTAATATAGGCCAAATCTAATACATATACTCTTCTAACCGGGTCATTAGAAGGCCGATGTTTTATGTGAACAAAGTCACCAAATCATCTAAGGCGACTCTCTCCAATCTTATTTGTCACTGAAGCTACTTCAACCTTTTCACGTATATACTTGTTTCGATTTTGTCTCTAAGAGTGAAGCCACACCCGTTCACCTTAGCATTCTCATTTCTGCAACACTTAACTTAATTTTATCCTTGTCTTTTAATGGCCAACACTCTACCCCATAAAGCATTGCAAGTCTCACCACCATTTTATAGAATTTTCTCTTAAGTTTGAGGGATACTTTTCTATCGCATAACAAGCCCGTTGCATTCCTGCACTTCAACCATCCAACTTAAATTTTACTAATAATATTCCCATATATTTCACCATCACTTTGAACAATATGGAGGCCTAATTATTCTCTTTTCAAGGAGGAACCGTGATTTTATGATGAGTTTTAAAATAAAAGGATAACAATGAGCCTTTGTAGTTGTTTTTAAATATTTTATGTAAAGAATTTTATTTCTATAAATACTCTAGCTTATGGTAGGGTTTTTTATTTATTCCAATTCTAACGAATCTAGAAGAGTTCCTCTCCAAATTTTCTCACTTCTCTTTTCCTCCTTCCAATAGTTGTACAAATCTCTCTCTCTCTCTTTCTCTCTCTCTCTCTCTCCCCCCTATCCCCTCCCCTCTTCTAGTATTTGGTCTAAGGTTTTCTCCTTCGCAGAATTTCAACCATTCTCACCAAATGAAGCCTTGCCCTTTACCTCTAAACTAGCCTAACCCTCTTCCTCTCACCTTGCTGTGCAAGCCCAAGCTCCCCTCCCCTCTCTAGAACCCTTGCTCTTTTTTCTGTCTTTTCCTAAAGCCTAGGTGATGGGAAGGATTAAATTGATTGCTTAAGGGAATCAAGGGAGTAGCAAGAAATCAGGAAAAATGAAAGAAACCTCAAACAATCTATAAGGAAAGCAAGTTTTCAAGGAGGATGATCGAGGAAGAATGCAAAGTGAAGGGAATATCAAATGCTTTCAACCAACGAGGCTACACTTGAAGATTGGTAGCTCAATCTCTTTTAGTTGTTCACCATTTTTTGCATTATCTTAGTGCACATCCTCTTGAATATCCCCAATAACTTCTTCACCTAATCCATTGACCAATTTCATGCAATAGCAGACTATACTTTGGTTTGTATGGGTGGTTGGGTTTAGGGAATAAATGCGACCAAGTACGTATTCAACTTTGGTTATTTGGGTTAGGACTCACATCTCCAATCATTGGCCAATTTCCTTCACCAGGAAACCTATTATGAGTTTTTCGACTTCATCAATTATTTCAAAAATCAAGGCTAAACACATAGCTTTAACTCTTGAAACACACTTTCTTTTTATCCAAGGTTGAAAGGAGATTCATGAGTAATCATTCTCTTCAAACCCGGATCATCATTATTCTCTACTTTTAGCCATCACGTCATGGTTTTAGACTCCATAAAATATAATAGTTTAAAATTTTCATCAAAGTGCTTAAATTATGTTTTTTACATACTTTTCCTTCTTTTGGGTCCTTTTTAAGGTCTTGTTTATTTTCATTCGAGTTATATGTAAAATATATTATGTGCTATACATTCCATTATTTGGAGAAAGCTTTTTCTGTTTGTCTGCATTTAGTGGTCTAGCTTTGTTTAAACAAGCTATTATCTCATTCTAAAATCGGGAGGCTTTATTTATTTCAAATATGTGGCATTACTATGATTAATTTCATCAGTGTGGTAGAGTTATGGTCTGTGCATGCTGTTCCCCCTTGCTCTAAAGAGCCATTTTAGAGCATTCTTTATTGCATTTTTTATAAATGCCATACCAAATTAATGTCTTTTCTTTATTATAGTTCATTTGGATAAGCTATCTTTTCATTTCCTAGGCTTTGTTAATATTATCTAGTTTTTAATTCAAAAATTGAGAAGTTACATGGTGCATTCTTCAACCTGCAAAATAGAGAATAGCCACAAGAACAAAGCAATGGAACAGTACCGAAGGTTGAAGAAGAACCTTTTTGTTAGAAGCCAAATTTCTATGTCTATGTTTTTCTCTATACGTGCTATATATCAGTCTCTATCTTTATAGAAAATAGTAAAGCAGAAATTACTACTCAACGTTTAAAATTGCGCAATAAAAGGCGTGCCTTGAGGCGCGACTCAGCGCAATTTGGTCTATTTAAGCCTCAAAGCCCACGCAATAAGTTCAGTTTATGAGGCTTACGCCTCAAATTTACTGAGGCGCGCCTCGTCTCATATATTTAAGGCGCCGCCTCTAAAAAAATTAACCTAAATTTTTTTTTTTCAGTTCGGACCCCCAGTTGCCGACGTGGCGCGTCTAATGAGATGTCGACAAGGCATCAACATTTAAACCCTGGTAAAGGTCGAATGACAGAGGCGATGTATCGATTTTCAAGTTCCAGGCTTCCAGCAAACATTCAAACTTTCAAGCATTCACTCTGGAGCAATTTCAAGCATTCTTTACTCAGTTTCTTCTAAGATGTCGTCACCCTCAAAGAGAAAGGTAACTTAATGCTAAGTTTTCTATTTCGTACTCCGTATTTTATGGTTATGCTATGCGTTGGTGTTCAATGTTATGAAGATCTTCGTATTTTATGCTTATTCTATATTTTTATGCGTATGCATTGCTTCTCGAAATTATGTTGAAATTTGTAACCTAAAACCTAACTAAATTTTAAGCACCGAGTAATTTATGCGTATGTTGTGCGTACTAAATGAGTGTGTTGTGCGTATGATATGCGTGTAATATGCGTGATCCTTGCTTATGTTGTGCGTACTTTCTGCGTGCGTATAATTTACTGTCATGTTTTCTGCAATGTGCGTTCTTGTGCGTATGTTATGCTTACAAAATGCGTGATCAGTGCTTATGATGTGGGTACTGTATGCATTTGTATAATTTGCTGTTATGCACTGTGCATTATTGTGCGTACGGTGTGCGTAAGCTACGCGTGTGTTATGCGTACACTGTGCGTTACCGTTGCTTACATTGTGCGTGTGTTGTGCATTTTCTTTGCGTATCTCATTTACTTATTTTTTTAATTTATTTTTTAAAATTTTCAGATATATGTTCGTCCAATTATCTATCGATGCTATGTTTCTTCGTTTCGAACAATCTGTGATAACTTTGCTTAGCAAATTACTCTTGAAGTCGTGGACACGTTGAAACGTTTAAAGATCACACAGTTTTTGGAATTTTCTGATTTTGAGCAAAATGTACCTCTTATTTATGAGCTGATCTCAAGGTGGAACATTTCAAAACAATGCTTTGTTCTAAAAGGTCAACCCATTCCTTTCACTGCGGATAAAGTAGCAATTCTCACTGGTCTGCCAAATAAAGGAGAAGAAATATCCTGGCTTTCTTTAACACATACTTCAGTTACATCATTAGAAATTAAGGCAGACATGATGGAGTTGAACAAGCAACCCCCCCTCCCCCCCGAGACTATGTTAAGAACGTTTATCATGTATTTATGTTCAAATTTATTTTTTCAACTTAACAACTTCAAAACTCCTCGGTTGCTTCAAAGAATAATAAATAATCCAGATGATTTTTTATCAATAAACTGGACTAGTTCAATTAGGGAATTTTTAGTTTGAGAGTTTAATAAAGCCTCATCCAAGATTTCAAATAAGAAGCCAGCAGGTTACTTCAACGGTTTTGTACCTCTATTAATTATGAGTGCTAAGTGCTAACTGTTAAATTCATTCAAAATTTTATTGGCTCAATATGAGTGCTAAAATTTTCTTTCATTTTATGCAGATTTGGTTCCTGGAGCATACTTCTTTTCATTCTCCCATGTATGCTGACAAAAGGCCCCGTTTTCTACGATGGGCTGATGATATTGTATATACTACAGAGGTGATCACTAACTTATTTGTTAATATAAGGAAAAATCAGATTTGTAATGTCCTCCAGGCAGTTTCCCGGGCTGAAATGGATATGATTAATGTCGAGAAATATCCATCAGACAGCCCTCCAACCCCTGATTCCCCTCATGAAATATCAACCCATCAAAACATCCCCCCTCCCAATCTCTCCATCATACCCCACCTCCTCAGCAAGACCCCACCCACCTCCTCAGCAAGACCCCCACCAATTTCCTTAGCAACCACACTTTAATTTTTCTGCTAAAGCACTTGAATATCTGAAAGAAAGAATAATCAAATTCTGCCAAGAAACATGTACAAAACTTTTCTTGAATTTGAAGGTAGGCTGAGCTCAAAATTTGAAGACCTAATTGAAAGAATTGAAGTTATTGAGGTCAAGCTCAAAAATCACATTGATCATAACAAATTTTTGCCTCAGAAAAGATCTGTTAACTACTCTTCATCCTCCAATAAGAAACAGAAATCAGATATCCCTCCCCACAGCCCTAATGAGCCAATCCCAACAGAAATGCAATTTATTCCATATACAAATCCAAATGAGCCAATCCCAGCAGAAATGCAACCAGTAGTAGTAGATGACATTCCTATAAATTCTGTAACTTATGTTTATGCAACTGAAATAGAAAATTACAGAGGTCTTCTGAGTTTGAGTTCTGATAAGAGAAAATTTGTGCTTGAAAGTTTGAAAAAGGACAATCAAAGGTAAAAAATTTTCTTTTACAACTGAAATTATACTTTTTCAAACTTTCTTGCACAAATTTTTTCTTATCAGAACTCAAACTCAGAAGACCTCTGTAATTTTCTATTTCAGTTGCATAGACATAAGTTACAAGATTTATAGGAATGTCATCTACTGCCACTGGTTGCATTTCTACCGGGATTGACTCATTTGGATTTGTATATGGAATAAGTTGTATTTCTGTTGGGATTGGCTCATTAGGGCTGTGGGGAGGGATATCTGATTTCTGTTTCTTATTGGAGGATGAAGAGTAGTTAACAGATCTTTTCTGAGGCAAAAATTTACTATGATCAATGTGATTTTTTAGCTTGACCTCAATAACTTCAATTCTTTCAATTAGGTCTTAAAATTTTGAGCTCAGCCTACCTTCAAATTCAAGAAAAGTTTTGTACATGTTTCTTGGCAGGATTTGATTATTCTTTCTTTCAGAGATTCAAGTGCTTTAGTAGAAAAATTAAAGTGTGGTTGCTGAGGAGATTGATGGGGGTCTTGCTGAGGAGGTGGGTGGGGTCTTGCTGAGGAGGTGGGGTATGATGGAAAGATTGGGGGGGGATGTTTTGATGGGTTGATATTTCATGAGGGGAATCAGGGGTTGGAGGGCTGCCTGATGGATATTTCTCGACATTAACCATATTCATTTCAGCCCGGGAAACTGCCTGGAAAATATTACAAATCTGATTTTTCCTTATATTAGCAAATAAGTTAGTGATCATCTCTGTAGTATATACAATATCATTGGCCCATCGTAGAAAATGGGGCCTTTTGTCAGCATACATAGGAGAATGAAAAAAAGTATATTCCAGGAACCAAATCTGCATAAGATGAAAGAAAATTTTAGCACTCACATTGAGCCAATAAAATTTTGAATGAATTTAACAGTTAGCACTTAACACTCACAATTAGTAGAGGTACAAAATCGTTGATGTAACCTGCTGACTTCTTATTTGAAATCTTGGAGGAGGCTTTATTAAATTCTCAAACTAAAAATTCCATAATTGAACTAGCCCAGTTTATTAACAAAAATCATTTGGATTATTTGCTATTCTTTGAAGCAACCGAGGGGTTTTGAAGTTGTTAAGTTGAAAAAGTAAATTTGAACATAAATACATGATAAACGTTCTTAACATAGTCTCGGGGGGGGGGGGGGTTGCTTGTTCAACTTCATCATGTCTGCCTTAATTTCTGATGATGTAACTGAAATATGTGCTAAAGAAAGGCAAGATATTTCTTCTCATTTATTTGGCAGACCAGTGAGAAGGGCCACTTCATCAGCAGTGAAGGAATGGGTTGACCTTTTAGAACAAAGCATTGTTTTGAAATGTTCCACCTTGAGATCAGCTCATAAATAAGAGGTACATTTTGCTCAAAACCAGAAAATTCCAAAAACTGTATGATCTTTAAACGTTTCAACGTGTCCACGACTTCAGGAGTAATTTGCTGAGCAAAGTTATCACAGATTGTTCGAAACGAAGAAACATAGCATCGATAGGTAATTGGACGAACATATATATGAAAATTTTAAAAAATAAATTAAAAAAATAAGTAAATGAGATACGCAAAGAAAACGCACAACACACGCACAATGTAAGCAACGGTAACGCACAGTGTACGCATAACACACGCATATTTTACGCACACCGTACGCACAATAATGCAAAAGTGCATAGCAGCAAATTATACAAATGCATACAGTACCCACATCATAAGCATTGATCACGCATTTTGTAAGCATAACATACACACAAGAACGCACATTGCAGAAAACATGACAGTAAATTATACGCACGCAGAAAGTACGCACAATATAAGCAAGGATCACGCATATCATACGCACAACACACTCATTTAGTACGCACAACATACACAGATTATTCGGTGCTTAAAATTTAGTTAGCTTTTATGTTTTAAATTTCAACATAATTTCGAGAAGCAATGCATACGCATAGAAATATAGAATAAGCATAAAATACGAAGATCTTCAGAACCTTGAACACCAACGCATAGCATAACCATAAAATACGGAGTAAGGAATAGAAAACATAGCATTAAGTTACCTTTCTCTTTGGGGGTGACGATATCTTAGAAGAAACTGAGTAAAGAATGATTGAAATTGCTCCGGAGTGAATGCTTGAAAGTTCGAATGTTTGCTGGAAGCCTGGAACTTGAAAATCGATACGTCGTCTCTGTCATTCAACCTTTACCAGGGTTTAAATGTTGATGCCTTGTCGACATCTCATTAGACGCGCCACGTCGGCAACTGGGGGTCCGAACTGAAAAAAAAAAAATTTAGGTTAATTTTTTTAGAGGCGGCGCCTTAAATATATGAGACGAGGCGCGCCTCAGTAAATTTGAGGCGTAAGCCTCATAAACTGAACTTATTGCGTGGGCTTTGAGGCTTAAATGGACCAAATTGCGCTGAGGTGCGCCTTTTATTGCGTAATTTTAAACGTTGTATTTAATAAACATTAACACAAAGGCGAAATTTAGAGAACTAACACACTTAACAAAGTTCAAGAAAAAAAAGCCCTTTAACAATTCTTGATTACCATGCACATGCGAGCTTAGACTTAGGATTGAGTTGAACAACAACTAAATTTGTACTGAAACTCGTGCTAGATGTATTGCTAGTCCAATGCATTCAGAAACTCCTTCCTCTTTTGACCTGCCACAACATTCAGATTCTCATATGATTCAAGGAGGAATGCATCAGCTGCATGATGTCATTTACGATAGAGAATATAGAGATCTATATCAGCTGTTGGGCTTTTTATAATCACATAAAAAACCATCTACACGACATCCAATTTTACAAAATCTGGCCTTAAGAATGTTCACAAGAGCTAAATGACAACCATGTTCATAAACCTCTGCTGCAAAAATCTCGAACCCACATTACTTAAATCGGTTCCATCTCTATAAAAGGGAATTTTTATAACTTCATCGTGTGTATGCCACAATATGCGATCTTCCTCCTCTGACCAGAAATGCATATAACACTTAAAAATTTCATTTAATTTGGCCTTCTCCTCTAGGCCATCATCAGTGGAATGTGCCAAATATTCCTTCAATCAACTGCTACCCTCCACAATTAATTTCTTCAAAGGAATTTTTGGAGTCCTATCCATAACAAACAAAGACATAAGAAGTAGAAGAAGATTTGCAAAGGAACTTGAGCCTGTATGATACAGATCTCATGCATCCAAATAACCAAGACATGCTCAAATTATACAACAAGGCCATAGATCTCATTAATGCCAGTCGGTAAAAAAATAAATCATTAGACTGATTTGATAATACAAACTGATATGACAAAACTTAGTACAAGTTATTCATAGATGAATTTACAATTGTTTTATTTTAACTAAATTTAAAATTAAAATTAAATTTATAAATAATATACTATTTAAATTTTGTCAAAAAATTATTATACTCATATAATAAATTAAAATAATAATTATTAATTTAAATCTTAAGTTAACTATTTATTAACAACTAATTCACTTAAATTAATCTTATTAATAATGAACTGGTAAATGAAAAAATTTATGCTCACTAATTTTTTTAAATATAAAATAATATAATTTATACACTTAAAGACAAAATAACATTAAAAAAATAAGTGATGATATTTTTAATCAAATTTAAATATCGTTAAATAACAGTTTATGTGTGAACAAATGAAAAAAATCGCTTGATAGATACCGGAGAATTAAAATCCGGTTCTACGGAAACCAGAGAATGAAGTTCCGATTTTAATAGAAACCGGATAATTAAGTTCTTGTTTCTATTGAAACCGGATAATTAAGCTACGGTTTCTACGAAACTGGATAATTAATCCCCAATTTTATGAGAATTTCGAATGCTTATGTTCATCGTATTTGCACCTTTTTAAATTTTTTTAACCCTGCTACTTAAGCTAATTTAAGTTTAAAACATCCTCATTTTTATAAATTAACAAAAAATTATTGACTTTGTATGTAGATCAAGAAAGTTCTAAAGAAATAGAAATGGTTTTCTTCTTTTTATTATAGTTCGTTTGGATAAACTATTTCTTTGTTCGCCAGGCTTTGTTAATATTTTCTAGTTTGTGATTCAAAGATTGAGAAGTTACATCACTTCTAAATTGTCTGATTGACTTGGTCTGCTACTTTTTTCTTATTCTAATGAGCATTTGTAAGAGCACTGGTTATTGTTGTTGGAGTGCATGAAAACTAAGCAACCAATCTAGCTTTCTTAGTAGGATAACTCATTTATAGAAGCTCTTATATTTGTTTGCTTCATGTAGTTTGTTGATATCAAAATTGTCTGTTTCAAAATTGGATGGCCTTATCGCTCTGCAAACATAATGATGTTCTACTTGCTATAATGTGGGTTTTCTTGAGGAGTTTGATCAAACGGAGATATCTCTCCTACATTGTTTTGAAGTAGCAAATAGGTGTTTGTGATTATATATTTTTATGAAAATTCTGTAATATTTCTTTAAAATAGGACGTGTTAATGAAAACTATAGAAAATTCAAAATTTCATTCTTTGACATATGTTGGTGTATTGATTTTATATCTTCATATTTTCAGGTTTGGTTTCTTTTAATTTCAAAACAATTGTAAGAAGATTTTGAATGCTTTTAATATGCATTTAACATCCTAGTTAAATAATGTTATCTGAATCTTGCCTTTTAACTAAACACTACCAATACCCTCTCTCTAGAAGTACTCACTAAAATAAATGTCATTTCATTTTGTTTTATCCCTTTCCTTGAAAAGGTGATGTTGTCAAATTCTATTCTTCTATGCAGATTACATCCATGTTGATTGTTGAGGACTACTGCATTATATTTCTAACCCATGAACTTGTACAATAGGATGGATGTTCATCTATTTCCCTTCTTCTTCCACCCTCATCTCCCTTTCCCTTCCACCATTTCAACTATATTGTGTCACCTTTTGTCTGGTCTATTTACAAAGGGATAACTATAAAGTTGGATTTATTTAATCCAAGAGAAAATTATGTAAATAGTTATTGGCTATGAATGCAGATTAAGGAAGTTCTAAAGAACTAGAAATTGTTTTCTTCCGATAGAAGAATGCTTCTTTATGCAAAAGCACATTAAGTACTAAAGCCCAAAAATGTTCGAGGAAGAAGGAGAGAAGTACTCACCTTTTTGAACTAATGCTCCAAGTTTCAGACAAAAAAAGACAATTTTCTTTTGTTTATACTTTAAAACATTTACAATTAAATGTAATTTTTATGGGATAAAAACTTTGAAAAGCTCATTAACACTGATAAATAGCATTTTTACGTAATGGTTTATGCAATTAAGAAATAGGTAAACAAATAAATCTTTCATAATTTTTAATTTGAAGGATTGGAATGTGAAGAGTTTCACATATTGCTTACACAATTCAAGCAAATAAGTTTTATGAAAAGGACAACATTATTATGAGGTTTAGTATAAAATAAAACACTATGCTATGAATCATATAATTTCAACAATTTACCATGAAATTTGGGAAAATTGGAAAACAAGATTGAGAAGGTGATGAAGAATTCGGAGAAGGTTTAATTGCATTGATGATGCAGAAAAAATTTCTAAAACTTACAAAAATTAATATATATATATATATATATATATATATATATATATATATATATATATATATATATATATATATGTATATCTTATTTCCAACTTAAGAAAATCTTATACATTATACCATACAGAGAATTTAAGAAATAACATAATGGAGAAATAATTTTATTGAATCCTAAGATTTGAAAGATATAGGTGGGAGGTAAATGTAGCATTGAGGAGTGAAAAAAATTCAAAATTTATATGTATCATATTTCATGAAGTTTTCTTATAGTAAATGTCAAATTGTGTACATAGTTTTGATTTAGTTAGGATGAGTTTATTTTATGGACATATCAATTTTTAAAAAGGCAAAGTTGGAATTGAGGCGTTTTACCTTAGTGAGGTGGGGTGTAAGCCTCAAAACATGAAGATAAAAGACATTAAATTAGAAGTAATTTATAAAAATGACAAAAATGAAATAAATTATCAAACATAGTTACTTGATTCATCATCATAAAGATATAGATTATACATCTCAATATTAAATGTCATAATAACACAAGTTTTAAATGAGATTCAAAGTAAACGGTCATTTCGAACTTAAGTATGCCATGAGGATCAAGATCCCCAACGACATCATCTGCACTTTCATATTTTTCAGAAGAGTTTTCATATTTAATATTTTATCATCTTTAAAATCTTCTTCAATTATAATATTTTTTTCTTGTCATTTATATCAGTTAATATTGCATTAAATATAATCAAAAGAAAAAACAACAAATTAATAACCCAACTAGGTTATTGATTATACTTAAATTACCTTTTGATTTTTTAAAACTCCAACCTCATTTTGTTTCTTTTCTTTAATGATTGTAAAGTAGAAATTGCTCCTAATTCACTAGAGTATTTATGGAATAGAGTATATATTAATAATAATAATAAATAATAAATTTTTTTTACTAAAATTTAATCTAAATGAGCCGCCGCCTCAAAACGCATGATTTAAAGGTTAAATATGCTAACATTTGTATTTTTATAGATGGAGTTTTACCTTTTTAAACTTTAAAAATTCCTTGGAAACAATTGTTATTTGACAAATCTAGGATTATATTGATGTAATTTAACTTCCACAATAAAATTAATATCAATTTGATTTTTTTTTCATAGAGATAGTATTAGAAGGTAAATCTTACTAATAATAGTATTACTAGATTGCTCAATTGATTTAGCAAATTAAGTTGACGTGATTATTTCAGTTTCATAGGAACATATTTATTTTGATTCTAATTGATGTTTTTGTTGAAGTATGATTTCAAGTTCAAGTTCTTATTCAGGTTTTAACTCATGCTCAACATTAGATTCAAATTTATGAGCATGTTCTTGTGTAGACTCTATTGCATATTTTAGTACGAGTTTTGGTGCAAAATTAGATTTAGGATTATTCTAAAATATATAATTATATCTATAACTATATATAAGTCATCATTTAAAGAGTATTAGTGAATTATATTTTCTTCAATTATTACAAGCTTAGCCATTCATGGTATTGGTGTTAGTTTATGTTTTAGAGGCTTTGGGTTAGATTCATATTTTTTCCTAAAAAATCTATGTTGATGTGCAATAGGCTTAATAGGTGGATATTTATAATATTTTTTCAAACTGTAAAGCTTTAAAATACATCTTATCTATTATTCATGGAGAATTGTACCTCAATTCATTCTTAATTTCTTTATTGTAACTTTCATGAAATAGATATTGATATTATAATAATTTCTAGGCAATTAATATTTGGGTAACAAAATTTTAAAATCTAAGAAAATATTCAAATATATTATAATAACCTTGTTTAAAGTTTTTAAATTCATCGCATAATTGATCTGTATTTAGGGAGTGTTAAAGATAGCTCTTTAACTTTGTGTTCATATAAGCTCAAGCAGGTTTACTTTCAAATTTTCATCAAAATATTTGAGTAGATTCTATGAATTTCATTTTATTAAATTATATGGTTTAAAAAATTGTTCGAGCTGCGCCTCAAATTGAGGCACACAATGAGCGCCTCGAGGCTTATGCCTCACAAGGCTCAAGGTGTTTAGAGGCTGCACCTCATTCTGGTTAAGTTTTATTATATATATATATATATATAAAGGTGGAACCAATTAGCTTCAAGCAAATGAATAAGGTTGAATGGATTTGTTATATTAATAAAAATTTGAAAGATAAACACTTCAAATTATAGAGGTGAGTAATTGGTGATGTTTAAAGAAATCCTTTGGTGGTTAATGACATATTATCTAATGATGAATGTATAATAGCAAAAATAATGAAATATTTAAAATTGAAAATGGGAAGAATGCATTTGTTGATGAGGAGAATAAAGATATTAATGCTAATATTAAAATGACTACTGGATTGATAATAAATTCTACTTCACAATCAATTTAAAGAAAGTAGCAAAGTGGAGTTCGAGTTTTTAAAAAATATCAAATGGTGATTTAAATATAATTGATTATTTTATTGTGTTGTTGATAGGAAATACTTGTAAAAATAGAAGAAAACCTTGGCTGAAATTTAATTTTAGGAAAATCCGAATAGTAATTGAGAAGAAAAATTTGGAAAACTAGAAGAAAAGCTTTTTAATTGATGATATATGATAGAAAACCAAAAAGATGCAATGAATCTTCAATTAGAGAGGAAGATCCGTCTCTCCCAAATCCCTAGCTGCTGGCTAGAGCCCGAATCTCCTATGAAATTCTAATTTCAGCAAACACATACATAACACTAACCGTAGGAAAAACACAATACTTAAAGCATACAAAAATATTTCAAATTCTTAAACAGCCCCTAACAAATCCTTCTTCCCTCCTAACTGCCTCCTCCTTTTGAATTTTTTCCTTGGGCCCCACTGCAGGGGGTAATGGGAACTGCCCCTCTTTCGCCTGTTGTACATGAGTATTGTGCAGGAGTGCAGGACTTTTCTGCCAACTATAGATGAGGCCTGATCCAGGAGGAATCGACCCAATGACCGTCATTGGTCCAGGAGGGACTGGTCTAACAATGCTCCCTTTCTAAAGACACACTTGTCCGCAAGGTGGAAAGACGACTCCATCCTCAATTTCCTCGTCATCACAATTGGTGAGAACCTAAAGGGTTCGACCCTTACATCTATGCCCAGATGCATACCTCTCATTACATTGGAAATGTAGCCCCTTCGCCCTCTTCTTCTGTAACTCTATCTATGTGAGCTTCTTTAAGTTTTCCTCGTGTCTCCCTCATGCAGTCTTCTCCTTCGAGGTATCCCTAAGAATACTTGGTGTCAGCTCCTTGGATGCAAAAAAGGTGGTGAACCTCCTGAGTAGCAGATTCCTTCATCCCCTCTGTCAAGGTGCCTTTGATCCTCCACTAATTGGGCTAGCTCCATAGCCTCTCCCACGAGCCCTCATCACTCTAATTTGTGTCTGAATATCTAGTTTGAGCCCTTTCGTAAAGTTCCCCTCCAATACAGGCTCCGGAAGCTGGTCTAATTGTTTAGTCAGGTGCTCAAATTGCTCATGATACTCCACCACTGATCCCTCATGTGTCAGAGTGAAGAGTTGCTCATAGAAGTCCTCTTCCTTGCTAGTTCAGAAATTGTTCTAACAAGCAATCCTTAAATTCCCTCCAGGTCCATGTGGGCCACCTCGTATCTCTTCATTGGTAGCACATGTTGGCTGTCTTCAGTCTCTCCTCTTCCATCAACCTATTGACGATAAAGTACCTTTACACCCTGTAAATTCATCCATTTGCATCATCTCTCTCAAAATAGGCATCTTCAAATTCCTCACCCTTGGATCTCCTCCATTCCCCTTATTTCATTTATAATTTCCTATTCCCCAAGGGGGTGGCTTCCCTCAGTGTCCCAATCATCCCTACTACGCACGTACCCAAAACTTTTATCAAAATCCTACATTCTCCTTTCAAATTCAACACCCCTCCGGTCATAATTAGCCACTCTCCTCTCAAATTTAGCACCTCTTTGTTCATGCATGACCCCATCACGCCTCTCCCCATTTCCTCTACTAGACTCCTCCCTTGGGAGGCATTATCTCTTCTCTCTCCAAAATCTCCACCTTATGATCTTTCCCTTGCTTTATCAGATTAGGGTTTTCCCCACATCTTTGGCCGATGGTGGCTTTCCTCGCCTTCGACAACGTCGTTTTGGTTTGTTCTTCAAGCAACGTCAACATCTCCTCCAGGATGAAAAGTTTCCCATCAATCTTCTCATGGATGGCTGAAAACTTTTTTTTTCGAAATCAGAAATCTTTTCTGCAAAATCAGATTTCAATATTTTCGTTCTCCCCTTCCAACATTGCTACCTTTTTTCTCCCTATAGATACCCGGATCAAGGCTCCAAACTGCAAAAATGGAAAAAAAAAAAAAAGCGAATCAGCCCTTCAAACTGCAAAAATCAGCAAGATTGGAGAGAAAAACACAGTAGAAATCAGCGAGGAAGATTTATATTTCAGCCTAAGACATCACTTTAATGTCAATTTAATAGGAAATGCTTGTAGAAATATAAGAAAAACCTTGGTTGCAATTTAATTTCAGCAAAATCTAAACAGTAATTGAGAAGATTAATATGGAAAACTAGAAGAAAATCTTTTTAGTTGATGGTATATGAAAGATTCAATTGGAGAGGAAGATCCGTCTCTCCGAAATCCCTAGCAGCTGGTTAGAGCCCAAACCTCTTAGGAAATTCTAATTTTAGTTAACACAAACGGAAACCTAACCCTAGGAAAAACACTATAGTTAAAGCATACAAAAATATCTCAAATTCCCAAGCAGCCCCTTCCGTATATAATTAAGTGTGTTTTCTATTCTATTTGATGTGTGTGTGAGTTTACCTTAATTGGCCCAAATGTCCCTCAAACCACCCCCCACACCCACCACACACACACACAACTTTATCCCAAAGAGGCAAATTTTTCTCTCCGCATGTGTATGACGTGCTAAGCAGTCAATAATTTTCAGCAGTAGTTGGCCCTTGCTAAGTTGCTTTTGAAGTGGAAGGGCTGCATTGACAAATTGAAGTGTTCTAAGATATAGCATTATGTGAAAAATTTAACATGGAAATAGAGAAAGAACTTTGTGAGTGCTTTGTGCTGATTTTAGTTATGACTGGGTTGCATCACAGCCATGCTATAGGTAAAAATAAGTTGAGCACTCTGAATGAAGCGATAACTTAATAATGCTATTTAGCTTTCTGAGATTCTAATATCCTGATAATCTTTTGCAGGCAGCCCTAAGCATGAACTGCATGCCAGTCCGGGGAATTCCTTGGCAGATAGGAGTAAAGTATCTGATGACAGGGCCAGGACGTATCATGGAAAGGAACCAGAGAGGGATCCTGGCCATAGTCGTTCTAGCAGAGGGAGTGATTCTTACAGATATTCTGATAAGCAGGCTCATCGAAGTTCTCGTGACTACCAGCACAGTGATGATGGTGGATACCACAGACATGCTGATGATGAAGACAGAGCTTCTGCTCGGTATTCTAAATATGGCAGAAGTGGTCGTCCTGATTGTGCAAAGCATAATGACAGTTCTGAGAGGTCTAAAGAAACTAATCGAAATACGGATAGAAATGTGGAAAGATACCACTCTAAAGATAAATATGATAATGCTGTACATAGAAGTAGAGGCAAGGATAGAGAAGTGAATGATCCTGATGATAAGTATAATGAGAAAGAATCTTCCAGAGCTGCCTCTGGGAGCAGGCAAATGACTTCAAGAAGAGATAACAAAAGGGTTGATGAGCCTGAACGACTTAGAGAAAGGGATGATAGAGATGACAGAAGAATTCGCCACCGTAGTCCAAGTGATTACAGAAAAGAATATGCATCCACTCCTGAAGACACTAGAGGACATGCCAAGGATTCCTTTGTAGGAAGGGAAAGTGTCAGCTATCGAGTGAAAGAAAGTCAGCGAAAGGAAATTGATGAGCAGGATTCTCAGGTACAGAAAAGGCGATACAATAATAAGGATTCGAAAAAGTACGAAGATAAATGCTCTCTAGATCCTGATGAAAATAGGAAGAAGGAGAGTGATAGTTTTTCTAGGGAGGAGAGAAGTGATTGTTATGTTGATAAGAACTGCAATGCAACTGAGGATCAAAGTTCTTCATCAAAAAGGTTGAAGTTAGGGCAATCAGATAAGTGTATGTTTGACATCGTGGAGCTCTTTTTTTGTTGTATTTTATCTCATAAAATTTCATAAACTGTAGTTGCAGTTGACTCTTCTAGTCTTATTTCAGTTCCACTTAGTACGGCTGAAGGAAAGCCATCATCAAGTGCAAAGCAAGTTAATGACGCAAATGAGAAATTCACTCTTGGACCATCTGGCTCGGCCAATAATCATACTGAAGCTGCTCAGGATCTTAATGCCGCCAAAGTTGCTGCTATGAAAGCTGCTGAGTTAGGTGGGCACACTTTTATGAATTCTTTTTAACTTCTTAAATTTTCTCCACAATTTGTTGTGATATTTATGTTCTCTTGTTATGGTTGTGCAAGTCAAAAAATTTTTTTTTTTTCGTTATATACTGAAGGTGCTATGTTAATGTTTAGGTTGTCTATGTCCTTTGATGTTGTATTTTCAGCTTTTCGTTGTGATAGTTTGTTGGGTGCCAGTGGGTTCTAAGTTGTAAATTGACATATTAAGTGCCATTATTGGTTTGAATTTTGTTCATCCCAAACTTGTAACCTATGTAAAAGTTTTTGTCCATCCTGGAATAGTCTCCATATTAGCTGCTAGATAATGCCACCTCTTGATTAAAATAAAAAGAAAAGGTGTGCTTGGATTTTTTTTATGCTATATTTATGTAAGTATTAGAAAACTAGAGGTATTAGATTTGACTTATGTTAAGAAAGGTAGAGGCAAATCTAAAAAGACTTGGTTAGAAAATATTAGAAATGATCTTTCTTTATTAGATTTAAACGAAAATTTGACTTTTAATAGGACACAATGGAGAAAAACGGATTCATGTAGTCGACCCCACATAGTGGGATAAAGGCTTGTTGTTGTTGTTGTAGTATATTTATATAGACCATATGATCTCTCTCTATTAATTAAGCAGTAAAAAATAATATGAATGAGGAGGTAATTCTGTTGATTCATTTTTACTATTTTTTTATCACGTCTTCATACATACATAGAGCGTCTGCAGTTTTTTTGGCAATGAAGCTGCAAAGTAGTTTCTGTCTTTAACTGAGTTTATAGGCATTGCTGCCATCTCTTAAAGAACATGCTTGACTCACTTTTATTTTATTTTTTCTTACATAGGATTTTTGAGATGAAGGTGCTAGCCTCTAAATCTTAGTACCTAATCAACATTGCCTATAAATTAAATTAGTATTATTGAGGTTTTCTGTTTGGAAAATTCAGATTAAATTATTTTAAAAGGATTCAGAACCTTTAAGACTACAACTCATACTGAGGACTGAGTTCCATAGGTAAACATCTCATTTAATCAATTCCAAAATGGACCATGTCAGTCTGAACTATCTTTTGAAGGACGGACTGTGAAGCATGAATAATTCTATTATTCAATACTTTTTTGTTCCGTAATTCTTGATAATCCTAGTGAGTGCATTATATATTAAACTTGGCAAACATTAGTTAAAAAGTTTTATATTTTAGCGGATTCCTCCATTCTAGTTAAAATTTATGACAATAATATTCGCATGTTCAAAGTCAAATGCTCCATCTCTACATAATATCTTTTGTTTAGCTTTAGATATTGTAACTACTTATTGTGTCAGATTATATATATAACAATAACAACATCAAACATTTATCCCACTACGTGTGGTCGGCTACATGAATCCATTTTTTTTTTTCATTGCATCTTGTTGATGCATCCAAAAAATAGCAAAAAATAAGAAGATGCTAAGGTTGCAAACTCTAGACACTACAAGATTGCCACAAAACAAGACTTCCTTACAATATAGCTTAAACATACACATATCAAACTTACTATTAATAAAGTTTAGAGAAGAAGGATGCAATTGGAAGGGATACCGTGGAGAGAAGAAAGAGATTAGAAACCGAGACGAATTATAAGAAGAGAGGAGGTAGAAGTGGATAGCTCGCAAGCTATTCGAAACCCATATGTTTCATGCTCCAAAAATTCATCTCAAATCTATCTAAAAATAGCATCAAACAGCCCCCAAAAGGCGCCGCCCAAGCCTCCAATAGGAACAGCCTGATTTTATGGAAAATATCCAAGAAAGAGGCACGGCCAGCCCAGGAACCAAACAACCAAAAACCAACAACCAATACAGGATCCGAACAACCCAAAAAACCAATAGCCATCCCCCAAAAAGGTGCCTCCCTAAGCCTCCAATGGTAGCAGCCAAAGCATGAAAAATATCCAAGAGAGAGGCACGGCCAGTCAGCCAGAAAATCAACCAAGCGAAAATGGGCCAAGCCCAAAAGTAAAATTTCAGCCCAACAATAAATGCTCATTAAGGGAAAAAATTGAAATTTTTACCTACATCAATTCTCCCTTGGTGGAGAAATCTCATAACCTGATGAGATAGTTTATGGACTTCCAACTTGAGCAATTTGCGCCTTATCTAAATCCTTAGTCAGAGTAGCGCATTTCTTTTCGATCATCTCCTTTTCTCGTTCAAATTCAGACAGGAGATGAAGCTTCTTAGCTTCAAATTTCTCGGTGCTTAAATGCAGTTGTATTTGAATCTTGAGAAGCTCATTTTGTAGAGGATTTAGAAAAATATGCTCAAGGTGGAATCCATTTTGTTGCTGGAAGCATGTCCTCAGGAATCCAAGGCATAGTTAGATGACTTTCTTGATTGCCTTCAACTTGTTGTTTGTTTTGACTTTTCATTTTTTTTTTAATAAAAAAAAGACGCTTACGATAACTTAGATTCTCTGATATCAAATTGATGCATCTAAAAAATAACAAAAAATAAGAAGATTCTAAGATTGCAAACTCAAGACATTACAAGATTACCAAAAAAGAAGACTTCCTTATACTATAGCTTAAACATGCACAAAACAAACTTACTATTAATAAAGTTTAGAGAAGAATGATATAATTGGAAGAAATACATGGAGAGAAGAAAGAGATTAGAAACCGAGACGAATTATAAGAAGAGAGGAGGTAGAAGAGGATAGCTTGCAAGCTATTCAAAACCCACATGTTTCATGCTCCAAAAATTCATCTCAAATCTATCTAAAAATAGCAACAAACAACCCCCTATAAATAGGGAAATGGAATCCAAACAACCCCCAAAAGGTGCCGCCCAAGCCTCCAATAGGAGCAACCATATTTTATGGGAAATATTCAAGAAAGAGGCACGGCCAACCTAGGAACCAAACAACTAGAAAACAAACAGCTAGCATAAGATCCAAATAGCCCAAAAAACAAACAACCAAACCCCAAAAAGGTGCTGCCCCAAGCCTCTAATAGGAGTAGCCAAAGCATGAAAAATATCGAAGAAAGAGGCACGGCCAGTCAGCCAGAAAATCAGCCAAGGGAAAATGGGCCAAGCCCAAAAGTAAAATTTCAACCCAACAATAAATGCCCATTAAGGGAAAACATTGAAACTTTTGCATACATCGCTTGTTAAGAGTCAAATTCCCATTTAAATCTAATAAAGAAAAATCATTTCTAATATTTTCTAACCAAGTCTTTTTAGGTCTACCTCTACCTTTCTTAACATAGGCCAAATCTAATACATTTATTCTCCTAACAGGGTCATTGGAAGGACGACATTTTACATGACCAAACCATCTAAGGTGACTCTCTCTATTCTTATCTGTCACTGTAACTACTCCAACCTTTTTTTGGACATGCTCGTTTTGTATCCTGTCTCTAAGACTATGTCCACCATCCACCTGAGCATCCTCATCTCAACAACACTTAACTTAATATTATGCTTCTTTTTTAATTGCCAACATTCTATGCCATAAAGCATTGCAGGTTTCACCACCATCTTATAAAATTTTTCCTTAAGATTGAGTGGTACTTTTTTATCACACAACAAACCCAAAACATTCCTCCACTTCAACCATCCAACTTGAATTCTACTAATAATATCCCCATCTATTTCACCATCACTTTCAATAATAGATCCAAGATATATAAAATGAGTAGACTTATTAATGACTTGATCGGTCAAAGTCACAAACTCCCCACTAGATCTATTACTATTAAAATTACACTCAATGTATTCGGTTTTAGATCTACTCAAACGAAAACTTTTAGACTCGAAGGTTGACCTCCATAATTCGAGTTTACCTTCAACTCCCTCTTTAGTCTTATCAACAAGAAGAATATCATCATCAAAAAGCATACACCAAAGTGCATCCTCTTGTAAATGTCTAGTGAGAACATCCATGACTAAAGCAAAAATATAAGGGCTTATGGATGATTCTTGATGTAATCCAACTGAAATAGGAAAATACTTGGGTCAAACCACCTTGTGTTTGAACACAAGTAACAACTCTTGCATACATATCCCTAATGACTTGAATATAAGCATTATTATCCCTTTTTTTTTTCTAGAACTCTCCATAACTCTTCTCTTGAAACTTTATCATATACTTTCTCTAAATCAATAAATATAATATGTACATCCTCCTTAATCTCTCTAAACTTCTCCATCAACTCTCTCAATAAATGAATAGCTTCCATTGTAGATCTACTCGACATGAATCCAAATTGATTTTGAGAAACATTAGTATCATGTCATAACCCATGCTCCATAACTCTCTCCCAAAGTTTTAAAGTATGACACATCAACTTAATTCCTTTATAATTCACACGATCTTGTGCATCACTTTTATTCTTAAAAATAGGAATCAACACACTCATTCTCCACTCTTCCGACATCTTTTTAGCCTTCAAAATAATATTAAAAAGTTTAGTTAGCCAAGAAATTCCTTAATCTCTCAAGCATTTCCACACCTTTATTGGAATATCATCAGGTCCACTAGTTTTTTCACCCTTCATTTTTTTTAAAGCTTCTCTAACTTCAATTTTATTAAAACGTCGATAAAAATAAAATTTATATTTTTATTTCGAGTGCTAGGGCCACTAAAGTTAATCGTATTTTCACAATCTTTATTAAAAAATTTAGCAAAATATCTCTTTCAACTTTGTTGAATATTCTCTTCTAAAAAAGCACTTTTTGATCTTCATCCTTAATGCACTTCACTTGAACTAAATTCTTACTACTCCTATCTCTTTGTTTTCCTAACTTATACATATACATTTCTCCCTCTTTAGCATCAAATCTATTATATAAGTCATTAAAAACTAAAGCCTTTACAACGCAGATTACTTTCTTTGACTCCTTACATGCAACTTTATCTTTCCTAATATTCAAAGTTTTTATATCTAAACCAATTATTATATTAATTCTTTTTA
Organism: Dendrobium nobile; assembly: GCA_022539455.1. NCBI lineage: Eukaryota > Viridiplantae > Streptophyta > Magnoliopsida > Asparagales > Orchidaceae > Dendrobium > Dendrobium nobile. The sequence continues at coordinate 38,433,171 of CM039728.1, read as the reverse complement.
TTTTTGATCTTTTCTTGCACATTTTGATTCCACCACCAACTATTATTATTATTATTTAGAGCTTTTCCTTTTGAAACTCTAAGCACATCCTTTGCAACTTTCTTAATATTACTGGCTACTTTATTCAACATAACATTCACTTCCTAATGCATAGAGAAAATCTTAAGATATTGAATCTTACTCTAAAAAAATTTTTGTTTGTGTTTTTTAAAAGCTCCCGTCCAATCTTAGAACAACGTTTTACTAAATTTTTGTATATTCCGCCTCATCATCTTAAAATTCAATACTAATAAGTGATGTTTGGTTTATAAACTTTCACTTGAAATAACTTTACAATCTTTGCAATATAAACGATTTATTTTTATTATAAGAAAATAATCAATCTGAGTTTTACTATATCCATTATTATAAGTGATGAGGTGCTCATCTTTTTTCTGAAATAAGATATTAGCAATTACAAAATCATAAGCTAGAGCTAAATCTAATATAGTCTTACTACCTTCATTAGTCACTTCAAACCCATAACCATTATGAATACTTTTAAAATTCTCTACCTCTCTACCAACATATCCATTTAAATCTCCTCCAATAAAAAAACTCTTTCTTCAAGAGGATTCTTTTGAATTAATTGTTTTTAATCATTCTAAAATTTTAATTTTAAACACATATCCAAACCTACTTAAGGAGCATAAGCACTTATAATATTAATAATCTTAGCATCAATAATAATCTTCAAATCAATAATTATGTCTCAAATTATATCAATTTTTATAACATCATCTTTAAAATTTTTATCTATAATCACACTTACGCCATATTTAGTTTCCTGAATGCATAAAATATTTATCTTCCTATGAATCATAATATCAATTAATTTTATTAATTTGCATGTAAGAAAACCTACATTCCAAGATCCAATCCGTATTCTTGTTTTATGGACTAGCTTCTTTGCCCACATCCATCCATGATGTGGGAAACCTTGATTATTTAACACTGCACCTGGGTGCTGATGCAACGACGCTTGCACACTTCTCGCTGTATTCAGGCCATACAACGTGTCGGTTCGTGGGAATGCCTTAGCATTAACACAATGTATTAAATAATTCATGTCATGACTATTCAATAAATTTTATGCTGGTTGCCGACTACCTAACGCAACCTTCACTTTTCTCGTCTACAACTTGGGACTTGACAATGGCAGTGTTATTGTGTCAGATTATATAATATATATTATTCTTTATGTTATGCACACTAGTTTATAATGGTTGCGGTTGTGCACTGTATATTGTGGACTAGTAGTGCTTTTGAAATTATATTATATTTATGATTTATGTGTGTTTATGGACATATTAACGTACCACTGCCGTATTGCCAAATACCCCTACCCTAATTTTTCCGGACTTATATTTTCCTTATTTTCTTTGTGCAGCATGTTAATTTAATAGAGGCTGGTTAAAGTTTCTAAAAAATTATGAAAGTTTGGTCATATTCACTTTCATGTTTTTTTTTCCACATTCTTGAATTTCTTAGCCAAAATATTTTACAGATTAGGAAGTAAACAAGCTAAGATGATCTTGAGCCAATTAAGGCTTGTGCTTGAACTGATCGGTGCTCGCACATTGAGCTAAGCTTCATTTGGACTTGAAAATCATACCTGACCCCCTTAAAGATTGAACTCAGCACATTAGTATGATGAGCTTATCACTATAATGGGTTTCAAGTTTTTAATGATTTGTCCTAGATTGGGTTGTAAAAGGCGATTGAGCAGACATGCTAGTGGATGGATCGGTGAATATGAATGTGCAATGACTATTTTTTTAGTTGTTTGAAAATTTCTTTAAGGTAGATTGATGGCTCATCTTTTGGTTGATGATGGTGAGTTAGGGTAGATGTTGATGATGAATGCCATGATTTTGATAATGAGATTGGGATTCCAACAACAATGGTGACGACGACAATATTAAGCCTTTATCCCACTTTATGGGATCGGCTCTCCATTGTGTCCTGTTAAGAGTTCAATTTTCATTTAAATATAAGAAAGAAATGTCGTTTATAATATTTTATAACCAAGTCTTTTTATGTCTACCTCTACCTTTCTTCTAATACATCTACTCTCCTAACCGGTCATTGAAAGGTCGCAGTTTTATGTGACTAAACCATTTAAGGCGAGTCTCTCTAATCTTATCTTCCACTAAAGCTACTACAATCCTTTTCACTTATATGCTTGTTTCATATCCTGTTTCTAAGAGTAAAGACACTCATCCACGAGAGCATCCCTATCTTTGTAATACTTAACTAAATATTATGTTTCTCTTTGAATGATTGGCATATCTTGCACCATAAAGCATTGCAGGTCTGACAACCATCTTATAGAATTTTTCCTTAAGTTTGAGGGAGACTTTTCTATCATACAACAAGCCCGATGCACTCCTCCCTTCAACTATCCAACTTGAATTCTACTATTAACATTCCCATCTATTTCACCATCACTTTGAACAATAGACCAAAGATATCTACAATGTATATTCTTATTAATGACTTGAACGTCCAAAATCACAATCTCCCCACTAAATCTATTACTACTAAAATTACACTCCATATATTGACATTGGGATTCCAAATCTAATCAAATTTGTCATTTGAATCTATTAGTTTAGGAATTGGTCTACAATTTTGATTTGTTTGATACATAGAACAAAAGGATTTTTTTTGGGTTTATAGAATGAGTATGACGTTGTGTCCTGTTGAGAAGATTGATGATTTTTTTTTTGAATCATTTTGGAAGTTAAATAACATGACTTCCTTGATATTTCATAGTTGTTGAAGACTTTATATTTCATGGTTTAAAGCTTCCTATGTGCAGATGCCCCAATGATTTACTGCCCTTCCCAATAATGAAAAATGCCTTTTTATAATATGGATGTCACGAGGCTCTATTTTAATGTATTAGGATGGCTCATTCTTTGCATGGAGATACGCTACTTTGTGCCTAGAGGAGATTTGATGGGGTGGTGGTCAGGGGTATGTTATGGAGGCAAACCTTGTTAATCTCTTATAGTTATTGTATAGTCTTTTGGTTGACGTCAACCTAATAGTTAGAATACTAGAGGTGATTTTTGGCCTTATGTCTTGGTTGAGTCTTTGTTTTAATTTGGTAATCTTATTAGAAATTGAGTTCCGTTACCCATGTTGGTGAACTCTATCATGGTTCCATGAATCTATCTTCTAACAATGGGTTTTTGACCTTACCATATGGATTCTGTGGTTTAAAGCCTCGAAGGCATGGCCATTATGGAACATGTGGGTTTTAGAGCATGGTTGTGTGAACTCCCATGTATAATGAATAGTATGCGTAAATTAATTTATCAACGAAGGCATATTTTCATTTTTTTTTCCTCGAGAATCTTTATTTTTGCCTTTATAACTTTTAACTTCAACCTATTTACATGAGTATGCTTATGTATATAAGAATTTCAAACCGCATAGGAGATTGAACGAGCCATGTTTGAACAAGGTTCGAACCCCATTCAAATGAGGTTCAAGTCGCATTCGGATGAGGTTAAAACTACATTCTAACGAAGATCGAGCCATGTTCGAATATGAATCTAACCATGTTCAAACATGGTTCATTTTGAACCTAGGATTTTTCTTGTCTGCTTGATATATTGACATATTGTATATAGGGCTTCTCGTATTAGAATGGGTGATGACTGTATTTAGACTTACATAATGAAGAATTTTTTTAGCACAAATCTTTCGTTTGTTGGATGGGCACGTGCAGTTATTTGATTTAGGCTTCAACCAATGCTTTCATGAATGTAACACCTTGTTGTCATAAGTATAATATTATTTGATGTATTGTACTTAATGTAAAAGGCTAACTTCTGAGTTTGTAATAACCTGTAAAGTACCCGTTGGTATAATTTAGTCATAAATGTTATTCCTTGATTCTATTTCATGTATTTAAGTGTTGTTAATTTTGTTGTATGCGCCTCATGAGAGAATTGAATCATGTTTGAATAAGGTTCGATCAAAATTTGAACATGTTCAAGCCACGTTCAAGTGAGATTTGAACCATGTTTGAGCCATATTCGAACTTTATTCAAAAATGGTTTGAAGGGACTTTGAATATGCTTTAACACAATATACTATAATAATTAAAATATGATGAGAATAATTATAACATAAATATGTATAACTTAGATTCAATGGAGTGCAATTACAGTAGTTTTAACACAGTAGATTATAACTTTGATACAAGAAAGTACAATAACTATCTATAATACAACGAACAGTAACTTTGATATAATATGATATAATCAGCTATAACACAACATAATTGAATTTTCCCTTATACGTCTTAGGTAAGTGTTCCGATACTCAATATTGATAAAGCTAATATCTTCCCATTCAGCATAGTACTTAGGATATACATTTATATTACTCCATCACTATAAAGTGCCAAAATTTGACTTCATTTATATCACTATAGAGTGCTCAAACCTAAATTTATACTATTCTTCATTAAAATTAGAATTTTCTATGTGCTTACGCGTAGATCAAAAACATCAAACTTACAACTTTATTCATCACAAGCCTAGCTCGCCTCAAACATCGTAATGCCTCTCTACAAGTGTGATTAGAGTGAATACTGCATATGTAGTAAATCAACTTAAGTGAATCGACATCATAAAAGTTGTGGAGTATGAACCACGTTCGAACCTTATTCGAGCCTTGTTCGAGCATGGTTTGAATTTGGTATGAATAAGATTCAAAGTTAGTTCGAACATGATTTTAATAGATAATATCATATTTAACGCATTTTATGATTTATGTTTTAGTGTGCAAACAAGGTTTCAAACTCCTGTTTAAAAATTTTTGTTTTTTTTTTCTTTTTTAAACCTAGGCTTCGCGTTTATTCTTCTCCTTATTATAAACTATGATTGTTCGTGATGAATACATTCAAGCATAAATGATAAAAAAATGAATAAATATTGAACAAAAGATAATTTCCATGAATTTTACCCAATATCGATCACAAGAGCTTGAATATCACGAGAGATAGAAGGTGCTAGGAAGAGGGACATTGGAGCATTATTATTTTCAATTGAGGCTTATTACTTATATTTTTATATTGAAGGTGCCTTTTGGTCTGAGAGTAACTTTTAGACATATTTTCTTACGAAATAAATAACATGCATATTTATCCAATTACATGATTATGAGGCATGTAAAGTCAAATATTCCTTTAGATTTCATCTTGATTTTCTCTAAAAATGGTATAAGAATTAAAGCCTTTTGTAATTTTTTTTCATGGGAGAATATAATATCGCATGTATATATCATGATAAAGTTCAAAATCTAATTAAGCGCTTGATTAATCTAATGAATTAATATGAATTAAGCTGAAATTCATTTAAGTTTAATATAATTTCCTATTTAATTATCATTGTATTTCAACTAATGACACTGTCGATGGAAGAATCTTTATGAATGCATTTTAGTAAGGGTACCACAGTTGAGGCTTTTGAAAAGTATGTTGCAACTTAGAAATACCATCTATACCTCAAGGAATAATCTAGTTTTCCCTTTCAAGTTTGCATTCTTCCAACTTTTTATTGGTTCAGCAACAAGTAACTTATTCATTCCACACTTGCCATTCTCATAAATACCTGCTTTTTACAAATAAACTCCTTGTAATTCCTCTTTTACCGTTTCATGATTTTACATTTTTACCGTTAATGTTTGAAACTCGACTCTCTCTGGCTATTCTATTCCCAGATTTTGGATGTAATGTTCCGTTTTCTTCCCCATTTAATGGGATAGCTAAGCTCTGCCTGCACTCTTATGCAGTAAATAGGAACCTCGTGGGGACTGGTTTCATGTCAACTGACCAGAAGAAAAAGCTTCTTTGGGGCGGCAAGAAGAACAGTTCCGATGAGGTATGCTTCCAGATATACATTGCAGCTGCTTATTTATAATATGTAAAATATAAAAAAAAATCTGATTTTCTTCACTGCACCACTCTCTACTTTTTATTTTCATTAATGTTCTTAGTCCGGCAATCGATGGGATTTTCAACTCTTTGCTGATCGAGAACGCCAGGAAAAGTTCAACAAGCTCATGGTAATTTTTAGTACCCTTCTATTTTTAGTTTGAGGATTCGTTTGGAACAGCTTTTTTGACTAAAAAGTTGCTTTAGAAGCATCATCAAGCTGTTCAAAATATTTTTGATGCCATATAAAGAGGGTGAACTCAGCACTCATTGTTGACACATCTTATTTGCTTGTTTCTTAAATATTCTGTAGAATTGCCTTTGAAATCGACCAATTTACTAACACTTGTTTTAGAGTCTGAGGTTGCCTTGGTACGTATGGCCAATTGTAGGGTGTGAAGGGAGAGGCAATTCCTCAAGAGCGGAAGCCCGACGAGAAGGATGTGGAGAAGCAGAAGGAGCTGCAGACAGATTTGGAGAAGCAGTACACGGCCGGTCTGCGACGCAGAGATGGCCGCACAGTTGGTCTTGGTCTGTAATTGTCATCTTCTTCTTCTTCTTCTTCTTCTGTTTTCGAACCAGAAATTTACTACTGAAAATTGGATTTGATAGTTCTGTAATCTTTTGCAGTGAATTTAAAGCTGAATGTTCGTGACTTTTTTTTTTTTTTTGGAGTTTTTTATGTTATATTTCTCCTGGTTGTATGATTTTTTTGCTTGTATGAATGCTCAAATGATTTCTCGTTAGTACAGATTTACATACATACTACTCTATTTATATATTTAATATCTAAAACTTTAATATTACATATATACCACCCATAATTTATTTTCATATCAAATATGAGTGGTAGAAATGAAATATATGAGTGATATAAAAGAAATATATGAGTGGTATATTTAGTATTAAAATAATATGGGTGGTATGTATGTAATATTAAAGTTTTGGGTGTTAGATATGTAAATAGGATGACATAAAGTGGTATGTATGTAATATTAAAGTTTTGGGTGTTATAAATGTAAATAGGATGGTATAAAGTGGTATGTATGTAAATTTTTCTTTTATAAATTATAATTTACATATCAACTACGGTAGTGGTTAAAACTCATGGGTTTCAATTATGCAATTCTTTAGGTTCTCAACGCATAATTTATGTTGTGTTGGGATGACTTTTTTATTGCTTCTTAAAGCAGTTTTCAAGTATAAAAATTAAAAATTTTAACTAAAAATTTGCCTTAAGAAGCAGTAAGAAAGCCGTCCCAAACGAAGCTTAATCGCTAGTAAAATAGGGGTGTAAATGTGCTGCAACTAATGGAGCTCTGTAAGAGTTGCTTGTTATATATTTGATTGATGTGTGCATGTTTCTCTCTCTCTCTCTCTAAAATCTTTATCTATCTTTATTAAAAGTAAAAGTTGCTTGTTTTGTATTTAGCATAAAATATTTAAATTATTAAATAATTATCATAAAACTAGTTTTATTTTTATAGGATTTTGAGGGCTATAGGAGAAGTTATATCTAAGTATCACAACATTAATAGCAACATCAAATCTTTATCTCATTATGTGGGTTAGGTTATATGATTTTTTTTTCATCGTTGTGTTATGTTAAGAGTCAAAATTTTATTTAATTGTAATAAAAATAAAAATTTCTAATATTTTCTAATTAAGTCTTTTTAAGTCTATTTCTATCTCTTTTAATATAGGTTAAATATAATATATTTACTCTCTAATCAGTTCATCATAAGGCAAACGTTTTATGTGATCAAAATCATTTAAGATGACTCTCTACTCTTATCTGCCATTGGAGTTACTCCAATATTTTTAAATATATGCTCCTTTCACATTCTATCTCTAAGAATAGAGCCACTCATCCACTTGAGCATTCATCTCTGTAACACTTAACTTAATTATATTATTTCCTTTTTCTTTTAATGACCAACATTTTGTGCCATAAAACATTGCAAATCTTATCACCACTCTTATAAAATATTTTCTTAAGTTTAAGGGGAACTATTCTATCATACAACAATACTTAATACATTCCTCCACTTCAACCATCCAACTTGAGTTCTACTAATAATAGCCACATCTATTTCAGCATCATTAAAAAAAAAAAAAACTAAAAAATGTACATGGCATAGTTGTTACATGCACATGGACATGATTACATAATTTTAATGAGTACATACATAAAGGTGTCATGGGTGAGTAAGCCAGAGAATGCTGATTTATCATGCTTCTTCAGATATGGTGAGTGTTATTTAGGCATGAGTGAGTGATATTGAGGATGAGTGACTGAACCCCTCTAATTAGGATGAGTAACTCCTAGTGTGATGCTCTGAATCTAAATTAGAATAATTATTCTTTTAATCTTTTAATAAATAATAATCAGAGCTATTTAATTTCACTTATTAAAAACAAAAAAACAAAAATATATCATTACTAATGAGATCTCTCATTGACAATTCATTAACATATGGGTTTATGGGCTTAATATGCTTAAATTTTTGGTGGCAATATTATTGAATATTTATATTTAAAAACATTGATATGAAATTTGCTATCTTTCATGCATGTTGGGCTTGAATTCCTTAACATCTATAAAATAATTAACAATATTTCATCAATTTTGATCATCATGATTCTATTCTTTGATGTTATGTGTTTGCCATTAAGTTTCTTCTTGTTAATTTAAAGAAATGTGGATTGGGTTCTTTTTATTAGATGGTGTCTAAGATGAGATATAGCCTTAACTCGTGTGTGTGCCCTTACTTTTAGAAAAAATTTATTCAGTGCGGTCACCGGATGATATTCGGAGGCAAATCAGAATGTGCAACGTCACTTTTTTTAGTATGTATCGGTGTTGTGTCTTGGTGTGATGTGTCGCGCTCTGATTTACCTCCGAACAGTCCGATGACCACACAAAATAATTTCTCTACTTTTAGAGGGACCCTATGCTACTACACTTTCCATTGGCTTATGGCTATTCTCTTGAATACCGTACTCCTTTTCTTTTAAGTTTATTAGAATTTCAATATGTTCCATAGCATCTTGCCACTTTAGACCCCATTTCCTCACTTTTCCTCCTTTTCAACCACATTTTTATACTTGTTTTCCATCAATCGTGTAGTCTGCCACATTTTGGGAGCTAAAAATAGTATTATTTTTTATGTGAAGATTCCTAAACTAGCAAGCTTATTATTTTTATTACATTTAATCTCTCTATATTGATCTGTTATAATGATTAAAAAAACTCCAATCCAAGATTTATAAATGTTATCACCATATAAATATACTTTTTTTTATGGTTGGTCAATTTATTTGAAGTTATATTTACTTTAATTTAATGATATGAATTTATTTATCTGATATGACTCTTCTAATTTTATTTTGTTTGCAATGATTTTTCTTGTTAGTTGTTTGGTGGTTCGTATTAATTCTTTCAAATGGCTTCTTTTATATTAAAAGATTTGGTTCATTTCATGATTTCAATTATTGTATTGACTTTTATTGCTTCCAACTCTGATATATAAATTACTATTATATGAACATTTTATAGAAATATATAGAAAATAGAGAAAATAGTAATAATATTGCATTAAATATGGATAACAGGCAGTTATAGCTTGCCTATATCTCCATAGTTTAGGGTTTAGGGATTTGAGCTATTGTAGAATGCTCATAACTCATAATTTGAAGGGGAGGATGCTTAATAATCTACATAAGTATTTTATAGGCATAGAGACACCTAGTATCATATATATTATACCTAATATGCTTGAGGCCATCATGAATATGTTAGGGTACGATGAACCAAAATATAAGAGAAATAATAATTCACGATATACAAACCACAAACAACACGAGAGATTTACGTGGAAAATCCAAATCTAGGAAAAACCGCAGGGAAGAAGGGAGAACAGGTTCACTATAAGAGAAGGTTGAACCCCACTAGGGGACGCTGCCCCCCTTAGACCCTAGACATATCTACGAAGCGTACGACGACAAAGATATGAACAAACAAGAATCCAACCAAATTCGAGACAACTCCAACCAAAAATAACTTCCTACAATAGAAAATAACATCCAAATTGCTCATTAATTGGCCCATTATTATATTTTATCTTCCAACATTCTAGACTCCTTGATAATGAAGTTATCCTCAAGATTGAGCAAACACATAAGAAAGAAAAAATATTAAACTCTATCAAAATATGTGTGCATCAGGCTCGAGATCGAACATGAAGGTGAAGGTGATGGGCTTTGGGAACTGGACAGAGACACATTTGGCATTGGAGGAAGCGGATCTCAGCTCCTTGCAGTGAAAACTGTGGCCAACTGAGCTGGCAAATTAGCCGCGAATGATGGGAGGCGGCGCTTGGGGTGATGGTGAGATATTGCAAATTGAATGAGGCCAATATTGAGTTGGGTTTGATGACATTGATGAATCTATGATGTGGAGATTTGATAGCCGTGAATGGGATGGAGATGATGATGTGGCGATGCTATGGAGATGATCATGTAGGTTTGACTTGGGCATATGAAGATGGCTCCGATGATGTAGATCTACATGTATGGAGGTGGAGATTCAAGAATCCTAGGTAGTGTTGATGATACAAAAGTTGGAGAATACATATCTATGAAGATAGTAGAATCAGAGGCAGCACTTAGCGGTAGCGAGGTCAATGAGAGCATCTTTGGATATGAATATTTTGTAGAGATGCATACTAAATAGAGAAAAAGTTTTATTCACAATTCCCTTGCCATTAGGGCAACTGCAACCGAAAAATCCATTTTTCACTCCAAAACACAGCAAAATTTTAAAATGCAGTAATTCATCTCCAATCTGAGCAGCATTTTTCTCTCTTCTTTCGCGCGCTTTCTGCTAAGGTAACCATTTCTCCTCTTTCCCACATTTTTCTCCTCTTATGTGCTCTTCTTCGACAAATCCTGTAGCCTTTTTTTTTTTGTAGTTGAATAGTGCGACATCAAAATTGGATCACACTGTTGACCTGCCGAACTTTGGCGTACGATTTGATGTAGAAATGGACCGAATGGCTGACGACATATGATGTTATACAGTTCAGTTGTGGATGGTCTTCCTTTAAAGGCTCAAGCTTGATGCATTCTTGATGTAGCATTATTTTTCTTTCTTCTTCTTCTTCAGCTTTTCTCCTTCCATGCTGAGACTCTCACACATCACAAAATTTTTTTTTTTGGAGTGATGATATACCTATGACTGAACTCTTTCTCAAGCCAAACGACGTAATACAATATATATTTTTTAACCTATAAATTTAATTAATCCTACACATTTTATTCATAAATAAAAATCAAAACTTTTTGTCAGATTTGAAGGCACTCATCCAATCCTGTGAGGCTCATAAAAAAAAGCATCAATTTTATGTCTGGCGGCATACGAGCATGTGGGTTGGTAAGAGAAAAATCCTTTTTTTATTGCTTTTTGACTTTGGAAGAATCTTCTCCATTTGCACAAAATAAGAGCCATTCATAATACCTGCTACTGTTACATTCAAGAGAAAACAAAAATTTTGCATTGAAAATAGTTTTTTTATTGAATGTTTTATTCAAAAGAAACAGAGATTAGCACATAAAAATACCACCAAACAAACAAAAATCAAAGAGGATAATAACAAATAGTATATGAATTTTTACCCTTTACAACTCATTTTTACTAAGCTACGAACAGTTATTGATCGAATAACTTAACTCATAGCTAGTCCGCCATGCGAAGAAAAGCTCGGCAGTCTTCAGATCCTCACGAAGAAAATACTGAGCTCGGGGCCGCTGTTAGTCTCCGGATTAAGCATGTAGAAAGTCTCCGAATCCTTGCTGCCAACAACGCGGTCAAAATGAGCCCGCATATACGCAAGCTCGCCGTCATTTGCGTCGGCGAGGTGCGGCGGAAGAACCCCGGCGCCCATCGACACCGCGTGGAGAAGCTGCAGAACGTGGAGATCCGATTGGTTCGGTTCGCGCCGCTGCGCGTAGCCAATCCTCCGCCCGTTTATGAATGCGGACCAAATCTTCTCTTCTAATAGCCGGACGCGGTCCCCCGGTTTTTTCTCGCATTCGAGCGCCACGCGCAGCAGCCCGGTTCCCATATCCTGCATGAACCGGGCGGTCTGGACCGCGAGCTCGAGGACCAGAATGGGGATGCTACGGGAGTTCTCTTGGATGGCGATGGAGATGCGGGCCTTGCGGTAGCCGAAGAGAGTGCCGGTGGTGCGGGTGGCGCCGTGGATGTGGCCGTCGTGGTGGGTGCTGGGGGCGGATCGGGGGATGGGGGAGTGGAAGCCGCAGGCGGGGCTGATGATGGGGAAAGTGCGGAAGACGGAGCGAAAGACGCGGAAGACTTTGGAGGGATTGGGGCCGCGCTTGCGGTGCGAAGGGGGTTGGAGGATGGTGGTGGGGGAGGCGACGGTAGGGCTTGTGGAGGTTCCGTCAGGCCTTGGAGGAAGGGGAGGAGGAGGCGGTGGCGGCTTTGTCATGTGGAAGATGGGCGGCGGAGGACGTTAGGGGGTTGTTGAATTGAACGTAGGTGTATACGAAGCTTAGCTTTGGGCGGGTTAATGCGTTGTGCGCACGTTGTTGGAAGAGGAAGGTAGGAAGGGATCAAAGAAGAAGTAGGAGAGACAGAGAGAGAAAGCGAAACAGAGAGAGCTGTTGGAAAAGGGTAATATGGACGGTGAAGAGGAGGATACTTAAGTGATGGCGCGGCGTTACCCGCGGTCCTTTTTCTCCCTTTTAAGGGCATCGGAGACAGCTGGATCGGCCCTCAAAGTCGGACTTTTTTTTTGGGTATTAATCATTTAAGATAAAATTTATATATATATTATAATATAATATATATATATTAATATATATATATTATATATATATATATTATATATATGATAGGCAAAGATTTTAATTAATAAATCAAGAAGAGCTATATATCAATGCCGTCATATCAAGCAAAGGGTGATGTGACGCATTTTAATTGGTCGACGTTGGTCATCCACATATAATAATTAATGCAAAGTCTGAGTCAACAGAATTATACAGGTTTGACTAATCAAATATTATTTTAAAAACTTTATATTTGCAGCATAATGATTGAGAATAAGTATGAATATTTTATCAGAAAAAAATTTTGTTCGCCAGAAAATCGAACGAAATCATTTTTTAGTTATATGAACAAAATTAAAAGAATTATTGATATTGAGAACGAATAATAATGATCTTAAGAAAAGAGAAGATGGATTCTTAGAAAATTAGAAGGAAAGGAATTTACATGCATACAATTTGAATTTGATATATATTATTATATATATAATATATATAATATATATATATTATATATTATATATATATAATATATATATATATCAATCATGATCTTTAAGTAATAGGAAAAAAGACTGATATTAATCTATCTAAAATGAAGTATTTATATTTTAATGTGATTTAAATATTACACTACATGAAAATGTATTTTTACGACAGTCCATTTTCATTGGAAAATAATAAAATTCGTAAAAAATTATATTTCTAGAGGATTTTCGACTAAAATTCATACATCGGAAAATAAACACTATTGGAAAATTTTCACAAGAAATATTTCTTTTGGATTTTATGTCAGAAATTGATTTAAAAATATTTAAAAAAGGTTATTTAGCCCGAGCAGGCCAGTGAAACTGCATGTACTTCACGGGCCAGTGAATCAGGCTTGCCTGTCTGTGCTACACGGGGTTCAGACCATGCCCACTTCAAACCCACCGTTATCCAATGCGTTGTGATGCATACAGTGTCATATTAGTTGCATTTTTTAAATATAAATTATCCTTTCTTAATAATTAGTTTTAAAACATAATATGTTCACATTATTTAATTTATTTAACAATAGCTATTAGATTAACTAATAATTTATTTTATTTAGTTAAATTAACATAATAATAATTATTAAAAAAATTTAATTATTTAGTTTAGCAATATTTAATTTATTTTAACAAACAACTGAATAGTTTTAAATATTTATAATTGACGCATCATCAAAAAAATCATCTTGATCATGCACGAATCTCGAGGCAATATCAAGTTGAAAACTTTCAAAATTAAAATTGGGACCATCCAAACTCTGATTTCAACAAACTTATAGTCAAACTGAGCATCTCGGAATTACAAATCCAATGACACCAAAATCGACTCAATCCAAGCCCAAATGAGTTCAAATAAAGGACTCGAAGCTCTGTTGGAAGGTTCAAACCACAATTTGGATTACTAAATGGTTTCCAAACGTGACATACTTATAATCAAATTGAGCGACTCGACGATATGAATCCAACAAGCCCAAGATCATTGAATTTGGAAATCACTAAGCCATTCAAATGTCCAATAAATGATCTATGATTAGGGAATCAACATCGGCCGTCCATTAAAGCCACTCCAACTTACCCTTGATCTTCCATCTATTTAAAAGCCATGCCACTCTAAAAAATTTATAAATAGAGCTCCACTTTCTCATGAAAGTGGACCCCCAAGCAAGGAATTAAGAGAGAGATCGGTGATCGCTATTGCCTTCTCGCTCTTCCTCGACCACTTCCCGGACTTCCTCCGAACCACCACCTGACGCCGGAGTTTTGCAAGACCACCACCTGACACCTGAGCTCTATCGGACCACCGCCCGACGCCAGAGTTCTGCCTGTCCACTACCTGATGTAGGAGTTTTGCCGAACCATCGCCTGTAGCCGGACTTTCGTCAGAACCACCGCTTGATGTCGAACTTCCATTGGACCACATGCGAACTTACGCCAGACCACCACCAAACGCTGGAGTTTTGTCGGACCACCACTCGATGCTTGAGTTCTGCCGGACCATCGCGTGATGCCGGAGTTCTGCCAGACCACCACCTGACGCAGGAGTTCCGTTGGACCATCACCTAACACCGTCGGACTTCCGTCAGGACCACCGCATGATGTCAGAGTCCCGCCGGTCCATCGCCTGATGTCGAACTTTCTCCGGACCACCGTCTTATGTCGGAGTTCCGCCAGACCACCTCTTAATGCTGGAGTTCTGCCAAAACACCGTCGGAACACCGAATGAGGCCCGAACTTTCACCGGACCACTAACAAAAGTTAGAGTTCTGCCAAACCACCGAATAACGCAGGACTTCATCGGACCACCTCCTTATGACTACAATCTTTATGATCATTGTCTCCTACCGACTACGATCCTTCTGACCTTCATCGCTTACTACGGTCCTTCCGACCTCCATCGCCTACTACGGTCTTTCTAACCCCTATCTCATGTCTACTATGGCCCTTCCGACCTCTATCACCTACTACGATCCTTCTGATCTCCTTTATTAGATAACGATCTTTCTAACCCCTATCTCCTGTCGACTATGGTCCTTCTGACCTCCATCACCTACTACGATCCACCTAACCTCCATCACTAGATAACAATCTTTCTGATATCTCCTATCGACTACTGTCCTTCTGACCTCTGTCGCCTACTACTGTCCTTTCGACCTCCATCGCCAGATAACGATCTTTTTGACCCCTATCTCTTGCCGACTATGGTCCTTCCGACCTCTTTCACCTACTACGGTCCTTCTGACCTCGATCTCCAGACAATGCTCTTTCTAACCCATATCTCCTACGACTATGGTCCTTGTAACCTTCATTGCTTACTACGGTCTTTTAGACCTACATCGTCAGACAATAGTCTTTCTGTCACGCCCCAAGATCTAACTTGGAAAGAATGTCAATCAATTTCTCAAACAATTTACCAGAGTTATCTAAAAAAAATCTTCAAGTAACAGTCTAGCAAACATCTATGAAATTTAAAACATCAATATACAAGTCGATCCAAACTCAAAAGTTCATGTACAAAACTCAGGAACTACACTACAATCACCAGTACTGAAATCTATCCTGAGTACAAAAGAATCATCAAAATCATCAAAAGACAAAAACCTGAAGATTCGGTTCAATTCCTATCTTCCGCTCCCTTGCCCTGACCTGAAAATATCAACCACATATAATGAGCTTTACAAAGCCCAGCAGGTCACCTAATACCTATAACTGAGATCAAAGCACGGTGATGCTATCAATATGCATGTCAGTCAATCAAATCTATATCAGTCAATGGTCAATGAATCTGTGCAATACGGAAATCTATAGTTAATAAAATCAGTCAATGCAGCAGCAGGCAAATCAATAAATCAAGCTCGATCAATTCACGTCAATCTCGAAGAAATCCGTACACAGAAGAAAATCAGTCAATCCGTCAAATCAATCAAGTCGTCGAATCAATCAATCCGTTAAATCATTCGTGTCGAATCAATCGATCAAATCAAACCAAAGCAAAATCAATCGGAAAAGCGATATGATAAATCTCAATATATCCTAACAGTGAATCCATGCGGCAATCAATACGGTGCAGAAACAATAACATCAGTAAATCTATATGCAAGATCAATAAATCCATAGGTAGTAGTAACAATGAATCTATAAGCAGAAATCAATGAATCTATAGGCAACAGTGTCAATGATGCTATACTATTCATGTCCATGCCATCAATGCAATATATATATCCATCCATTTCTATATCAATGCTCAATGTCGATGCACAGCAATCAAGTAGTGAAATCAATGAAATCGTACGATCTAGTAAATCCAATCAAAGTCGATAAAGCAGGAATCTATAAAACAATGAATCCATAAATCAATACAGTAAACATGCAATTCAATACCATATACTGGACAAGAAAAATCAACTGGCTATGTTGCTGTTGTAGAATCCATATTGCTGTTGTAGATCCATATTGCTGTTGTAGATCCATACGTTGGTTTCAATCAATAAGAGTCGTCACTCTTTTGCCCGTCTGCTGCCCGTCGGCATATCTATAAAAACTCCTTATGACTCCCAATCGTTATATCAATGATCAATGGTTTAAAGGAAAGCCCGTCGGCCCACCATCATGTACAGGTCAATATCAATCTCCAACCAACGTTCAACCAGGTTCCACTTGTGTTCCAGTATCAATAGTCAATTTAAGAATTCAATTCAATAATCAATAATCGATGCAATAAGCAATATTAAATCAATCCAGTACAATCATATCAATAGTCATACACATCTCAATTCAATCTATCAATTCCAGAAAATTCAGAAATCATAGGAAAATCGGGCAACGTAACGGCAGTCGGTCAAATTTACACAAAAATCCTGCAAAAAGCACAATTTCCAAATTTCAGTAGAAGATTCACGACATCAACACAAAACTATTATTCTATAGAATCCAAATCAAATCAAGTCCTGATATGTTTCTATTCGATTAAAATCGCGTAGAATCAATTCCGACCGGTAAAATCGTCGTAAAAAATACTCGAATCGTGTGTAATAATCACATCTATAACATACCAAAAGTTGTGCGGTGAAAGTTGTGTCAAATTAAAAATCAGAACAAAATTTCGACTACGAAAACATAAAACAGATCACAACTCGGTCAAAACTCAATATCTTTGAAAACAGAAATAGGGTTCAGAGTCCTTACCACGAGATCTTCACTTTTCCCAACAGCGACGTCGGACGAAAAGCGCTCCGCGGCCTCCAAAACCAGGTTTTCCTCTTTTTCCCTTTCTCTTTCTCTCTCTCTCTCTCTCTCTAAAATCAGATATTTTGATTTTTAAAATAATTTTCTCTCTCCTCAAAACGAGCTGATTTTCTTATATCATGAAGCTGATCGGCCCGGCCGATCGCCAAATCGTCCCGGGACGATCAGACCAAAAAGATCGTCCTGGACGGTTCCCAGGACGATATTTTCTACAGTGCAGATCGGCCTGGACGATCTCACTATCGTCCCGGACGATCCTGAGAGGAAAATCCAAATCAGAGAGGAACAGTAAGGGAACGAGGTCTCACAATCTCCCCACCTTAGAAAAATGTCGTCCCGACATTTCCATACAGGTACGAGACAAAAACAACGCAAAACAAATCGATCCAAATCAAAACTCGTCGAAATTCATACAAACACACAATGCAATCAATCACATGTCAATGTGCATGATCAAATGTCAATATCAATCGGTTAGTCAAATCAATCTTACCAGTAGAACTTTCTGTGCGTTGTTGATCTGTATGATGCTGTAGACTGTAAACACGTGGCACCACTGGAGGAAGTGCAAGAGGTCGTGGCGCAACTGTCTCTCTCTGATCTCTGATAGCTCTATCATCCATCCGGTTCCCTGATCTCTCACTGTAAGCCCTCGAGCCAACAGTCCTCTGTGGTCCTGTACCCGTGCCAGAATCAGTCCGTCCACCCAGTCCTTTCTGAGGACAATCTGCTGCTCTGTGCCCTTGCTGTCCACAGTGAAAGCACTGCCCCGTCAACAGGTAGCATCGACCTGCATGTTGTCTACCACAGTGAATACATGCTCCAGAACTACCAGACGATATTACCGATGCAGATCGCGATACAGATCCCAATGCAGATCCTCTCGAACTATCATATCTGCTTTTCTTCTCTCTATCTCCGTCTCTATCTCTATCTCTACCAGAATCATCCCTTTGTACCTCATCTCTCCTCCTCCTGGTATCCTCGAACCTCGATACCGGTGTCGCCAAATCAATCTCTATCAATCGGGCCCGCTCCACTAGCTCAGAAAACTCATGTATCCGGAAGGGAACAAGTGGATGCCTCAGCTCTCTATTCAATCCATGTAGGAATCTATAGCACTTTTCCTTGGGAGTAGGAATCAGATGAGCAGCGTACCTCGCAAGTGCAGTAAACTCGGCCTCGTACTACATCACTGACTTGCGGCCTTGCTCCAATCTCATGAAAGCTTCCTGCATCTGTCGCTGAGCTGACGGCGGTACAAACCACATCCTGGACACTGCAGTGAACTCATCCCAGGTGATCTCAGCATTGGTCATCCCCTGGAATTTCTCTCTTTGCTGTCCAATCCACCATCTCTCCGCTTCACCCTCAAACAGGAACACAGCTAAGGGTACTTTTCGATTTCCCGGACACTGCATGCTATCAAAAATCTTTTCCACCATCAGGATCCAATCCTTAGCAGCCTGGGGTCCCACACCTCCCTTAAACAACGGAGGCTTCATCTTATGAAACATCTGCATATGTCTATCCACTTCTTCCTCTTTGTTACCACTCATTTTGCTCTGAGCATCCCCCATTACATGTGCAATCGCAGTAGCCAACTGCATCATACTTTCTGAAGGTACTGGGGCTGCGCTGTGTTGCTCATTCGGTATACTGGATTCTGCCGGATGATCCATAGCTTTTCACCTGCATAATTCAGAACAGATAATACGAACATGCAATGATGTATGCCAATGAAGCTCTTACAGCTACCCAATCTACCCAATTATCAATTCAATCCTACAACTCTGGTAACAATCCATTCTTCCAATAACACTGCTCTGATACCAAAAGTTCTGTCACGCCCCAAGATCTAACTTGGAAAGAATGTCAATCAATTTCTCAAACAATTTACCAGAGTTATCTAAAAAAAATCTTCAAGTAACAGTCTAGCAAATATCTATGAAATTTAAAACATCAATATACAAGTCGATCCAAACTCAAAAGTTCATGTACAAAACTCAGGAACTACACTACAATCATCAGTACTGAAATCTATCCTGAGTACAAAAGAATCATCAAAATCATCAAAAGACAAAAACCTGAAGATTCGGTTCAATTCCTATCTTCCGCTCCCTTGCCCTGACCTGAAAATATCAACCACATATAATGAGCTTTACAAAGCCCAGCAGGTCACCTAATACCTATAACTGAGATCAAAGCACGGCGATGCTATCAATATGCATGTCAGTCAATCACAGTCATATCAGTCAATGGTCAATGAATCTGTGCAATACAGAAATCTATAGTCAATAAAACCAGTCAATGCAGCAGCAGACAAATCAATAAATCAAGCTCGATCAATTCACGTCAATCTCGAAGAAATCCGTACATAGAAGAAAATCAGTCAATCCGTCAAATCAATCAAGTCGTCGAATCAATCAATCCGTTAAATCATTCGTGTCGAATCAATCGATCAAATCAAACCAAAGCAAAATCAATCGGAAAAGCGATATGATAAATCTCAATCTATCATAACAGTGAATCCATGCGGCAGTCAATACGGTGCAGAAACAATAACATCAGTAAATCTATATGCGAGATCAATAAATCCATAGGTAGTAGTAACAATGAATCTATAAGCAGAAATCAATGAATATATAGGCAACAGTGTCAATGATGCTATACTATTCATGTCCATTCCATCAATGCAATATCTATATCCATCCATTTCTATATCAATGCTCAATGTCGATGCACAGCAATCAAGTAGTGAAATCAATGAAATCGTACGATCTAGTAAATCCAATCAAAGTCGATAAAGCAGGAATCTATAAAACAATGAATCCATAAATCAATACAGTAAACATGCAATTCAATACCATATACTGGACAAGTAAAATCAACTGGCTATGTTGCTGTTGTAGAATCCATATTGCTGTTGTAGATCCATATTGCTGTTGTAGATCCATACGTTGGTTTCAATCAATAAGAGTCGTCACTCTTTTGCCCGTCGGCTGCCCGTCGGCTGCCCGTCGGCATATCTATAAAAACTCCTTATGACTCCCAATCGTTATATCAATGATCAATGGTTTAAAGGAAAGCCCGTCGGCCCACCATCCTGTACAGGTCAATATCAATCTCCAACCAACGTTCAACCAGGTTCCACTTGTGTTCCAGTATCAATAGTCAATTTAAGAATTCAATTCAATAATCAATAATCGATGCAATAAGCAATATTAAATCAATCCAGTACAATCATATCAATAGTCATACACATCTCAATTCAATCTATCAATTCTAGAAAATTCAGAAATCATAGGAAAATCGGGCAGCGTAACGGCAGTCGGTCAAATTTACACAAAAATCCTGCAAAAAGCACAATTTCCAAATTTCTCCAAATTTCAGTAGAAGATTCACGACATCAACACAAAACTATTATTCTATAGAATCCAAATCAAATCAAGTCCTGATATGTTTCTATTCGATTAAAATCGCGTAGAATCAATTCCGATCGGTAAAATCGTCGTAGAAAATACTCGAATCGTGTGTAATAATCATATCTATAACATACCAAAAGTTGTGCGGTGAAAGTTGTGTCAAATTAAAAATCAGAACAAAATTTCGACTACGAAAACACAAAATAGATCACAACTCGGTCAAAACTCAATATCTTTGAAAACAGAAATAGGGTTCAGAGTCCTTACCACGAGATCTTCACTTTTCCCAACAGCGACGTCGGACGAAAAGCGCTCCGCGGCCTCCAAAACCAGGTTTTCCTCTTTTTCACTTTCTCTCTCTAAAATCAGATATTTTGATTTTTAAAATAATTTTCTCTCTCCTCAAAACGAGCTGATTTCCTTATATCATGAAGCTGATCGGCCCGGCCAATCGCCAAATCGTCCCGGGACGATCAGACCAAAAAGATCGTCCTGGACGGTTCCCAGGACTATTCTCAGGACGATATTTTCTACAGTGCAGATCGGCCTGGACGATCTCACTATCGTCCCGGACGATCTCACTATCGTCCCGGACGATCCTGAGAGGAAAATCCAAATCAGAGAGGAATAGTAAGGGAACGAGGTCTCACACTTTTTGACCTCTATCTCCTGCCTACTACAGTCCTTTGACCTTCGTCACATACTACTATCCTTCTGAACTCCATTGTCAAACAACAGTCTTTCTGACCACTATCTCCCGCCAACTATGGTCCTTCCGACTTCTTTTGCTAGACAACGATCTTTCTGACCACTGTCTCCCACTGACTACGGTCCTTCCAACCTCTCTCGCCAAACAACGTTCCTTTCGACCACCGTCATAAGCCTACGGTCTTTCCGACCTCCGTCGCCCGCCGGGTAAATGAACATTTCAATATTAATTCTTTTAATTCCCACCATGTAATATGATGTACATTTGCTACATCAAACCCAAGGTCTTCGCCATAAGGAATGGCCTCATTTGTAATCGACTGCAAATAATAGTGGATTCATTCAAACTGGGCTAGACCGTATGGTTTTTCCCCCTTTTCTGGGTAAAACATTATAATGTATGCATTTAATAATGCTTATAAAAATGGGCATCAACATCCAAAACATCATTTATACACCATCATTAAGATTGTTATTCCACATGATCACCACTCCTTAAAACTAGTAATTTATATATTGCAAATGTTAGGAGTATAAAGCCTAAAATATCACATAAAATTAACCACATAATTCAAGACACATAAAAGAAAAATGATATGCATGATTGTAGTTCATATAATTATTTAAATCCTTGACATGCCATATCATTTCATTACATGCATATCTTCCAGACTTTTCTTGTTGAGCCACCTTCATATACTTTTCTTGTGTCTTCTATAACTTTTGAATTATTTTCTATTGAATATGTTGCATATTAATTTTGGACAATTGGAATTCATACATCTCAACTAATTCTCCATCTCCAGCTCCAAATTCTCCATGTCCTTAATCAATTCAAGTTCTTTTGTAATCAACAATCCTATAATACCATTAGGCTTCCACTTAATCTATTTGAATTACATTTATACTACCAAATTGATACCATATTCTTATATTACAGTCTTTGATCAAGTCAATGCATATTCTTTGACTCAAATATAATTCTTTTTGAGTGAAGATATATATTCTGCAAGCTTTGATGATTTATTAATACTTACCATTTGATTTGATATAATTAATTTATCCTTATCATTAGTGTAAATATAGTTTCAACTAACTTTAAGTCATGTATAAGATAGTTCTTTTTATGAGTTTTTTTAACTATTAGAAGCACAAGTTATCACCTCAACATATAATCCAATCTCTTATACGATGCATCATTAAAATTTTGGAAATTTTTAATTCC
The DNA here is from genome assembly GCA_022539455.1 of Dendrobium nobile. Classification (NCBI taxonomy): domain Eukaryota; kingdom Viridiplantae; phylum Streptophyta; class Magnoliopsida; order Asparagales; family Orchidaceae; genus Dendrobium; species Dendrobium nobile. The sequence continues at coordinate 38,410,194 of CM039728.1, read as the reverse complement.
TAATAGATGTCTATGATAAGAGATAAACCTTCATTCTAGTTTTGAAAATTATATTTAGATTTGATAGTTAATTAAAATTGCATTGCCTTTTTAGTGTATTATAATGACATTGTAATATATGAACATCTCTTTATAATTGAGTTAACATGGATAACATCTTATAGTAGCTTGTTTTACTCCCAAAAAATTTCTAAATTTTGATATATTGGTAGGCTTTGTCCATGTAGTTACTTCATTTACCTTTTGAGGATCAACAAAAATATCTTTTCGACTTACAAAACATCCTATGTAATACTCATCAACTAAAATTTATATTTTAACAACTTACGATGCAACTTGTTCCTCCTTAGTGTCTCTGACATCAGACACAAAAATGTTGTATGATAATCATCATTCCTTGAATACAATAATATCATCTATGAATATTCATAAATAAGTCTAAATAAGACTTGAACATCCAATTCATCATATCCATGAATATCCATATAGTGCATTCATCACCTTAAATAGAAACATTAAAGATTCATAGTGTTCACATCTAGTATTGAAATTGAACTTGGCCGTATCATTCTCTCACTCCCTTAAATAATGATACATTGACCTTAAATTTGTCCTTAAAATAACTTATATCTGATTAAATAAATCATCAAACATGTGCACTATATACTTATTCTTGTTTCTTATGATATTAAACTCTCAATAATCTATGTCAATCTTCATTGTCCTATTCTTCATCTTCATAAATAACACAAGAGTTGCCAGGGTTATTCATATGATCTAACAAACTAATAAAAATCATGTCCTTCAATTACAACTTCAGATCTTGTAATTCTTCTAGGCATATTATATACATAGTTGTCTAAATTGAACTTAATTTCTCATTCAAGTGCCAAATTTATTAATTCATATGAAGCAAATTCAATTATTACTAGCACTTCTTCTAGCTTCTTTAATGATTTTCTTTTACCTTTTAATTACATATTAAAAAAATACATCAATCACTTTAATCCATATTCTATCAACTTGAATCAAGGTGGATAACACTTGTAGATAAAAGTATTATACTATTAAGATCCAACTTATTTGGCTAGAAAATGGGAAGGTAGACATATAATAACATTATGACAAAATTGCTTTTAAATTAGAGGAATAAAATGCATGGTATGTTCTAAGTGTTAATTATGGTCTACATTTCAACATGTTGATCTTGATAAAGTGAAGTCAATAATTAAGTGGTTAAAGACTACCAATATATTTTAAATTAGGACTTTTATTAGTTGTGATAGCTATTATATGAATCTTGTGAAGGATTTTTTTTAATAACATTATTATTGATATATAAACAAAAAATTATTTTAATCAAGAATAAATCTCGAGATAATATTTAAATTGGAAACTTTCATAATTAAATTTAGGATCACCGATATTCTAATTTTAGTAAACTGATAGTTGAATAAAATTTCTTTACAAGATGAACCTAATGACATTAAAAGTGATCCAATCTAAGTCCAAATGATGAAATCAAGCACTTAAAGTATATTTAGGAATGTTGAGATATTAATTAAAAGGCCAAACAATATCCAAATGCTGCATGCATATAGTCCAATTATGAAACTTGATGTTAAAAATTGAATGAGCTCAAAATCATATGATTATGAAATTTTTGGGCACTTAAATGCTAAATAAATGACATATAATCAAATAATTTAATATAGCTCATTTGATGGAGTGTTATGAAAATTTAATTAGATTTATCACAATTTCATTCAAAACATAATATAAATATACTTGCATCCTCCATATGAAGAGGTCATAGACTTGAATTTGGAGAGATCTTAGAGATTTGAAGTACTCTAAAGATTTACCCGACGTTCGTTGTTGACAATCTCCTCTAGCTTCCATGGTCATCCAATAGCTTAGACTGCATTGCTTGACCACCACCTTTCGATAATCATAATATATTCACCATCATTTAGATGAAATATTTAAATGAAAGTTGCTTTAAATTTTAATATTTTAAATTGAATTTCTACTAATTAACATATTTGGTCCATTCTTTTTTTATTTAAGTTTTTCTTTTGATTAAGTTTAAAATGCATGGCAAATTTATTCTTTAATTATCATAAATCTTAATGATGAAAACAATAAGTCTATCATGTAAATTCAGGTTAGAAAGAAATATGAATCAATGGACTACACTCATATAAAAGGAAGTAATTTGAGCTACACTCATATAAAAGGAAGTAATTTGAGCTATAATTAATCATAAGAAATTTAATCTTTATATTTTTTAAATCACATATTGAATTAAAATATTAAAAATATTCATTAAGTGTATTGAATCATTAATAATCCTTTATTAAGGAATATATTGAAAGTTTATTTAAAAACTTTTTATTTTGAGTTATTATATTCTCAATATTCCACATTGGAATTAAGTCTTTTACCTATAAAATTTGCATACAATAAATTATTATTTTCTAATTTTTGTAATTTATTATATCTATTCAATCTTTATTTTAGTTTAGATAGATAGTTCATCAATTATTTACCCTCTTAGTTGTGTATAAGGCCCACAACTTGATCAATGTAAACCAATTAAGCATTTCAATTGATCAAGGGTTTTGCCTAATTTGGGTTGACTTGATTTATTGGGGGGATGATTCAATTCAAAGGGTGATTGATATGTTAATGAGTAAGTAGGGTTTGATGAGACATATTGAGGGGAAATTTATGCATTAGATAATTAAACTTATTGGCTTCCTTAATTAGAGCCCAATGAAGTCACATTGAGCTAATTTCATTAGGGCTAGATTAGTCAAACCCAATAGTGAATTAAGGTGAATCTTAAGAGAGCCATGCACCCCTTGATCTTATGTGGGACCCACTAGGTTGATATGTAAATATCATTGAGTCTAAGGGTTATGAGGCTTTATTTAATTAGTCACAATCCTAATTAGGCTTTGACCATGTAAACTTTATGCATGGTGAGCTAAGGCTAAGTAGAGCTCAATAGATTAACTAGAACACCCTATTAGTTAGCTTGGATAAGGCAACTCAATGAGTATTAACCTTTGCTTAACATAATTGTAGGGGTATCAAAATAGTTTTTTGGGGTCGGGTTTGGGTCCAACTTGAAATTGACCTTCCTTCAACCCCCACACCCCCCCACCACTCGAACCAAACCAAAGTCTAATCTAGGTCGACCCAACCCGACATGCTGACCCGCTAGGTTGCAAGGCTTGTGTGGGTGCGAGTGCGAGCTTGTGCAAGTGAAGGGGGCGAGAGCGATGTAGGCATAGACGCAAGAGCATGTAGGAAAGCGCACGTGCGGGCACAGGCGTGAGTGCGGGGGTAGGTGCATGGGCAGGCATAGGCGCGGTTACGAGAGCGCTACGGATGTAAGAGCTAGTGCTCTGGGCTTGAGCGAGGGAGTCCGAGACCATTGTGAGCAAGGGGGTGACCCGGGTTAGTTTTGTGTTGATTTAGAGTTTTCGGGTTGATCCAAACCTGACCTGAAATTAGAAATTGATCATAAAATTAAACCCGAACTCGACCCATTTGCAAAACGGGTTAACCCAAACTCGAAACTTGTCGGGTTAGGTTCGAATCGAGATCCTTGTCAGATCAAATATTAACACCCCTAACATAACTTAATTATAATAAACTCTATCAACTTATCTTAATCATTGTGATCATAAATGTGAGCTAATGATTAATTAGGCTAATTGGAATGATATATAAGCTCACATGGGTTAAGTAGTGCACTAGTGTTAAGATAGGCTACCTATGTCATTAAGAAAAATCTAAAAATCTACTTTTATTTAACATCATAAGCATTATTTTCATAATATCTTATAATAAAAAATATTTGAGATCATTTAAAATTGTTGAAGCCATCGAATTTCAAAATTGTGTCAAAATTATAAAATTTCCTTCTAATAACACTTTATAAAAAAAACGAGTTTTCAACCCTTGTTCGTACCATTCTGAAAAAAAAAAAAAAAACAAAAAAACACTTTAATTAAGCTATTCTCTCATTAATTACTACGCGGTATTTAAAAGGTCATGGCGAAGATACAGATTTAAGATTTACAGACTGAATTGAGTGCATCGACTTAGACCAATCAGCAAAATTCGGGAATGGCGGAGGAGGAAACTAGAAGCCCGCCGACGAGCGGGGCAGAGAACTCGCAGGGAGATGGAGGGAGACCCGGCAGTGGTGATGGTGGTGGTGGAGGAGTAGGATGGGGTGGTTGGGGTTTCTCTTCTTTCTCCGTCTTATCGGATCTACAGAAGGCTGCCTCTGCCGCAGCACAAGAGATCTCTAGAAATGTGCGTTTTTTTCCTTTCTTTATTCGTAATATATTAGGGTTTACTAATCGCATCTTCTTCTTTATTGGCTTGAATTTTGAGTGTATTACCAACGCCCTTACCTATGGTTGGTGGGTTTCTTTGTTGGCATTGTATCAGGCTGCTGCTGTTGCTAAAAGTATAACTGAAATAGAGATTGCAGATGAGGATGCAAAGTCTGATGCCTCTGCTGGTAAAGAGGGGAAGGAGTTTGAGAATGACATCGAGGATGAGAAAAACCTCCTCCGTAAGTCAGCTTTGGATAAGTTGGAGAAAGCCAGTGAAGAGTCATTGCTGGGACAGGCAAGTCATCCGAATTGAGGAAGATGGATATTCTTCTTCTTATTATTGAAAGTTTAGGCCTTGTAGGCAACTTTATTATGTTGTTCCTAGAATTTCATGGCATTTATTCTTCTCTTTAATTTTTCTTTCAAGTCGAGTACTGGGGTTTGTACTCATGTCTGTCATGTGCAGGGTCTGAAGGTTATTGATAGCTCTGTGGAAAGCCTGGCTTCAGGGGCATGGCTTGCCATCGGGAATGCTCTGAAGGGAGGATCAAACCTTGTACACAAGTATGCTATAATTGAGGGTTGCATGGCGTTGCTTTTGGATTGCTATTTCATAATTTAAAATCCGGCTTTCTACATGTCGAAGTCCATGACCTTAACTTGCTTGCAAAGCGTACCACGTAAAATTTATAAGCTATACTGTTTCTTTTTTTCTTAAGTACCTTTGTTTCTTGAGTGCTGTTGTAACTACCAGTCAATAATGTTGAGAGATTAAGTGATTCCTTCATGAAAATACTTGAATTTTTTTTACGAAACAAAGATAAATATATGATTAAGATGATTGTTCTAATTGAAATGATCAGTTGTATATGCTGTGATTGGTAACTATTTAAATAAAGAGATAGGATAACTTTTGGAATTTAGGATGCATATACATAGTATCATACATTTAATTATACACATTAACTTATACATGGACACATATGCATGCATATTTATTTATGGATATAATATGTATATTATGTATAATTTATACAAATATACATATATACATACTTACAATAAAAAAAAAAGAAGCTTTGTTATAAAAATTGGTTTAGAAGTAAATGCTCAAAAAATTGGGAAATATATAGAGGGGCCTATAGCGATTCTATGAAGGAAATATATGATATAAAAATTTTAAATTTTAGTAATTTCTATAATAGATTAGATACTAAGGAGGTCAAAAAATATATGTATAAGTTAGCTAAGAAGATACTCAAGTGAAGTAAAGATTTAGTTCAAATGAAGTGTATTATGGATGAAGATCAAAAAGTTCTTTTCTTTGATGAGGGTATTCAACATAGATGTATATGATATTTTGATAAACGTTTTAATGAAGGTTATGAGAATACAATTGACTTTATTGACATTAGCACTCTAAATGAAAATAGTGATTTTTATTTTTATCGTCCTATTAGTAAACATGATGTTGGAGAGGCTTCAAAGAAAATGAAGTATGAAAAAGCAATATGACATGATGATATTCCGATAGAAGAACATAAATACTTAGGAGATCAAGAAATTTGTTGGCTTACTAAACTTTTTAATATTATTTTGAAGACCAAAAGATGCCAGGTGAGTATAGAAGGAGTATGTTGGTTCCTATTTTTAAAAGTAAAGGTGATGCATAAGAGTGCACGAATTATAGAGGAATTAAGTTAATGCTATACATTAAAATTATGAGAGAAATTAATTGAGTATAGGTTACAATGTGATAGTAAAGTTTCTTAAAATCTGCTTGGATTCATGTCAGGTAGGTGTACTATTGAAGCCATATATTTGTTGAGATGTTTGATGAAGAAGTATAGATAGAATAAGAAGGATCTACATATGATATTTATTGATTTAGAGAAAGCATATGATAAAGTTCTAAGAGAAGTGCTTTGGAGGGTTCTAGAGAATTAAAGAGTTAATAATGCTTATATTAAAGTCATTAAGGAGATGTATATATGAGCTATTATTTGCGTTCAAACACAAGGTAGCTTGATCAAGTATTTTACTTTTTAAGTTGGATTATATTAAGGATAAGCTTTAAGCCCATATCTTTTTACTTAAGTCATGGATGTTCTTACTAGACATTTAAAAGAGGATGTATCTTAATGTATGCTTTTTGCTGGTGATATTCTTATTGTTGATGATATTAGTTTGGGAGTTAATGAAAAACTTAAATTATGGAGGTCAACCTTAGAGTCTAAATGTTTTCGTCTAAGCAGATCTAAAATCGAATACATTGAGTGTAATTTTAGTAGTGATAGATTTAGTTGTAGGATTGTGACATTGGGTGATCAAATCATTAAAAAGAGTGAACGTTTTAGATATCTTTGGTCTATTGTTCAAAGCGATGGTGAAAGAGATGTAAATATTATTAATAGAATTCAAGTTGGATGATTGAAGTGGAGGAATGCGTTGGGCCTATTGTTTGATAGAAAATTACCCTGCAAATTTATGGGGAAATTTTTTAAGATGGTGGTGAGACCTACAATGCTTTATGGTGCATAATATTGGCCATTAAAAGAGAAGGATAAAATTGAGTTGAGTATCGTAGAGATGAGAATGCTAAGGTGGATGCGTGCCTTTGCACTTAGAGACAGATTGCGAAAGGAGTATATGGGTGAAAATATTGAAGTAGCTCCACTGACAGATAAGATTAAAGAGAGTCGTCTTAGATGTTTTGGTGACTTAAAAATGTTGGCTTTCTGATGGCCTTGTTAAGAGAGTAGATGGAGTAGATGTATTAGATTCAGCCTATGTTAATAAAGGTAGAGGTAGACCTAAAAAGTCTTGATTACAAAGTACTGAAAATGGCATTTTTATTAGATTTAAATGAGAATTTGACTTAATAGGACACAATGGAGAAAAAAAGATTCATGTAGCCGTGGGATAAATGCTTGTTGTTGTATTCATGCACTATATATATATATAATTTTTCCACACATATTGTGATGTAGACTTTCCAAGGAGTAAGCATCTATGCAAAATTTGGGGACACAATAAGCTAAGAGGAGAGTAAATTTTGTTGGTAAATACAATAAAGGGTATGTTAATGATGTGAGATTGTGGAAAAGATTATCAACACAAACAAATATGCTTTTAAAGAATGAAAAATTGGAGTATTATTAAGATGTAGAATAATTCTAAGTAAGAATATTGATATAGGGGATAAGTAAAAGCACAGTCAGAGTTACATTGTATGATTTACATACTTGATGATATAGTTAGAAGGAGAAAATAAGATATATAGAATAACCAAGTCCAAAGAAAATAGATATATGGATTTTGATCTTTTTTTTTGTTTACTGTGAAGATAATATGATTCGAGTTTAAAATAATGACTTCAAAGAAAGATGAAAAAAAAAGTGATTTTAACACATAATTAGGTGAAAGTACTATGAATATTTTCTTATAGAGGAGAGCAAATGAGCATACTCATGAAGTACACCATGGGTTTCTACCCCCCCACCAAAAAAAAAAAAAAAAGGTTTAGCTTGAGAGGATGCATAAGACATAAAGGTTAAATTTTAGATTCAAATGAGATACCCAGTAAGATTTGATGAGTTAAGAGATGTTGGTGTAATTTGATTACAAATTTTTTTGGGTGAAATCATAGCTACTTGAAGGATCCAAGTTATTGGAGAAAAACACATTGATAGTGGTTTACAAGAGCAAAGGAGACGTCTAAGATCGTAATAGTTTTAATGGTGTAAAATTAATGAGCAATTTAGTGAATATATGAAATAGATTAAGAAAACATTGGCTTAGGAAATCACATTGTTATCTGATAATCTATTTAGTGTTATTTATTATTTTTTCTAACATATTTAATGAATAAGTATATATAGTTAATATTGATATTTATAAGGTATATGATCAAGTAGCATGAGAAGTGGTTTGGTTGGCATTAAGTGAGAAGATTTGTGTTAAATATATGCTAAAGTTATTTATAGTATGTGTAATGGGACAATTTTTTTACTTTAGAAGTACTTGTGGATTGGCCATAGAGTTTCTAATCACAGTTGGTTTAATAAACACTCAATATTTGGTATGTACATTTTTTTATTTGTTATGTGGATGTTTATAACAGACTTTTAAAATGAGGTAGCATGGTACATACTGTTCAAGAATGATTTGATAATATGATCTTGATAGTTGAGGCCTTTTTTAAAGAAGTAAGAAGTTAGAAAAAATGGACAATAAGTTGTAAAAGATGAGGGAACTAGGATTTGGTACACTAAAGATGAAGTGTGTGTGTGTATGTATATATATATATATATATATCAATGAATTTATAATAAAAATTATGGTCCAATATTGGTGGAAGATCATGTGATAACTAAGTTTTGTAGGTTTAAGTATCCTTCATTTATTGTTCAAGAGAAATAGAATCTAGTTGACTACACATATTTGAGAGAAAATTGGTAGTTAAAGGTAAAAGTTTCTTAGTAATACTTTGCAGTATGGGAGTATCAAAGTAAAGAAAATATCATGATGACTTAAAAAATTGATTGCATAAAACAATAACTAGACCACCTATCCATACGGCTTTGAGGTTGCATAATTGAGAAGCCAATAATATTCAATCGAGTGCCATGGAGTAGAGAACCTTTAGTTAAATATGCGTTAAGACTAGAAATGATAGTGGAAGAAATATAATAAGGAGATGATGTGATTAATATTTGTTGAAGATAAAATAGTTAAAATTAGATTTAGATGGTTTACCCATCTATAATAGAGGGTGCATAGGTAATAAGTGTATTAATAATTTATGTGGATAAAAAATAATATTGAAGGAATTTGAATAAAAGTAGATTGACAAATGTAACGGGGATAGCAGAAGTGTGGAAAATGACATTCAAATGATGTTAATATTGCATAGGAAGGAATTGAGAAAGAGGATTCATCATGCTAGGCCAAAATAGGTGGGATAGGGGTAATTATGATGAAGATTTGCAGCATGATGTGAAGGTAAAAAAAGCACATAAAAACAACATATTGGTAATATTCCTTCTAGATCCAATAAATCAGAAGCTACTATATCTCACATGTTAACAGTCAAATTAATTGAAATGTAAGATATAGACACAAGAATCCTTTAGAAGTATCTATGCTTCATATTTTGTAGCTTACTAATTTGTCTTCTTTAGTTCACGATATGCTTAAGTTTTAATTTTGTTTACGAAATTAATGTTTACTTTTCATGGATTAGACAAACTTGGCTTTAAAATTTTAGTTGATTATGGTGTAGGCAGTGTAAATTGATAGAAAATCACCTGAACACTGGTTAAATAGTATGATAAACTTAGCACAGATTGATCAATGTAGCCCAATTTTGTGTTGTGCATTTATTGTAGTTTCTCTAATCAACTCTTTTGTTGAAATTTCTTTTCCGTTGAGCTTTCCTTGTTAGCTAGGTTTATAACTTATATGATTAGGCTTTTAAGGAACTCCCTGTCCATTAAATTTTCATTATTTAGTAGGGCCTGTAACTTTCTTGGTTAACGATATTAAGAAAATAGCTTTTGAAAATCTGGCTTACGTCTCGGTTCTAACTTAGTATATTTTACATCTCTTTTGCTAATGTGACATGTTTCTCCCTGTGCTATATCCCTCATCTCCTTCCCTTCTCTTCTAGACTAGAACATTCTGCTGCAAACCTTGCCGATTCTATTCAAAATGGTGAGCTGCCAGGAAAAGCTACTTCCCTTGCACCATCCATATTTGAGGTATAATTTTTGCTTAGATTACTTTCCCATCAAATTCCACAAGCTGACATTTAACGTCATTCTCCTTTTTTCAGACTGGAAAGTCTTTCACTGCCAGGGGAATTGAAGTGCTTGAAAGAGTAGGCAAAGAGACCATAGAGCTTCTTATAGCAGAAACTGGCCTTGAAGTTGAGAAGAGTTCTAATAAAGCTGATCAACATGTTGATGAAGAACCATTTGAAGAAGTTACATTTGACAGATGCTTTTATATTTATGGGGGTCCTGATCTCCTTGAGGTATTGTCCATCTTTTGAAAAAGGACTAGGCATATTCCAGTACCTTATCATTGTGTATCCCTAAGATTTGCATTTTTTAATCTAGGAGCTGGAAGCTCTGTCAAGCCATTATGCATTGTTGTTTAATAGGAGAAAGGCAAAGTTAGCTTATGAACAGAAGTCCTTCTATGATGGAAAGTTGAAGCAGATCCTACAAGTTTTTAGCTTGGGTTCAGATCCTGAAGAAAGTGGATTGGTCCTGGATAAAGGAAAGAATGTTGTTACGATAAATGAAGCAGGCCGTTTTGAGATGAAAAACCTGCGGGACTCTAGTGTAAGCAAGGCTGCTGATATGGCTGCAGGGTAAGAATCTTAAACTCCTGAAAAATTACTTTTCAAAAGCAGATAATTAGTTAAATTCATTTAGCTGTAAAATTCAATACTGTCAAGTAGCAAAGTGATTAAGGTTTGCTTCGGTTTTGATGCATGTTGTGCACTTGATTCTATTATTGATATCGTTGCAAAGTTACCAGGATGATGAACTCTTTGGATTCCCTGCTTTTGTTAAAAAAGAATCAGATATGCAAAGAAATAAACTGTAGTGCTATTTAAATACAGAAGAATCACGCACTAACCTTATGCTTAGTTCTTAGTTATTCCCGAAAGAAATTAAGAATTCTCTTAGCAGCCCCATTTTACACCATTCTTTTATGTATATTTGGGGCTCCACTGATTTGTGGTGATGTGATTTTTTAGGTGAAATCTATAGGCTGCTCATCCCCTATTCTGGGTTGTCCATGGTGTGGTGGAGCAAGTGATAGTTTGTCTAATTTGACCACCAAAGGTGCTTAAAAAATTGTTTAGTGTAATATACGATGTATAAAATTCTGCGTTGGCATGTGGTTACAAATGAGATTAAAAGGATAATTTAAAAATAACAAGAAGTTTATATTAAAGCTAGATGCATAAATAACAGAAATCCACCGTTTAACAAATAGAAAGTTCACCTTCAATTTCCCTCACTTTCACTCTTGATAGTGGGGTTAGCGGGAGAATAATTTCAGCAAACTTAAAGATGCCACCAAAAGAAAGAGGACACCTATAGTATTGCCTAATGAAAATTTTGTCGGAGGGGAAGGAGTCGGTGGATATTGAATAACTCGCCACTGTTCGGAGATTTGGTGCTCGTCGATGGCGTTCGTCAAAGTGAAGAGGATCCAAGTAGAGGTCGAAGAAGGATGATCTCAACACGTCTACTCGTCCTTGATGATTGTATATGAATCCTTGGTCTCTTTCAAGATCGGCCATTCATGGGGAGAAGGTCGGGTTGTGTAGCTTCTTCCTTTGGGTGTATGAAATAAGGGAGGAGAAGAAGAGGAGGGGAAGTTTGAAAAGGTCGGTCATGGGTAGGAGAAGTGTCTCCTTTAAATTTAGCTTTTGGTTTATGTGGGTGGAAAGACAATAAATTAAAATATGAATTTTAATTTCAGATTTTGAATGGAAAGGGAGGGAATAATTTTGAAATTCAAATCTTCCTTAGTGGGGGAGTACGTGGGCAGCCAATACTTAAAGAAAGGGTGTTGATTGATAGCATTAATAGAGAAAATTAATTAGGAGAGAGGGGAGAGAGGGGGCCAGCCAAAAGAAAAGGGAAGGAGGGTTGTCCACATTCAATGAATGTGTTTAAATGCAATGAATGTTGAAATTGGAATTAATTGCAATTTAATTTCAAATTGGGAGTGATTTGGGGGGTTTCCTAAAATAGATTTACTAATTATGAAAGGATTTGAATTTCAAATATCATTTGAATTCAAATTAATAGACTTTCCCAATTAATAATAAGATATATTAAGAAGGTGTTTAAGAGGCCAATTGAATTTGAAACTAGGGCTTGGAGGAGGAGGGGCCGACGGCTTAGACTTGGGTTTGGTAGGCCGGCGACTTGAGGAGGAGCCGCACTTAGGTTTGGTGGAGGGAGGGGATGGTGGTGAGGCTAGGGGCCGTATAGTTGGGTGGGTATGGGAGAAGGGGCCAGCGGCTTGAGGTGGAGAGGGGAAGGAGGCCGGTGGGTATGGATTGAGGGGAGAGGGGTGGTCGGATTTTAGGGGGATTGGTGTGGGTGGCCGGTGGTATGGGTTGAAGGAAAGGGGGGGGGGGGGGGGGAATAAGAATAGATACAAACCTTGGCCCTCTCTTAGGGTTTTCTCTACTTTCAAGAACTCACAATCAAGAGAAGTAACAAGTGCTGAAATTTTATTCATCAATCATCATCTCATACAATAGTGAGGCCCCTCATATATAGGCCTCAAAATAAAAGAAAACGCAAAAACTTAGGCTACAACATAAACTAATTCTTCTTGGGGGTACAATGATAAACCATAATATAAATAAACAAATACATAAATGCATCATAAATAAAGACTCCGAATCATAGCCTTTGATCTAAGATTTCTCCGATGATAGATGCCGAAATCTTCTGCTGATGTCCTCATCAGTTTGCCAACAATAGAAAATGGGATTTCTTTGGCCCTCTCTTAGGGTTTTCTTTACTTTCAAGAACTCACAATCAAGAGAAGTAACAAGTGTTGAAATTTTATTCATCAATCATCATCTCATACAATAGTGAGGGCCCTCATATATAGGCCTCAAAATAAAAGAAAACTCAAAAACTTAGGCTACAACATAAACTAATTCTTCTTGGGGGTACAATGATAAACTATAATATAAATAAACAAATACATAAATGCATCATAAATAAAGACTCTGAATCGTAGCCTTTGATCTAAGATTCCTTCGATGATAGATGCCGAAATCTTCTGCTGATGTCCTCATCAGTTTGCCAACAATAGAAAATGGGAGTGATCTAGCAAGCTTAGTTATCTCATCATCAGAGAAATGAATGTGGGCTTGTCTTGAAATATAGATGCTGCTTAAGTTGAGGTGCATTATACGATGATATGAAAGTAAAAGGATGATAGTCCGATAGGGTAAGAGTCATTAGAACATGTAACAATGATGGTGGTCGAATTGGAGGAACCAATAACTGTTTCAGAAGGAGAAGATTGAGAAGGAATTGGGATCAAAGGGAAAGGAAAGCTGACCTATGTTGGTAAATTGAGGTAAGGACACTAGCAATAAAAATCTTGAATGAGGAAACATAAAGGAAAACTAGAGAGGAAGCGATGATTTGTAAGAGAAGAGCACAAAGCCACAACGCTAGACAACTCTATAACAAGCATCAGAAGCAAGTGCGACAACCGCGACACAATAGAGGTGCAATCGTGCCTAGCTTATGAGCAAGAGATGAGACAAGAAAGCCTGAAGGAGAGGAGGGCACACAGGCTTGTGTGTGCCGATTGCATGAGGGAGTCAATTGATCTCATGAACAAGACATATGTGGATACCCTCATGCACACTAGCGTTGGGAGCGAATGGGCATGCTGAGAGTCTAGTTTAGCACATGTATGAGTTTTTAGTTAGGTTCATTTGTGAATCTATTATCTGTACTAATATTTAAAAAGTGCATGCGATTCTACCAATCTAGTATTTTAGGCCTTCAATTTTAAAAAAATAATCTCAACGATTGATGTATTTTAGCATAGCTGAATTGTAAGGGTTGTATATAATTCTAAGATTTAGAATTTAACATATAAAGCCGTTTTTATGAATTTATTTTAAGTTAGCTATGCATATATGAAATATGCATAAATTCATGAAAAATCTAAGAGTTAGTACTACATTTGAACTATTGAACTTTAGATAATTTTATCATAATTTCTTTTTTGGATTTGTATTATTTCTAGAAATTTTCTCGGTGCATATATATACCCATGATCATTTTGGAATGATATGCCAAGCCGTTTGAGTGTAAAAACTCCTCAAAATGCTTTTTTTGTTTCCTTAAATTTTTAGTCATCTATTTCCCTTAACATCTGTCACATTTCACTTGAATTCTTTTTATTTTTCAATAAGTTTGCTACCAAAATCAAATTTTATTTAAGTCAAAAAATTATTTTATATTCAAATTATTTAAATTTAAATGTTATTTTTCCCTCTGATTGCCCAGTTTCAAACTTTTGAATGTGGTATAGTCGATTTTTAGATGTAGTGGTTCATTCGTAGCAATGATGTCAAGCAAATGCGATAGGTGAATGCTCACTGGAACAGTTCAACTGTTCATTTTTAATAATTATTTGAAAAAAGAATTTATATTTGTTGTCTAACAAATTTAATTTTTATTAGTTGATGAGAAAAGATTATTTTTTAAAGTTAAATCATCGATTATCTTAACAATATATGATTAATGCTATCTGATTTCAACTATCGTATATTTGAACTTCTTAAAGATATCATCTATTATCTTGAAACTATCTTAGTTTAATTTTTTATGACAAAATTAAAATTTACTATTTATTTTAATACAATTTTAATGTTTGAAATTATACAGAGCCTTCGTTTACTCAGAGCAAAACTTTGATTGTTTTTATTGCTTTGAATTGTTTAAAATATATGTGGATGTATATTTCTATTTGACATTGCCAACAAAGCTTTTTGTTTATCAAAAACATGTACCCATCAAATTGAATATCAAAACTTACTTAAAATTGAATGTCTGGGCTCGAAATTGGGCCTTATGTCTAATGATATAGCAAAAAACGTATGACCGACTTAGATGCTCGTATAAATGTATTGAGTGGATGTATGAATATGATGTTAAGAAACATGACTTAGAAAAATGAAGTGAAATTTTATTTTTTTACTTGACTTGAAATTAGTGAACTATTCTTCATTTATATTCCCATCGGACCAATCTAATCACAATGGGCTCAATTTTTATTTTACAATTTCCTTTTCTTTTTAAATTTTTTTATAAAAGTTAATTTCAGTTAAAAAAAAAGGTTTAGCAAAATACATACTTTTTATGTCTTCCATCTTGCTAGCAACCCTTTAATATTGTGGATTTTAAAATATTTTTTATTTAGAACAATTTTAAAATTTCCGATCAAATGATAGTTTATATATATATATATATATATATATATATATAAACACTTTTATCATTGTGTAAGCATATAGATTTAATGCATCAAAATTAAGAAAAATAATTTAAATTATCAAAATCCATCACAAGACCAATATCTACCTATGATTCAACAACTTTTTTTTTATGTAATTTATGTTATCATCTAGCTTTTCTCAAATGATATTTACTACGATGAATTTCTTTTTTATTTGAAATCATTTAAAAGAACTTCAAAATATTAAATAAATGTTTTTGAAGGATTGTGGGACTCGCAAGGTAACCAATTTTGGTAAGTTCCTTGAGCACACAGATTAAAGGTTCTAACCATTATATCAATCATTTTATGACTTTTAAATTATAATCCGTGTGCCTCCTCTTCTAGCAACCGACCCCTCTTGGAGACTTTTTTTTTTCTTGTTTGTTTTGGTAAATAGATTTAATTTATTTCCATGTTATGTTTTTTGGAGAAGTTTATAAATGGTTTTATGCTTTGTATAGAATCAAGTAATAAAATTCAAAGAAATTTTTTATTTTTTTTATTTTTAACAAAATTACTGATTTTTATGTGTATGTGTGTATATATATATATATATATACATAAAATCAAAATTGAAGCTTTTAATACATGTGAGATTACCTGGTATATTTTCTCTCCTTTGGCTATCTTTCAATCTCTTAAAGCATTTTCTCTATCTTCTATTTTCTCTTTCCACCTTTCTTTCTAATTAAGATCGCATCCCCTCTCCCATCTTTCCATATCTTTCGCTGTAAGATTGAATTCCTTCTCTTCTCTCTTAAAATCGTTGCCTTTTTACTAATTTTAGAAAATCTCACTGTATGAATAAATTCGGGATCATCGGTATTCTGTTAAGGCATGTTTTATTTTGTTAACAATGACAATGTATATTGTTGAAAAGAGAGTGGCTTGCTAATCCCTACTGTGGTTGCTTCATTGTCTTTTCAAGCATAGAACACCTGTTATTTTCTTGTACCTTATGAGATGTACTTAAACTTTTCCATTGCTCTCAGATTTTCTTGCATTGCTTAATTGAAGCTTTTGTTTGATTGGGTAAAGCGCAAACAATAATTGTTGATGGCAGATGATTATATAATTGTCCAACTTATTAAACTTATTGTTTCTTTGGTTGCCTGAAATTAGGTGATTCCTTACAGCTATTAATTCTAGCACATGCATGAATTGATTGCTGAATGCCTCCTAAAACATCCTGTATATTATGATCAACCACATTGATAAGGAGCATAATCCACACCTAACATGTGCAGCATAAGATGCTTACTGGCCATTTCCTACGGCTAAGTTTATTAATTACTTCATCTTGTTTGATATTCTTAAATGATAGCATTTGTAACTATTTAAGACGATTTAGTGTATCTATTAATAACATAAATTCTTCAACAGCCACTTGACTTTTCTTACAGGGTTTGATTAGTATTGGATTACAAGCATTAGATCTTTGCTCTAAAGGGGATGAGCACTTCCTCTGATGTGATTGCTTTCAGGCATATAAGCATGATATGGTAAAACTAAGTAACAGATGAACATCAGAAGAGAAAGCATTATGAAAGTAGACAAACTTTAGGAAGACGATGAAAGGATTTAATATTTTCTATTTAGGCTTTTAAAATTATTTCGCTTACCCTCTCCAAGTTATACGAAAAGTTGTTATATTTTTCTCTTAGTTTACCCACATCCAAGCAATAAAAAATATCTTAGCGCCTATATCTCCCCAAAGCTTGTATATACTCATAGGGTGGAATTGCACATTATACTCGTTTTGATGAATAAATACTTTCTCAGGGATGCAAAATCGGTCTTCTATTTGTGCATTCCTATGCTGGGTGGAATTGGTAATGTGGGCTTGCCCCTTACTCTTCAATATATCTTGCGCAACTTACCATAACTTTAAACCTTTGTTTGTCCAAATAGTTCTAGTGAAGTTTATATTTAGAAAATATATACTTTCGTTAAATTAGAGAAGCCTCTGAACACTTTCGTTTATTAAAAGTTCTTAATGCGTGGCTGATATGTATAAATGACCTTGTGAAATGGAAGCTTGAAGTAAGCATAAAAGAGATAAAATGCTTTTAGAGTAAAAACATAATACAGGAGAAAAAAAGGTTGAAGATAATTGAAGCAAGACTCTAAGTCAGTAAAAATACTAAGGGATGATTAGTTTGTTGGGCTGGCAAACAATACTTTAGCGACCTATTCACAGTCCTTTAATAAGACAATTAGTTTTTACAATCATAGCATGCTTTTTCATTTGTCTAAATCATGCTATTTTCTAAGCTATTTATGTTCAGTTCGTTATTGAATGGTTCAATATTCATGTCAAGTTTATGCAATTAAAATTCTACCAGGGAAGTTAATTAGTACACGTTACAAATCTTCATAGTTTGTTAACAAATACTAAAGGAGTTTTAGTTAATCGCATTCCTCTGCATTTGGAAAGAAATTTCTAATGGAATTTCAGCATATTTTGTAAGCTAAAGATGGTATTCTGATTGACATAGTCGCCAATTGGAAATAGTACCTGAAAAAAAAAAAAAAAAAAGAAGAGCCAACCTTTTGGGTTAATGTAGGTCTGAATATCTAACTCCAGCTTGAACATAATTGCAGATTTATCTTGACCCACATGCTCATGGTAAAAATTCAACCGGTTTCCTCTCTTTGTATTATGGTGGTTCTTCTCATGTCAACAATAATTAAAGATCCAAATGCATAAACACTTTCTATATTCAAATAGCATTTTTAATTTTAGCAAGCCGTGTAAATTTTAGTTGAAATATCAATGTGCTGCAATATTTTTTGGCTAAAATTTGATCAAACTTCATAGGTTGACTGAGTTTTTGGAGGCTATAACCACAATTCACAGCATTTTTTTTTAATGGGGATCTTGATGGTGACACGCTTGCAGGTTTACCTCTGCGCTAGGTGGCATCGCTGCTGTTGACATGATCCAGAGAACTATGGATAGGCTTGAGATGGTTCACTCAGAGGGTGTTCATGTAAGCATATATAATGAATACATCTTTCTCCCCCTTGACATCCGACTTGATTATGCAGATACTGAGGGTAAAAAGAATAAAAAATTACAAAGGTCACCGTTAAATTTTTTTGTTGCCTTTCCTATTAAACATCAGCCATCAAGCAAAAACAAACTGAAGTGAAAGTCTATATGATGTATTGTGTGTTTTATATAGGATTCATGCTCTTATTTAAATTGTTTTTTGCAGAGGCTATCTGAGTTTTGTTGCTTTGCACTATCACATCTTCTATTGCTAGGCAAGTCTGTCATATCTGCTGCAAACAAATCAAATTCTGAAGGAGCCGAAGATGATAACATAAAAATTGACTGGCCAGAAGACTCTGTTTTAAAAGCCCAGATCATTAGATCCAATGCCCAATTAATGTCCGTAGACGTTCAATCCATTTCTAACAGTTTTCTCACCGGTACGTTTCCTTGTACTCGACACCTTTACTTGGCACCTTAGGATATCTTGTTTTCGTTTTTACCCCTTTGTATTGCATTTTATTTGAGAATTCAGTTTCATTTGCAATTTGCTAGCTGTCTCTTTAACTTGATACAGGGAGGGATGCTCATGGACAGATATAGTATTTCCCAATCTTTTGCATGATATTTTAATTAAATGTATTGAGTGTGAACATAATAGGATCTTATTTGATGGTGCAAAAATCAAAGAAGGATAAGTATATTATTTTGAGAAATTATAAAGTAAAAGTAGGAAGATTTTTTTCAAAAAAGCAAATAAACAACAATCATGAAGTATACCAAACATTGATCTAAAAAAGTAAAGTTGAATTATGTTTGGAGAGGATACAGAAAATTAATTGCCTAGGTCCAAATGAAATATGTATAAAGATTAAATGGATAGACTAATGTTGAAAGATCGTAGGAGCCATAAGTCAATTAATTTTGATAGGGATTCTTAAACACACAAATTGAAGGTTCTAACTATTGTATCAATCCTCTTAGGACCCTTAAATTGCAATCATTGTGTCTTCTCTTTCTATTTTAGTTGTTGACCTCTCTTGGGGACGTTTTTTTTAATAGCTTTGAGTTATTTCTATTGTAAGATTTTTTGAGAAGTCTATACATATACTTCTATACTTTGTGCAGAATTAATAAAAAAATTTTAAGTTAGTTTTTCTATTGATCTATTTTTTTATATGGCATTTGAAGCAAGGTTATGGTTTTTTTTCTTTCAACCTTTGTTCTTTTTTCTATATCCTCCCTTGTTTAAATTTTCCCTCTCTTCATTATGATTGATTTCTTTTATCTTTCTTTCGAGCATAAAAAATCATGAATGGTGAAAATTAGATTAAACAAAAACTTCAGGGCTACAAGCCCCATGTTACCTAAATGGGAGAAATTATTTAAAATGGTCTCAAATTATGCAGACCTTTATAAAACGATAGGGAAATATCCATCATCTTATATATCTTTCTTCGGAGCCGAAACATCCAAAATTTGTACTTTAGGATGAAGTGGATTCCATGATCATAACATGATCATGGAATATCGTGATACCTGAAATCAGTGGGTCATATATGTTTATTTCTACTGCAAAAGTAGTTTGGAATGCCATCAAATAATCGTACTTAAAAGGATGTTGCTCTTATTTATATGATCAAACCTAAGATTTCAACAACTGAGCATGTTAGTCTTAATTTTTTTGAGTACTTTAATGCTATGAAGATTTCTT
This sequence comes from Dendrobium nobile, assembly GCA_022539455.1. Lineage (NCBI taxonomy): Eukaryota > Viridiplantae > Streptophyta > Magnoliopsida > Asparagales > Orchidaceae > Dendrobium > Dendrobium nobile. The sequence goes on along the minus strand of CM039728.1, from coordinate 38,390,045 downwards.
GATTTGAATTGGATTATTATTAAGATCTCAAGATGATATTATGAGATGATACAGTAATTTTTAAGTAATTGATAGAAATAGATAGAGTATTAGAGTTCCTTGTAAGACTCAATAATGACTTCTACTAAGTTCATGTCCTAATATTAAGTAGAGAAAAATTACCATTATTAAATGAGATTTTTTTTTTCTCACACAAGATGAAGAAGGATGGTAATGCTCAATGTTTCAGTCTTCGAAACATTCCATGACAATCACCAAACTGCAAGATGAGGGACTTATTGTTATATATATTTTTTATTAAAGAAGGGAAAAAGTCTTGTTTCAAAAGCAATCTATAGTGTAGCTACTACAAGAAGAAAGGGCATATAAAAAAAAATCTTCGAAACTACTCGAAAAGCCTTTAGGTTTTGGTGGATATAAAGGTCACAAAAATTACAAGACTGCCTTGTTGAATTAGAAGGGCTTATTTTAGAAGAAATGGATAAATTCAAGAGCTTTCTCAACTCTATAAAAAAACTATTTGGATCTGGTTCTCTTGCTCAAAATTGTATGACTTTTAACTCTTACTTTTTCAGTGCTTGAAATAATTCCCCTCACATCCGGATCCTAAATTTAGGAGCCACTAATAGCATGATCAATCTCACACACCTCTTTCTAACCTACAAACCTTGTCCCAACAATAAAAAAATAGAAGTGTTTAATGATTTTCTAAAGGCTATTGCCGGTTAAGGAAATATTTAAATTTCCTCCACAATTACTTTCATTAATTTTATTAATGTACTTTATATTTCTCATATTATAATAAATCTTCTATCAATTTATAAAATCATTAAAGATCACAACCATCAGGTAATTTTTTGGCTAATCATGTATATTCCAAGATCTCATTACAGGAAGATGATTGGGCGAGCTAGAAAAAAGGATCTGCTATATCTTTTTAAATATGAAAACCACTTTCACATTTATTCATTTTCATTCTTAATACATAAGCCATTTAGAAATATCATTATAGGCTAGGGCATCCCTCTTTCAAAACCTTATAATATATTTTTCTTCTCTTTTTTGGAATATAAATATAAAAAAAATCATTATGAAACTTGTGAAATTGCAAAACATCATCGTGCTATTTTTTTTTTAAAAAATAATTATAGATTCTCTATTCCTTTTCTATCTGGAGTTATAGGATGTCACATTCATTAATGATTGCACTCATATGACATTGATATATCTTATTAAATAGAACTGTGATGTCAACATTACTTTTTTTATTCTTATTGCCATGATATAGAAATAATTTATTGCTAACATCAAAATATTTTGAATTGATGTTGTTAGTGATTAACTTAATCTCATATTATCATTCTTTTTTCTAAAAAGAAGATATCATTCATCAAATCTCCTGTTCTTACATTCTCTAACAAAATGAATTGGCAAAAAAAAAGAAAAAATTCTCTTTTGAATTTCCTCAAGAGTGATTGACTTCAAAAGTCCTCGAAATTATCTAACTGAACTCTTTCCCACGAAGAAATTTCTCTGAAAATTTCTCCAAAATTTTTAGGTATATTGTCTCTATCGGCATCCATAAATAACATATAGGTAAATTTGATCCTAGAGCTCTTAAATGTGTATTTATTGGGTATTCTCTTGCTTAGAATTGATATAAGTATTATCTTTCTATCACAAAAAAATTACTTACCTTAAAAGATAGCACCTTTAATGAGAAGCAAAATTTTTTCAATCAAACTCTTTTTTAAGGGGAGAATTATTAACTGAAAGATTAGTTTGATGAAATATTTATTTTTTATCTTGACATTCTTAGAATTTAAATTATGAAAAATTTAGAAATTGTATTCTTTTAAGTATATATAAGAAGGAATAACCCTAGTTAAAATCTCTAGTAAACTCAATATTCTAAACTATTATCAGGTAATAATGATCAGCTAATCACTATACATTCTCCGATGTTTTCCATCTTCTATTATATATCTTTTCAAAACTTTTCTCCTGCCCATAAATTATTCCTTATGCTTATCAACTCTAAATTCATTACAATACCACAAATTTTATTTTAAACATTTGAAAATAAGATATGGAATGATGTCATAATATCTTTTCAATTTTTTTCTCTTGCTCATAAATTATTCCTTATAAATATCAGCTCTAATTTCATTACAATATCACAAATTTTATTTGAGACATTTGAAAATAAGATATGGGAGGATGCCATGAGAGAAGAGATGAACTCTTTGGAAAAAAATACACTTGGAAGATTGTTGAACTGCCAAAGGAGAAGAAAATGGTAGCGTGCAAATGAATTTTTTCTAAACAATATAGAAAAATGGAGGCTTGGAACTATATATAGCAATATTAGTAGTCAAAGGATATACTCAATTCTATGGAATTGACTACCAAGGAATTTTTGCTCATGTTGTCAAAATGAATATAATATATTTCTTAATTTCTATTGCACCCAATTGTAGATGATCCATGCAACAATATGATGCAAATAATGTTTTCCTATATGAGGATGTTATGAAGTCTAGGGCTGCAAACGAACCGAACCAAGTCGAGTATGTAAGTGTTCATATTTGAGTTCATTTATTATTAGCTTGTTCAAGTTGGGTTTGTGTTTGATTTGAGATTTATTGTTTGTATTCATGTTTGGTTCGTTTAAATAAATGGTGTTCATGTTTGGTTCATGTTCGATTCATGTTCGGTTCGTTTAGTGCTTATCGAGCTTTAAACAAACAAGACTTAACGAGCTATGTTCATTTGCATATTTAGCGAATTTTTTTACACTATCAAACAAGCACATTCATGAATAAATCTAATAAGTATTCTTGAGCTATCAAATGAGCAAGATCACGAATATATGCATAACTAGTATTTTTGAGATACCAAATGAGCTCGTTCACAAACAAACGATCAATGATTTATCTTATATTTGTTCATGAACATCTTACATATACAATTTAGCAAACATAGACAAATATGAAATGTCTCTTATTCATAAACAAATTCATTCTATTGAAGGTATAAAATAAAATGAAATAAATTTATAATAAAAGCAGTTGTCTATTTAAAATGAAAATATGATTAATTTATATGAATATATTTATCGAGCTTATTCACGAGTTCAACATCGAACATAAATCGAGCTTAATGTTGAGCTTGTTCATGAGCTTCAAATGATGTTGTTCGTGAACATAAGTGAACCGAACAAATTAATGTTCAAGCTTGTTTATTTAAGGTTCGAGTATTAAAAATGTTGTTCAAGTTTGTTTGTTTAGTTAGTTAAACAACCACAAACGAGCTTTAATCGAACTGAACAATGAGTAGGTCATCGAACGTTTGGTTCGCTTGCAGCCCTAATGAAGTGTAATGGATTCACCACCTAGATTTAATAGTTCTTTCATAAAGAATAGAATGTGCAAATTAAATAAGGCTCTATATTGCCTTAAATTATCTCTGAAAGCTTGATTTAACAAACACACAAAAGTATGAAGTTTGATTTAAACAAAATCAAAGAGATCATATACTCTTCATAAAATACTTAATTGATGATAAATTCTCAATTCTCATCATATATGTTGATAGTATAGTTGTTATAGTTGATGATGATAGAGAGGAGTCTCAAAATAGCTTGTTGAAGAACCTGAGATAAAAATATTGGAAAAATTTAAATATTTGCTTAGAATAAGAGTTGCTCAATTAAAGTAAAAAATATTTCTCTCTCAACAAAAATATGTCATGGGTCTATTGAAAGAAATAAAATAATTGATTGAAAATCTTGTTAAGCCCCAACTAAATCATGCCAATAATTGGATGAAGTTGAAAGAAAAGAAGACATGGGGCAATATTAATGACTAATTGAAAAAATTGATATATTTCTCACATATGTCCAAACATTACATTTGTAGTGAGTCTCATTTGTCAATTCATACATAAACTCTAAAAAGCTCATCTTCAAGTTGCTTAATGAATCCTCTGATACGTTAAATCAAGTCCTGATATAAGGAATTCTCATTTAAAAAAGGATGCCTTACAAATTAAAGGGTATACTGATGCATGCTATGCCAGACCAATAATTGATAGAAGATTTTCAATTGGATACTACACTTTTTTGGAAGGAAATCTTATAACATGTAAGAGCAAGAATTTTTTTTGAAGATCTATCATTGAGTTTGAATTAAGAGCCATAGTCCCAAAAATTTGAGCTTTTATGTATTAAAATTATTTTAGAAGCTTTAAAATCAAATGGCATAGCTCTATTAAGATACTGATATGCCTTAGGTTTCACAAATTAGGGTTTGCCCTAATTTCTCCTCCAAAAGGAGAAATTTCTCCACCAAAACCAAATGAGAAACACTCACAAGAGGGTTGAGATGAAAAGTAAGAACCTTTGCATTAGAAAGCCAAGAGAAAATAAGATAAGTTTGTCCACTTCGAGAAGGACAAGATCTCCCATAAGAAAAAGCTAGAAAAGCACAAGAAAAAGACTAGAGGAAGAAAAACTAGAAAGAGAATACACTTTTCATAATGCCCCAAAACTAAACCCTAATGGCTCCCTTCATACTCTTTGAAAAATCCCTCCCATCCCCAAAATACCCCCACTTAAGTGGTGGGTCCCTTTGGTCCAGCCAGCCCGCCCCCTCCCCTTTTCTTCCGCCTATAGACCCGCACGGGTCCAGGCGTCGGTCCATCAATACCGCCCTTTAGAAGATCAACCTTGTCCTCAAGGTTGAAGTCCGGAAACTGCGCCTGCATGGTTTCGTATATCTCCCAAGTAGCCTCATGTGTCGGTAAATCCTTCCACTCGATGAGAATCTCCCTTTTGCCTTGATCACTCTTCCTCACTTCCTTCACATGTAGTGGCTCTAGTAAGAATTGCATATCTTCTGTGAGGCCCTGGGGTATAGTAGGAATGGCCACAGTATGATCCCCTATGCTCTTCTTCAATAGCGATGCGTGGAAAACCAGGTGGATGGAGGAATGAGGAGGTAACTTGAGACGGTAGGCCACCATCCCCACTTTCCTTTCGATCTCGAAAGGCCCGTAGTATCGTGGAGAGAGCTTTTCGCTCCTTCTGCTAGCTAAAGTCTTCTGTCTGTAAGGCCGTAGCTTCAAGTATACCATCTCTCCCACCTCAAATGTCACATCCTTGCGGTGAGCATCCGCCTTGGTCTTCATGATCTGTTGGGCCCTCAATAGGTGTTCCTTCAACTCACCCAACACCCTATCCCTCTCCTCCAAGTATTGATCCACTAGATATACAGGGGTCGTTCCCTTCTGATAATTCACCAACGGTGGTGGATCTCTTCCATAAAGAATCCTGAAATGTGTGAACTGAGATGCGGTATGGTAACAAGTGTTGTACCAATATTCTGCCCATGGTAGCCATTTGACCCACTGCTTAGGCCTCTCCCCAACGAAGCATCTCAAGTAAGTCTCCACGCTTCGATTCACCACCTCGGACTGTCCGTCTGTTTGTGGGTGATATGCTGTACTTCGCTTCAAGAATGTGCCCTGCATCTTGAAGATCTCCTTCCAAAATGAGCTCAAAAAAACCTTGTCCCTATCCGAGACAATAGAAGTGGGAACCCCATGCAATCGAACCACCTCTCTGATGAAAGTAGATGCAACAGTAGGAGCTGAAAAAGGATGCCGTAGTGGAATGAAATGGCTATACTTGCTCAGACGGTCAACTACCACCATGATGACCGTATATCCTTCCGACTTGGGTAACCCCTCAATGAAATCCATGGTGACTTCCTCCCAAATCTTGTTTGGAAGCACCAAGGGCTGCAACAAACCACTAGGGGCACAAGCTTGCTACTTGTTCCGTTGACAAATATCACATTTGCTCACCATGTCTTCGACATCACCTCTTAACCCTTTCCAAAAGAATTCGGCTTTCACCCGCCGATAGGTCTTCTCCACCCCTGAATGTCCACCAATACGGCTATCGTGGTACTCCCGTAGAAGAATGGGGACGAATGCTGAGTCACGGTGTAGTACTAACCTCCCTTTGTATAATAAAAGAGAGTTCTCTAGGTGATACCCTTTGAACCCTCCTCCCTTCTGGATAGCCGCCCGGATCCTCTCTAACTCCTCTGTATGTTGATTTTCCTTCACCATTTCACCCCAATCAACCAATTGTGGGACAGATAGTGCCATCAGCTGTGAGCACTCCACACGGGAAAGAGCATCTGCCGCCTTGTTTTGAGCCCCAGGCTTATACTGAATCTCAAACTCATATCCCAAGAGTTTTGCTAGCCACCTCTGATGTTCTTCTGCCACCAATCTCTGCTCTAGTAAGTACTTGAGACTCCTCTGATCCGTACGAACTATGAATCATTGCCCCAATAGATAAGGCCGCCATTTTTGAATAGCCAACACAATGGCCATTAGTTCCCGCTCATAAACTGATTTCAGCCTTGCTCTAGTAGATAAGATCCGGCTGAAGAAGGCAATCGGCCTACGATTCTGCATGAGTACTGCTCCCAAGCCCACTCCTGAAGCGTCAGTCTCAACCACAAACTGCTGGGTGAAATCTGGAAGTGCCAAAACTGGGGCACTAGTCATGGCTTCCTTTAGAGTCTTCATGGCTTCCTCTGCCTTCTCTCCCCATTGAAAGTTGTCCTTTTTCAACTGATCAGTCAAAGGACCTGCTATGGAACCATAGCCCTTGATAAACCTCCTGTAGTAGCCAGTAAGTCCCATCCCCTTAGGCTTTTAAGGGATTTTGGTGTAGGCCACTTCACCATGGCCTCTATCTTGGTGGGGTCAGCCGACACCCCTCTCTGAAATGATGTGTCCCAGATACTCCACCTCCTTCTGAGCGAAAGAACACTTCTTTTGGTTGGCATATAGCTGATGCTCCAACAAGGTCGTGAGTACCACCCCAAGATGGGTGATATGGTCCTGCAGAGATTTGCTATACACCAATATATCATAAAAAAAAACTAGAACAAACCTCCTCAAGTAGGGCTGGAAGACCTGATTCATCAAGGCTTGGAAGGTGGAGGGAGCGTTAGTGAGCCCGAACGGCATCACTAAAAACTCATAATGACCTTCGTGTGTTCGAAATGACGTCTTCTGAATGTCTTCAGTCCTCATCCTAATCTGGTGATAACCAGATTTCAAGTCCACCTTGGAGAAGATGGTGGCTCCCCCAAGTTCATCCAAAAGCTCATCTACCACAGGAATAGGAAACTTGTCCAACACAGTTTCCTTGTTGAGGGATCGGTAGTCTACACAGAATCTCCAACTACCGTCTTTCTTCTTCACTAAGAGTACCGGACTGGAAAATGGGCTCACACTGGGCTGGATCACCTGAGCCTCCAACATCTCTGCTACAAGCCTTTCAATCTCGTCTTTCTGAGCATGAGTGTCACGACCCGACCCGATCCGGGACGGACCCCGCTCGCACCGGGCCGCGACACGGAAAGCAAAACGGACGGACTGACCAGGATCTAGTTTTGGAATTGGCTTCGGAACTGAATCTTCCAAATATTTCAACTCAACAGACACACAAACACAGAGCTACTATTTATCATCAAACACAGCGGAACAAACATCTATATTTCTTTTTCCTCAAAACAATTATCTACAGATACAGTACATGGCTTTTGAACAGAAAGAAAGACAGAACAGAAAAGCCATGACTGTACAAAAATCAAAAGGTACAAACAATACCCACTGATCAGAACTCAGAAATCTATTCCTGGACTTCCTTCCCTTTCCCAGAACCTGAAAACCACCAGAAAACAAGAGTGAGCTCAACAGCTCAGCAAAGCAATAAACCTCCAATCAAAACTCTCAGAATCCAAAACCAAACTCATCAGACAGAAATCCGTACCGAAATCGGAACAGAATCGTATCTCGAATCAGAATAGAATCAAAATCAGAACTTATACGGACATATATCAAATCAGAATCAGAGTCGTACAGATCAGATCAAATCGGAATACAAATCAGAACAGATTAAATCAACAGAGTCAGAATCGTACAGAAATCAGAAATTCAGATCATATCAGAACAGAACAGAATCGGAACAGATATCAAATCAGACAGAAACAGAACAGATCAGACATCTCAAATCAACAGAATCAGAATCGTGCAGAAATCAGCATTTCAGATCATATCGTATCAGAATCATAATTGCTTACAGAACAGATACGGAAAGTTTATAGAACAGATACTGAATTCAAAATCATATCAAATCAGATATCAGACAGATCAGATCAAATCATATCGTACGGAAATCAGAAATATTAATTTAGCACATAACAGGACAAATTCCCTGACACTGACAGAATCGCTACGGATTCTGGCCCCTTATGCCTCCCTTCCCAGACACTGACAGAATCTCTTGGATTCTGGCCCCTTATGCCTCCCTTTGTGCTCACGGCACCAGAACAGATGTGCTTATAGCACCAGAACAGAATTCATCGGATCCGGAACAGAACAGATATCAGATTTTCAGATTTGAGCTCATTTCAGATTTCTCAGACACTGACTGAATCACTTAGGATCCAGACCCCTTATAACTCCCTTTTTATAGCACATATAGATATCATATCAATTCAGAAGAAATCCGGGCAAATCAGAAATCAGACAAAAATCGGGCAGCACAACGGCAGTATACAGAATTTACACAATTTTTCCTGAAAATCAAAATTCACCAAATTCGCACAGAATGTAGATAATAACATTTCAGAACATTTATTCTACTGCACCGATAATTTTCAATTTCACAGAAAAATGCAGTCGACTAAAAACACCGCCGAATCAAAAATACCCGGACAAAAATCTTCGGAAAATAACCAAAATGTGCACACTCGGCACGTCAACAGCATACAGAAAGTTACGCGGTAAAAACTGAACCAATCAACAGATACGGACGAAAATCATTAACGGAAACGAAATCCGGACAGAAAATACCGCCAAACACGACGGTTCTGAAAATTGAGAAAGGCGGAATGTGCCTTACCTTGCGTACAGCAATATCTCGAACAGTCTCCTCGGACGAAAACAGCTCCGCGTCGTCCAAAAATCAACTTTTCTCAAAAAGTTCTCGACTTTCTCTCTCCTCGGCTGATATTTTCGTTTTTTTGATTTCTCTCTCTCCTCAAAATGACTTGAAATCAGCTTATAAAATTCAGATCTGCCCGGCCGATCGCCAGATCGTCCCAGGACGATCAGACCAATTTGGATCGTCCTGGACGGTTCCCAGAACTATTCTCAGGCCGACATTTTCTACAGTGCCAATCGGCCTGGACGATGTCCTCAATCGGCCTGGACGATGTCCTCAATCGGCCTGGACGATATGTACAGAAAATCACCTGGAGCAAATCTGGGCAAATTCTGGAGCAAATTCTCAACTGATCGTCCCAGGACGATCCAGATCGTCCTGGACGATCCTGGAGCAGATTTTTGATATTACAATGAGGATATCTGTAGGGTCGCACGCTGATGGGTGCTACCCCCGCCTTCAACACAATAGCATGCTCTCTAGATCTGACAGGTGGTAGCCCCTTGGGCATCTGAAACACTGTGGAGTGCTGCTGTAGAAGATCCTGGACCACCTCTGGTATGACTTCTGACTCCCTTTCTGCTTCCCCGTCTACTTGCTGTAGTTCTATCAAATAGCCCTCTCCTTCATCTCTCAAAGTCCTGAAGATGGACTTCAAGGCCACTCTGGCTCTGCATAAGCTGGGGTCTCCCTGTAGTGTCACTCTCCTGCTCTCCTTTCCATACTCCATGTATAACTTCTTCCAATTTACCTTCATCTCACCCAAGGATTGGAGCCACTGCATCCCCAGTATCACGTCAGTGCTTCCCAAGTCTAACAGTAGGAAGTCTTGCACTGTCTCCTCTCCTTGCAATGTAAGGGTCACTCCCTTACACTGCCCGCTACAGTGCTCCTTCTTTCCCGTGCCCAAAATGACTCCTACACCTCTCCCCTGTGTCACTGGTAGCCCCACCCTCTCCACCAATCTGCAAGCAATGAAGTTGTGGGTGGCCCCACTATCAATCAGAACCATCACCTTGTACCCTGCAATCTCCCCTTCCAGCTTCATGGTGGAATGTGATGTCAGTCCTGCTATTGAGTTGAGTGAAACCTCCACCATAGCCAAATGAGGGTGCTCCTCCTCTTCTCCCTCCCCCTCAGTTGCCCCTGTGTCCTCTTCCTCCTCCTCAGAATCCCCCACTATGATCACATGTAGTGTCTTCTCCTTACACCTATGCCCGGGTGTAAACTTCTCATCGCATAGGTAGCAAAGGCCCTTGGCCCTTTTTGCTTTCAGCTCTGAATCAGTTAATCTCTTGAACCCTCCTTGGTTCACTGCCGTAGTGGGTTTCTCCTTGGCTATCTCCCTAGGAGGAAGGATGGTAGTCGCCCTTGGGCCTCCAATCATGAGTGGTGGTCGGTAAGTGGGGTAGGACACCCCTGATCTCCTCGGTGGCTCCACCTTCAGCTTGTCCTCTACAAGCTGTGCAGTCTCCATGATCTTCACTAACCCCTGTGGAGCAACTGCCCTGATGGCTGCGCTGATGTGGGGCTTCAACCCCTTCATGAAATTCCCCTCCAAAAGGCCATCTGGAATCCCTCTCAATTTGCCTGACAGTAGTTCAAAGTGCTCTCTATACTCTGCCACTGTACCCTCCTGCACTAGAGCCACCAACTGCTCATAGTGTGTACCCTCGCTGGACACCCTGAATCTATGAAGTAGGAGGTCTTTGAATTCCTCCCAACTCCTAACATGTTGCCTCCCTTCAAGCCATTGAAACCAGGCCAATGCCTTCCCTTCCAAACATACCGGAACCGCCATCAACATCTCTTCTTCTGTGACACCATTCACTGCAAAATAGCGCTCCACCCTGTAGATCAACCCGTAAGCATCCTCCCCTTCAAAAATAGGAATCTTCAATTTCCTCATGCGGTTGTCAGCTCGGTGGAAGGTTCTTCCATCTCCCCATGTCCCCTGAGTAAATCCCTCTCCTTGTGGTCTTCCCCTCCTCTCCACCGGGTAAGGATTTTGAATCCCCCTCCATGGTGATTCTCTTGGCTCTCCATAGCCCATGCCGTAGTCTTCCCTTCTTCCTCCCTGCTCCCACGTGGCACGATTTCCTTCCGGAAACCCCCCCATCTGATTCGGCCACCCTTCACGTGTGCCGTGGGGGCCCACCGAGCCCATGTATGGCCGGCCCCCTTGACCACCGGTCATTCCCCAAGGGCCACCTACTCCAGACCCTTCTCCTTCCCTTGGCCATTGCCCTTGCATGCCATCTTCACTCTGATTTACTCTTTCTTCCCTAATTGGAAAATTAGGGTTAGGGTTTTGATTCATCACCGGAGATTTCCCTTTTTCCTTAGGGTTTGATGGAACAACTTGAGCTTCTAACAATTTCCGGATCATCTCTTCCATTCCCCCAAATCTCTCTTCTAGGGTTGAGAATTTTCCCTCCAACGACGAAAGTTTCTCACCCACTTCCTCTTTCAATTGGCCCATCTCTCCCTCCAAAACTTCCGCCTTTCCCTCCAAAACTTCCACCTTCTTTGATGCCATGCCGTCTAGGATCGAGAGCTCTGATACCAAATTGATACGCCTTAGGTTTCACAAATTAGGGTTTGCCCTAATTTCTCCTCCAAAAGGAGAAATTTCTCCACCAAAACCAAATGAGAAACACTCACAAGAGGGTTGAGATGAAAAGTAAGAACCTTTGCATTAGAAAGCCAAGAGAAAACAAGATAAGTTTGTCCACTTCGAGAAGGACAAGATCTCCCACAAGAAAACCCTAGAAAAGCACAAGAAAAAGACTAGAGGAAGAAAAACTAGAAAGAGAATACACTTTTCATAATTCCCCAAAACTAAACCCTAATGGCTCCCTTCATACTCTTTGAAAAATCCCTCCCATCCCCAAAATACCCCCACTTAAGTGGTGGGTCCCTTTGGTCCAGCCAGCCCGCCTCCTCCCCTTTTCTTCCGCCTATAGACCCGCACGGGTCCAGGCGCCGGTCCATCAGATACACTATGGTGACAAATCAGCCTTCATCAATGCTCACAATTCAGTTCAATATGATCATACCAAGCATATGGAGATGGATAGTATTTTATAAAGAAAAAATCTAAAAAGTGGGTTGATTTTCGCTCCATATATACCTAATTGGAATTCAACTTCTAGACATTTTCACCAAATAACTTTGTTATCTCACGCTCAAAATTATTGCAAGCAAATTTGAAATAGTATATTTATACCATTTAATTTGGGAGGGAGTATTGAAGGATCGTGGGGCCAACAAGTCAACTAATCTTAGTAGGAATCTTTGAGCATATGGATTAAGGGTTATAATTGTTGGATTGATCCTCTTATGGCCCCTTGCAATTTCTGTGTCCCATTTTCATATTCTAGTCACCCAACCCCTCTTGTGGAATTTTTCTCCTTTTTTTTGTTAATAACTTTGATTTGTTTTCATTGTAATTCTTTTGGATAAATCTATAAATACTTTTAAACTTTGTAATGAAATTCAAAATAGTTTTTTCATATTTGTCTACTTTTGCATATTTAATTTGTTAACAAAATGATTCTTCTTCCATCATTTAGTATTTCGTTGAGTGGATAGATTTATTGGTATAGCTATGAAGTAAAAGGAGGGGATACAAATAACACAGTTTGAGTTGGTTAAATAGATTTTAAAAAATATAACTTAGATTTCATACAGCACTCAATAAGAATTAATTTAGATTGATTAATATTGCTTGAAATAATTGGTTGAAAGATATTGATAATGATCATCTTATTTTAGTATTTTATTGTATGAAAGGGTTATTATATTAGGTTGTATAAAGATTTTTATATCGGTGCATACTTACATACAAACATATCATAATCTTTTTTGTGCATCATATTGGGGATTGGACCTAGGCCTTGCCGGTGCGATCTCCTAACATAGCACTAATTGCTAGGGCAGTTTTTTTGACAATGTCATAATCTTTTGTTTGACCTTCATGAAAACTTTGAGGCAATTTATGTGTGCTTCATCGACAACCTTGCCTTCATTCAGAAACATTTGATTGATGTTGACTTGGCACCCTTGTAAAGCTAGGACTCTACATCATGTTAAAACTTTTATGTATCCATAATGCCAAGGAGAAGACCTAGATTTGAAATCTTTTGAGAATAATGTGATGATGTGTACACTTTTGAATATATTACCTTTAATAAAATTTTAAAATAGTGCCCAGACTATTTGTGTGCGGACAATTTAGTCTCAGAGTATCTTTTTATTCTAATTCAGCCCCTCAACTATACACAATTGATAAAAAATGACCCCTTATGTTGTGATTGTGATATAAAATTGATCTCATTTTAGTCCCATAAATGTATAAAATTGATTCCAATTTATCCCTAAATGTGCCATTTTGGATCACTTTTGTTTAGTCGAGTGGCTAAATTAGAATAATGTGATATTCTGGGACAAAGTTGGCCACTTGTGAATAGTCAAAATACTTTTTTGAAGTTCACCCCTATTGACCTTACTATGAAACTTGAACTTGCTCATGATTTTGTGCATCAACACTAGGCCCATGATGAGTTTTGATTGGTTGGGTAGACCTTTTGAGTTCCTTTTTGGTCGATACATGTTTGCTCATTTCCTTGAGCTCTAGTATATGTACTTATATGTGATGATAAACAACCTTGATTACTAGACCATTATTGGCTATGCTTTAATTCTAGTTTTCTTTTTAAAAATTTGAAATTAAAGTCTTGGTTTGCAAGAGAAAACTGCTACCAAAAAGTGCTATGATGCATCTCTTTCATGGTTTTATGATCATGGGCAACAAACTTCCAAGTAATGTGTCCATTTCAGTGAAGTGGCAATGACTATTTCATACTAACAATATATAACATCAATTTCATAACATTATCCTATGAATCTTTACCCATGAATGATAGGATAAACCACCAAAAGTTTTATTTTTTAAACTTATCCTATGCATGATGCGTTCACCCTAAGGTTATTGCAATCAACCTAAGCATGTTGACCATGATACAGACAATCATATAACTAAGATGATGAAATTCAAAATACCTTTCATCATCATCATCATTAGCTCAATCTCAATTATTTGGTGTCAGCTTTATGAATCCTCATTTTTCATATAACTACTAGTTTCTTCTTGAGGTGTTAAACTTTTTCTTTTCAAATCCTGTTGAAAGACTTTTGTTTTTGTTATTTTATGTCAACTTCATTACCTTCTAATCCTTTGTCTCTAATTTTGTTTACACATTTAATTTATTTATTTTTTATTCTTTGTTGTAGTCCAAGCTACATCAGTAAATTTTGTTTTTTTATTTAATAAAATCAATATTCCTCTAGTATAATTATTTTTTATGTTCTCTTTCATTGTTTTGTAGCATATCCATCTTAACATTCTCATTTCTGTCATGCTAAACTTTCCTATGAACACTTTTTTTATTGGCCAACTCTTTTGATTCATAGAGCATTCTAGCTTAATTGCAATTTTTATAAATTAATCTATTAGTCTCTATGATATATCCTCTTATTGCATTGTACTCCGATGGCACTTTTTCATATATTAACTTTTTGGTTTTAGTTTAGAAGTTATATATATCCTGATTTTTCTATATAATAAATCCATTTATATTTAAATTATGATATCTTGGTATCACTTTTTCTTATGATTAGTTTGGTTAATAATTATTAATATCACATCTATTAAAATTAAATTGTATATACTTAGCTTTATTCTACTAATTATAAGTTTTTTTATTTTCTAAATATTCATTGTTCAAAATTTTTACTTATTTCAATATATGTCTCATCAATTGGAATTATGTCGTTTGCCACGACAGTTCCACCTTTAATATCTTTCGTAAGCATCTCTGTAACAATTGCAAAAATATATGGACTCAATGTTGATGCTTGATGTATTCCTGCTATAATTGAAGATTTATGGTCTCCATATCTACTAATATTAGTTAGCGTTTCATTATAGATATCTTACTTCTACTTATTGTAACTCACACGCTTCTTTAATATGCACCAAATCAATTATTTTGGTATTCTATTATATGCTTTCTGAAGAGAAGTGGGAAATGATTTTATATGAATATCCTTTTTTTGCTCTTTAGATTTTTTTTTAAATTTATTAACTTCCTTTGATCTGTGACGGGTTAGATTTGACTGGCACATCATCGAACATTGGGTGGTTTTTATTCGTCAAAGCAAATCTGACTGGTCAAGGAGTATATTGGTCGAATGTTTAGGGGGTGACACTTGAGATTGTGCTATGACTTGATACTGAACTTGGATGAAATGAACACAACCATTAAAAATAAACAGCTCTTAATGAGTTTTTAGGATTCTTGATGGAATATTTGATCAATTTGCGACAGGAGGCTATGATTATGATAATTATATGACTGTCCTAGATGATTATTGATTATTATGGAATAAATGGTCTTATAGTTACCTTATCCAGATTCAAGTCTAGCTTACAATCAAACTTCTGTAGATTTTACCTCAGTTCTCAGAGGAGACACTTCACTTTGCTTATGAATTGGAGACTTGCTTTGACACTTATGTTTCTAATAGGTTTGGTTCCCAGCGAGAACACTATAATGTTGGCATGTGACCTCTCTAGCCTGTTCTGGAGCACCCATAGATTCCGAGGGAAGCACCACTACTACAATGGCCAGAGGCTTTAAATGAAATTCTAATGTTGATCCTTCTACTTCTAAGCAAACAAGTCATCCTGGAGCTTGTTCAAGTGCACCAATGGTCATGCATGACATCTTAGTTCTAGGATTCATAAATATAATGTAGAATGATGATGTAGCAAAAAAAAAAAAACATAAATGATTTGCTGTTTTCTAACTCTTATTTTAGGCAAAGATTAATCACTTTTGATGCAAAGTTGTCAATCACATAAATTCATTCCAATTGATAATATAGAAGTTTCCAAAATATAAAATCCTATAAGAACTCAAAGACATAAAATCTCACAATGCTGGAGATTCGTACTATCAGAATGAAAATAGGTATATAATGAACTTCATAAGATCTCTCACATAAACCAGTCACAAAACAGTTTAGATTAAAGAAGTGTGTAAGTTGCTATTTTAAAGATTCACATCTCACGTTGGTCAAGGAGAACATCATCAAGTGATCCAGAAGTTTTTGTCACAACTTGCAAAAAACTTATCCAACAACACACATTTCAGAGGAAATACTGTATTATGACTGCCGAAGGATGCATACAAATTATCTATGCAACATTTTCACTCTTCAAGAACAGTCCTGCAAGTCTTTTTTTATTCCATTGAATTAAGTATCCATGGACTACGGAAATGCTACTCATTTGGACACATTGACTAAGGCTTTGTTTGGGACGGCTTCTTACTGCTCTTTAAATTGACTTTCTAGTAAAAAATTAAAAAAAAATATACTAAAAAACTGCTTTAAGAAACAGTAAAAAAGTCATCCCAAACAAAACCTAAATAAGCGATATAGATATTCTAAATGCTTTTATCTATTTTTTGTGATAATCCTCTTCGAATAATCCTCTCTGACTATAATTTGTCAGGCATCTCGGACATAATGGAAGCATATCAAGCTGCCATTAAAAATGCCTCCCCTGTTACTCCTAATGAGCCACCACAGCAGTCCAACTCAGTCCAAGAAAAAGCAAATGCAATCTCTAACCTTCTTAATGTTGACCGCTCAACTGCCCTGGAGAAGATTCAGGATGCTCTGAAATTTCTGTCTTATGTGGTTCTTTCTACCTCTATGCCTTCCATGTAAAAAGGTAACTTCAAAAGTCCTACTCCAAACCTCCATTAAAGTTGATGGGTTTTGTATATAGATTACTTCTGATTACCTCTAATACTGCATGAATGCCTATTCATTGATGAGGCTTATAAGATGTACCTGAGGAAGTGGTTCACAGGTCATGAGCCTGCAGATTGTTTGAACACTAAAATACCTACATTTGTTCTTTATATAGATTTTCTCTTATATATTCTTTTTAGATATATGTTTACAGTGAGTGTTTAAACTTGCTGATTGTTATGGTGCGTATACAACTTATGAGGGAAGAGGAGGGAGTAGTAGTGCTTACTTTCATTTTGATGGAACAAATGGCTCTTTGGAGGTAGCTTTTCTTTTCTGTTGAAAATGAGAATGGAGGGAAGTGATTGACTGCCTGCTTGTTTGTTGGAGAAGGATCTGCGTTGGTGTCCTTGTAAGGATTAATTATTCTGTGCGGATGTTGAATGTTGTCCGGAGATCAATCAGAATGTGATACTTCACCTCTTCGTTGGGTACCGTGGCTCGGTATTGCTGACGTGACTACACATGATTTGCCTCTGGACATAGAGTTGTGTTCGGTCTCCGCACAGAATAATTTCTCCCTTGAGCTACTAGATGGCCATGGGTTTTGATTTTAGCCCATTTCTTGCGTACTGATGGGCCGTAAAAAGATTGGTAGTTTAATGGGTATTGAAATATGGAAGAGAGATAAGGTGGTAAAATCATATACTCTTTTTTTAGTTCTCGCTCTTTTTATATATATTAGGTTGGAGATTTTAGCCCATTTTTATTGCTTGCAGGCTTTTGCCAATGAATATTTCGTTTGGGACAACTTTTTTACTCTTTTGTAAAACTGTTATAGAGCTTTAAGTTTCGTTTGTGATAACTTTTATATTGCTTTTTAAAACAATTTTTTGCACAAAAATATTTAATTCGAAAAAAAAAAAAAACATTTGCATTAGAAAGCTCTTTTAGAAAGTTGTTCCAAACAAAGTCTTAAAAGTTGTTGTAGAAAGTAATATTTTAGTACAATTTTTTTTTTTCTGAAAATAACAAAAAAATAATGATCAAACAAAAAATATGATTACGATATGAAAAATAAAGCAATAAGAGAACCATCTAAAATAAAGTCTAACCCAAGTATTATTCTACTAATTTTTCATTGGCCAGGAATCTTTCCAAAGTTTATGAATCGTGGCATATATAAAAACAGTAAATGCTTAAATCAAAACGGGCATAAAATTGTGTTCTTACAAGTGTAATATTAAACATTTTAAAATCAGCTGTAGTATTTTCCATGGTTTAAAATTGCGCAATATGAGGCTCGCATTGAGGCCCGCCTTTGCGCAATTTCAGTAAAAAATGCCTTGATGCTTATGCCTCGAGTTTTTTTTTTATGAGGCTTGCGCCTCAACTTGATTGAGGCCAGCCTCGCCTCACTAGCATAAGGCTTACGCCTCACGATATATTTATTAAAACGTACATAAATCTTGAAGTAAATGCTTGGCATTGGACTCTATAGGAGAGGAGGAAGGGGAGAGAGCAGTTCATCATAATGATAATTCAAATGAAGAACCCCTTAGTGATGATAGTGCTGATGACTTATGAGTTCTTATGTGATATGTAATTGCTATTTATTTTTGGAAATTGGAATTATATGTTAATGAAAAGAATACTGGGATTTGGAAAAGATAGAATTTTGAGTTGAACTATATTTCATGTTGTCTTATTATTGGGATATTTTAATTTCACTTCATATTTTATGTTTTTTATTATTCACTCATTAGTATATAAAAAATTTATCATTTTATGTTTATGCAATCTTTTGATTTTGAGGCTTACGCCTCAAAACGCCTTGAGGCTTACACCTCGCCTCACGAATGAAAAACGCCTCAATACTCGAATACGCAATTTTAAACATTGGTATTTTCTTCTAATTCATCTTATTTTGGCCAACACATGATCCAAGAGGCTGCCTCAGCCTTACATTTGGCTACTTTGTTCAATTGCTACTTTGATGAACTAAGATGGTGCACCATATTTAGATTAACCTAATCTTAGATTAAGACACATGAAAACAAAAGGGATCACATCACAATTATGGTTAGTTAAAGCTTAGAAGGAAGGTAATAAGGCTTAGCTTACATATACTACATGCAACTCAATGGGCTACATCAATAGGTTATACACAGAATAAAAAATAAGGAAATCTTACTAGCCTATAATTACTCCCATCATCATTTCTCTCTCCTCAATGAGATATGATGTTCGATGGAAGATACATGTGAAGTGCAATCGCTTAGTGATTTCATTAAGTCTTTGACATTAAATATAAGCCATGACATATAGTGTGAGGTGTTTGCACATAAACTTTTTTCGGAAGTTTCGACGTGTTATTGTAGATACTAACAATTTGATTGTAATTGAGTGAAAGAGAAGGGATGTCGTGGTTTGCAAATGATGAAATTTGAATATTTGATGTGGTAATTTGTAGTTTGTGTATGTGTTCTTATATATGTTGGATATGTGGTGAGGGCATGTGTCGTGTATATAATGATGGATTCATGATGTCTGACAAGAGATGAAAAGCTATGCTACATTCTCTCAAATCATAATTTAAAATTTCTTAATGAGTTTACAGAAGTACATATTATTTTTTCTTCTTCAATTTTTATCTCTCTGAATGTTAGCATATGAATATTTTTTTGGGCTATAAATTATACAATTTAATAGTTTTTTTTAATTTAAAGGGAAGAATATGCACATGATAAAACTTTGTATGAAGATGCACAAGAAGCCAAATGTAATTTTCTTTGTGATTTATACTAACAAAAAAATTATGATAAATTATACTAATTGTAGGGTGTGATAGTCAAACTTGCCTCATGTTATTCTTTGGTTGTGATAATGGAGTGAGATTTTAAAATTTGGTCTTTGATTATAGGCATTTATATTTATAGGATTTAAAAAAAGATTAGGTTCAAATATATATGACAACCCTTCTATTAACAATATATTTAAATTTCATGTGATGAATCTATGAGAAATTGTATGAGGAATGATAGTTTAGCTCAATCAAGCGAAAATGAACACAACATATTTAGGGCTCGTTTGTTTGTTTGTTTTTATTATTTTTTCGTCTGGCAACGGTAAAGCAGAAAAAAAAAATTATTTATTTGATAAAACTACTTTTCTTAAACACGTTATAAATACTGTTGTTTTTGTACTATTTTCAAAAGCTTTATGATATTAACTTTTCCGTTAGAAAACTCTGTTCTCTCAAGCAACAATTTTAAAACTATTTTTTAGGAAATGTACAAAATTACCAAACGAAATCTCAATG
Organism: Dendrobium nobile; assembly: GCA_022539455.1. Lineage (NCBI taxonomy): Eukaryota > Viridiplantae > Streptophyta > Magnoliopsida > Asparagales > Orchidaceae > Dendrobium > Dendrobium nobile. The sequence continues at coordinate 38,369,859 of CM039728.1, read as the reverse complement.
TAAGCATCCAACTCTATTTTATTATTAGTTGAATATTTTAAGAGAATAATGTACAAAGAGTTGAAGCATAGAGATTGCATTAATTTAATAAAAATTTAAGATACATTTTTTTTTAACATCCAAAGATGGGCACATTGATAGCAATGAAGGTCATCAACATGCTTTGGGTTACTTACCAAATGGGCTGTGCTTTTATTGCCTCCTTTCCTTCCTTGCACTAATACAAGTAATAAAATAAATGGTCTGGGCTTGGACTTAACTGATTCAATCATGCACAAACTTTACTCAAATTTGCAGAGCCAATTTGCAAATGTTTGGGCCAATTTGAGCTTTTTTTAAGGCATTTATTTGATCAAAATCAATAATAGTTGCTCCCAATTAGGCTTTGTTGGGAACAACTTTCTTATTATTTTGTGAAGCTGTTGTAGAGAAAGTAAATTTTTAAAGTTGTTTTAGAAAGCAATTTTCTAGTACTAAGTTATTTTGAAAGCAACAAAAAAATAGTGAACAAATATATAATGTGGTTGCTACTTGAAAAGCAAATAAGTAAGAATGCTATTCCAAACGATGCTTTAATACCAAAAGTTTAATACACAATGTTTTATAATTATGCCATAACAATCTCTAAAGGTGATAAAATTGAGTAATTTCTTTTTTTCGGTGGGATAAATACTTGAATCCAACCTAAAATTCTCAAATTTAGGATATGTTTGAGATGATAATAATATTTTATGAAGTTGATAATAAAATTGTTATGGAAAAAATAACTTAGGTTTTGTTTGGGACGATTTTCTTATTGCTTCATGAAGCAGCTTTTTAGTACAAAATTTTAGTTTTTAACTAAAAACGCTGCTTTATGAAACAGTAAGAAAACTGTCATAAATGAAACCTTAATTATTCAGATTGTTAAAAACAGCTTTTAACAATAAAAATTTTAGTAAAGCAATGAGAAAACAACAAGAAAGTAATAGTCAAATCAAGTTGTACTTGCTGTTTGAAAGCAAAACAACGAGAAAATTATCCTAAACAATCATTTATTTTCAATCAATACATTATGAATTTGGGCTCCCCATTAATTCATTTCAATAAACTCCAATTCATTTTGAATAACAATCACACAAAATAAGTTTATGTAAATATTTTGCATAACTAAGTAGTGGATCAAATACAACTCATTTTGATCTATTGATTGAGGCATTAGCTATTAATCAAAAAATATTGAGTTCGAAGTTTATATATACGACATGTATTTGAATTTATTTTAATGACACAAATATCCATAAAAATTAGTGGGCCAAAAATTTGGCATGTGAAAACATTATAAATGACAAATTTTATGGTAAGAAATAGAATAAAATTTAATAATTGCATTTAATTCGTCAGAATTTCTTGCTACTTTTCCTTCCCAGAGAGCGTCCGTCATCATAATATTTAAAAATGTAAAATGGAAAGGGCAGGTCAAAGTCAAATAAATAAGATAATAGATGATGATTGAATTTTACGAAGGCTCAAATTGCAATTTCAGAATTATCTATATACCCTATAAAATAATAGTTTAAAGTTGGAGGGTTTTATTGGAAGATAAATAAGTTTTTTTTATAACAGAGACGCGCTTTTGAGTTCAGGAGGAGCAGGACCGCATCAGATGCCAGATGCTGCGGAAGCTCGCCGCTATAAGGCTGGGCCGCACATTCTCTTGTTGAGTGCTCGTTAAGTTTTTTCGTTTCCCCGCTTTCCTTCGTTCCTCTCTCTCTCTCTCTCGGCGAGGTTTGTTGCTATGGCGGATCAGCTGACGGACGATCAGATCTCCGAGTTCAAGGAGGCCTTCAGCCTCTTCGACAAGGATGGAGATGGTCAAACATTCTCGATCTTCTTTCATTCTACAATGTTTTCCTTCTGTTTTTGGCTTTTCACCCGTTCTTGGTTCTAGATGTACTTGAATTTGATTATTTTCCTCCCGAAGCCTAGTAATCTTGTTGTTTTTGGCTGGGTTGCTTTGATTTGATCTACAGCTCGTTGTGGTACCTTTTTTGTGCTTTGTTCCGGTTGATTGTTGTTTTGGATATTTTTAATTTTTGGTTGGATCTCTGTGTTTTATGACGATTGTGGGCTCCGAAAAATTCCAAATCTTTTTAGGATGTGTAATCCCGGGGGAATTTTCAGAAGGCAGATTGGGTTTGTAGATAAGACACTACCCAGAGATTTCGCCCTCATTTTGTGAGGACTTTTAGATCTGAGTTCTGGTTTCCTATAGGCGCAAGCCCCTATAGTTAATTACCCCTCCCGATAACGAGAGAGAACTTTCGATTAAGGCTAGTCGTTAAGGATGTCGAATAGGTTATAAACATATCGTATAATAGCAATAATTTTAGGGTTTAAATCTTAGATTTGAATTTTGAAATTTAGATTTTAGAATTTATCACCATAAACTTAAAACTGGTGGTGGGGGGAATGAAGACGAGCCCGATCAAGATCCCATGGTTCCGTCGTCCCGGGCTGTCATGATCCCTGGTCTACTTAGTCAGAGGAGGTAGTCGACCCAACCTGACAGAAGGCACCTTGTCGGCAGCCATGGGTTGCTTCGTCCAAGAATACCTTGTAGACCTGGGTTGATGTTTGTCTAAGGGGATATATATGAATCCACCTTAGCTGACAGAGGGCTTTATGCCTATTGAATATACCCTATGATCCATCGCTCAAGGGTTTGAAGCCTTTAGGGAACATACAGGCTTTGGCCGTGATCGTAATATAATGGTGCCATTTTGCGGCAAAAACCACCCGATCAGAGGGCACGTGCCACGTCCCTGTTGGCAAGAGACTGTTTGAGGATGAATCAAAGTGATACACCGATACACATTCGCTCTTTGTGAGCTGAGGTTAATTTTAGATTTATCACCCCCGACAAACGGTTGCGGGAGGTGGATGATTTTTAGTTTTAAGTTTTCAGATGATAGATTTTATTTCAAGAATTTGGGCTTTTGTTTGATTTGAGATTTCAGATTTGAGATTTGACCCCTCCGGTTGAGATTTTCTGTCAACACGGCCATCATCGGGGTGACATTAAGGTCACATGTATTTTTGTAGGATTTTGGGAGACATTTTATTATTCAAGTCATGTCGACTCCAGTCCTCTCAAGGAGGAGGATGAAACTTGAATATTTAACCCGCGCAGCATTCTCAGATCGTTGGATTTGAGATTTATATGCGACGATCGGAGCACATGCGGGTTATGTCATTTAACCCTGCGCAGCATTCTCGGACATTGGCATTTAAAAATTTATTGCATTTGTCGGAGCACATGCAGGGATTGATTTTAATTTAAGGGATCATATTTGATACATAAGGGGCATTTTAAAATATTTAAATATGATCCATTTGCAAGAGATTTCATTTAGAAAATGGCCTGAGATTTTCATTTAAAGGCCTACGAACGCCTTCTGTCCGCTTGCACACATGTTGCGGATCCGGTGGCGTAAAAAGTATTGTTTGCTGCTTCTTGCAAATGAGTTGTAGTCCTTTCATATTTATCCACCTACAACATGTTGAACATATAATGAGCCTCCTTCAATGGCTCGTAGGCTTTTACGATTGTTGTAGTTATTTAACATCTTGTTCGTACACGATATTTTGTGTATATGGCAGGTTTCCTTTATACGATGTGTCGTGTGCATTGCAACTTACTACATTCATTGCATGTCAAACTCTTTTATCTGTAGGTGGCTGTTGTATAAATCAGGAGCCTTCTATACCAAGTCGTAGGAGCTTTTACAATACTTCTAAGTTTGCTACATAAAGTAATTTTTGTTTGCAACAAAATTTACAAACTTGCTTGGAGTTGCATAGAATTGATTATGCGTATGCATCATTCACTTCAAACTCATTAAATGCATCAAATTATTATGCTTGTAGCACATTGATTCTTTTCACTTTTAAGAGATCTATTACACTAAAGCATATCCATCACTGTTTCTTGCAGCGTCCTCCAAAGTTGCACTCATCATTAATTTTTTTAAGTGATTATATATTTATTTTAAATCAATAAAAATAGTTGAGTGTAATTATGGTTCAAGTTCAAATTTGAGCCCAAGTCCAACATTATTCGTTCAAATCTTAAAAAAAATGATTTTATATTTGAATTTTGAAATTTTAAATTAATCAAATTAAATTGCTCAATTGAATGTTCTCCAATTTGTTCAAGTCCAGTATTTTTGAGGAAAATCCGGCAGCCTCCCGGCGTCTCCTCCCCACCGAGGGAGAAATCGGGACGGCACTGCCGTAATTCTTCCCGCCCGGATCAAAGATCGACGGCGCGAGGTCTTCAAAAGTTTAAAACCATCATACCCGGATCAAAGATCGACGGCGTATGGTCTTCAAAATTTAAAATCATCATACCCGGATCAAAGATCGACGGCGTATGGTCTTCGACACCTGTTGAAAATCATTACATTTTTCTCCATCTCTATCTCTCTCTTTATTATTATATATTTTTTTATTTCATTATATATATATATATATATATATATATATATATATATATATTCTTATATCATATACCTTATATAATATATAATATATATCTTATATAATATATATTATATATTACATATAACAGGGAGAGGGATCGGGGACAGGAGCAAATCGAAGGAAGCCCGATCGGGCTAGGTCACGCACGGCAAGGGCTCGGGCACGGTCGGAGGCGGCGGCGTCCTCGGCAGTCGGCGGCGACGGCAGCGGTGGCCGGAGGTAGGGAGGTCCGGCGTCGGCGGTGGAGCAGCAGGCGGATCGGGTCGGTGAAGAAGGATGAGAGGTGGCTGGAGTTCGGTGGAAGCAGAGAACTCGCGGGATCGGCGTCGGAGCAAAGAGGTAAGTCGCAAACCTTTCTCTTTTTCTCTGGGCGTGAGTGTGCGTATCTCGTCCGAACGAGAGGGAGCGTTGTTTTATTTCGTGAGTGAGGCGGTGGGTAAGTCGGCAACGGAGCAGTTGTGTCGTTTGGGTTTGTCGGTAGAGAGCGATTTGTCTGATTTGGCGTGTAGCAGTTACAGTCAACAACGATCTAGGATGGAATGGTATACCCCCTCCCTTTATTTTTTATATTATTTATTTTTTGCTTATTTTGGTGGAAGTTTAAGGTTCTGGATTTTGCGGAGATCTTCTTGTCTGTTTGCTTTTGTTCATCTTTTAGTTTCGAATTAGTATGGCTCTCATAATTCCATTTAGGGCGACACCAACCTTAATTTTCAGGCGGGGCAAACTTATAATTAAATGTGTAGAGATTTTTTTTTTTCATAAATATCTTTACAATCCCTATTTTTTCATATCCTTGATTGATGTACGCTTCAGAGATATGTCGGGGGTCCAATGTGGCAGCACCCCTGTAGGGGTTTCCAGGACAGCGCCCCCAGAACAAATTTTAATTTTAAGGATATTTTTGGATTTTCTTTACTATTTCTCTTTGTATTTGGTTCATATTTCCCTAAGAATAACATATCTACATAATGTGTTTAATTATGTTAGGGCAATTGTCTAAATATTATAGTATTATAAAATTTTTAGCGGGGTCAATTACTTAAAAATCCTTATTATAAAGACTAAAAAATAGATGAAGGGAGACAGATTATCTAAAGAAATATATAATAATTTTTTTAAAAAAAAAATTTGAGAGGGGGCAATTGCCCCTCCTTGGGATTATAGTGGATCCGCACCTAGTTCCATTTCTCTTGAGATATAGATTGTTGATGTGCTTTCATTTTCTACTGCTGGTTTTGTCTCTGTATGCATCATAGAGATGCTTATTAGGTTCACGAGATTGTCATTAACTAGAGTCACTATTTCAGGTTTGCGATTCTTTTACCATAGCAAAAACCTTACACAGTACCACAAGTATAGGTGGATATTCATGTTTTGGCTTTAGGTTGTTTGTATCAACCTGCTATGTACCTTGAATCCATGAAGAATGTTTAGACGTCAATTGACTTCTAATTTCTTGAAGCCTCTGAAGTGTATTATACTTAACAATAAATTAACAATAAAGGCTTCATTTAATTGGTTTTGATTGGAAGTGTATTACTCATACTCATATTAATTGTTCACTTTAACTAAAAACGTATTTTAATATAGTTTGAAGTTGTTTACCTTACAAAGGTTAACTTAGTTACTTGTTTTAAAGATCCATCATGAATCCTACTTCATAATAATTCCTGCACAAAATATTTGAATAGACTTAAAATTCCTAATCTTTGAAACATATAAACTTAATCATATTAGATTGGGAGGACGTTCACCAATAATCATCATTTATCTGATATCATGTTGGTGTTAGAGTGTTGATCTTGTTGTAGGTTGTGACTTGTGATATTTTGAAAATGGTAATAACAAGGGAGATAGTCCAAGACCCAATTAAGGCTAGTGAGTCTATAATTACATGAGAGCCCTCCATGGAAGATCAAGGGATTTGAAAGCAGATTAAACAAAATTAAAAAAATTCCAGTAACCAGCCTTATTGCAGTGATGGATTTAGAGAGGACACTTGCATCTCCAAAACATATTGAGATTGCCACTAATAATCACAATCATCCTGCCACTTGAAGAGGAGGAAAATAGTGCTTAGAAGATGTCTTCTAAGGATGAGGAGGGAGAAGTAAATCAATCTGGTTTTCTTTTCAAACATCAACTTTCACTCAGAGTTGATGCAATAGTTGAAATTGCCTCATACAACATTTCATTTAATGGGGAGAAGGTGAACCATTTCTTCGAACTTTTTGAAATATATTTCCTATCTATACATACTGTAACACTCAGCATGTTTCATTTGCTCAACTAAACATGTCCCTACATGCACTCATGCAGTGCAATGTTTACTGCAAGAAGTTATAAATTGTCAGGAATTATATGATCTAATTCAAAAGAATTTAGGTCTCAATTCTATCTAATTGACTACAAAGATTATCAATGTATCGGACGACAACAAGTGAGAGAGAATCTTTAGTAAGCTTTTTCATTATTATACCATGGAGTTCCATAAGTAAGTCATCACCTTTGAAGTCTTTTTTTTTTTAAGTCAGTCTTTATGAAATATGTAACAAAGTTGCATAAAGGCCTCCAATGATAACTACAGCTTTTTCGAGTGGGCAGTATCTTCAAGAAGATCAAAGGAAATAATCATTTAGGAGAAAAATCCAACTAGCCTCAAGAACAAAGGCTTAGAGTTACCTCAAAATAGTAAGCTTAATAATGAGAAGCATTAAGAGGAGAGTAAGCATTTCAAAATTGTTTGAAGCTTTACCATGAAAAGATGCCAAATAGGTAGGGGCCCAAAATGACTCTTACCACCACAATTAGAGATTTGGTGGAACTACCCATTAAAAAGGATAATGACAACTTCAAGACGAGGAACACTTCAGGCTCAATATCATAGTAAAATCCAATATCATCAGTGCAATTGTCGGATTTGGAAGTGTTTCAAATCTAATATCTAAAGGTCTAATTAAAAAATTAGGACTAGACATCACTTTTCACCAAGTTAGCATGCTTTGAGGTGAATTCATAGAGATACAAAGTTAAGCGTTGTAAAGCAATCAATTGTAACTTTTGTCCTGTTAAGAGAAGTTAATAATGTAGTAAAGTGTGATGTAGCCCCTCTAAATGTATGTTATGTAATTTTAAAAAATATTTACTTATGGGATGTAAATTTGAATTATGGAGGTCAACCTTAGAGTCTAAAGGCTTTTGTTTAAGTAGATCTAAAATTTTATTAATATATGGAGTATAATTTTAGTAATAATAGTTCTAGTGGGGGGATTGTGATTTTGGGTGATCAAGTCATTAATAAGAGTACACGTTTTAGATATCTTAGGTCTATTCTTCAAAGTGATGGTGAAATAGATGGAGATATTATTAGTAGAATTCAAGTTGGTTGGTCGAAGTGGAGGAATGCATTGAGCTTGTTGTGTGATAGAAAAGCCCCCCTCAAACTTAAGGGAAAATTCTATAAGATGGTGGTTAGACCTACAATGTTTTATGGTATAAAATGTTGGCCATTAAATGAGAAACATTATATTAAGTTGGAGAGATTAGGATGCTCAGGTGGATGAGTGGCTTTACTCTTAGAGATATGATACAAAATGAGCATATACATGAAAATGTTGGAGTAGCTCTAGTGGAAGATAAGATTAGAGAGAGTCGCATTGGATGGTTTGGTCACATAAAACGGCGGCCTTTTGATGACTCGGTTAGGAAAGTAGATATATTAAATTTGACTTATGTTAAGAAATATAGAGGTAGACCTAAAAAGACTTGGTTAAAAAATATTAGACATGACATTTTTATTTGATTTAGATGAGAATTTAACTTTTAATAGGGCACGATGGAGAAAAAGGATTCATATTACTGACGCCGCATAGTGAGATAAAGGCTTGATGTTTTTGTTGTTGTTGTATTTACTTATGGGAAGGATGCATTACTTATAATAGGAGGGAACATAATTATGTATTTTTTAAAAAGGTAAAGCCATTCGTACTGTGTAGGTCTATTCAACTCTCTCTCTTTTTCTCGCTAAATGAGGACCAATAAGGTATAAGAATTTAATTCCTTATGCAAAGGGTAGTCTACAAGGAGAAGAAAAACAATCAAGATATGAAGGCAAGAAGGCGAAGGTGAATCCAAGAAGATAATATAATCAAATGAGTTTCTATAAGAAGAATAAATCCTCATATAATTCTTAGTCTAGGGCATTAAATTCTAGTGCTTACTAGTTTTAATTTAATAATTTCTCAAGTGTATCACACCTCTTGTCCACACCATATCCTCATTTGGCCTAAACATTTCAAAGTGTAACATATCTTGGTTACTTGCTACAAAGGTCTACTATAAATCGTACTCCATAAGAATCCTAGTCCAATCACTCAAGGAGTTCCAAAAATTAGGTTCACTTTTTCCTTTTGAATACACACATCCTAATGGAGAGGACATTAAGTAGAGATCATCATTCTAGGCCATGATCAATACAAGTGCACCTTAATGGTTCAGTTAAAACTATCAACTCTTTCTATGAATAACAAGAGGAACTTATGTGTTTTTGAATTATTGTTCCATATTTCATATGACAGATGAAAAATAGGTTTCATAGCCTTAGGTGCTAATTCTTGTTGACCTTCCAAGTTTTGAACTTTATAGATTTCACATGGAAATATCCTCACTTTTAGTTAATGTTGAATCACGCAGCTAAGGGGAGGCCACATCAGCAATCCGTGTGCAACAATTTGAGGGTTGCAATTGGAGATCCGTGGGCAGCGATCTGAGGGCTACATTTGGAGATCCGTGGGCAGTAATTTGAGGACTGAATTGGAGATCTATGGACAATAATCCGAGGGTTGCAGTTGAAGATCTGTGGGCTATGATTATTATAATTAATTATATTAAATATAATTTCTTTTTTCTATTTATTCTCCTTGATTCCAAGGAATAGAATAGAATTTTAATTTTCCTCTAAATAATTTCTTCATGGTATCAGAGCCTAGGAAAATCCTAAGCCTTCTTTGAGTGCCGGAGGCAAACCTTCCTTTTTTCCAAATTCTCAACTGAGGGTAATTCTCCATCATCCTATCAATAGCCTCTCTTCAAGCATTGGTAGCCCTTGCCCAAAATTCATCTTCTCTTTTAATCGAGGAAACCCAATAATGTCTATGGATAGCGAGATCTCATCCTCCTATCCAAATATTATCGATTTGAACACCAGAAACTATGGATTTACATAAAACTCTTCTCCTCTTCCTAGACCATGGTGTGATCATTGTGCTAAACCAGGACATACAAAGGAGACTTGTTGGAAGGTTCATGAAAAAACCAGCTGATTGGAAGACAAACAAATCAGCACTAGAAAGCATGACAAACTCTATCAACACCTCGCAAAATCAATCCATCAAAGCTGAAGCCATTCCTTTCATCAAGGAATATTTAGAGATGTTGAAGTTTTTGCTTAACAACATCACGAGCCAACAATCTCCATAACCTGCTACCAGTCTACATGCTCATTCAGGTATAAAATAGTCAAAACTTTGAGTTATTGACTCAGGAGCATCAGATCATATGACAGGAGACATTACACTCCTTCATGACTATCAACCTTATCATTCAAATCAAGTAGTTAAGATTGCTGATGGCTCAACATTCAAAGTTTTGGAACTGGTTTTGCTTTTATCACAGAAGCTATCATTCTTAAATCGATGCTTTATGTGTCCAATCTTGAGTGCAATCTAATTTCCATTAGCAAATTGACTCGTGATAGTAATTGCTTAATAATTTTCTCCAATAATATATATATATATATATATATATATATATTTATTTATTTATGAACTGGATTCGGAGAAGAAGATTGGTAGTATTGAGATGTGTTCTGGGTCATGTTACATCAAGACACTCAAATCCATACAAACTTTAATTGCTGCTCCTAAGAATCCTCCTCCTAAGAATGATCCTATTGTAAGTCAATTTGTTGAGAGTCATTCTAGAGACAGTCAAGATAGAGAGATTATCACATGACATTATAGGTTAGGTCATCCAAATTTCATGTATCTTGAATAGCATTTTTCCCATTTATTTATTAATAAAAATCTAAGTTTGTTCAAATGTGAAACTTGCCAATTGGCTAAACATACCAGATCATCTTACTCAATAGTTCATTACTAACCTTCTAAACCTCTTACCTTAATCCATAGTGATATTTGGGGACCCTCAAGTTAAAAAAATAAGTGGAGCAATGTGGTTTGTGATATTTGTTGACGATTATACTAGACTCACTTGGGTTTATTTAATGAATAAAAAATTTGAAATTGAAAGGATATTCAAATCATTTCAACTGATGATTCAAAACCACTTTGATATAAGAATTCAAATCTTAAAATTAGATAATGGGAGAGAGAGTACTTCCATTTTATCATGAGAGAATACCTATGAATTCAAGGGATAATCCAAGTGAGTTCATGTGCATATACGCCTCAACAAAATGAGCTAGCTGAGAGGAAAAAATAGATAACTCATGGAAGTCATGAGATGTATTATGCTATTCACAAAAGTACCAAATTATCTATTGTTGGGGGTGGGGGGGACCATTCTAGGGGGGGCCATTCTTATCGCTACATACCTAATAAATATGCTACCTACTCAGATTCTAAAATTTGAAACACTTAGACAAACTCTACTCAAAGCCTATGCTCATGCTCGATTTATATAATCAAACCTTTCATCTAAAATTTTTGGGTGCTCTTCCTTTGTTCATATCTATCCACAAGATAGAAGTAAGCTTGACCCAAGATCAAAAAATTGTGTTTTTATTGGCTATTCCCCCACAAAAATAGGTTACAAATGCTTTTGTCTTATTTCTAGAAAAGTATTTGAAACCATGGATGTCATCTTCTTTGAAAACAACCTATACTTCACTAGTTTTGAAATTTAGAGGGAGAGTGAAGGAGAATTTCAAACTTGAGAGTGAAATTTTTTATTATACAACCAAATAAAGTCCAATTAAAATCAACAAATATGACAAGAAATCCGAACCAAGAGTATTTCCCAAGGGATATCTCCTATATCTCAAACTCCGCCTTCAGACCTATTACCTCCACCCATATGTCTTAATCAATCCCTGCAAAGAGCAGCAATTTAGGAACAACAATATGTATACTCAAGAAAAAGAAAGAAAAATTAGCATATGCCGAGTAGTGAGACATATTTTACACCTATCAACTCTACTTTAGTGGATCCAGCAACTGTAGAAATTCATACAAATGAGAAAAATGAGGAAGTTCAAAAAGAGATAGAGTTATCAAATGATCAGAAAGAATCATGCACCAAGCATATAATAAAAAACTCTCTCTTTTATAGCATATTATCAAACACTTATCAAGTCTTCCTTTCTAAGTTGAATGATGTACATATTTTGACCAAAATTCAAGAAGCTTTGAATCACCCAGGGTGGAGACAGGCTAGTAAATAAGAAATTATGGCCTTTGAAAAAAATCAAACATGGGTGATTAAGAAAGTTGTGACTTGCAAATGAGTATTCATTGTAAATCATAAGGTGGGTGAAGTGTTGAGAGGTTGAAAGCTAGTCTGGTTACTTGAGGATTCACTCAGTCTTATGGAATAGACTATCAGAAAACTTTTGCTCCTATGTAAAGCTCAACACCATCAGGATTCTACTTTTCTTAGCAACAAATTTAGATTGGCCCCTACATCAACTAGATATCGAGAATGCATTCTTGAATGGGAACCTGAAAGAAGAAGTTTACATGGAGATTCTAATGGGGATTCATAAGTCTTATGGAATGTATAAAGTGTGTAAATTTTTGAAATACTTATATGGAGTAAAGCAGTCTCTAAGAGTTTGGTTTGGAAGATTCTCAATATATGTAAAAGGTCATGATTTTAAATAATGCCATACAGATTATACCTTATTTGTGAAGCAGTAAAAAATAGACAAGGTAGCAGTACTGATTGTATATGTGGATGATATCATCCTTACTGAAAATTATATAGAGGAAATAATAAAGATAAAGCAGGCTTTGTCCAAGTAGTTTGAAGTTAAAGATCTAGGATCACGTAGATATTTCCTTGGTATGGAGGTAGCTCGATCAAGCAAAGATATATTTATTTCCCAACGCAAATATACCTTAGATCTACTGAAGGAGATTGGCATGTTGGGATGCAGACCATCCAGTATACCTACGGATCCTAAGAAGAAACTTGGGATATAAGAGGGAGTTCCAGTAGATAAAGGTAGATATCAACATCTTATTGGAAAGCTTATATACCTCTCCCACACCCATTCAGATATTGGGATTGCTGTGAGTATAGTTAGCCAATATATGAGTAATCCTATGAAGGAGCAAAAGGAGGTAGTATATCAAATCTTGAGATATCTCAAGAACATTTCTGGAAAGGTGCTATTATTCAAGAAAAATGAAGATAGGAAATTAATATTTTATTCTGATGCAGATTGGGCAAGAAGCCAAGTTGACAATCGATTGGCCACAGGATATTGCTTATTTGTGTGGGGGAACCTAGTGACATGGAGGAGCATGAAACAATATGTTGTTTTCATAAGCAGTGCAAAATCTAAACTGAGAGCATTAGCAGTGAAGGTATTTGGGTCAGACAAGTATTGATTGAATTCAAAATAATGATTGAAGGCACGATAAAGTTGAAATGTGATAATTAATACGCAATCAGTATGGCCAAGGATCTAATACATCACGACAGAACAAAACATGTTACTATTAATAGATACTTTATATCTGAGAAAATAGAGAACTCAGAAATTGAAGTTGTGTATACCCCAACACATGAACAACTTGCTAATTTTTTAACAAAGGCACTACCAGACTCTCTACTTTATAAGTTTGTTTGTAAGTTAGGATTGTACAACCTAACTTGAGGGGGAGTGTTGAATCACGTAACTAAGGCAGCAATTCGAGGGCTCCAGTTGGAGATTTGTGGGCAACAATTTGAGGGATGCAGTTGGATATCTGTGAGCAGTAATCCAAAGGCTATAATTGGAGATTCATGGGTAGTAATCTGAGGGCTGCAGTTGGAGATCCGTGGTATATAATCATTATAATTAATTAGATTAAATGTATTTCCTTTTTCTGTTTATTCTCCTAAAATGTGTGTGTGTGTGTGTGTATATATATATATATATATATATATATATATAGTAGAATTTGAATTTCCCTCTACGACTCGTTATTATCACGTTTTATAGGGCAATGTCATAATTTGTTGATTGCAATATTGGCATATAAAGTTTGGAGCCCATTTCCATCAAATGCAATATCTATAAAAAAAAAATAGTCATTAACAACCTATGGAAAGAATTTCAAATTAAGACTGTTTAGAAATAAGTTACAAACCAATACTTGAAAAATAATGAAACTCTGTGTATCTATTGTATCCATTATAATTCCTTAATTTTATCTGCATCCTATATTATATAATTTCCATTTTGTATGCAGCAATATTGTCATGAGATATCACAAACTTGGAATGAAAAGTTCAAAACCATTTTCATTTTGTTCGTGTGCTAAATTGAGTCTCCTTTTTTTCCTTGGGACATGATTTCAATTTAATATTGTCTAGAAATAACTTTTAAAACCATTATTGGAAGATTTTGAACATTATCTAAAACTTTTGAATTACTTTGAGAATTTTTTGTATTAGCCATACCACTATCTATATTAAGCATCTCATGATAACCACCAATTCGGCCTAGATGACAATAAAATATGACTATTCAAATAATATTCTATTGTAAACATGTTTCAATCTTATTATTGGTTTTTAACTTATGCAAGTTTATTTTATTACACATTGTTTTTTTCTAAACTATTTACATGATAGGCTGCCGAAGGCGGGGAATTTGAATTTTGTAGCTGTGCCAAATTTGTTGTGAGAGTAGCTTTAATGGAATTTAGAAATGAAATATATACGTATCTTTTTAAGAGTGATAAAAGTTGAATTTTATAGATACTTGTAATAATGATAAGAAAGCTAGAAGTTTTGAAAGAGTGTAATGAGCAGAGTAGAAGTTATAGCCTTTGACGATTCATGTAATAGATTTCTTGCCAAGGATAAAGGAAATGTGATATATAAAATGGCTAAGGTAGAGATAAAATATCTAAATATTTTGATTAAATAAGAAAGATTAGAAGCAAAAATAGTAGACATTAGGAAAAAATGATGGCATCAAGGAAAGATGAAAGTATTCTTGAATGAGATTTTTAAGGAAATAATTTTTTTGGAAGTGCCTAATGAATAATATAATGGGATATATTATAGATTGATCTAAAAAGGTGATGTAGAGTTAGCTTTGAGAAAGATATATAAAGACAAGATTTTAGGTCTAGATGAGATATGTGATTTGGAGAGTAATGAGAGATATACGGGTAATTTGATCTATAATTCTTTCCAATTTGAAGAAAAGGTTGCCATCTGATTGGAGAATAATCATTTTGGTACCATTATTTAGCAATGAAAGAAATGTTTAAGATTTTGCTGACAAAGATTGAATCAAATTTATGAGTCATACAGTGTAGTTATAGGATAGAATAATGAAATACAGACTTAGGAAAAATTACGTAAGTTTTGGAGAGTCAATTTTGATTTTGTGCCAATAAGATTTATTAAGGAAATGCTTTCTGTGTTACTAAAATCAATGGAAAAGTTTACCAAGCAGAGGAAATATCTTCATATTAGTTTTATTTTGTTAAGAAGGCATATGATCAAGTAATACAATAATTAATTTAGTGTACATTAAGAAAGAAAGGTACATGTTAAAGTTATATTAAAGTTATTAGAGTATACATTGATTAGTATTAGTTAGTGTTGGGGATGATTAGGAGGAGTAAACACCACAATGATGAAACAAGAGAGAAAGTAAAAGCAGCGGGAAGTAAAGGACACCAGGATTTGACGTGGAAAAATCCAAAATAGAGAAAAAATCACGGAGCCACCCACAATACACCAAGAAGTCCACTATAAAAATAGGGAGAAATAAGTACAGATCTCTCTTCTCTTACACTCTCTCCTTCTCTTCTCACATGCCCAATTCTCACACTTACCCCTAATAAAAAAATACAAAGAGAAAGCTAAGTAAATAACCCCAAGGGACGTAACCCTTAAGAAAAACAAGAAAGAAACCGTTCAGTCTGTCTCACAGCGCTAGTTTGAAGCACTGCGACACTTGAACCTCTGTCCTGATCCGCTGAGTGTTGTATCTATGCCGCTGGGGCGTCTTGCTCTCTGTCATTCAGCATCTTGGATGATCGAGAACACAATACCGAGGCCCTCAGGTACGTAGTGCCAAGGCGCTCAGGTACATAGTGTCGGGGTGTTGTATGAAAAAAAAAAATTCGGATGGGTCCTGGGGTTAAACCCCCGCACCACCCAGCAAACACGACAAGCTTTAAGGTCCGAGACAACAGAATAATTGGATTGATCAACACAATTAGATTCCACGCGTAATAGTTAGTGCTTTTTGGAGCTATTTAAAAGTTTCAAGTTTAATAAGATTACTTAATTATCGACATTTATCTATATATTTTTGTGTTTGTTATTGATATGCTTACAATGGATATTAGAAATGAGGTGCAATTGTGTATATTTTTTGCTGATGGCATAATTCTAGTCGGTAATACATCTACTAAAATAATTGAAATAATTGAGTGTATTTATAAGATAAAGGGTTTATAATTAATTGAGCAAAGATGGAGTATGATATTTAATTTTAATGGATGTGATATTTATAATTATGATTTAATACTATTAGAAGATGATACCTATATGCGATAAGTTTAAGTATCTTAGGTTTGATATAAAGAAAAGTTTAAGTATCTTAGGTTTAATATAAAGAAAAATGGAGACATAGATAAGGATATAACTTCTATAATTAAAGGTAAGTGGACAAAATGTAGAAGTCTCTTATTAGTATTATGTGATAAGAGGTGTATTATACAGACTTAAAGTTAAGTTTTATAATTGCAATTATGGATGCGAGTCATTGATTTTTAAGCGTGGAAAAAATTGTAATGATAAATTAAGAAATTATTACTTTAGATGTGTGGTTGGAGTTACATCTTTTGAAAATAGGGAAACTTAAAATATATGAAATTAGTTTGAATATGTGTAACAAAAGATAAAAAAATCACTCGTTAGACAAGTATATGAAATTACTGTTAGAGTGTCATAAAGGAGGAGAGGTAGACTTTAGCATGAACCGTCTTAGGAGTATTATGTGATAAGAGGTGTATTATAGAGACTTAAAGTTAAGTTTTATAATTGCAATTATGGATGTGAGTCATTGATATTTAAGTGTGGACAATTTTTTTTATGATAAATTAATAAATGATAACTTTAGATATGCGGTTGGAGTGACATCTTTTGAAAACAGGGAAACTTAAAATGTACAAAATTAGTTTGAATATGTATAACAAAAGATTAAAAAAAATCACTCATTAGACAAGTATATAAAATTAGTGTTGAAAGGTTAGAAAGGAGAAGATTTAGATTTTAGGTAGCATGAATAGAAGTTGTTCAAAATGAATTGCCAAGATTAAGTTTAAAAACTCATTAAAACAAATGGAAAATGACACGCAATAAGAATTTAGATTCATTAGGCGTATACCAAATAGTTGGGATAAGATATGATGATGATGATGATGATTTGTATTATAAAGATAAGTTTGAATAGAAGTTGTTCAAAATCAATTGCCAAGGCTAAGTTTAACAACTCATTAAAAACAAATGGAAAATGACACTATAAGAATGATTGGAAAATGTAGATTCATTAACCATACGCCAAATAGTTGGGATAAGATATGATGATGATGATTTGTATTATAAATATAACATGAGAATGTGTTATTCTCTAAATTCTAGGATTGGATCTTTATAAAATATGACACATTTTTGTTTATTTCATTTTACTTGCGTGTTTCAAAGTTCTTAGCGAAATGAATATATGGTTTCCTTTTTTATTTTGTTTAAACTATTTTTTTGTACTCAAACGCTGGATTGCTTTTTATTTTATGACAATTTTATATCCATTGAAGTATTTCACAGTGCTCTTCTTGTTATTGCAATTTCCGACCTATCTTCATTAAAATGGTCTTTAGTTTTAATAAAATGATGCAAGGAGGGACAATTCCTTTTTTTTTCAATTTGCACTAACATTTTGCTTAAATTTTAGGATTGAATCTGATTGTATGTCATAAAAGTTTGTTGCATTTTTTATTTATTTCATTTTAGATTGTTTCAAAGTTCGTATCAAATTTGATATGTGATTTCTTTTTTTAATTTTGCTTAAACCATCTTTTGGTAGTCAAACATTTGATTGCTTTTTTTATTATGACATTTAATTTTTCACAGCGCCCTTCTTGATAATGTAATTTCATGCTGCTGCTTTTTTTTTCTTCCTATGTTCCTTTTAGTAATTAGTTACACTTGAAATAGCTGGCTTTCCAAGAGTTACTCTGATATAAAAATCCTTGCTTAATTTTTGCTTTAATTAATCCCTTCAGCATTCAGAATGGCTGCTAACATTAGTATTGATTTTTTTTAGTTTTTTCCTGACCCTTGAGGTGGATTCCCTTGAAACGCAGCTTTAAAAATGTGTTTTACCTGAAATAGAAGGCTAATTCATTTTGCCTTGAATTTTGGATTTGTATAGGTTGCATCACAACTAAGGAGCTGGGAACTGTTATGAGATCACTGGGTCAAAACCCCACTGAAGCTGAACTGCAGGACATGATCAATGAGGTTGATGCTGATGGCAATGGAACCATTGATTTCCCAGAGTTCCTTAACCTTATGGCTCGCAAGATGAAAGACACCGATTCCGAGGAGGAGCTCAGAGAAGCTTTTCGAGTCTTCGACAAAGACCAGAATGGTTTCATCTCCGCTGCTGAGCTCCGCCATGTGATGACCAATCTTGGCGAGAAGCTCACTGATGAGGAGGTTGATGAGATGATCCGTGAGGCCGATGTCGACGGCGATGGCCAAATAAACTACGATGAGTTCGTCAAGGTTATGATGGCCAAGTGAGGAACTGATCTCTATTTAAGACCTTTTCAAAAATATAAAAAGCAAAAAATGAAGTAAAAGATAACTAATACTTCTAAATTTCCTGATTTGTAGGTAGCTGTATTTGATTAGCAGTCTTGGCGAGTTGTGTTTTCAACTATTCCTGATTTGAATCTTTCGTTTTTTCCAACTTGTGCTCCTTTTATTTTCTTGCTGCCGGTTGGACCTTTTAGCTGGTCCAATGCTTTATTTTTTATTGCTCTTTTTGATGTTCTGGAAGCTTTTGGACAACTGAAACATATAAATGCATATTTTCTCTATTACTGTAATATTTTTTTTGCAGCATTTATATTTGAATAGTTCTGTACTCCCATAGAAAATCAAACAAGAAAAGGTGATTATTTATTAATTGAAGCTTTCCCACTCTTTTAAATTGGGAATTGGTGGCTGGGGAGGAAAGGTAGAGAAAGTGAGATAGCCTGGAATGAATATTTCTTATATATGCAGGAGGCAGTGGAAGGCAAACATGGCAAGATCGCCGGTTAGTAGCCCACGCAATCCTAACAAGCTTAAGAAGTGTTGCAGCAATTGTACCATCTTATGAGCAAACCAATCTTAAGCGGTTTTAGCAATTGGTAGCGTCCTCTTTCCATTCTGTTTCTGGTTAATGTAACTAGATAAGTAGTTCTCGTATGGAATCTTAATCATCCACCATATAAATCTTATTCGGGTACCGTTTCATTGTAGGAATAAATGAAATATAGTCGGAGGAAAACAATGGATGTCATAGTACTTGACGACAGATATAGCCAGTCTGTACTGTATAGGAATTAAGAGTGTAATTGCATTAGTTACAAAGCCTAACTGTGCTCAAGTGGAATTTTGTATCTTGATTTAGGTTGGTTAGATGTGAGTGTGATTTTAATTTCATGAAATGGAATCTTCTGTTCCCTCAAAATCCTGACTTGTCTGATAAATCAAAAGTTATGGTTGTTTTTGAGCACTTATATTAAAACTTCGTTTGGGACGATTTTTTTATTACTTTTTAAAGCAGTTTTCTATTATAAATTGTTTGTTTTCAAAAAGAAAATCGTTTTAGAGAACAATAAGAAAGTTGTCTCAAATGAAGCCTATCTTAATGATCTAATACAACTCATAACTGATTAAATCCTCGTAGCTTTTTACCGTCTTTTTCGGGTGAGAAAGACGCCTTAGAAGTGAGCATTGCTTCGTTGGATGATCATTTTTTGCTTTGATGTAGAATGAATTTATTGAACAAAAATATTTCCTAATGTTGAGTTTGGCAACCTTGTTGCTATGCATGACTTTCAAGGACATCTGAGGAAGGAATTAATAATCCTATCGCACTGAAGATTTATAATGTGATTAGTCGTTGATTATGAAGCAGCCCTTATGCTTATGACCATAACTTCCGTAGTTAATTGCGGACCCTCTTTGAGCCTCTGAGGTCGGGGTAGGTGACCTCATGCCTCTTAGATGCCATACTTTAATGGTTATTTGTACACTTCAAGAAAGCCTTGAGCAATGTCATGGGGCTATTTTGGCCCTTAGCTAGGGTACCTCCCAGAGGAGTTTTAAAAGACACCAATCGAAGTTAGAGTTTATTAAGATTTCTTGGGGTTGAATGAAATCGGAATAGCACATTTAGGTTTTATTTAGGACTTATTTAGGACGGTATTCTTATTGCTTCATAAAGCTGCTTTTCAAATAAAACCTTAATGTCTAACATGATTACAATCATAATTCAAAAATCAAACGGACATTAGAGGTTGAAAGCTAACCTCTGTACCAAGTCTTTCCGTTGACCACCACTACTATGATTCTTAGTTCTTTTGAATCAACTCCTAAAGCTCTGAGTCTTCATTGGTTCTTAATCATCTTTTTCAGATTGTCCTCATAATTCCCTATCATCAAAGCTTAATAATCATTTGATCAACTATTAATGGATATGATCTAAGTTGATTAGATATTGTGCAAATACATTCACACTTTCATATATAGATACTTGGTACAAGTACACATCCTCTTGTGCCTATGTCAATAAGTTTATATTTAATGGTGCAGATTTCCTTGAATATTCGGGGATCAATCAGGACCCTTGATCAAGGATCATGCTCTTATTATACTCTTTTGAGTCTTTCAGATCCCATACAGCAACTAATATTTCATGTAAGATCATAAGATATACTATTCATCCAGCATCATAAGTGTTGCGTCCTGGTGTATTCACAATGGTAGAGAAATATAAAGTTTAATGTCTTAGCTTTGTACGAAGATCCAGCACGCAATCAGATGAAGAGAGAGGGTATGACATTCACAAAAGACATCAAGATTTTTATGTAGAAAACCTCTAAAAAGGGTAAAAAATCACGGGGCCTAGCCCAGTTTGAATGAATTCATCGTTCGACTGTCGGGTGAAAGTTCGGCGATGATCGAGGAGGAGCTTTTTCCTTCTCTTCCTTTTCTTTCTTCTCTTCATCCTTCTCTTCTCTTCTCCACTTGCTTCGATCCTCCTTTTCAAGAGAAATGAAGGGTCTATTTATAATTTTCTGAGATTGGTATGACCAGCAAATAAGGAGTGGGGTTGTCAATTTTTGACCCAACCTGAAACCCTACCCGGGCGTGACCTGGAAAAATCCGGGTTTAGGTCAACCCATTTGTGAAACGGGTCGGGTTCGGGTTCAATAAATTGACCCGTTTCAAAAATTGGGTCGAGTTCGGTTTGACTCGAGAACCCGAAAACGACCCGAAAATGACCCAAAAATAATCCCTGCTCGGCTGCATCGACTGCCTGGTTGCCTGACGCATCAAGTCGCGTCCTGTTGAGTCGCTTAGCAATTTGCGGGTCAACCCGTTGCGGCAAAGCGATTTGGAGTCTTAGACCAGGAGGCACTGCTTCACAGTTCGCGTCAAGTCATGACGCATGCCAGGCTGCCAGCACCCTGTTGCCGGCTTCAGCTTCGCTGTTCGCGCCTTTGCGATTCGTGTGCTAGCGTGGCAGAGCTCGCTCGGCTTCGCTGCTCTCGTGCCAGCGCCTTGCACCCGCTTGGGGTTCGGGTTCAATCGCGATGCATCCCGACTGGTCGCTGGCCACGGTGCCGCCTGGTCCGTCGTTGCACGCCTACTGCCGTCGCACCGCTGCTGCTGCCGGCTACCACTTCCATTTTAAATAACCGGGTTGGGTTGGGTCGTGTCAACTCGGCATCTCGTGCGGGTCGGGTCCGGGTTAAGATAACCGACCCGTTTACAAAAACGGGTCGGGTTCGGGTTGACCCGTTTAGAACCGGGTCAACTCATGTTCGAACCGAACCCGACCCGTCGACCCGAATTGACACCCCTAAGGAGGAGATCAGGGGAAAGTTTGGAGTGGTTTGAATGGACGACCGATGTTAAATCCTTTGATCATAGACCATTTTTTGGGCATTTGAATGTCTTAATAATATCATAATTCAGCGATCTTAGGCTCGTTGGATTCGTCTCGTCGAGCCGCTCGATTCGAATATAAGCATATTATGTTTGACAAACTGTTTGATAATCCAAATTATGGTTTGAACCGTCTGAAAGCGCATCGAGTCTTTGATTTGGACTCATTTGGGCTCGGATTGAGTCGAATTTGGTGTCGTTGGGTTTGTATTTCTGAGACGTTCAGTTCGACCATAAGTTTGCTAAAATTGGAGATGATCCTGGATTTAATTTTTGAAATTTCCAACTTGATTTTGCATTGAAATTCATGCTCGATCAAGATAATTTTTTGATGATATATCAATAAGTCTCATATATTCTTAACCAAACAGCAAGAAATCCACCCATCTTCCTCTAAAGGCCAGTTATTAGCCAATGATTGGTTAGTTTCAGAGAATTATTGTAATAGATTATTAAAATTAGAACAACTAAACATAATTGCAGAAAAATACTATTAAGCAATCTGTAATGTTGTGAGTTCATTAATCATTTTGGGTATTATACTAAGCATCTATGGTTGAGTGATTCTATCATTAAGATTTGTTCATCAATAATCACTTAATGAAATATTAGTATTTTTAATTATATGTTTATTATCATTAAAATAAGCTCATCAACTTAATGGGATTATGGAGTCAACAATCTTTCCCTTGCTTTTTATGATAGCAAAATCTTGTGATTATTTTCTTAGCTATGGCAATGATGCAATATAACTTTCTCTAGTAATATTCAGCGTCTCTATGCATGATTTGTGAAGGTACATAATTTTATTTCATATTGAACTAATGTTAAAATAACTATCATTAATGATCCAAATTACTCCTAATTAATTGATCATTTTTAATTTAACATTTAAAATAACCGTTACTGGATTAATTTTAATTCAAAAATTAAAATTGATTGTTTCTTAGTTTTGAATTCAGCTCTTAAAACTAAAAAAAATCACTTATTACTATGATGGGTATCAATAATATAAATTTCTATATATTTTGGATTTCTAAGTCTTTCTCTTTAACCACTTCTAAGAAGAAGAAATATACATCATTATTTTGGAAGAGAAAAGGTTTAGAAGAATTCGAAGTTTATGAGATATTAATGGCTCGAGGTATGTAAAATATATTTATAAATTAGCTTTCACATCTTTGTTTAGTCTCTCTCTCTCTCTCTCTCTCTCTCTCTCTCTCTCTCTCTCTCTCTCTCTCTCTCTCTCTCTCTCTCTCTCTCTCTCTCTATATATATATATATATATATATATATATATATGCGCTTCAAAATAAAAAATGAAGCATTAAGTGTCTTCAAGGTTTTAAAATTGTGAGATCAGATAGAAGTGGTGAATATTATGAAAGATATATTGAGGATGGACAAATGCTTGGTCCATTTGCAATTTTTTTTTTTTTTAAATGGGATTGTTGCCCAATATACTTTGTCTAGTTCACCTGATTAGAATGGTGTAGCTGAGAGAAGAGAAAAAATATTGATGTATATTGTTGGGACCATGATTAATAGTTCTAAATTGCCTAAATTCTTGTGGATTGTAGCTCTCAGGATGACAATGTACATATTAAATGGGGTTCCAACTAAGGCTATTTCTAAAACTCCCTTTGAGTTGTGGAAAGGTTGGAAATCAAGTTTAAGGCATGTATGCATATGGGAATGTCAGTGTGAAATGAGTATTTTCAATTCACAAGAGAAAACATTAGACTCAAGGACTATTAGTGAATATTTTATTAGATATGCTGAAAAGTCTAAGGGTTAGATTTTATTGTCCATCTAATAGCACTAGAATTGTGGAATAAAAACATTTAAAATTTCTTGAGAATGATTTGATTAGTAGGAGTGGCCAATTACAAAGCTTAGTTTTTGAAAATGAACATATAGATGCACAAACTTTTGTTTTAAGTGACAAGTTAATTATTACCATAACACTCCTAAAGTCTAAATGCATATTATACAATCAATAATAGAGATTACACAAGCTGCTAATGAACTAGTGGATATAGTTGAACAACAAACTCCACCAGTGGAGGTTATTACAACATTAATATGATCTATTAGGGAAAGAAAATAAATAATTCCTACTGACTATATTGTATATCTTCACGAGTCGGGCTAAAATATTGATGCTGAAAATGATCCTGAAACATTTTCACAAGCCATGAGTTGTAAAGAATATAACTTATGGTATGATGTCATGAAAGATAAGATGAATTCAATGGTACATAAGAAAGTCTGGGATCTTGTTAAGTTGTCTAATAGTATAAAAGTCATAGGGAGTAAATGAGTCTTTAAGACAAAAAGACTCATTAAGTAATGTAGAAAGATATAAAGTAAGACTTGTAGCTAAAGAATTCACTCAATAAGAGGGTATTGATTACAAAGAGAATTTTTTTCTTGTATCTATAAAAGGATTCCTTCGGAATTATTATGTCACTTGTTAGGCATTTTGATTTAGAGCTACAACAAATAGATGTGAAAATTGCATTTCTGAATGGAACACTAGAAGAGTAGGTTTCTATGTAACAAGAAGAAGGATTTTTCTCTAGTGAAGGTGAGCTTTTAATGTGCAAGCTTAAGAAGTCTATACATGGATTGAAACAAACCTCTCATAAATAGTATTTAAAGTTCCATGATGTAATCTCTTCATTTGGTTTTATACAAAATACCATGGATCAATGTATACACAAAAATATTAGTGGGAGCAAAATTTATTTTCTAATCCTATGCGTAGATGATATTTTAGTTGCAACTAATGATAAAGCCTTATTGCGTGAGGTGAAATAATTTCTCTCTGGAAATTTTTATATGA
This sequence comes from Dendrobium nobile, assembly GCA_022539455.1. Taxonomy (NCBI): domain Eukaryota; kingdom Viridiplantae; phylum Streptophyta; class Magnoliopsida; order Asparagales; family Orchidaceae; genus Dendrobium; species Dendrobium nobile. Next base: position 38,344,997 of record CM039728.1, on the reverse strand, counting down.
AGGATATGTGTGATGCATCTTATGTTTTTTGCATTAAAATACAAATAGATATACTTCAAGGCATTTTATGTTTGTCTCAAGAGACCTATATCAATAAAATATATGAGAGATTTAGGATGAAAGATTGTTTACTAAGCATAACTCCAATTTTTAAAGGGGATGGATTTAGTTTGAGTCAATGCCCAACAAATAATTTTGAAAGGGCGGAAATGAAAAATATTCTAAATGCTTCAGTTGTTGGTAGCCTAATATATGCTCAAGTTTGCGTAAGACCTAAGATATCATTTGTGGTAGGAATTTTAGGGAGATATTAAAGTAATCCAAGCATGTATGACTAACAAACTGTAAAGAAAATGTTAATGTATCTCCAAGGTGCAAAAGATTACATGCTTATATTATATATATATATATATATATATATATATGTGAACTGATAGTTTGGAAGTGACTAACTATACAAATTTTGACTTTACTAGTTATGTTGATTCTTGCAATCAACTTCTGGGTACATATTTTTGTTTGCTGATGAAGTTGTATCTTTAACGAGTGCCAAATAGACTCTTACCACTACTTCCGCTATGGAGGTCGAGTTTGTATTTTATTTTGAGGCCACATCACATAATGTATGGTTGAAGTTTTATTTTTGAGATTAGATTTATAGATTCAATATCTAGGCCATTGGAGATATATTGTGATAATTCAGTTGCAATATTTTTTGCTAAGAATAATAAAAGTAGCAGTCGAAGCAAGCATATTGATATTAAGTTCCTAGACATAAAAGAACATGTTAAGGAGAAAACAATGGTTATTGAGCACATAAACACTGTATTGATGATATCAGATCTTTTAACTAAAGGCATGCCACTAAAAAAAAGTTAAGGATTATGTGAACTGTATGGGCCTTGGTTACTTTGGTTAATTTCATTTTAAAATGAATATGATAATGATTTTTTAATGTTTTAGTTATTTATGTATGCACATTTATGTAATAATAAACATCATTGTGAAGCATGAGAGATAATATTTTAGTAAACTATATTCATCAAACATTAATGTTATTGATTCTACCAAGGTTCTATTTTTTTATTCTACAACTCTATTATGCTTAGGAGTTCTTGGTGTTGAGAATGTTAGTCTAATTTCATTCTCATCTTAATATTTTTCAAATAGTTTTTTTTATTCAAATTCTTCTTCATGATTGATTTCAATTTTAATGATAAATAAACTTTATTTTTAATATACTTTGCAAAATTGATAAAATCACTCAATATATAATTCTTATTAATTAAGAATATCACTCAAAGATTAGAATAATCATCTATGGTTATAAATTCATAATTCTTACCTCAAATTAGAAACTTATATTGTTGTTGTTATGAATTTTGGATCAATAGTTAATAACTTGTAATATTTTTAATCCTATTGTTCACAGCAACTCTCTATATTAAAATTTTGTTTGGAGTATCTTAAGATTATTAAAGAGTTTAGACATTAAAAGGTTATGAAGGAAATGGGAGAATATTTGACAGAGTTTTTGAGAGAAAGATCATTAAATAATAAATATAATTATAAAATTATTACATCAATAACTGGCTGATATAAATATATAATTATAAGATGAAGTCGAATAAAATAATATGATCCATGAAATATAAAACCAATATCAATCATCCCCTTGATTAACTTTTTTTTTTTTTGGATAATTAGCTTATAAAAAGATGTATTATGAAAGACAAAATGAATTCAAGAATATCAAATGCTCTAAAATTGATTACAAAATAGCAAGCACATGCTAGTGTAATTTAAACTCAAAATAGGAGTGTAAATGAGTTGAGCAGAGCTCGAAACATCTCTAGCCTAAGCCTGATTAGCTAATCGAGTTCAAGCTCGAGCTTGAGCTTTATTCTACAAGTTCGAGAAGCTTTATAAGTTGTCTCATTGATTATGAAAGAGAGAAAATGATTATGTTTTAAGAAATCAGTATAATAAAATGATAAAAAATGAGAAATTATAATAAAAATAATAAAAAAAATCACTTAATATAAAAATTGCTATATAATTTTTAAATTTTTTTTAACAAAATTGTAGTTATAATATTGAATCTTAATCTATTTTATCATTATGTTATATTAAACAAGTTGGTTTGCGAACTAATAAGTCGAGTTCAAACTGATTTAAATTTGATTTGTTAGCTCATTAAATTCAGCTCATAAGCTATTTATCAAGCCTAATCAGAGCTCCCTCACACCTACCATCTGAACTCATATAAAAGCATTTCGGTTTTCCCAAAAAAGCACAATGGCCTCTAATCATCCTGTAGCCATGTCTTCTTTTTTGTCTCCCATTCCTGATCGTACCCACTCCTCACAGTCAAGCCAACAGCGTCAACTCCTAAATCCATACGATTCTCTTCATCATTACCTCCACAAAGCTACTGACGGTCACCTACCCGGCAAACCAGACTTCATCTCCTCCATGAAAGCCTGCACTTCCATCTCTAACTTCCCGCTAGGCAGAACCATCCATGCCCACATCACAAAATCCGGTCTTGGAACTGACAAATTCGTTGCAACCTCCATCATCAGCTTTTAGTCAGTCTGCGGACTCTTGATCTCCGCTCGCCAACTTTTCGATGGAATTCCTCACAAAGATGTTGTCCTAAGGACATCAATGCTGGTGGGTTATGAAGAAAATGGGAACATTACTGATGCAAGAAAGTTGTTTGATGATTTTCCTGACAGAGATTTGGTTGCCTGGAATGCAATGTTATCTTGCTACCTACGATGTGGATTCCCTGAAGAAACTCTCACACTCTTTCAGGAAATGCAGATTGGTAAGGTTTCTCCTAATGAGGTCACGCTACTTATTGCCTTATCAGCTTGCTCTCAGATAGGCTGCTTGGCTTTAGGTGAATGGATACACGCTTTCATCCATAGGTGTTTTAGAACCCATATAAGCACGAAATTGATCAAAGCCATAGTGCACATGTATGCAAAATGTGGTCGGTTAGATATAGCAGTGGAGATTTTCATCAGCCAAGAGAACGAAAACTTGGAATCATGGAATACCTTACTGACAGGATTTGCAGTTCATGGATTTGCTGAAAGTTCTTCTTCTCTCTTCTCCCAGATGATTAAATGATTAAGATTGGAGTTTTACCAGATAGGATTACTTTGCTTGCATTTTTAATAACATGTTACCATGCTGGTATGGTTTTTGATGCTATTAGATGCTTCAAGCTTATGATGTTCAAACAGGAACTGAACACTATGGGTGTTTAGTCGATTCTCTTTGTCAAAAAGGTCATCTTGAGGAAGCAAGTATGTTAATTGAAGCCATGCCATTTGAGTCAAATGCTTGTGTATGGGGTGCTTTATTGAGAGGTTGCTTGACTTACCAGAACCATGAGCTTGGCTTGGAAGCTGCAAAGCGCCTACTTGAGCTTGAACCATGTGAGGAAGGAAGGTACATTGCATTCTCTAATCTTATTTCTGTGATTGGAGAGGTGGAGGATGTAATGAGAATTAGGAAGATGATGATTGATTTGGGGATTGGACAATTTTCAGGAGTGAGTTCGATTGAAGCTGGGGGTGAGGTTCACAAGTTTTTATCAGGGGATAGATCTCATATCCAATCAATGGATATTTATGCTACTATTGACAGCATGCATTCAAATATGGGATGACAAAATCAACTCGAATGATGAATCAACTACTTGTAAAGGTTTGTGTATTTCTATAAAGGATACTCATCGTTCTCAATATATACATGCATACATACATATATACATGCATATAAAAGAGGAATTATCATTGTCTTATCAATCAGATTTTGATGTTGTTATCTTTGAATGTAAGACCAAACTCATTCTTTCATTTCAACATTATTAAAATTTCTAAATTTAAATTTGCGAGTTAGTTTTTGAAAGTTTTAAAAGCACCAATCCTGTCTTATCCCCCTCTTTCATTATGGGACATGGCTTTCCTATCAATGGAATAATGAAGGGCCAATTAATCAAAGAGATTCAACTACTAGATAATGTACATTTTCATTATTTGAAAAATTTTGTGCTATTACTTATTTTATTTTACTTCTTAATTATGGCACTTTGTTCCAAATCTGTGCAAATTGGCTGATAAATTAGTTGGTGGCAGTGAGATAAAGTAGCCATTCTCATAATGCACTTCACTAAAGGTTTGTAGGGATTCTTGGGAGAAAGATGAAGCTCCTTGAGCTTCTTGGAAGAGAGAGAGAGAGAGAGAGAGAGAGAGAGAGAGAGAGCAATTTAAAATAGAATCTTTATTTCTTATTTGCTTAGTCCTTAAGCCTATTACAACCTCTTTATATATAGAGGCTTATTGGGATAAAATGAATATATGAATCAACTATCATAAAATTGGACTAATCCTAACAATCTCCATCTTGGTCCAAGTTTTACAATACATTTGAATCAATCAATCCATCTCCCAAACCTGCCTCCACTGCTAAGTTGGCGTCTTCTTTGAACCAAACTCCTTGTCGTTTCAACAAATCAAAGCAATTTCTCTTGAAGTGTCCCTCTTTATGGCACTAGAAGCACTTCGTACTGAACTTATTTTCTCCGAACTCTAGTCTTCCTCTTGCAATCAGAATATTGCCAATATTTTCTTCTTTATCCTCAGTTCTTCGCTAAAGTTGCTTGGACATCAAAACCGACTTTACCATGGTCATGGTCAATATCTTATTACCATATAGTAACGTATCAACTATATTCTCATATGCTTTTCTCAAAGAGCTTAGGAGAATAATACCTTGATATTCCTTCTCGATATTAACATCTACATTCTTGAGATCAAGAATTATTTGGTTAAATTCATCTATGTTTTCTCAAGTCTCTGCACTCATTCATTTGCGATGTATATACAGATTTTTTTAGATACAATCGGCTAGCCAACAATCTCTTCAAATACAATGATTCCAGCTTCTCCCAGACTTCTATAGTTGAAACCTCTTCGGCTATTTCCCTCAACGCACTATGAGCCTTCAGTTGGATTTGCCTAGCCCTTTCCCTGTCGGTTATGGCAGCAAGATCTTCCCTAGAAATCGTCTCTGAAGTTCCTTGATGAACAAGAGGAGTTTCATTTTAATTCTCCATAAGCTGAAATCATTTTCACTAGTGAATTTGTCGATTTTAAATATTTGCATCAACATGATCATGAAGCTGCTAATACTCCACCTAAAAAGATCTTAAAAAAATATTTAATCAAGAATTTTAATAGTGTTCCTACAATCTGTTAGCACTCGAGCCATGCCTCGTTCGTCTTCAACTCGAATTCAATTGCAAAAATTGCCTGGATTTGTCTCCCACACTTGTCGGCACTCTCGTGCTCTTGGCCGCAAAATCACAGCCCCGCCTTTGTTCACACGAACGAACTCACGATTCGAAAGCACTTTCGCGCTCTTGCTTGCAAATGACATTGACACCGATGGGATTCGTCTCCTGCACCTGCCGGTGGGAAACCAGCTGCCTACCCGTCCTAGCTCCTGTACACGTTTCCAATCCCGCTGATTCGCATCCCGTGTGTATGGCCTGCCTACTCACTCGTCGCATGCAGTCTCCTGCGCACCACGACGTCCTCCTTCGCAACCCTTTCCTACCACCCAAGCCCACCGGCAATCCGCTCCACCTCAAACAAACGGACCAAGTCAACGCCTTGACGCACGTGCATAGCACCTCGCGCACGTCCGTGAGCATCCTCCTGCACAAGTGTCGCTGCCCACCCGAAAATCTTCCCGCACGCAAAAACTTGCACCTGCTTGCCAACTGCTGTTATTCCAACCCGATCGTCACACAAGGTCGCTTCGCCTCCTCTCTTTCTTTCTTTAAACAAAACATTCCTCCACATAGGTCTGATATCACTTGTAGGGATTTTTGGAGGAAGATGAAGCTCCTTGGGCTTCTTGGAAGAGAGAGAGAGAGAGAGAGAGGGGGGGGGGGGGAGGGAAGAATAGGAGAGAGCAATTCGTAATAGAAATCATTATTGCTTATTTGCTTAGTCCTTAAGCCTATTACACCCTCTCTATATGTAGAGGCTTATTGGGATAAAATGAACCAATAAATCAATCATCCTAAAATTGGACCAATTCCTAACAAGGTCAAATTTGATCAACTAAATGCTGAAGCCATAAATAGTTTGTATTGTTGATTAAAACCTTATCATTATTTAAGAATTTTAATCCTCCATATTGAAAAGGAGATATGAGATAAATTCATTATTACTTATAACGGCTCGACTATGGTTAGAAGCACAAAAATAAATAAATTAGTGTATGCATATAATTTTTTTACATGAAATTAGATTAATTTATTTTTGAGATGTATAACCTAATATCACAAATGGCTTTCACTCACTCGGCAAAACATATTAGAACCAAGTTCTTATTAACAAGATTCTTAAGTATTTATCTAAGGACTGAGATCCAAAGGTTACAATCATTATTGATGTTAATAATTTATCTACATTTTTAGTTGATTATATTAAGATCTAATCAAATGTTATCTATTATGGAAGTAGGGGTGTCATTAAATAACTCGATCCATCAACCTGATTTGAACCTGACCTAAAAAATTTATGTTCGAGTTGACCTGTTTAATGAATGAGTGATGTTCGAGTTTGGTTTTTCAATTTGTTTATTAAACAGGTCAAATTCGGGTGGACCCGCAACTTCGCTTTTGACCTAAAATGACCTGTTTATTAAACGGGATATTCGATTTGCTAATGGGTTAGGTTCGGATTGGTCATTTCGATATATTTATTAAATGAGTCGAGTTTAAATTGATTGGATTCGGATCAAGTCAATTTTAGGTTGAACTCGAATATAATTCTTCAACTCGTTTTGACATGGAAGGAATGTAAAAAGTCTTCGATGGAAAGTTAGAGCAAGAGATGATCTCTCCGGTGGTGTTACAATTTGATGCCTTCTACAACACATAAATTATATTCTTGATATTACTTTAAATAATGATGAATTTAAATAGATACTTATGGAGTCTCATGGTCAAAGAAAGTATGTTAGAGTCGGATCAACATAAATGACTTGGTGGGATGCTGGATTGAAGCAAGCAAAATAATTCCAAAAGGATTCTTTCAATTGCTACTTAGAGGTTGCTTAGTTTACTGAAAAAAAAATGCAGAGTAAAACGAATACAAATGATATTGAATTTTTGACTTTCTAGTTTATTTTTTATGCATTGTAAACTCGTCTAGATTTCTTTTCTCGCAAAAAGTTGACCATATTGTTGCTGGTTGTCGGCGGCCACCAACCTCTCGTCGGCTGCCTAATAAGTTAAGTCTTCCCTTTGTATAAATATAATTTGACTGGCACATGAAGTATTAATGTTGGTGTTGCTCTCACCAATGAGACTATCCTTTGAATAATAAAAAAATTTTATACTATGGCATCAAATGTGGACAAAAAGGATTTTTTACTATTCCGCTTACTAGTTAAGGAAATGTATTTCATGTTAGTCCGTGTGGAATTTGATTGTGCCGATCAATCGGGTTGTACTATTACTTCGAATTTATGAGAAAAGAAATCTCCCTTAAAATTTATCATGCTCATTGGCGAGTGGATCATTAAAATTGGTGAGGTAGTCGCGCTCAATCCCCAGCGCTGTAACCTTAGTGCCCCGATGTTATGTTCCTCAGCGTCCCGATGATGCAAAGTTTGCTGGAAGAAACCACAGAGAGTAGAGCACCAACACTCTAGATTATGTTCCTCTGGACTGTGTAGGGCCGCAGCGCTGCTGGTTTGAGCGCCACAACATTGTCAAAAGGTGTTACAGTGCTATGAGGCGGAGTGCACAATTTCTTTCTCTTTTTTTTTTCTATTTCATACATAAAATTAGGCATATTTTATTGAAAGTTCATTAGGGATATTAAGCCCTTATAAACTAGTCCTGAGGCTAACCAAAAGGGGGTGGGTGAATTGGTGTTTTAAAAAATTTCTCAAACAAAAATCACGATTGTGAACCAAACCAAAAATCATCACAAAAATTAAGGTGCAGAAATAATAATTAAGAAAGAACACACCATATTTATAGTGGTTCGGTCCAATTTGAACTACGTCCACTCCTCGGAGGCACCCTCCGAGTATTGCACTAAACCTTTAGTGACTCTCCTTTAGCCCCCACAGCTAGGCGGAGAAGCCCTTACAAAATCACTTCTACCTTCTCCAGCGCGACGGAGTAGCTGGATCCTTTGACACCAAAGAGATCTTCTTCTTTCCAAAACTTCCCTCAAGATGAACCTTGAATCCTATGGTACTATGGTGCAAGCTTGCTGGAGCAACCGTGTGAAACCCCCTCCACACTCCCTTAAAATTCCCCTCTAAGGATCTTCTCCCTCTCTCAAACTCCACCCTTTCCTCTTTCTCTTTCAATCTCTCTCTTCAAGTTTTCTCCAGAAGAAATGAAGCCTCAATGGCTGCCAAAGATACATATCAAGTGCCTTGACAAAGCTTAAATAGAGAGCTTTGAAAAACCCTAAAAATTAATCTTGGCAGCAAAAATTATTCAGGATTATCGTAGGATCGTCCTGTACGATGTGCCTAAAAAGAGCGCTTCTGAAAACCTTAAAAACTCAATTTCGACGCCAAATATTGTCTAGGACGATCGCAGGATCATCCCGTATGATATGCTTAAAAAGAGGGCTTCGGAAAACTCTAAAAACTCAATTCTGATGCCAAAAATTATCCTAGACGATCACAGGATCGTCCAATACGATGTGCAAAATTTGACCTGAGAGTCCCGGACGATATTAGGATAGTCCAGGACGATCAGTACAAATTTGTACAGATCGTCCAGGGCGATATTGTGGATCGTCCGGGACGATTAGAAGAAAAATTATAGTATTTCATCTTGCACGATTTAGGCAAATTAAGTATGTCGGGAAACATCGTCCTGTATGATATACAGCGTCCAGGATGATCAGATTGAAAATTTTTACTATAATTAATCCCTTAATCACATGATCAATTTAGGCATGATTTGTATTGATCATCCAGGGCGATCAAGATCGTTCGGGATGATTAAAACAAAAATCTAGATCACCCTGGACGATTAAAACAAAAATTGAATCTTAAAATCTTGCGCGGTTGTTTTTCAAGATTATAAATAATTGTTCTGAACGATCCAAAATCGTCAAGTACGATTAGTTCAAAACTTGATCTTCTGGATTTGACTAGATCTCACTCTCTTGAGTGTGTGTGTGCATGATCACCAAGCAAGCATACTCCCTTACAGGACTTGATTCAAGAAATCAAAATTACAACAATGAAAAATACAGACCCTTTACAACATAACATTATTCAATCAAATCTTGAGCTCTGATTCTTTGTTTGATGTTGCATGGTATTCCTGAAATGTTAGTATACACATAAACAAATATAAAATAAAAAATACTATGAGATATAAAAATATTTGTTATCTGTTGACTGTATAAAAAAATTAGAACAAAAAAAAAATCAAAGCAGCACGCCTACCTCCAAGCCGGCCCCACCGCGGGCAGTTGGTCGGCAAACGACACAACGATTCGCCCACCGACTCTCTCGACAGAAATCGACATACTCACGACTTAAAAAACAACGCTCTCTCTTATTCGCTCTTTCACGCACATATACGCACACAAAAAGAGAGGCGAGAAAGGGAGTTTTCAGAACTTACCTCTCGATCTACCATCCGCAAGAAGCCCGCCGACTCCAACCAAGCCGGCTAGCCTCCTCCGACTCTAGCCGACCCCATCTTCCCGCCTGAGTCGCCGCCGTTGCCGCTTGCTCTTTTGTTGTCCAAACCCGACGCGCCCTAGACACTGTCGAATCCACGCCGCCGAGCCCAAAACCAATGCCGTCGGCCGACCTGCCTTCGACCTCGCCAACCCAACACCCGCCGGCCGACTCCAACGCCGCCGGCCAACTGCAGCGCCGACCCTCTGTGCGTGATCCTTCCACCTCCAACCCGAGCGAGCTCTGCCCGTCTCTTCCTCCCTTCCTCTGTTATATTGATATATTATTATATATATTATATAATATATATAATAATATACAGATGTTATATTATATTAATATAATAGTATAATATAACAATATAATATAATATAATATAATATTAATATAACAAAATAATATTATAATATAATTTTGTATTATATTGTAATAAATATATATTATATTATGATATATATTTTATTATAATATAAGACATAATTATTTTTAAAAAAAAAATGAAAAAAAAAATGAGAGGATTTTCAAACAGGTGTCGAAGACCCCGGCCGTCGTACCTTAGGTCCGACCGGGATGGTTTGAAATTGAAGACCTGCGCCGTTGATTTTTAATCCGGGCAGATGGTTTTAAATTTGAAGACCCGCGCCATCGATCTTAGATCTGAGCGGATGGTTTTATAATTCGAAGACCTCACGCAGTCGATCTTAGATCCTGGTGGGATGGTTTAAAGTCGAAGACCCTACGCCGTCGACTTTAGGTCAGGGTAGGAAGAATTACGGTATTGCCGTCCTGATTTCTCCCTCGGTGGGGAGGAGACGCTGGGAGGCTGTCGAAATTTTCAGTGAACAATAGGGGACTTGGACAAAAAAAAATTTAAAAAAATGATTTGAACGATATTTAAACATAAAATCAATTTTAAATTAAAATTCGATTATATGATATTGGACTTGGACTTAAACTTGAACTCGAACCATATTTGCACTCAATATGACTATAAGAACCTGAACTTCAATGAGCCACTTGAAATTGAATTTAAACCAAAATATAAAGAGCTTGAATTAAACAATCAAACCCATCATACACATTCAACTATCCTTGAAGATAATGGATTTGTAATTATAATTTGCTTGCAAGAAACAAAAAATTTCCTTTGGGAATATAGTTTGACTACAAAGCCATAGCATGGGAGTTCTTTGGACCTTGATAGACCTCTTTCAACATTCAACATGATATGTCCTTAAATAACAATTGAGGAAACACTTTGAAATGCAAATCTCTGATCTTCAACTCATCACCTCTCCTTATAGTAGTGAGATAACAACGAATTTTAAATATATAAGAGCATTTCAAAATTGAGAGAATTTTAAATTCTTAAAGTTTTAAAACCCGAGAGTTATTTAAAAGTTTTTTGAGAGCAATAAAATTTAGAGTTGGTTTATTAATTGATTATTTGATTAATCAAATGAGAAAATCATAAAATGAAAATGTCGTAAATAAAAGGAAGGGGGGAGATAAGTTTTCCACTAAATGACATATACAACATTGATTGTTAACTCTCCAAAAATCTCTACAAAAGCTCTCAAACATAAACTCTCTTAAACTCTCAATGCTCATTGACTTTGAACATATGACAATCTCTCCAAAGTCCCTCATGTACAAGCTCCTACAGCCATCTTTAGGCTCTATCTTTTGCAACTACAAGCCTCGACTGCTGCAATTACTGACTACGAATATCTACGAACAAAGAAATGAAGAGTCAGTACCATATAAATAAATTGAATGAATGCTGAGAAATATAAACTATGGCATTTAGAATGAAATACGGAAAAGCAAGAAAGCCAAGAACGAAAAAAAAAGTAAAGCAGAAGTGCTAAAAGCAGGAAGAGTACTGGACTACTGTAGTAGGAAAAAGACTACAATCACATAACAACTAATGCAAGTGTCAAAGCCCCAAAGTGTAAAATCACAAATCTTTCAAACTCTCCAAGTAAAACAACTGACATATTTCTCAACAAACACACAATCAAAATCAAAATTTACGGGCATCTTAGTCTAAGAGATTAAGCTGTAAGACCCACTTTTCAGGCAATTTCCTAAGGGAAATAATAAGACATATCTCAAAACTAATTCAAATCATATGGGTAGCCTTGTTCATAAGAATTCGGTTGTAAGACCCACTACCCGGCAACTTTCATAGGAAAGCAGTAAGCCTAATCTTAGGGGAAAATTTTAGGTTAAATTGACCTAACTCCTAAACCCCCAATTAAAACCCCTGACCACTTCTAATAGAAGCCATAAGTCCGACCTCTAAGGGAAATGTTTAGGTGATAATGCAACCCTAAACCCCTTACTTGGGCATCCTAGTCTATAGGACTTAGTTGTAAGACCCACAACTTGAGCCGCTTAGCTTATAGTGCTACGTCGTAAGACCCATCAATAGGCAACTTCTAAGGAAGCACTAAGACCTAATCCAAATCCAATTCAAGCCAAATTCAAATCTCTGGGCATCCTATTCTATAGGATTAGGTTGTAAGACCCATTTTTGGGCAACTTCTAAGAAGTTGTAAGGCCCAACGTTTTAGGAAAATTTGCTAAATAAATAGTAATGATCCTAAACCCTAAACAATCAAATCTAAACATATGGGCATCTTAGTCTAAATGATTAAGTTTTAAGACTCGCTTTTCAGGCTACTTCCTAAGGGAAGCCATAAGTCCTACCCAAACAATTAAAATTCTCGGGTATCCTAGTCTAAAAGGACTAGGTTGTAAGACCCACAACTCGGGCCGCTTAGCTTACAGGGTTAGGTCGTAAGACCCACCGTTAGATAACTTCCAAGGAAGCCATAAGACCTATTCAACTGAAATTATCCGGGCAACTCCTAATTGGAGTCGTAAGCCCCAAACTAAATAAATTAAAGGGCAACTTCTAAGGAAGTAGTAAGCCCCAACTCAAATTAAATTAAAACTAAAATCAACATCTAACCACTTCAGTCTACTCGGGATCCCTAAGAGGAGGCAACCCATGGCTGCTAATCAGATTCCCTGGACACTACGGTCAATGATTGTTAGTGTTGGTAGATTAAAATCTATGGTATACCCGGGACGACGGAACCATGGGATCTTGATCGGGTTTATCTCCATCTTCCCACCATTTGAGACTAAAAATATTTAAAATTTATTCATCCTTAATCGAGAGTTCTCTCTTACATAATAAGAGGGGTAATTAACTATGAGTGCTTGCGCTCATAGGATGTAAGAACCCCAGATCTATAAACCCTGACACTACCCTCAGGGGGAATCTGGTTAATTTCAATCTGACTTAAGAGAAATGGAATCCTACAGCTGCAAAGCAAGATTCATGCATTCGTGCCATTTTTCTTGAGCCAACATTATCATCAAAAACATAAAAATCGTGAGCTCAAGTCACAACATTTATTATCCTATTTTGCTTACTCTAGAAAAAGAGGCTGGCTTAACCTCTGCTAAGTAGAAAAGAATTATATGAGTGCAAGTAAGATAGTAAGTGTTATATGTGAACATAAAGAAAGGTTAGTATCACATTCTGAGTTCAGAAGATGATACAACCCGATTATATTTTTCAATGTAAAATGTTTGACCTCATCGTTTAAAGGTCAAGATTTTGTATTTACCCCTTTAGTGTACCTATGTGCATACAAATTACTGTGCATGTGCAAGGGTATTCTTGAAATATTTATAGATCTTCTGTCCACTTATATGAATGTTGCGGATCCGATGACGTGGCATAGCAGCTTCTGAATTGAGTTATATCTATCGAAGTTCTTTGTATTTTGCTTGTGGAACATAAATATTGAATGTTTATTGGGTCTTTATTTCTTGTTTGTAGATACTATCTGCATTTGTATCCTGCTGTGATTTTCTTTACTCATAGCATTTTAGTTGTTGTTATTCTTACACAAATCACATCAATTGTCCTGATTTGTAGACATTCGCACTTACCACATGTCGATCTCCTTTACTTGTGGGAATTTATGCATCTATTCGTAGATAACCTGCTGTTGGTATATCTATGTTTACAGATGATCCATTACTTATGCAACATGTTTATTATCACTGTTTGCAAGGGTTGATACATCTCTTGTACTTTAGCTCCTAATATTTGCAAAGAATTGTAGTGTGTTTACTTAGAGCCATGTGACATTATCTGTATGGAACTTATAATCATCTTATGATTCTCAAATCAACTTTGAATCTTCACTCATACATGACTTATTGGCAAGAAGGTTTTGAAATATTTGTGAGAAACCTTACACTACTAGTTGTAGGCATATTTTCACGTTCCTCACTTAGTCATTGCAAGCACACCAATTTTGATTGAATGACTTTAGCCATATCAATTTCACCACTCCTTGTTCATGTGATAATTTTCATTTGGGTGAATAGGATCGTTCATCTATGATTACGCATCTATAATTTGGAGGTCTGATCCACTACTTAGTGACTTGTGTCATGTCCCTCTATATGAATTCTCTGTTTGATTCTGATTGAGAACCTATGATTGTCAATGAATGCTTGCATATCACAAATGATCATTTTCTATCACTACAAGAAAATGGGTCAATAGCGACAAAAAAAATAGAGACAAAAATAAATTGGTCGCTAAATATATCTTTTAGTGACCAAAAATTAGTAAGGCCTCTAAATAATAGGTTTGATATTAGCCGCAAAAAAAATTTGGACGCTAATTTTGTCACTAAAAATTTAGAAATTGTTTTTCTTAAAAATATACACATGTCATTGTAGTGACTAATTATTCTTTTTAAACTTGTACATAATCGTATGCTTCTCAAATATTTCAAGGGTCCAAGGGGGTAGCACCCTCTAACGGGGTTCGACCTGCCCGGTCAGGTCGCGGGGTCAAGGGGCAGTGCCCCGCGGGGGTTTTCGGGGGCAGCGCCCCCGAAATTTTTTTTGATTGTAATAATATTTTTGAAATTCAAATTAATAAATAAAATGATGAATTTAATTTAATATTTATAATTTTATGATGATAAATCTATTAATTTATTAATGAAATAAATTATAATATAAATTATCTATATTTCATCAATCACTTATTTAAATAAAAGTATACATTAAGTAACATTATACCAAAACCTAGCTACTAGCGATCTGTCTCCCGCACGCGACCTCGTTTTCGCCCTAGCTCTTTAGCGACGGCCTCAAACTGCAAGCGCCAACTGCAATCGCCAACTGCAATCGCGAATCGACGCTAGCGGCCACGACCTCTAAGTGTTGATATGAGTTTATTCACTCACAGTTCTTCGGACAATCCCGCAAAAAATCCTCCGTTGGGTTCTTCTTCACAGGTTATCCCTAATTCCATTCTTCTTGTTTTAATTTCAAAAATTATATGATCTTCTTTAAACTATGCTTTCCTCTTATTTTTATGGCATTGTTCAACATTATTGGTTGTTATTTTTGCTTTAAGAGGTTAGGATTGATTTTTTGTTGTATTGATTCTTTCACCTCTTTATCATGAAAAAGAAAAAGAAATGAAATCCTATTGTTTCCTGTTTATATGGTGTACCATCTTTCCTTAGTATTTTGTTGAAATTACAAAATCTGAACTTCACGAAGGCTTGTGATTCTATAGAACGTACAATTGAGTTTTGCCGAGAGACTCAACGAGGAATATTGATACAAAGTGTGGACAAAGATATTAATGGAGAGCATCAATGAAGAGTATTGATAGAGAATTTCGATGAATGACTTAGTGAGGACAAATAACAGGGTACAACCGTCTCTGGGCAATAGATGTATGATTTAATGTACATGATCGCATCGCAGCACTGCTTATTGTGCCACTTCTAAATTTTAAACCTCCTTTGTACAAGTGCTTTTGGAGATAACTGTCCACCTAAGTAACCACTAATGCCTTAATGATCATATTGACCTTACAAAACCCTTTCAACACTTTCTCATCAATTGCAAAGACCATCCAAATTAATTATACTATGATTTTCTTTGGAAGAGCATCATGGCTTGGCACCAACAATGTTGCTATGATAATTCTTTGATCACCGTTGAAGTCAGAATTCTTTCCATTTATTAAAGAATAATGAACAATAGAGCTTTACGGCCTTTCCTAGAATTAACTAGTAAAAAAAGTCAAAAAGAGACTCTCGAAGGGTTCCATTAAGGTTTCCAATGGACGTGTTGGATCTCTTGAGTTTTAATGCATCATTTACTAATTTGGGTGGTTTTCAAAGGTTTTATAGCATCCTTATGAAGCTGGAAAGTAAACCTAAGGATTCTTAAAAAATATCAAATCCTGTTGTGTTTTAATAGTTTACAGGCTAGGCTCCTAACTCCTCTTCATTGGGACTCTCTGCTGATTGATGAATTTAAGCTTGGATTAAATCAAGGTAACCTCTTTTTTCTCTAAAAATCCCCCTCCCTTTCTTATCCATCATTCTTCAACGTTTCTCTTCTCCTTCAACCATTCCCCACCCATTTTTTGTTCTCAATCAATAGCATATAACAAAGAATGATGATACCAAGTAATACCCAAAAAATAACGCCAAACTAAAATAATACCTAAAATTTTTTTATAGATGATCTATCACGGTATAAAAGCACAAGCAAGCATTTCTCTAGAATTTTTACAGTCTCTTCAAAGGTCAAGTCCTCTCGGCATTCAGCACGCATAATTGGCCTTGCCAAATGATTTCCAAAACCAGATGCAACATGGTTATACTCATAATGTGTTCCAATCATGCCAACCTAGAAATCATGAAATAAAATTGGCATATCAGTTGACAAACAAGAAGATTTCTTTGAACAAAAGAGGAAACGTTGGAATAAAGCAAAATTTTTCTGACCATCCCCAGATACTTCTGCCCATTTTAAACTCCACCAATCACAAGTGAGTTCCACAAAGGGTTGAATTTGTTGCGCCTGCTGTACATTACTTGATTCAAATAGTTATGTACTTCTTTAGGGCCCAGAGAGTATCCATCATCCTACATATGATCATAAATACTGTAGACAAAATAAAATTATCAAATTTCTTGTAAGACATGCACCAGAATAAAGAAATGCAATATTATCATACTTCTTGTAAACTCTAAGTTAGAAGATTCAATGGACTTTACATTAGTTCATCAAGATAATGCAAGATCTCTTGGAAGTCACTAATTTCTCCACTTGCACCAAGTAGAGTATGTTTACTAATAGGCTTTATCCGTTCCACGCTCTTGTATTGTAGAGTTGATCCATAAGAACCTATTGCTCATAAATTATGGTAAAGAAGGAAAATAATTAGAGGATATGAATTTAAAACAAGCAAATGATAAAAATAATCCCTTAAGTTTTTTAACTGTATCAATTTTAGTCATAAGCTTTTTGAGGTGTTCAATTTAGTCCCTCAAATCATAGTATCATCATAATAATTTGAATTTTATATTGTCTTCACACAAAAAAATTCAAATGAGAAATGATTTGAAGCATATTATTTATGAATATTTCTCAAAATTATATAATTTTTTAAAAGAGGTGTAAGATTTTTCATGCAATAATTATTTTTATTCATAATTTTGTCAGGTCAAAGCAATGGATAAAAGCTGGATTAATCTCAACGATAGACGTTTGCGACAATATAAGGATGGAGTCACTGCATTTATTAAGTTTGCCCGTGAAAATAATCCTCAAAAGGAGAAGATTCGGTGCCCATGTCGATACTGTGCAAATATCTTTTCTCAGACTTATGGCGACGTAGAGAATCATTTACTGATTAATGGAATGCAAACATCATACATTGAGTGGACTTGTCATGGGGAAACATCTCAAGCTTTCAGTGATGCAGATTTAGGCAGAAGAGATGTGAATGATCTTAATAATTCAAATGAAGGGGTTGATGAGATTCAAGAAATCTTAGAGGATATACATAGGGGAACTTTTATGAACTCTTCTCCCAATAAATCACCAGATGAGGAATGTGATAATATTATCGACAAAGATGAAACAGATATATTTGATAGACTACTAAAGGATGCACAACGTGATTTATACCCTGGTTCAGAGTTATCTATGTTGTCTGCTCTTGTAAAGTTACTACACATTAAAGTTCTTAATCGTTGGATAAATAAATCATTCAACATGATCCTTGAATTCATAAAATCTATCTTGCCAAAGGGTGAAACACTTCTGTCTTCATATTATGAATCAAGGAAGATTCTATCAGACCTCGGATTGGGATGTGAAAAGATTCATGCTTGCAAAAATGATTGTGCTTTATTTTGGAAAGATAATAAGGATAAAGAAGAATGTCCTGAGTGCATGGAATCAAGATGGAAAGTTAATGATGTAAAAGGAAAGAAAATTCCTCATAAAATTCTACACTATTTTCTCATTACATCTCGATTACAACGATTATTTATGTCAAGAAAAACTGCTCATGAAATGAGGTGGCATAAGGAAAATCATTTTGTTGATGAAAATTTATTAAGACATCCAGTTTATTCTAAAGTTTGGAAGGATTTTGATATTAGCTTTCCTTGGTTTGCAGAAGATTCTCGTAATGTACGCCTTGCATTAGCTTCAGATGGATTCAATCCTTTTGGTAATATGAGCACTTCTTATAGCATGTGGCCCGTCATTCTTATACCATATAATTTACCTCCTTGGAACTGTATGTCTTCTGAGTTTATGTTTATGACACTATTAATTCCTGGTCCAGTTGCTCCTGGGAAAGAAATAGATGTGTATTTAAAGCCCCTTATTGAAGAATTAAATGACTTATGGGTGAATGGTATCAAAACTTATGATTCTGTTAGTAAGAATACCTTTCAAATGCATGCTGCTCTTCTATGGACTATAAATGATTTTCCAGCTTATGGTATATTGTCAGGTCATAAAGTACATGGTTATAAAGCTTGCCCAATATGTGACAATGAAACTACTTCACAATATTTATGAAACAAAATTTGTTACATGGGTCACAGACGTTTCTTGCCTAAGGAGCACAAATGGAGAAAAAGTAGAAAATTTAATGGAAAACATGAAGTTAGAGTGAGACCTCAAATTTTATCAGGAGATGAAATATTATCAGAAATGGAATCATTAAAGGATTTGAAGTTTGGAAAGCATCCTAGCTGCAAAAAAAGAAAACGTAATCTTCATGAATCAACTTGGACAAAAAAAAGTGTATTTTTTGAGTTGCCTTATTGGAGAAGTCTCACGTTACGTCATAATCTTGATGTAATGCACATTGAAAATAATATTTGTGACAACATTCTGGGGACCTTATTAAATATAGAAGGAAAGACAAAAGATACAGAGAAAGCTCGTTTGGATCTACAAGATATGGGCATAAGGCATGAGCTACATTTGCAAAAACAAGGTGAGAAGTATCTTAAACCTCCAGCCTCTTACACACTTACTCCAAAAGAATTAGAAGGGTTTCTCAGCTTTGTTAGATCAATAAAGTTTCCAGACGGTTATGCAGCAAATATATCTAGATCAGTTCATATTCGAAATGGCAAGCTTATGGGATTAAAAAGTCATGATTGCCATGTGTTGTTACAACGAATCCTACCTTTAGGATTGCGTGGATATTTAAATAAAGATGTGCATAATGCTATAAGTGATTTGTCAAGATTTTTCAGGATATTATGTGCTAAGACATTGAGATTGAATGTGTTGGAGAAATTAGAAGATATGATCGTTAATACAATTTGTCAGTTTGAAATGATATTTCCACCTGCTTTCTTTGACATAATGGTTCACTTGGCTGTTCATTTGCCGCGTGAGGCTAAGCTTGCTGGACCTGTTCAGTATAGGTGGATGTATCCAATTGAAAGGTTACTTCTTGTACTAGTAACATTTACTTTTTACATATATTTTATTCATATTTGCATAAATTTTTATTAAAATTTGTTTATATGCTAGAAATCTAAGTGTTCATAAAGGGAATGTTAGGAACAAAGCTCGCCCTGAAGGATCAATTGCAGAAGCTTATGTTGTTAATGAGGCATTAACATTTTGTTCTAGATACCTCCGTGGCATGAATAGTAAAAATAATCAAGATGAAGAATATAATGATGAAGTTCATTTGCATGAAAATCAACTTTCAATTTTCTCTAGAAGAATTCATCCTTTTGGTCAACCACATTTCACTACATTATCTTGGAGTGAGTACAATTTAGTTCGATGGTATATTCTGAACAATTGTGAAGAGTTAAAGCCATACCTGAGGTACGTAATTAACTAAATTGCTGATGATATTAAACTTATTTACAAATAATATATTACTCTATGATTAAATCTTATAAAAATTATGTATCAGTGAACATGAGAATGAGTTAAGAAAAGAAGATTCATTTATTCAAGATGTGGCAACAAAGCAAAAAGATCAGTTTCCATTATGGTTTGAACAAAGAGTAAGATATTCAATTCTTAATTTTATTTGTTATTTATATTTCTAAATTTTTTTCTAATGTTAACAATTTCACAAAATTTGATTTTTTTCTATCTTATAGATGAAGAGCTTGAATCTTCATAAATCACTGGAAGGTAACGAAGATCTTTATTCTTTAGCAATGGGTCCAGATATTCGTGTTAATGTATATTCAGGGTGCATTGTTAATGGAGTTAAGTTTCTAGTCAACCAACGTGACATTCGAAGGGTAACCCAGAATAGTGGTGTATCAGTTCAGGGTTCTCATAAAGATGAAAGTATTGATTTCTATGGGGTTTTAACTGATGTTGTTGATTTAAGCTATATTGATGGAAATCATGTAGTATTGTTCAAGTGCAAATGGTTTGATCTTGAGCATAAAAAGCCCATTGTAATTGATGATGATTTCACATCTATAAATATGAGTAAAACTTGGTATGATAATGATCCTTATGTATTAGCAGGTCAAGTTACTCAAGTATTTTATGTTCAAGATACAAAGTTAAGAGGTGATTGGCATGTTGTACAGAAAGTGCAGCATAGGCATTTATTTGATCCCACCCTCTTGAATTACTTGAATGAAAATCAACTTAACACTGATCAGCTAACAGAAAATATAACATATCAAGAAGATAAGCAAAATGATATAAACTTCCAAGATGATTTTGGTGAGATTGGTCTCTTACATAGAGAAGATGTAGAGCCACAAATTTTGGAATCTGTACAAAATGTGCATTTACAACCAACTCAGACTACTGATTTTCTATGTGATGAAGATGAAGAAGAGGAATATGATGCAACATTAGCTGAATATTTTAGTGAAGATGATGTTGATGTACATATCAACATTGATATTGATAAAGACTAGGTTGTTCTTTATGACTTATTTGTTTCATATATTATAATAACTTGATATATTTGCTTTTCAATAATGTATTTTTTGTTTCATTTTGCAGTTTATTAAGTCATGGCTCCAGGAAAACGGATAAGCGCTCGAATAATTGCAAATTACTCACATTTGTTTGCACCATCAACAAGTAATAATGTGCAGTACTCTTCCTTAAAAAATGATGCTTCACATGTCGTATCAACTGTTAATAATGGTAAGTTGGTATTTTTTTATCTCATTAGGTTAAATTATTTTTAATGTTTTTTTTTTCTCTTTCAGACTTAAATACTATCCTTTGATAAATAAAATTTCTTTTGTACATTAGTAGCTCTTACTCTTAACTGTTTGCATGTATCAATTGAAGGAGGTTTGCCTATAGGAGAAGCAT
The DNA here is from genome assembly GCA_022539455.1 of Dendrobium nobile. Lineage (NCBI taxonomy): Eukaryota > Viridiplantae > Streptophyta > Magnoliopsida > Asparagales > Orchidaceae > Dendrobium > Dendrobium nobile. The sequence continues at coordinate 38,323,523 of CM039728.1, read as the reverse complement.
CTCCAATAGCTGATAGACCAAGTTTACCTCATCCGTCAGTACCAGAGACTGAGACAACTATCATTGGTATTATTACTTATGGCTTCTTCAAATTTAATAATAATGATAAATATAAATGACTTTCTTATTTACTTTTTTTTTCAGCTTCAAGTTCTAATAAAAAAAGAGGTCCTAATAGAGGTGTAGCATTAGAGGAGCATTACAGAACAAAAGGTAAGGTATCAATAATCATTCCAGAGGGCTTGAATAGGCCAGTTGGAGAGCATCACTCAAAGTTGTCTAGAGAAGCGGGTATTATAATTAGAAACTTTGCACCCATGCAAGTCGAAAGATGGGATCAAGTTAGTGATGCTGATAAAGAAATACTTTAAAAAAAATTGATGGTAATAAATTTAAAGATTTTTTTAGTTATTTTTTATCAAAAATTCAATTCCGTTTATGAATATCATATATCTTTATGTTTTACCTTTTGTTACTTTCGACATAGAAGCTAAAACATTGATGGTAATAACTATTGTGCTTTTCTTCTACTTTTACATAGCACTCTTTTTTTTTTTTTTGAGAGACAAAAATTGATGGTAATAACTATTGTGCAGCTTTTTACTACAAGAAAGCCGTCCCAAACGAAGTCTTAATCTCATTAATTCATATATAACAACATGTTTTATTTACAACCGTTAGATACATTTATGTTTACTGTTTGTGATGTATTTATAACAGTAGTATACAGCTGCTGTAATGTGTGATGGATACAATGGTTGTCTTTTACCTCATAGATTTGTATTATTTTATCTTCTTTCAATATCAATAAAACCTGCTTCTACAATTGTAACTTTAGATGCCCATAAGAGTATCTAGCTGCTGTTGTTGCCTGGAAGTATCCTATATGTCTTATTGTAAGAGTCTAAATCAGAATTTTTAGACTCTTTTACAGCATCCAATAAATTGTTGAGGTTCGACCAAACCTGTTGTGCTTTAGTCCAGTTTTGCTTAGTCAAAACTAGTTTCGTTATGTTTATCATTAAATTGACATTTAGTTTTCTTCACCAGGAATTTGGAGCTGATTTATGAGTTTGACTTGTTGTTTTACATTCATCTTATCAATGCATATTATGATTTCCAAATGAATTTAGTTGCTCTATCTCATAATATGATTTGATACATTATTCTCAAAATATTAATGATGAAGTCAGTCTGTACTGCTACAATCTGCTTTGATATTCGAAAACATACTACAATCTTTATGTAGTTGTCAAGCTTAGCTATTTGGTTGGCTTAACAAATAATATTTGTAAGCTTAGTTTATGATTTACTGGAATGCAAACTTAGAGTTAGATTAATATTGCAGGTTTGTAAGTGACTATATTTAACGTCAATTAAATATCAATCAATACAAATCCATTTTTTACTAAATCAACAAAACTTATTGTATATATTACTTTATCGAATCTATAAATATATAGCTTTCTTACTCTACTGTGATAGTAAGACTACAACCAGCAGCTGATGTTGATCATGAGTACAGATCACATGTATATGCTACAATCATACAGGAAAAGGTGAGTCAAATATGAATATATATATTTGATTCGTGCTTTTCTCCACATGTAAATGTTACAACCATGAAAGTAAAAATATCCGATTAAAAAAACTCTATATGAGTCATAAACAATGCCAAAGCTTAATCACTCGGGTTACAGATTTATGCTAAAACAGAAATCCTATCTTTCTTTTCAGTGCACACGATGAGCAATAGTTTTTCTCTTTTCAGTGCACAAAACTTTGCATCTATGAGTCTCTTTTTTTTTTGTAGGTAAAGATTAATTTGTCCATTGAAGAATCACATGTAAAAGATTGTGTGATGCACACGATGAGCAAGAGATTTTCTGATTTTCGCTCAAAGGCTTATGTACATTATAAAAAACATGGAGGTGGAATGTTAGCAAGACAAAAGCCTTACAAAGAACTTATTGACAGACCAGATGATTGGATTTGGTTATGTAATTTTTTTGACTCGGAAACATTTAAGGTATATCTTTAATTCAAAAAAAACTATGGGTTTGCTAATTTACTTATATTGCTATTAGTGATTGATGAAACTTTTTATTATGTTATGATTTTGTGGGGAAAAAATTGAGTATTAAAGATAATATAACAAAAATTGAGATGAACATATATATAAAAGACATCAATATTAAAATGTTTAAATTTCAAGCATATGAAGATCAAATTTTCTCGCTACTTTTTTTATATTATGTTTAATCAAAATTTTTATACAGAAAAAATCGAAACAAACTGCCGAAATCGTTCAATGTTGAAGGTCATTCACCGAATGGGCACAAAGTCCCTCGTAGCTCATTTATATGATCAGGTATTTATCATTTTTTAGTTGCTTAAATTTTGAAAACTATTAATGTGTGATATATATTTTGTTATGGTGTAGAAATTAAGCAGGATTGAGTTATACAAGGAGGAGTTTACAAACAAAGAAAAAAATGGGTTTCTGAAGATTGTCAGGCAAAATATGTTAGTATAAATTTATTTTTTTAGAATTGATTTATTAGTAAATTTTTTTATTTTTTTTGTGTTGATTTTTCTTAAAACATGCAGGACAAGATGATGGAAATTCGTGAGAAAATTATTGACGATGGAGGAATAGTTGACGAGACAATCATTTGTGCTGAAGTTTTAGGTGAAACATCGTCATATATTCGTGGCCTTGGTTATGGGCCAAAGCCGATAAAGAAAACTAAAATTGCCAGATCAAATGCATCGTCCGAGAGAGGGATTGAGCTTGAAACCAGTTTAAAAGTTATACAAGAGAAATATGAGGAACAGAGTAAGATCATTAAATCTCAACAAAAAACTATAGATTGGTTAAAAATGATAGCAGAAAAAATGGGGGCATGCAACCCCCTAATGATGATGGTAAGTATTTAAAATATGCACATTAAGCTTGACTTAATAAAATTGAAATTTTTGTTTAACTAATATTATAAATTTCTTCTTGTAGGTCCAGACTTCTCAAATGAAGAAAATGATGATTAGAGATCTGATTTATTTCTTTTTTTTGAAACTATAATGTTAATAATTCGCTTTCAATTTAGCTCTTGAACTATCATATTTTATTGTATCAATTTTCATCTTTTTTAACACATGGTTGTTTTCTCTATTTATAATATATTCTCGTAGTAGCAATTTGAACGTTGTTAGAAACATAATTTTGACATGGAAACTTTTTGTTTTAATTTATTCTGTGGTTGAGAATTTTTTGTTCTTGCTGAAATCCAAGTTTCCTGAATTTAAACTTGTACTGTGAGCCTTTGACTTGTGGAAATATAAGTCTATTGGTATAGGGAGCAGGTTCACAGTTTATGTACAAAGTTTGGGCTTGAAAAAAATGCATTCGTGATGATCCTGCTAAAACCTGCTCTTATTTAGACCAAGAAGACAACACAATGAAGACTCATGGTGAAGAGATGTCTATATCTATTGGTGAATTTTCAAATGGAGAACTTGTTAATTAATCTGTCTGCTAGCTGTTTTGCATATTCTTGTAGTTATGGTTAAATGAATAATTAATGATTTTAATGGTTTTTCTTAATGACTGTAGATATACAGAGCTGTACTCAGTGAATCTAACTTATGCCACTGTTAAGGTAAGATGCTTTCCCTCTTATTTCCTTCAGGATTTCAGTTGATGTGATTATTGCATTATATAAAATGGATTGCTAAAACTTGCTCTCATTCAGGCCAAGAAGACAACACAATGAAGACTCATAGTGAAGAGATGTCTATATCTATGTGGGAAGCCTTGTTTTGTATATTCAGGGTGCATTGTTAATGGTGAAGAGATGTCTGGCGCCAGGATATTCTTCGATGCTGCATGTAGGAAACAACACTCATATGGGAATGGGGATGATGTCATACAATGCTGCTGCTGTGGGAGAGCATCAGGATATGCAACAGTATTCTTTTATGCAGGATCACGTAATTCCTGTGGCAGCCGTGGCGCCTGGGGTAGATTATGACCTTAACGTCTCCGTTTCTTCTGTATTTACTGGATTTAATAGGGGGGCCCTTCAGTCCAATTCTCCGCATCATCACCACCTTGTTGATGGTGCAAACTTGCCTTTCTTCTTCGGTTCTTCTCTTCCAATTGCAGCAGCAGAGGGAGCCTCCTCAGAGAACCAGTATCTTGGTGGTTTCAATGGTCGTCTGCAGGTTTTCTGTAACGAGGCACATAGGCACTCCAAACAGAAAGGGGAAGGAAAGGATCGACGTCCTCAATGAACCTAAATAATGTTTCTGCTCACTGGTAGCTTTTCTTTTCAGTCAATTCTATTATCAGCTTTTATATCTATAGTACTTTATGCTCACTTTTGACAGGTGAAGTTATTTCATTATTAATTTACTAGCATAACGTTTTGCATGTCTTTTAGCAATCCTCAAATTTAATACACCTTTGGGTATATTATATTTTTATATGATGTTTACACCCGCCTGTATCTATATTTTATAGAGTTTGCCAAGCCAGTAGTTCCTGCAAAGTTTAATTCTGAAATAGTTTCTACCTAGATAACCAGTAAGGATATTTACCCAAAGTTATGATTCATTTAATTTTCAAGTTGTCTAATAGTTTTGTTGTTTCATGCGGCATTACATTATTTCATTTTTGGGCTTACTGCTTATTATGTTAGTAATACTGGACATTCCTGAAGTCTCAAAGATGCTCCTTAAGGAGGTATAACTCACAGATTTATAATTAAAACTTTGTAGCCTTTTATGTAATTGTCCAAGGCAATGATTGGAAATGTACATAGGGATATGAATGATTCTCTTCAGATTTTCATTGATATTGAAAATGAATGTGAGCAAATATTATATGAATTGATTGTTAGCATCATTAAAGAGAAAAAAGGCATGAAAATGAATTAATTGTAGAGCTGACTTCCTTTTTTTAATCGAAGTATGTTTTCATAAATGGTAAGAATGACATTGCATCATTATGTGTTAGTGATAGGAAGTGGATGCAATTTTAGCAAAACCAGTGAAATGCATAAGAAATTTAGGAAGAAGAAGACCAAGAACTCTTTTTTTATTGAAAGAACTAAGAAGAAAAATACAAAATGCTATTGGATCTTCAATTGGAGAGGAAGATCTGGTTCTCCCAAATCTCTACCCATCGTCTGGAGCCCACTCAAACTATGCAAAATTAATTCCAGCAAAATCAAACATAATATGAAATCACCCTATTGTTAGCCTAAAATAGGCTCCCCTAATTCTCTCCCAAATTAGCCCCCTTTTTCTAAATAATTCCCTCTTAGATTTGAATTCAAAGTAGATCTATTTTCATAATTATATCACTCCTAATTGTAATTAAAACTTTTCTAAACAATTCCCTTTTGATTCCTTCTTATATAATGAATATTAACTCCTATGGATTTTTGTTAAATAAATTGCTCTTAGATTTGAAATTCAAATTGGATTTCTTTCCCAACTAATTCCCTTCTAATTATAATTAAAGCTTTCCTAAACAATACCCCATTTATCTTCTTGCCTGCCATCCACCCTTGTGGGGCCCATCAACTCAGCCGACGGTCCATCAATACTCCCCTCCCGAGGCGTCTTTGTGGGAAGCCTTGTTTACTGTATCTCTTTCTTGCCATCTTTAGTGTCTGGAGTTCACTTTTTAAAGATCATAGCATGCCTCAAGAAATTCTGTGTATTCACATATCCCAACTAATTCAGTGTATATACTCATCTCAAGGAATTCAATACTTATACACTCTTTTTATACGAGTTGTAACTAGAATACCAGCTGAAGTAGTTTTAAACAATTTATTTCAAAATAGTTTATCCAAACTTTTCAATGATCTTGTTCTGAAATTTAAGTGTGTGAAACTACATTTAAATTAAATATTACATAGTTTGCATTTGATATCCTTCATTGGGTAATTTTTGCTCCTTTTTGCTTTGCTGCCTTGCTAAATTTGCCAATGTAAATTCCTAAATTCTTGCATCTACAGCTTGATGAGCCTGTTGTTGAGGATGATGATGACGAAGATGATGATGAGGACGATGATGATAAAGATGATGTTGATGTGGATGGTAAATATAGAATCCTTTCACTCTCAGGTATTATTAAAAAATGTTTGTTAACTAATATGTTTTGAGCTTGCTTGATAAAATTTCTCTCTCTTGGTGACAGCTACTCCTTGCAAACTAAACTAGTGTGAATTTTATAGATTTACATTTCATGTCATTCCTTCAAATATTATTGTGAATTATTGATTTCTTGTTCAATGGTGGAGAATTGTGCCAATTGTCCAATTGTTGTATGATCTTTGTTCTCTATTTATTCTATTATTGATCAGTATGCCCATTGTAAAAACTGAGAGAAGAAACCCAACATATTCTTATCATTTACATGTAATATTTATGACGAACTTGAAAATTTTGCATCTTCAATGAAATTGAATATTGGCTTGTACACTCCATTCTCTTCTCAACAGTGAATAATAATAATAATATATATATATATATATATATATATATATATATATATATATATATATATATGTATATTTCACTTTGAACACATGTTCCCTTTCATAATAGGCGTGATATTATATTCATATTTAAATATTAGTGATTGATTCTCTTAGCTAAACCATCAAAAGAGCCAGCGAGATCTTAAATAACATGCTCTTTGAATCTTAAAAATTATTATTTTTTGCTTTGCAAAGCTAGAACCTTGTCTAGATTGTGGACATTAATTTCTAAGATGTCTTCATGTTTGCATTCCCTCAAAGCCATTTTTATAATTAAAAAGCTTTAAATTTAGTATTTAACTGCAGATTGTTAACTATTAATTTTGTTGGCAATGATCAGCATCCTCAAGATAGCATGATTGGCATTGATGAAGAGGCTTTAGAAAGTAGAAGATACCAACGTCTTCATGCTAAAAAGCCAAATTCTTTGCATAAGAAGTTGTTAATCAAACATGAACATTTGAAGATGGTAATGGGCATGCAGGGTTGTTCATGGCATTGTAGCTAGAGATTACAACATGTGGGAATAAGGCATCAACTTTTACTATGGGAGTGAGATTCCTTGTCGGACAAGCTGTTAATGTGACAACCTTCATAGTTGATGACCTTTGCAATGTTCAACTATAGAAGTTATAGTTGATTATTTTGTAAACATTAAAATTTTAGAATTGATATTTCAAAGATTATATTTTGTTTTTTTAATTGATGAATGTATTTTTAAAAGTATATGAATGAATACAATTTTCATTTTCTTCTAGCAAATTCTTGTTTACTATATTGAAGAATGATTTTTTTTTAATTCATTACTTGTTATTTTTGTTACCTCAATGTAATAAAATTAGTGTTTTTTATTTAATATGTATTTTATATGTCTAATTAATGAGAAGTAATTAGATGTGATAATATCAAAGAGTGATTGATTAATCTTAAATGTTTTAGAAAATGTATAATAATTAAATAATAAATAAATTTTACTAAATATGACCAAAATTGATATGCATTAAGAACCACATTTCATGAAATTAAAGGGGCTTGTGATTTACTTGGTTGATTTTTTTGGTGACCAATTTTTATTTTGGTCGCTATTAACAAATGTGATAAATAAAATTAATAATTAAAATATTAAATAGCATCCAAATAATTAATCATTAGCGTCAAAAAAAATGGTCGCTAAAATGTACCATTTTAGCGACCAATATTAATTGGTGGTCACTAATTTAGCAACCAAAAGAAATTTTGGCCGCTAAAAGGCTCAGCGACGGGGCTACTGCTACAAGCCAGCGACCCAAAATTTTTTGGTCGCTATTTGTTTTAGCGACCAAATTATCTTTATTAGCGACCAATTTTGATGGTCGCTAATAACCTTTTTTCTTGTAGTGTATTTGATTACACTATCATTTGGTTTTCGCTTGCATGTTGATCATGCTTGGATGCCCTCCTTCATGAGTCCCCTACTTATATGTTTTGAGATTTATTTTCAACATCCTCCACAAGTTCACTTAATACTCTCTTTCAAAATTGAAATGATACTTCTTTATCTTTTATTGAGAGCTTAGTATTATAACTGAAACCAAAATTTCATTATAGTTCAAGTTCTAAGTCCAATCCGAGTTCATTTCATTAAGTGTCTAAATCAGTTCGAGTCCAAATCTTGTGTGAGTCCCCTGCGGTCCAACTCTAAATCTTTTCTTGAGTTCAAATGTCCAAGTTTTGTTCACTTGATATTCAAATCAAGTTCAAGTTTGAATTTAGTTTGAGTTCAAGTTTAGTTCGAGTGTCAAGTTCATTGTTCAACTCATTTGAGTTCAAGTAGTCTTCTAATGTCTTGTAAAATTCAGGTTGAGTTCAAATTGGGTTCAACTCTTTATGTTCATTTGAATCCTTGTTATTGTTATTCCAAACCAAGTTTTTCTTGATCAAGTTTGATTTAAAACTTTTGCTCATTCATTCAAATTTGAACATAATTCATTTGATGCTTAAGTTATATGTTTAGGTTCCTTGTAGTCACATTACAAGTTCTGTTCAAGTCCAAGCTCAAATCCAATCCTCTATTGTTCGTCTGATTTGAGTTCAAATCTTTATTGTTCAAATCAAGTCTGAATCAAATCTTTTAATTACTCATTCAAGTTGCTATTAATCCACTTTGTTGTTCAAATCAAGCCCAAATAAAGTCCCATTTTTTGTTCAAATCATTGCCCTTTTTCAGATAAAATTTCGACAGCCTCCCGACTCTTCCTTGTTTAGGAGAAAAATCAAGAGGCAGCTTATCCACCACGTCAAAAAAGACGTGCACAGTCGGTGTTGTGAGACAGCGCGACCATAGTATTTTTATCATCCACCACGCTAAGAATGACGTACATGAATCTTTAAAAGCAATTTTTCCCGCGAACAAATACTTATATTTTTTCCCCGCCATGCTGAGCAAAACACGCACAAGGATCGCCAACTTCGTTTTAAGCACTGCACCAAACTCCCTCCCACCATGTTAAGAAAAGTGTGCACGGGTGGTCCCTTAGTGTGTCACGAAAATCGAAAAAAGACTATGGGAATTTCCCATCTCGCCACAAGTACGGGAGCAAACTTTCTCCTAAACTTAGAATTTTATACCTTGGCGACCGGCAAGATGGTGGGCACAAAAATCGAGACAAATATTTTTTTTTTATTTCTTTTCTTTTTCTTCCCTTTTTATCTCTTTTTTTATTTTCTTCTTTTATTTTTTTATTTTTTTAAATCGCTTTCTTATACACACATGTACACACTTTTATCTCAAGCTTAACATCAATAATACTGCCATGCATGGTAAAAAGAAACTAAATTCAGGAATGCTAATTAATAATGATGATCAACTCTAAAAAAAGTAAGAGAGAATGTATACTCATTCTCCCCTTGAACCATGCTTGGCACCAAAGTTTAGTTCACTGTGATAGATTCCAGCACCAGAAAGTCAAGCAAAATGTTTGGTCTTTCTCTTGTCAAGAGATGCTTGAACCTGTTAAAGGGAGCGTCATCGTGCTTATGACCTTTGGATAAGCTCATAGAAATATAAGACTTGTTCTTTTCTCTTTTCAGAAGATCATGAAAAGTGAAAATTGCACTTTCCACTATTCAGGAGCTCTGGAAATGCTGAAACTCCTAAGTAGAATGACCAAACGAGGTTGGATTCTCGGGCTGGGATGCGACCCATTGCCTCAGTTGCATAAGTTGGAAGTGAAGTGCCTCCCACGACAAACAGATCTGGGCAACATAAGCAGTTTCAAAATTATGGAATGAATCATCCTCCAATGATGGTTGCAGGTGTTCGCAATCATCTTGAAACTCATCTCTCTTTTTGAAAGAGAGGTTCTTAAGGCTCAGAGATAGCTTCTTTTTTTTTTTTCTTTTTTTTTTTTTGAGTGCAGATCTAGACCATTGACTTAAGATGTTTCATGATTCTGCTTCTATCCTCCACTTCTAATTCCCTCCGTTCGCTAGAGCTTGTCTCTTCTTCTTCTAGGTTGGATTCCTCTGATATGAGAACCATAAAACAGTTCTTCTTCATCTCCTTAAGCCACCTCTTAATCTCAATGGAAACAAAATCGATCATCATCATCATACTCCTCTTCCTCCGGACCTCCATCTGCAGCACCTAACTTCTGCTCGAACTCCATATTAGCATCCTTTAACACCTCCGCTGCTGGTGTTTGATTATTTTTCAAATCTGTACTCCTGAATTACTTCGCTTTGAAGTTGAATATTACAGAATCTAAACACCAAGGCCTTTAAAATATCACTTTCATAATTCTTTCAATCACCATGCTGCTAAGCTTCACAAACCCCAATGGAAGCTGCTATAGACAATCTTCTCCTTCTTCTTCGTTTGAAGGAAAGGCGCAGCGAACCTAACGAAATGCATCTCTCCAAGCCATAAACAAACCGAAGACATGTGCTCAAGCATCGAACCGCAAGAAATAGAAAGGAACTGAAGAAAATCCTTCATATAGCTTGCCTGAACCTTCAAAACCTCAGAAGAGTAATGCTATATGAACAAGCAACGTAACCCTTGCTTACATTGATGCCTTCAGCGGCTGGAGCAGTAATGAGAGCTAAGCAGATTGAAGCAGTTATAGGATCGGAAGATCCAGTTGCAGGAAGAGGCTGGAATTCGGTCAAGAGTTTATGCATCTTGGCTTCAGCTTGGAAGCTCGGTTGTGTGCAAAACAAGAGGCAGAATGGCTCGTCCTGTTGCTTCTGTGTGAAGGAGGTGAAGGGCTAAAGTGGGAAGTTGCGTTGCGATTAAAAACAGCTACAGGTTGCTCATCCAGCTTGCGGCTTTAGCAGGACCGCAAAGTGACGGGAAGTAGGGGGGAGGTGATCGTGCGAACGGAAATGGAAGGGAAATAAGTGGGGCTGCTTTCGATGGGCAGAGAGAATAATATAAAGGAGCTTTTTTTATCATATATTTGTTTCATTTCCAGCAGCCTACAGGATAGTGAGCCGAGTATGCAGGATTTGGCAGAGGATTTTGGCAGGTTTTGAACAGGTTTTGACAGAGATGAGGGAGATGGCCAGCTGACAAAATTAGATTTTTAGCAGAATTTGAGCATCCATCAAAAGATTTGAGCAGATATTATTTAATAATTTTTTTTTGGTAATGAAATAGATGTCAACAGCATAATAAGAGAAAATCAATAAAATAGGAATAATAAATAGAAAAAAAAAATTTAAACTCAGCAACAACATCAGCAAATTACCTAAACCCAATAAAAATACAAATAGAGATGCAAAACTTAACTGACGTCTTACCATTGATAAGCTTGCTGTGATGGTCTATCAAATAACCTGACAAAACCTGCTAAAAAAAAATTACAGTAAATGTGTTTGATAATTTAAATTATACAAATGACTTATATATTGAAGCATAAACAATAAGTTATTTGGGCATATAATATGAACAAAAAAAAAATGTATAAATTAATGAAAAAAAAATACAAATTATTATATGATTATACCTGCACGCGCGGACAACGGGCCCGCCGGCTCCGCCGCCAAGCCCTATCCAGGCCCAATTTTTGCCCGAACTGTTCAATTTGGATTTTTTTTTTGTCCATGGAGCCATTTTTCGATGTTCTTGAGTTAATTTTGATACTTTGAGAGCCAAACAAAGCCCATACAATCAATTTAGGGAATCTCCAAGTGAAAAGCCCATTTTTCACTCTAAAATGTAGTAAAACTTCAAAATGTTGTAATTCATCTCCAATCGAACTGCATTTTTTTTTTTGCGCGCTTCCTACGAAGGTAACAATCTCTGTCATCTTTCTCGTGTTTTTCTCCTCTTTGGCACTTGTCTTTGATAAATTTGCAAAACCCACTTTTTTAGCATAGATGAACACACTATTCATCTCCCAAATTTTGGCATGAGATTTGGAGTTCGAATAAGGTGGTATGTAGTTTGGTTGGAGATGGTCTTAGAGCTATTTCAAAAGTCATGGAGTTCAATTTTTCAGTAATTTTCACTTTGATTAGCGTGCCAACTTTAGAAAACACTAAAATTATGATCAATGACATTTTATTTGGTTCACATGCCTTGAGGGGAGATCACATTGATGCCCGTGAGGTACTCGCGCTTCATAATTATAATTTTCAGTCATAAGCAGCTCGAAATGTCCATAGACATATTTTTGAACTCCCAGGATTTGACGTCCAAAAATAAGAGGCAATTGGTATGCCACCAAGAAATTATCTTATTCGGGCAAAAATCTTGATGCAAATATGAGTCTAAAGCTTCCAAAATTAAATTTGAAATCATCCAAACTTTGATTTCAACGAACTTATAGCCAAATTGAACATCTCAAGAAGACAAACCCAATGACACTAAATTTAGTCGAATTTGATCCCAAATGAATCGAATTCAAAAAACCAAAGCCTACTTTAAAGCTTTGGAGAAAACTAAAGAGCTCTCTCGCGTTCTCTAGTCAGCACCCCCAGACGCCAGATATTTTCCCGACCATTGATCATTGCTAGACTTATTTATGTGCATAGACCACTATTGGATATCTTCCCACCAATGACTGTCGCCAGACTTTCTCTTACCCGTTGATTACCTAGGGATCTCCAAACATTGGCAGACTTTCATCTGCCTGCTGATTATCTCCGAATGTCTAAATATCACAAGACTTTCACCCGTCTGTTGATTATCACCAAATCTCAATCATGGCTACACTTCCACCCATCTATTGATTATTATCGGATCTCCAACCATCGCTAGGCATTTGTTGAACATTCTCATGACTATCGCCACCAGATCTTTAATATTTGTCATTCAATAAAGATCAAAAGTATCAATTTATTGCATTCTCACTATCCTTGAGTTAACCTTTGTAACATTTTTCTATAATTTTAACCTTCTTTTGTTTTTAGTCACCGGTTCTATGTTTTGTATATATAAAATTGAACAAATGAAAAATTAAATTATATTAATTTTTAAGTATTAAATTAATAAAATCATATAATAAAATAATAAATAATTAAATACATGAAGATAAATATGAATATTATATATTTCATCAGTGGCAGAGCAAAAAAATTTCTTTAGTAGGAGAATATTATCAATTTCATGCCCCCTCGGGCGAGAGATTATCACGTGCGGAGTATGGATTGGAGAACTATTCGGATTCTGTAAGTGTGCACAGTAAAAGCACAGTTACTGTGCTTTTACTGCATACACTCAAAAAAATTCAGACACAGTTTCAATCCGAACATCTCAAATAATAATCTTTCCCCTCGAGCCCTATCTTCCCTTTGCCCTTGTCTTTCATACATCAAAATTATAAATTTGAATAAATATTATGTAACATTTTTTAATACATATTATTTATTAAAAAATATTCAAATTTATCATTAAATTAATTATATTTTAATTCATTTAAAATTGGATCGAGTTGATCAAATAAAACATTAAATCAAATTAATTCTATATAAAAACAATTTGTCTGGTTAATTTTTTATAATTAAGATTAATTGATTCAGCTAATTTATAAATCAAAACTTCTAAATCTGATCAAAAGCAGTTTCTTTTCCTATTTTTGTTTCTGTCCATGAAGAATCGAAGAATAAGAAACGTCAATTATTAAGTTGCACGACTCTTGTAGCAAACTGCTGACCACTGCACATTTCCGTACTGAACCATGACTGATGACCCATACACTTGGGAAGACCAAAAGCCGCAGGGTGGATCTGACCGTCCAAGCTTACATCATTGACAGGTGTATGTCTTCCGAGCATTCAGTTTTTACCTATATATACAGCTCGTATCAACTCCTCGGGACACAAGTCAGCAGGGGAAGCTGAAGGGCAGGCGACAAAGGATGCCAAAAAGCGCAGCCGCCGGAGGCCGCCGCGATGTGCGGTGTCAAACAGCCGAAGGGGAAGATTGGAGGGATTGGGAGGGGTTGAACCATGAGGTCTTGGTCCTCATCTTCAGGAGAATCCCAGCCGATGAGCTGGCGCGGACCGTGCCTTTCGTCTGCCGCCGGTGGCGGGAAGCCAATTCTCTGAGCTTTCCGGTATGGATCCGTATTCCCCAACTACCGTTGCTATATTGCGACTTCGAAAACTTGACTAGGATTGCCAGCATCATCGGCGAACCGGTCTGGTGGGACTCCAGTACCATCACTTGGGGCTGCTCTTCTTTCGTCAGAATTTGTGTAAGGCTAGATCTGTCCAAACGTCTTCGACCTGGGATATGGATTCAAGGTATTGAAGGTCGTTTTTTCCAGAAGTTTCAGTACGAAGGATTGTCGAGTCTTTGATTTGGTTGTGGGCTCGTCGGCCACACCATGTACAAGTGTCCCTCTGGGCAAACTGGGCCACCCCGCTCACCTCCTGCCGGAACACAGCCATCTCCTCCTACCACCCCTCCCACTGGTGGCCAAATCAGCCCTGCTCCAGGCTCTGCTAGGGAGAAACCGATCCCCAACAAAACATGTAGGGAAGAGGAACTCGGGATATGGAACTTGGTGAAGCGCAAGCCACGGGGTAAGAAGTTGGCCTCCAAGACTCGAGCCGTATCCTCCTCTCCGTCGGCCACCCGCAACCACCTTCAGCGCTGACAAACAGAAGCAGATGCAAGAAGACCCTTCCTGATGCTACCGGCGGGGACTTTGTCCCTTGAGTGACTAATGTGGGCTCTCCTCTCATATGATTGCACGACGCACAGGTTGCGATCCTATGGTAGATCCCACCTATTCACTTAAGGGGGTCCTGTTTGATTTTTTCTGTTTTCTTTTGTGCTGGGCATGGATGTTGATCTCTATTGTATTATCCTCCATCTTTTGTTTTTTGGTTATGCGAGGATCTTTTTATTATGCGAGCTCTTTTTTGTACTCATCTTTATGTTTTAATGAATGCAATACGCAATTTTTTAAGGGTGGCGGGAGGCGGCGGCGGAGCCTTTCTTCTGGTCGGAGATCGACATTGAGGAATGGTGCCGACGGGTTGACTGCCCCCATCTCATCGACCACGCCGTGAGGAGGCTTGTCCGCCGGATCATGTCGCCACATGCTCCGACCACTCTCCGCCCACCGCATCGGAAACTGGGGATTCTTACTCACCGTCTATTCGTAATGCTTGGATTCCCTTCTCGCTTGTTTTAACGTATACTTTTTTCTCTGTTTGTTCTGTTTTGTTTTCCTATAGTTGGAGTATATGAGTGTTATAGATCTTAAACTGCTAGTATTTATGATTCTCAAACCAACAAGGAAATGAGATGCTTGATATATCATCAAAAAATTATCTTGATCGGGCACGAATCTCGAGTCAAAATCAAGCCGGAAACTTCAAAAATTAAATCCAGGATCACCTCTTCGATTTTGATAGTCAAATTGAGCGTCTCGGAAATACGAACCCAATGACACAAAATTTGTCTTAATCCGAGCCTAAATGAGCCCAAATCAAGAACTCGAAGCGTTGTTGGAAAGTTTGAATTACAATTTGATTACCAAATGGTTTCGAAACATGAAATGCTTATAGTCGAATCGAGCGGCTCGACGAGAGGAATCCAACGAGCTTAAGATCGCTGAATTCCGACATCATTATGACCTTCAAATGTCTGATGATTGATACACGATCAAGGGATTCAATATCAGCTGTCAATCTAATCACTCCCTATTTACTCTTGATCTCTCACCTATTTACAGGTCATGTCACTCTTAAATATCTATAAATAGACATCTCATTTCTCTTGAGAGGGGAACTAAGTCAAAAGAGGAAGAGAAGAAGGAGAAGAGAAGAGAAGAAGATCATGAGGGAAGAAACTCCTCAACCACCGACGTCAAAATTCTGCCCGACGCCCGAGCGACATCGGAATTCTGGCCAATGCTCGAGCGACGCCTAAAATTCTGACCGATGCCCGAGCGACTTCGGAATTCTGTCTGACGCCCAAGTGACACTAGAATTTTGCCCGACATCCGAGTGACATCATAATTCTGTCCGATGCCCAAGTGATGTCAGAATTTTGATCGACGCCCAAGTGACGTCAGAACTCCACCCGGCTTCCAAGTGATGCCGGAATTCTAAGTGACTTCGACTTTAACTCGAATAGACAACTTTTTTGTAATTGGATTTCAATCCGGAAATGTAGCATTATAATTTGATTGTCCTAAATTTTCATGATGAATCAGCCTCTTTATTAGAACACACAAACAAATCTATATGTAAATAAATGAGTTATGTCACGGCTCAGCTGTATTTTCTATGTGTCTATGTATAATTGGTCATAGCAGTGTAATAGCTATGTAGTTGCCTTTATATAGATGTGTATGTAATGTCCTGAGGACATGAATGAAATTATTAGTTTACATTTCATTCTCTGCTCACATCAAGGAACTTTAAGTTTCTTCATGATATCAGAGCGTGTGATCAAAGTCGTAAATAATGGCGAACTCCTCCTCGTCGGCAATCCAAGAAGACACGGAGACGATGCAGCAAGAAGAACCTACAATCTCTGCTAGCCTCAAATTCGTGGTTTCAAACATCAAGAACATCGTCTCTACCGAACTCAATTAAGACGACTATGCCGTCTGGAGATCCCAAATTCTCAAAATCTTTAGTGCAAACGGCTTTGCTAAGTTTCTTGACTCATCTTTAAATTCTTCATCCACCTCGTCGTCTAATTCTGATGAATCAAACCAAACACAATCTCAATCCGCGCAATGGAGTTTAACGGATCAAAATCTCTCTGCCTCTCTTTGCTCAACCATCACGGCATCTATACTTTCCTATGTCATAAATCTTGCGTCTACCACGGCATTTTGGTCTACTCTTGAAAATAGGTTTCAAGCAACCAATCGCTCTAAAGTTCTTCAACTAAAGAACGCTCTGCATCATATTTCGATCAAGAATCTGACAATGACTCAGTATCTAACTGAGATCAAGATTATTATCGATCAGATAACAGCTGCAGGGGCATCGATTAACAATGAGGATATCATTATGTATATCCTCAATGGCTTATCTCCACAGTATCAGGCATTCAAAACTGCTTTTCGCACAATGCTCAGTCCGATCACCTTAGATCAACTGTATCCTCTTCTTCTTAGTGAAGAAATCAATCTTGCATCTGATGCTGCCAGAAATTCCTCTTTCACTTATCCCAATCTGGCACTCTACGCTTCACGTGGTCGAGGGCGTCGCAATCGCGGTCGCTCGTCGCAGCAAAGTGGACCTCCATCCAAACAATTAGCTAATCTAACAATCTGTCAGATCTGTCTTAAAAAGGGACATTCAGCATCGGATTGTTGGCACCATATGAATGCCCAATACGTTCCACAGGTTCAGTTGCAAACCAAGGCGTTGGCGGCTGCATCAGATACCTCCCAGAACAACTGGTTTCTGGACTCAGGGGCCACTTCACACCTAACAAACTCGCTCGACAATCTGCATCTCTCTTCACCTTATAATGGGTCTGAAAACATCATTGTAGGTGACGGCAGAAATGTCAATATCACGAACTCAGGGTTCGGCCTACTACCGACCCCAACTCGTAAGCTGGCACTGTCACGACCCAACCCGATCGGGACGGACCCGCTAGCATCGGGCCGCGACGGAACATTCGAAATCCGGGATCTAGTTTTGGAATTTGCTTCAGACTTTCTTCCAAATATTAAATAGACAGAAAAACACAGAGCTACTATAAACATCCAAATGCAGAACGGTTCATCTATCTTTTCTTTCGTCAAAATAATCATCTACAGATACAGTACATGACTTACGAACAGAAAGAATATAACAGAACAGAAAAGTCATGACTGTACAAAAATCAAAAGTACACAATACCTAATCACAGATCAGACTCTGAACGTCTAGTCCAAGACCTCATTCCCTTTTCCAGAATCTAAAAACCATGTAGGAAACAAGGATGAGCTAACAGCTTAGCAAGACATCACTCACCAATCAAAATCATCAGAAATTCACATCAGAAATAGCCGTACGAAAATCATATAACAGATACTTGTTCAATCATAAATCAATAACTAATACAGAAAACTGAAGTTATGTCGAATCGGAATTCAGAACAGATATCATAAAGCTTTCAAGTCATAGAGCAGACAGAATCGTACGGAATAACCAGAATCGTACCGAAATCAGAATTCAGATAAAATCACATTAATATCAGATAATTCATATCAGATAGTTCATATCAGATTCAACCATAATCGTATAGAAATCAGAAATCGTATATCGGATAATTCATAAAACAGATCAGATAAGTCACATAACAGATTTCAGATTCTCAGACCCTTACAAAATCTCTACGGATTCTGACCCCTTATGTCTCCCTTCCCTGACACTTATAGAACCTCGACGGATTCTGGCCCCTTATAACTCCCTTTGTGCTTATAGCACCAAAACATAACAGATATTTGCGGAATTCCGGAACAGAACTTATTTTCAGATTTCAGAGCTCATATCAACTTTCCCTGACACTTACAGAATCTCGACGGATTCTGGCCCCTTATAACTCCTTTTTGATAGCACACAAACACTTCAATTCATTCAAGGAATCAATTCAGAAAAATCAGAATTCGTATGAAATTTCAGCGGCATAACGGTAGTATACAGAATTTACACAAAATTCACAGATTCAGAAATTTACCAAATTATCACAGAACATTCACAACAATATTGTAAGACTTTCATTGTACTGACAAAACATTTTTCAATATCCTGATAAATTGCAGTTCAATTAAAACACCGCAGAATTCAAAATATCTGGTAAAAATCTTCCAGAAAATACTCAAAACGTGCACAATTATTAACTCAGAAATATACCAAAAGTTACGCGGTAAAACCTGAAGCAGTAGAAAATAACACGAAATTCGCTAACGGAAACAAAATTCGGAACAGAAAAGTCGTCAAAATTCACGTTTCTGAAAATTGAGAAAGGCGGAATGTGCCTTACCTCGAGTCGGAACTTATCTAACTACCACAACGGACGAAAACGGACCGTAGTCCCCCAAAAATCACTTTTTCCTTCGATTTTCTCTCTCATGGGCTTTTCTCTCTCTTCAAAATATCTCATTCCTATATATATCCAGACGGATCGTCCCAGACGATCGCAACTTTGTCCCGGACGATTTAGTCTATGGACGAATTTCGTCCAGACGAAATTAATTATCGCCACGTACGACTTGGGCTCTGGACGAATTTCGTCCAGACGAAATTAATTAGCGTCCCTGACGACTTGTCCTCTGGAAAATTTTCGTCCAGGCGATCCAAATTTCGTCCAGACGAACCATACAGCCAGAACTGTTTTCCTGCACAACCTGTACCGATCGTCCCAGATGATCTAACTTCATCCGGACGAACCTGGAAGGAAATATGGTCTTTACAGGCACTCTCTAACATTCTCCATTCTCCTGAACTTCAGTTTAATCTACTATCTATTTCAAAACTAACTCGAGATAACAATATCTCGATTTCATTTAATCCATCTGGCTTTGTCTTGAAGGATTTGAAGACACAGGAAACTCTTTTGCAAGGACCCTATAAGAATGGACTGTACCCTGTTCAAATGGCCTTAGGTGAAACTTCTCATAAAGTCTTGGCGGCAACCACTCACGATGCTAATATTTGGCATCAGAGGCTGGGTCATCCTCATGAAAGGATTCTGAAAACTATAGCTAACAGAAATACTCATTTTAGTATAAATAAATTTCCCATTTCTTGTTCTTCTTGCAAAGAATCTAAGAGTCACAAATTATTTTTTGAAAAATCTTTAACTAGTACAAATGCGATTCTTGAACTTGTTCATTCTGATGTTTGGAGACCGGCCCCAGTTATATCCAATCAAGGCTTTCACTATTACGTATTATTTGTTGATGATTTCTCTAAATTCTCTTGGATATTCCCTATGCGAAGCAAATCTGAAGTGTTTACTATTTTCATTGCTTTTCGAACTCAAATTGAGAAATACACTTCTAAATCTATTAAAATGATCAGGACTGATGGAGGAACGGAATATGTTAATCACAACTTCAAGTAATATCTTCAGACCAATGGCATAGCTCATCAAATTTCTTGTCCATATATGCCTGAACAGAATGACGTATCAGAACGCAAGCACCGTCATATCCTTGAAACATGTCGTACTTTACTTCACACAGCATCGGTCCCATACTGTAAGCGGTTCTCACCTCCATTTATCTCATCAACAGAATGCCATCCCCCATCACCCAACGGAAATCTCCATTTGAACTTCTCCACAAAACAGCACCTAGATATGATCATCTTCGAACGTTTGGGTGTGAATGCTTTTACCTACTTCCACCTCATGCTCATCATAAATTGCAACCCAAATCCAAATCCGTTGTTTTCCTTGGGTATTCCGATACGTACAAGGGGTACAAATGTCTTGACCCAATCACAAACAAAATCTACATTTCAAGACACACTGAGTTCAACGAAACTTCGTTTCCCTTCAAAAACTTGGTTCATCAACCTAGTCAAACGGCCGCACCAACATTACCTTTTTTGCTTCAACCGGCTTCCACTCTAGCTCATAACAGCTATACAATAGCTCCTACAACTGTCACCAAAGAACCTCAACAACTACCATATCCAACTCAGTCTGTTCAGTCGTCTATTGAGCCTCTCGTCTTGGACAAGGCTACACAGTGCTCTACCGTCCCTATGCACCCTATGATTATCAGAGCCAAAACGGGCTCTCTTAAACCCAGATCACAGTTAAATCTGCTTCACATCGAACATCCCACAGATATGGTCGACGCTCCTACTAATTACACTGCAGCAGCCAAATATCCTGAATTGGGAACAGCCATGGCAAGTGAATTCTGCGCTCTCCAGAAGAACGGGACGTGGACGTTGGTTCAACCACCACCAACTCTTCAATACTTGGTTGCAAGTGGACTTACAGGATCAAGAAGCATGCGGATGGGACCATAGCAAAACACAAAGCGAGGCTTGTAGCTCAAGGGAATACTCAAGAATATGGTCTTGACTACACGGAGACATTTAGTCCGGTGGCAAAGTTACCTACCATTCGAGTGTTTCTCACAGTGGCTCTTCACAATGACTGGACTGTCCACCAAATGGATGTGGCGAATGCCTTTTTGCATGGCAATCTCACAGAAACAGTATACATGGCTCAATCTAAAGGCTTTGAGGATCAATCCAAGCCAGATCACGTATGTCGTCTCCACAAAGCCATCTACGGCTTGAAACAAGCCCTAAGGCAATTGTATAACACGTTTACGTCATATCTTATCTCTATTGGTTTTTCCCATAGCACTGCTGATCCTTCTTTACTTCATTACAAACACGATAGTATACAAATTTTTTTGTTAATGTACGTCGATGATATTCTTCTTTCTGGAAATAGTTCCAAAGCAGTATCATCCATAATAGCTCAGTTAAGTCTGCGGTTCAGTATGAAGGATCTGGGCGTGGCTAACGATTTTTTAGGCATCAAGATTGACTACTTTCAGCAATCGTGTTTCCTATCCCAGAAAAAATATGCTCCGTCACTGCTACAGATCGCTCAGCTGTCCGATTATCATGCTCTCGCCAACCCCACATGCACGAAGCTGCCTTTGAATTTTCCAGAAGATCTAGTGTTGTCCGATCCTCAAATGTATCGTCGGTTAACAGGCTCCTTACAGTACCTCACACTGACTCGTCCAGACATCGCATACAGTGTCAATCAACTATCACAACATATGCATCATCCTCTTCCCCAACACATATATCTCCTTAAACGCCTTCTGAGATATATTAAAGTACGTTAGACTATGGAATACCTATCTCCAAATCTAACTTAGTCCTTCAATCCTTTTCAGATGCTCCTTTCTCGGCAACACTATCATATCCTGGACAATCAAGAAACAGCACACGGTGGCTCGATCATCCACAGAGTCTGAATACAGGGCATTGGCTGCACTAACCGCTGATGTTATTTGGATTCGTAGGCTACTTCAAGACTTTGGCAGTCCTCAAGACCAACCAACTGACATGTTCTGTGACAATGTGTCCGCAATAGCATTGGCCAATAATCCAATATTTCATGCCAGAACCAAACATATAGAGATTGATCAAAAGTTCATTAGAGATCATATTCACAACAAAAACATACGGCTTCTACCCATCAATACAATAGATCAAATAGCCGACATCTTTACAAAATCTCTATCTACACCAAGATTTACCACTCTTAGAACCAAACTAACGGTCACTATACACCCATTAGTTTGCCAGGAAATATTAGAACACACAAACAAATCTATATGTAAATAAATGAGTTATGTCACGGCTCAGCTGTATTGTCTACGTGTCTATGTATAATAGGTCATAACAATGTAATAGCTCTGTAGTTGCCTTTATATAGACGTGTCTGTAATGTCCTGAGGACATGAATGAAATTATTAGTTTACATTTCATCTCTCTGCTCACATCCAGGAACTTTAAGTTTCTTCACTCTTGTACCTCAAACAAGCGCTAGTGAAATTATTTCAACTAGGAGTGGCAATGTGGTTTTTTCGCTTTCAAGGATTTTCCACGTAAAAATTCTAGTGTTATTATTTCTCCCCTATTTGTATGCTAGATATCCATACAACATTGAGCCGGAAGTTTTTTAACTCTATCGCCACGATATTCTAGTCCGCAACAATACTGATCCACATTACTTTCCTGGATTTAAAAAAAAAAAGAAAAAAGATTTATAGTAGATGATTTCTTAGCTATCACCGGATTATTTTAGAAGAATGAAATTGATAAATATTTTTATCTACCAAAAAAAGAATTAGAAAAAAAAAAAAAGAGAAATCTTCATTCTTAAGATTGTGCTCTCAGCTTATTTTTAGCTTAGATTAAATATACATTATTTATTCTTGTAATTAATTTTTTTTATTGAAAAAAGTAAAAAAGTCATATATTGAAATGGGGCCTTTTTTATTTTTTTTATTTTTAAATGGGGCCTTTTTGTGTCTTAGGATGAGGGTTAGTGTTGCAAACGATCCAGCAAAGCTAAGTAAATGCTTGTTTATTTTCGAGTTCATTTATTAGCAACTTGTTCAAACTTGATACGAGCTTTATTTTTCCTTAAATTTGGCTCGTTTAAAATGGAATATGTTCAAACATGATGTGTTCGGTTCATGTTCTGTTCATATTGTGCTTATGAAACTCTTAGCAAACAACTTGTATTGTAATAAACAAGCTTTTTCGAGCTTGTTAGCAAACATATATATTGCTCTATGGAGCCCATAAATGAGACAACCTCTTGAGTATTTTCGAGCTTAAAAAATGAATACCTTAATATTGCTCTATATAAATAGTTTTAATTTAATATATATTTATAATTTAATCTAATTAATTAATGTTATCAGGTTTAATAAGTTTTATAATTTTTAATTAATGATTATTATAATACTATTTTATAATAAATATGAAACTTTTAATTGATTTGTTCATTACTTTTATAATAAGACTTAATTGAGTTTCTTAACACACGAGCTCTGTATCAAACGTTAATTATGTTTTTTAATGAGTTTATTCACGAGCTTTAAATGATATTATTCATGAACATAAACGGATTAAGCAAATATCTGTTCAAACTTGTTTTTTAACACTGGAGTATTTTAAAACTTATTCAAACTTGTTTGGTTAGTTAAACAAGCGATCATGAACGAGCTACAATCGAGTTAAGCAATGAGTAGTTTGTCGAATATTTAGTTTGTTTGCATCCCTAATGAGGGCAAAGGACTTTTTTTTAAACTAATCCACACTTATAAGGGACTAATTGCTTTTATTAGATAATATGTAGGGGTTTATTGATATTTTTGGGTTATTTAATGAAATAAAAGCTCTACATTATTTTTTCATAATCTGAGTCTTATAGGCATTAATTTGCTGTTTAAGTGCACTGGGAATCAACTCAATGTTGTACAAATTCTAATGAGTGAGGTTAATGATCTCACTATACAAAAGTTTTCTAGATTCCTAATATCTAAGTTACTTAGGTTTCCTTTGTGATAACTTTCTTATTGTTTTTTAAAGCAATATTTTAGCATAAAAATTTATAAATAAAAAATTATATTAAAAAGTAACTTTAGAAATCAGTAAGAAAGATGTCCCGAACAAAGTCATAATCAACATCCATACTCAAATCATCATGACTATCAAGACTTTCATCAATGCTTAATTCGGTTTGTTGAATATGAAGCTTGATGGTAATGTTAAGGTGTGATGCAGTAAAGTCCTAAAAGATCCTTTCTACGACACGTAAGAACTGGATCTGTCAAGTAGTGATGAAAGTCATGATTGTGATGATGTTTTGAAAATGGAGCTTGATTAAGGCTTCGATTGAGACATCTTTCTTTATTTGTTGTACTAAAATGTTACTTTAAAAAACAGTAAAATAGCTACTTGAACTCGAAAAAAGGTCATTAAAAAAACTCTAAAAAAGGTCAATGAATTACTTTTTTGCAAAATATGGATTGAGTAACGCTAGATTATGTGGACATGATTGTGATGGAGCTAGTAACATGTGTGATGAGTTTAACGGGCTAAAAGCTTTGATCATGAAAGATAAATGCTCAGTTTTTTACATAAATTGTTTCGCACATCAACTACAACTAACACTAGTTGTTGTGGTTAAAAATTATATCCAAGTTGCTTCACTTTTCAATATAGTTTCTAATTTGATAAAATATTATTGGAAGTTTATGCAAGATAAGAGAAAAATTACGGCATAAACAGTATAACAAGATCATTGAGCTACTACTACAAAATGGTGAAGTATCCGGAGGTAAAGGTTCAAATCTGGAAGTAACTCTTCAACGTACTAGACATACATGTTAGAGTTCACATTATGGATATTTTATAAGTTCAATACATATGTTTGGATCTATCATTAAGATTCTTGAGATAATAATATAATATGGTTCAAGCAGTACGCAATAAGGTGAAGCGTATGCCCTTCTTGATTCTATATAATATCTTGAATTTATTTTTACTTTGCATATGATGAACGTTGTATTACACTACAAGAAAAATAGTTATGTCCGGCAAACTTTTTGATGGATAGACGACAACCAAAAATACCATCTTTTTTTTTTAAAGGAAACTATCCAGTAGAGATTTCAGCGGATTAGCCGTTGAAACATTTCCGGCAGACTATCCATCAGGTAATTCATCAGTTTACTTAAATCCTGTGAAATGTATCGGTAGAAATTTTGTCGGAACAATTCTGACAGCTGTGCCGGCTGAATATCTGCCATATTACTTAAATCTGTCAAATTAATTCTGGCGAAAGTGCCGCAGGAAAGTTGGCGGTGGATTATTGGCCGAAAACTCTGCCGGAAAAAGCCCTATATCATTCACACTCAATCATCACTAGTGCTCCGTTCTCATTCGCCATCAGTTCTCCGTAAGTTTTTCGGAGACAATCATAATTTATCCATTATTAGGTTTATCTGGGACTTAATGTATGAGATTTCATATTTATGATTAAGTATTGAAGTAATGGGCAGTTTAAGGAGAAATTCTTGCGTTAGAGTAAACAACATCAATAGCTTGAGATTCATTGTTTGCTACTTTTGCATTTTTTTTTCTATTGATTTTACAGAGAAGGATAAATATCATAGATCCTTTTAATCAAAATCCTTGCCCGTGATCTCATTAGATTTCTTTGTAACCCTCGTTTCATTTTGTTAATATTATTTATTATTTATACTTATGGTCTGTTATTTTTTTTTCATGTTATTAATCTCTGAGTGAACACTATCATCCAGACATGAACAATGTTATTTTAAATGTTCTATGACATATTGAGTTGTACACCTCATCATGGGCTTTGGTGAAGGAAATATCTCAAGGAATGCAAGGTGTATTTTATGGCTTTTATTAATTGGAAGATTTTAAAATTATAAAAAAGAATTTTAGAGAACATTCTAACTTACTTATTTTTTTAGAACAATAACAGAGCTAAGCCAAACTCATTAAATTTTTATTTATAAACCACTTGGGATGAGTGTCATGTCCCTCAATCTAGTATAAGTAATAAGTATATAATATAAGAGATTAGACTTGCAAACGGTAGGTGAAATGCATAAAGAATAAGTTTATGGATTAGGCTCGCAAGTCTACATGTATGAGGTGTAGATCTCTAGTGGCTCTAGCTTCTCAACAAGCGGCCAGGAGACTTTATATGGCCAACAGGTGACTACCCTTATACCAGAGCTAGATAAGGTTCAAAAATCACAAACTCACATGCAAATATAGATGCATATGCAGTAAAGTCAAATATTAGAGGAGTTATAGATAATGAGAGAGCAATTCAGTGGAAAGCATCAATCATCTGCAAAGAGGAGAATGATGAAACATATTTTGATTAGATTATATGTTATTACTATGTGTTTATAGATTGTATGTTTCATTTTTATTGTATAATGAATTTGATGTTTATTTTAGAACTATTTGAAAAATGTATAATATTTTCTTCTGATCAAATGCCTTATTACTTTAACATCTTTAACATCAGTATTTCTATTCAATGTTAAAATGTGAGGATGATATATATATATATATATATGCCTATTATGCACCAGAAACATCTATATGACGATTTACTTTAAACTTTCTGACAGACAATATCTGTCGACATTATCGACGGATTAACCATCGGAACAATGTGCCAGTTCTTTTTACGAAAAGAACCGATGATTAAACAGTCGACATTTATGGCGGATCCTTTTGGTCGGACTTTCTAACAGGAGGACCAAACCGTTAGAGTATGCTAAAAAAAAAAGCATCGTCACGCTTAAAGATGTTTTTTTAGGCAAACAATATATTTGTTTTGGATATGAATGATGCTTTTTGTAATGTGAGGAAGATCAAGGTGAAAAGCTAAAGTAATCACAAATATGAATCATCATTAAATTGAACTAGTTTTCACTGTGATAGATATGTAACTTCAAAGGCTCAATAATAAATCTGATGAAATAAATATAGAGCTACTGATGTGTGCGACATGCTTAAATTTATGTCATTGTTGCGTCCTGGAGTATTCGCGGCGGTAGAGAAATATTTAGTTTAACGTCTTAGCATTGTACGAAGATCCAGCACACAAGCAGATAAGTGAGAGGGTGTAGCATTCATAAGAGACACCAGAGTTTTTACGTGGAAAACCCCTAAAAAGGGGGAAAAACCACGGGGCCTGACCCAGTTTGAATGAATCCACTAGTATTTGCAGTCGATTACAAATGAGGCCCTTCCTTTGGAGAAGGCCTTGTATTGATGTAGCAACTATACATCATATAGATTGCATTACATGTTAGGAGTTACATATACATGTTTGTTCAGTCGGAAGGACCGTAGTCGGCAGGAGACCGGGGTCAGAAAGACTGTTGTCTGTTGATGGAGGTCGAACGGATCGTAGTAGGCGACGGAGGTCGAAAGGACCGTAGTCGGTAAGAGACCAGGGTCAGAAAGACCGTTGTCTGTTGATGAAGGTCGAACGGACCGTAGTAGGCGATGGAGGTCGAAAGGACTGTAGTCGGCAAGAGACCAGGGTCAGAAAGACCGTTGTCTGTTGATGGAGGTCGAACGGACCGTAGTAGGCGACGGAGGTCGAAAGGACCGTAGGCGGTAGGAGACAAGGAGTCAGGTGTTAGACTGTCACGACCCGACCCGAGACGAGACGGATCCCGCCCGCGCCGGATCGCGACGGAGGATAGCTAACCAGGATCTGGCTTTGGATTAGGTTACTGAACTGATCTTCCAAATTCTTAACTCAACAGAAGCACACAGAACAACAGAGCTACTAAAAACATCAAATGCAGCGGAACAAAACATCTATCTTTTCATTTCCTCAAAATAATCATCTACAGAACAGTACATGGCTTTCAACAGAAAGAAAGACAGAACAGGAAAGCCATGACTGAACAAAAATCAAAAGTACAAAAGTACCTAATCTGATCAGACTCCGAAATCTAATCCTGGACCTCCTTGCCCTTCCCAGAACCTGAAAACCACCAGAAAGCAAGGGTGAGCTCAACAGCTCAGCAAAGCAACAAACCACCAATCTAAATCCTCAGAAAACAAAACCAAACTTATCAGACAGAAATCAGATCAGAAGTCGGAACAGAATCGGAAATCAAAACTTACGGACAGATATCAAATCACATCAGAGTCGTACAGATCGTACAGAGCGTATCAGAACAGAACAAATCAACAGAGTCAGAAACAGAAATCAGAATCGTACGGATCATATCATATCATAATCACAATTTCGTACAGAACAGAACAGATACAGAAAGTAATACAGATACATATAGCTAAATGCCCTGACACTGACGGAATCTCTACGGATTCCGGCCCCTTATGCCTCCCTTCCCAGACACTGACTGAATCTCATAGGATTCAGGCCCCTTATGTCTCCCTTTGTGCTCACGGCACCAAAACAGATGTGCTTATAGCACCAAAACAGAATTCATCGGATCCGGAACAGAACAGATATCAGATTTCAGATTGAGCTCATTTCAGATTTCCCGTTTCACTAACTGAATCTCATAGGATCCAGGCCCCTTATAACTCCCTTTTTATAGCTTATACACATAGCATTTCAATTCAGAAGAAATACGGACAATCAGAAATTACCCAAAAATCGGGCAGCACAACGGCAGTATACGGAATTTACACAAAAATTCCTGCAAAGAAAATTTACCGAATTCGCACAGAATACAGATATCAACATTTCAGAATCTTTATTCTACTGCACAGATAAATTCCAATTTCACAGAAAAATCCGGTCGGCTAAAAACACAGTCGAATCAAAAATACCCGGACGAAAATCTTCAGAAAATAACCAAAATGTGCACACTCGGCACGTCAACAATATACAGAAAGTTACGCGGTAAAAACTGAACCGATCAAAAGATACGGACGAAATTCGCTAACGGAAACAAAACCCGGACAGAATATACCGCCAAACACGACGGAACTGAAAATTGAGAAAGGTAGAATGTGCCTTACCTCGAGCACAGCAAATTCCTCAACAGCCACTTCGGACGAAAACGGCTCCGCGTCGTCCGAAAAATCCACTTTTCTCCAAAATCCCACGACTTTCTCTCTCCTCAGATATTTATTTTTAATTTCTGATTTTTCTCTCTCTTCAAAACGACTGAAATCAGCCTTATAATACACAGATCGGCCTGGCCGATCGCAGCATCGTCCCGGGACGATCTGACCAAAAGGATCGGCCTGGTCTCCCTTCAGGGCTATTGCAGGGACGATATTTTCTACAGTGCCGATCGGCCTGGCCGATGTCTCCAATCGGCCTGGACGATGCATGCAGAAAATCACCTGGAGCAAAACTGGGCAAAATCTGGAACTGAATTTCCCCTGATCGTCCCAGGACGATCCCAGATCGTCCTGGACGATACTGGAGCAGATCTTGATATTACATAGACCCAGTGTCACTTTGAAGATCAGGTGTTGATGGTCTGGCCTTGAGTAGGACGTCGGGTCTGAACGTCGGGCCTTAAGCAGGATGTCAGGCCTTCAGCGGTACGTAGAGACTGAACGTCGGGCCTTAAGCGGGATGTCAAGTCTTCAGCGGTACGTAGAGACTGAACGTCGGGCCTTAAGCGGGACGTCGAGTCTTCAGTAGGACGTAGGGACTAAACGTCGGGCCTTAAGCAGGACGTCGGGTCTTCAACAGGACGTAGGGATTGAACGTTGGACCTTAAGGCAGTGGTGCAATGAAACTCCGGCGAGGCTTCGGTGGTGGTCCGGCGAGGTTCCTGTGGTGGTCCGGCGGGACTTCTGCGGTGGTTCGTCGGTAGTCCGGCGGCCGTCGAGGAGGAGCTTCCTCCTTCTCTTCCTCCTTCTCTTCTTGCTTCTCTTGCTTGGATCCCCCTCTTGTGAAGAATGAGGACTCTATTTATAGATTTTCTGGAGTGGCATGGTCCGTAAATAGGTGCGAGATCAGGGGCGAATAGGGAGTGGTTGAATGGACGGTCGATATTGAATCCTACAAGCGTGCACCGTTCGTTGGGCATCTGAAGGCCTTAATGATGTCGGAATTCGGCGATCTTGGGCTCGTTGGATTCGTCTCGTCGAGCCGTTCAATTCGAGTATAAGCTCGTCAAAATCGGAATCCGTTTCGTAACTCAAATTGTGGTTTGAACCTTCCAACAGCTCTTCGGGTTCATGATTTGGACCCATTTGGGCTCGGATTGGGTCGAACTTGGTGTCGTTGGGTTCGTATTTCCGAGTCGCTCAGTTCGACAGTAAGCTCGCTGAAATCGGAGTTCATTTGCTCCCAAATTTAACTTTCGAAGTTTCCAACTAGCTTTTGCCTCAAGATTCGTGCCCAATCAAGTTAATTTTGTGACAACGTATCAGTCATCATTTTTAGCTTTTGATAATGCACGAGTGATAAGCCTGACAAAGATTTGTCCATCAAAATTTTCATATATATATATATATATATATATATATATATATATATATATATATATATAGTGTCGCGTTTATGAATTTGAAAGGACATTAAAAACTTGCTCAAACATTAGTGGAGACTAAGAAAAAAAGTATTTACTCTTTGTTATTTTTACTTATAAAGATTGCTCTGATTTTGTCAATTGACATAGCAACCATCGAATGAGCATTCTCAGCTATGAATATCATAAAGATTATTTATGCAATCATATTAAAAGACTATTGTATAATGATTGTCTGATTACATATATTAAAAAAAGATATTAATAACAATATTGATAATAAAAAAATTGTACAATGATTTCAAAATATGAAGACTCGAAAAGAGAAATTATAGGTAATATATATTAAAAATATGAAGAACAAATATTATCTATTGTAAATTTTTTTAAATATAATTTATCTTTTTTTATGAAGTTAAAAAAAATTTAAAATCGTTAATGCCGATCCCAAGCTCAGATAAAAAAATGTTAAGGATTAGGATTTTTTAAGATCAATAATTTGTGGTCCAAGAAAAATGCTAGTGTTTATTATTTTAAGTATACGTAATGATATGTTTATAATTTTATTTCTTATTAAATTTTTAAAAATTTGTTGAAGTTTAAAATTTTATAATATTGTTATAACTTTTTAAAGCCGTCATTATTAAGTTGCGCCTCTTGAAGCAAATTACTATTTACGTCCGCTCACCCGCAGCGTCTGATCTTCTCTTCCGTACTGATCCATTCCCGTAGGGCTGTATAAATCGGACCGTCCAAATTTAAATCGTCGACGCGTGTCTGTAATCCAATGGATTCAGTTATCACTTTTAGCGCGAGGTCGTATCTGCCTCAGAGAAAGTGTAATAATGGACACGTCAGCGGAGATGGAGGGTAGGGGGCATAAGATGCAACGAAGTGCGGCTGCCGGAGGCGGCGGCGAAGTATCGCCGAGAGCGGCGGAGGGCGGTGAGTGGAGGTATTGGGAGGGGTTGAACCATGAGGTGTTGGCCCTCATCTTCACGAGGATCCCAGCCGATGAGCTGGCGCGGACAGTGCCTCTGGTCTGCCGCGGGTGGCGGGAGGCGGTGGTGGGACCTTACTGCTGGTCAGATATCGACATTGAGGAATGGTGCCGACGGGTTGACCGCCCCGATGTCATCGACTTCGCCGTGAGGAAGCTTGTCCGCCGGAGCCGCAACACGCTCCGACGACTCTGCGCCTACCGCATTGGAAACTGGGGATTCTCACTCACCGCCTATTTGTAATGCCTCGATTCCTTTCTCGCTCGTTATTTACGGATACTTTTGCTCTGTTTGTTCTGTTTTTTTTTTCCTCAACTTCAACTAGATGATTTTAAAGATCACATATATACTGCTATTTGTTGATATATGATTCTCAAACCCATGAGGTAATGAGATACTGATTCACATTTCCTCGCTGGAATCCGTTCATTCATCTTATTTTGAGTTCTTGAGTGATGTTTTACGTGCATTTTAGCCGTGCTTTTTGGTTTAGCTTTTCATCTCTGTTATTTTGTGGCTTGTTTAACATGGTCAATAATTCCGATTATCATTACTGGATGAAATCAATGCAAGTGGATTCAAGCTTTGAAGATTATTTTTCAGAAAAACAATTACAAACAAATCTTTGTCTATTTACTTTTTGGCCTTACGTTTTTCCTGTTGATCTATCTTTCATATTATTTTAAGGAAATTCTGGGTTTCTTTTTCTTTACATCCTTTTTACGGACCAAGTAATAGGTGATGCACTGTCAATGTTTAAACACTGTGAGTCAAGTTTCTTTAATCATAAAAACAGTCGACAAATTCTGGTTATTTGTTAATGGAGTGAAATTAGAAGGAATTTATGATGAAAATGTAGGGGGGGAGGGGCAGAGGGGTGGAAGAGAAGTTATTTTGATTTTCCAAATTGGTTGATCTGATTCACATATATTGAAACGATGTTTTTCAGACATTTTTTTTTCTTTTCCAGGGGTCATATTATATACAGTAAACTATAAATGAGAAAAAATGAAGATACCACCCACTTAAGCAGACTAATTATTCTGTTTAAAAGAAATAAGCTAAGAGAAGCATATTGTTCTTTAATAATCAAATTGTGTAATTAATTTAACAATCCTTGCTTTGAATCTACAAAAACTTTGCAGATGATATCTTAGTTTCGGTGCTATAGAAGAGTAGTTCTGCAATGCATGCTAAAATAAAAATTAGGGGATTTACATACATAACATTTAAAATTACTCTATTTATAAATTAATGTGTATGCATGGCCATCTGTCTTTGGCGTAGCTCGGGAAGTCCCTGGGCGTACCCTATGCAAGTCCTTGGGGGCGAGTGTTGGGGGAAAGTGCATGGTGCGAGTACTTGGAGTTAGCTGCCAAGGGCAAGTCTTTGGGGTCTAAAGCCTTGGTCGAATACTTTGAAACTATCATCATCGGTGAGTTCATGAAGTCGAACCCAAAGGAAAATGGTGAGTCCCTCAAAACTAACGAGTTTTCTAGACAAATATGATTATGAGCAAGGAATGAACATAGGTGATCACTACAGGAAAAATGCCGATTACCGACGGTTCTAACCGGCGGTTTATTGACCGCCAGTTTTAACGGCGGTTTAGCCGGCGGTTTTGCCGCCGGCTTTTACCGGCGGCCTAATCGGTGGGTTTATTATGTAAAGCCGCCGGTACTAGCGACGGTCTAAAAACCGCCGGCAAACCGCCGGATGTCAATATAAACCGGCGTTTTAACGGCGGCTGCGCCGCTACTGATAAGTTATAATGGTACCGACGGTCCGGACCGCCGGAATATCGCCGGTAAATGCCCTAAAACGAACAGACCCGCAACTCGCATTTCATTTCTATTCTTTCCTTCTCTCTCTCATTTTGGTCTCTCTCCCGTCGCCTCCGCCCGCATCGCTGGATCGCGCTCCGTTTGTCGCCGCCGACGAAGTATCTCCGACCGCCGACCCCACACCGGCCGCCTCTCGCTCAGTCAACCTTTGCTGCACTTGCCGCCGTCGATCTCACTCCGAAACTCACGCTGCCGGCTGCCCTAGGTTTCGTGTGAGTTGAACAAAAATCAGTAATTTAAGGTATTCTTTAACGTTTTTCTTTGATTATTTGTTCTCACTAGACATTTGCAAGAGTTTTTAATATTTTGGATGATTTATGTAATGTTCAATATTGGTTATGCTTATGTATATTGTTGTGAATATAGCGGCGTGTTGCCCAAATCTGGTTATATATTGTTTTCTTTGCAGGTTTTAGAATCTAGGGTAAACCTCCCTCAAATAGAGGGGAGGCTGTCAATTTTTTTTTGCAGGTGCTACAGGTTTCCGGCGGCTAACCGGCGGTTTTGCCGCCGGAAATGACGATACTGGACGGGTGTCTGTTGAAAGCCCGGCGGTCTAGACCGCCATTACTACCGTCGGTCATGACCACCGGTAACCGCCGGTGTATTACCGATGGTTAACCGACGCAACCCGGCGGTTAATTTTCGACACGCCGGACGCTGAAATCGCCGGTACTCCGTCGTTGAAGGACCGCCGGTATTCCGTCGGTATTTCGACCGGCGGTAAAGCGGCCGGAACACCACCAGCACAAAACAGTAGAATATCCGGCGCTCTATGCCGTCGGAACACCGTCGGCTAATGGGGCCGCCGGTAAATACCGCTGGTAAATAGTTTCCTACGCCAATTTTTCCGGCGGTTCATTACCCGCCGCAAAGCCACTGGTATATACAACAACCGCCGGTTGTTTCACTCAAACCGCCGGAAAAAACCGTCGGTTTTTGACGTTTTTCCTGTAGTGGATGGAGCCATGATTGTGGGCTCTCCATAGTTGTATGCCTCATATTGTTTAGATGAGGGTATCCATGAAATATTGATTGTCATGTCCAAGAATTTAATTTGGAAGAATTATTATTTTTTATGTAATAATTAGAGTTATCTAATTTCTTTCAATAATAAAATATCAGTGAAAACAACTTATATTGATCAAAATATTAATTTACATCTGTAATCACTATTCAAAATTATATATAATACTCATAAGTCATACAAATACAACTATTCATTTTTTTCATTCGTGAGTACAAAAGAATAACTAAAATAAAAAAAAGGGTAAAACCTAAGGAAATTTTTAATTGATTAGTCTCGCACTCTTAATCCTCTTTTCTAATATGAAATTATTTAAATCACATATAATGAGTTAAAAAGTCGAGCAAGTCATTAAAATTCTATAAATGAAATCAATTAACGGTAAAGAAATATTATGCATGTAATCATTCAGGTTATAACAGTAATAGTTAATATGATCATGAATTTGTGCAAAAATAATAAGGATATACTATTCAATAAAATTTTTGAATCGATAAACAATGCAGTATGAAGGCCAATAAAATAGTGAAGTACGAAAACAATAATATTTGTAAACCAGTAAATTCATTATAGATATCATTCATATGTCGCAGCAGTTATGGGTATCAAAATGGGTATTTGACTCCCAAGTCCAACCTGCAATTGAACTACTACCACCAGAATTGACATAATTAAGGAAATTGGTTGAGAATCCAAACCCAAACTCGACCTGTTTTGGGTTTGGGTCAATCCGAAATGACCCGCCAACCCATTCTTTTCACAATTTTTTCTATTTCATATTTATTTAACCAATTCAATTAAAATACCAAAAATTGAAAAACATATGAAATTTAAATGTTAATTATAAACTATTAAATACATACAAATTTTTAACATTCAAAAAGTAAATGTTAACTTATTAAAATTTAAATGTTAAAACTTTAAACTTTAAACATACAAAATGATAAAAATCAAGTTTATTAGCTTATTGCTAAGTTAATTTAATTGTTTGAACATACATAAATGGAAAAATCTTACTATCAAGTATATACAGAGTTTAGAATATAGTACAATTAGTGTTACTAATATACATTACATTTATACAAACACAAGTTATAAATTACATTTATAAAAAATAAAAAAAAATCAAATAAATTGTTCCTATTTAATCTACTTTGCTGCTTTGCACCCCTCTTAAGTCATGAAGCAGAGATGAGATCCATCTGCAAAAAAAAGAAAAATACTAAAAAAAATTAAATAGCTAAAAGCCTAAAAAGGGTAAAACTATGTAATTGTCCGTTTGCAAAAAGCTTGATTACCATTTATAGAGCTAAGATTAAACCTCCAAAACATTAATCAAGTACTAAAATGTAAATGAGTAAAGAATATTAATGGATTATCATCCAAGGTGGCAGTTTGTATTAGCTTTGCTAGTATTATCTATTTAATTATAAAATATTTGATCGATCTAAGAGAATACAAAAACCACATGGTTGCATGCATTTACCTAAAAAAATTCACATTTTTACTTTAGGAGGTTTCTCACATCGCTCTATTAAAAGAAAATTATCAGATTAAAGGCATATATCTAGTCTAGCAAAAGCAAAATAGTTCAAATAAATCAAATCCATTAATCTAGTAGAATAAGAAATTATCAACAATAATAGTTCAATTCAGGCTACACCAGAAACTAGTTCAGGCAGTTCAGTGTTCAACATTCAACAAGATAGAAAACATGATAAAACAACAAGAAAATCTACAGAATTAGTTGAGGAATAGAAAATAAGTAACCAACAAGCTACTACAAGCCAAGAACTAACAACCACACCCAGGGCCAACACCTAGCTACCAGCACAGTAGCAAACACAAACACAATCACAACTACAACCCAACCTAGCAACTAGCCAACCACCATCCACAAGGAAGCAACCAACAAGGCAGTAAGCCAGCAAACAGGAACCCAACTAGGCAAAAGTACATATTACTAAGGTGATTGAAAGATAATTCATAGCAGAATATACTTGAAAAAAAAAAAAAATCTAACTTTGCCAGGAAACAGGAACCAAGACACAACGGCCATTGCAAATAAAACCAGTAAGATGCCATTGCAATAAAACCAGCAAACTCCTGGGATTATTTTAGAAGGATGAAATTGATAAATATTTTATCTTCTAATAAATTAAAGAATTAAAAAAAAAAGAGAAATCATCATTTTTAAGATTAAGCCCTCAATTTATTTTATGCTTTAATTAAATTTAAGTTTAATTTTTATCTTATAATAGTTAGAGAAGCATATGAGATGTAGATTAGACTAAATATGTATGACTTGCCCTATTAAATAGAATTTCTTTTATTAAAAAGAATTTAAAAAAAAAGAGAAATCATCATTTTTAAGATTAAGCCCTCAATTTATTTTATGCTTTAATTAAATTTAAGTTTAATTTTTATCTTATAATAGTTAGAGAAGCATATGAGATGTAGATTAGACTAAATATGTATGACTTGCCCTATTAAATAGAATTTCTTTTATTAAAAAGAATTTTAAAAAAAAGTCATATACAAATATAGATCCTTTTTTAGTCATTTAAGATGGAGATAAATGACATTTATTCTTAGCAATTTAACCCACACATATGAACTAGCCGTTATTATGAGATAATCAATCGTGTTTTATTGACATCTTCAGGTTATTTAATGAAATAATAGCCATATATTATTTTTTTCATAATCCATCTTCACCTTACGAACATTGTTTTGTTGTATAACTGCAGTGGGAATCACCTCAGAGTATTGCAAATTCCAATGAGTGAGATTAATGATCTCACCATACAAAAATCTTCTGGAACCCTAACAGCTCTAGCTGTTTTGGACATCAGCTACTGCAAAAATATCACTTCCAAAGGAATCCTCACATTGGGAAAGAATTGCAGATCTCTTGTTAATTTGCGAAGAAACATGACTCCTCCTGAGTACGAATCAACCCAAGATAATGGTGTGGCAGCCAAAATCAATGAAGATGAGGCTTTAGCTATCGCCAACACCATGGAAGGGATTGAGCAGCTCGAGCTAGCATTTGGGCGCTTTAGTGACCATGGCTTAGATGCTATTCTAAGCAACTGCAGAGCTTTATCCTCTCTTGACATAAATGGGTGCTGGAATGTGAAGCTTGATGGTGATGTTGGCATGAAGTGTGATGCCCTAAAGTTCTTCAAAGATCCTTTTTATGATAGTTATGAACTTTATCCATCAAGCTGTGATGATGATTGTGATGATGACTTCGATGAGGAGGCTGATTAAGGTTTCGTTCGGGATGGTTTTCTTAATGTTTCTTAAAACAGTTTTTTAGTACAACAAAAAAGTTGTTTTAAGAAGTAACAAAAAAGCCGTCCCAAACGAAGCCTAAGTAATTTTGATGGAAAGTAAGCCTACCATTTTGCTTGCCATTTTTTTTATCTTCAGATTTTAGTATTTTGCCTCAACAGTAATCCTTTTTTCTGTTGCTAAAGATTGCATATTCATTGAAATTTTAGTAACATAGAGTTTAAGAGTTTGGTTATTGTATTATGGCAATGATCATTTTGTTAAGTTTGTGTCAAAAACTTTCTCCTATAGATTTTATGTTTACCATAGCATTTTGCTGTCTAAATCTTTCCATGTTTGGGTTATTTTTTGCATTGTGAAAGTAAGATTTTGATTCTATGTTTATGCAATATTTTGTTATGGGATATAATCACTAGTCTATAAGTAAAATATATGATTTAGGCTTCGTTTAGGATGGCTTTCTTACTGAAGCAATAAGAAAATTGTCCCAAATGAAGCCTTAATCTAATAGCGGGAGAAATTTCTCGTAAAAGTCACGAAAGACTTGTGGCTCATTGATTAAATGAGATTGCTTTTTTACTTGAGATTATGTGTTGAAGCTACATACTTTATGATTTATCTTGACAATTCAAAAAAAATTTCTTGGAAATTCTAAACAATAAAGGTTTAACATTAACTATGTATCAGTATTCAAATATGAAAATTTTAAAAATAATTAAACTAATTATTCTTTACTATTTTATAAGCGTTAATAAATTTATTTTATCATAATATCAAAATAATATAACAATTAATTTTTTGTCCTTTAAAATAACAAACCCATACAATAAATTTGACAGTAAAAAAAAATTATTAAAATTATTAGATAGCATCTAAGATCTTGAATAATTACAAAAATAATAGTTTTTATCAGTTATGTAATTATTTTATTTTTAAAATTAGTTTATATCCCATAAAAATATTTAATTTGTATCTCTTAAGAAAATCAAATTATAAATTAAAATTTTATTTTTATTGGTAAAAATCTCAAACATTATTATTAAATTTATGTTTGGATTGCATATCTGATAGGTTATTGTCAATCCAGCAAGGAAATATAAGTAGTTTTGAATTTAATGATATTAGAACATTATCTATATTTATAGTAGAGATGTATTGTCATTATTATTATATATATTCTTATTATGAAGTACATTTTATTTTATTGTACTTTTTATCACTCAATAATAATTTTCTCTACATAGGCACTATTGAATTAATCAATATATTATTTAATAAAGACCATTATAATTCTAATTTTTTTATCTTGATTTCAGAGTAATGTTTAGAGGAAATTCAATATCTATCCAAGTTTCACAAATCCAACTCAACAGTGAGTTGGTCGGGGTTTCAGAAGGTAGAAGTGCACCCTACAAAGTTAGCTACATGAATATTTTTTCTCCATTGTGTCCTATTCAGAGTCATCATCATCATTATTATTATTATTATTATTATTATTATTATTATCAATTTTATTCTTTCATCAATTTTATGGAATTGATGAAAGAATAAAATTGATAATGATAATGATAATAAAAAAAGTAATAATAATAATAATAATAATAATTATTATTATTATTATGAGAAAAGAGGTGAGCATCTCATCACTTATAAGAAAGGATATGATAAAACTCAGATTGATTATTTTCTTATAAGAAAATTAGATCGTTTAGATTGTAAAGATTGTAAAGTTATTCTGAGTTAAAGTTTATGTACCCAACATAGCTTATTAGTTTTGGACTTTAAGATGTAAGAGCAGGATTTTAAAAATAAAGTAATTCATTGTTCTAGGATTAGATGTGGGCATTTAAAGAATATTAACAAAAATATTTTTGAGAGTAAGATTATAGATTTTAAGAATTTATCTATACATGAGGAAACTAATGTTTGCGGGAAAAGTAGCTAGTGATATTATGAATGTTCTAAAAGATGTGCTTGAAGTATCAAAGGAAAAAACTACTTATAATAAAAATAGTTGGTGATAGAATTAAAATGTGAAAGAAAAGATAAAAAATAAAATGATTTGTAATAAAAATTAGTTTAGCTGTAAAAACTATGATAATTGGAAAAAATATAAAGAGTTATGTAAAGAGTTTAAGAACGTAATTTGTAAT
Organism: Dendrobium nobile; assembly: GCA_022539455.1. NCBI lineage: Eukaryota > Viridiplantae > Streptophyta > Magnoliopsida > Asparagales > Orchidaceae > Dendrobium > Dendrobium nobile. The sequence goes on along the minus strand of CM039728.1, from coordinate 38,283,651 downwards.
TTGCAATGTAAAGATTTTAGCTTTTAATAATTTATATCATATAGTAGATACTAAGGAGGATGAAATATATATGTATAATATAAGTTAGCTAAACAAATAGGTAGGAGTAATAAGGATTTAGTTTAAGTGAAGTGTATTAAGGATGAAGATTGTTGCGAACTAGAATATACGCGGCGATAGAGTTAAAAAACTTCCGTCTCAACGTTGTATGAATATCTAGCACATAAATAGAGGAGAAATAGCGACACCAAGATTTTTACGTGGAAAACCCTGAAAAGGGAAAAACCACGGGGCCACGCTCAGTTGAAATAATTCCACTATTGTTTGTTCGAAGTACAAAAGACTGGTTCGTCCTTAAAATTTAGGATGATCAGATTACAATGCTTCACTTCCGGATTGAAATCCAATTACAACGTTGGGCAGAGTTACGACTTCACTTGAAGATCGAGCAGAAATCTAGCGTCCTTCGAAGGTCGGGCAGAATTCAGTTGTCGTTTGGAAGTTTGGCAGATTTCTGACGTCGGACAGAACTTCGGCGTCATTTGGGAAGAATTCTGGCGTCACATGGGCGTCCGAAGAATTCCGGTGTTACTCGGGCTTCGGTCAGAACTTCGGTAGTGGTTGAGGAGGAGTTATTCCCTCCTATCCTTCTCTTTTATTCTTCTCTTCTTCTTCTCTTCTTCTTGCTTCGGTCCCCTCTCATGAGAAATGAGGGGTCTATTTATAGATATTCTGGAGTGGCATAGCTTGTAAATAGGTGTGAGATAAGGGATAAATAGGGAGTGGTCGTATGGACGGCGGATATTGAATCCTACGATTGTGGACTATTTATCAGGTATTTGAAGGTCTTAATGAATTTTGAATTCGGTAATCTTGGGCTCATTGGATTCGTCTTGTCGAGTCGCTTGATTAGACCATAAGCTCGTCAGGTTCGGAGACCGTTTGATAACTTAATTTGTGGGACGAACTTTCCAACAGTCATTCGGGTCCTTGATTTGGACTCATTTGGGCTCGTATTGAGTTGAATTTGGTGTCGTTGGATTCGTATTTTTGAGACGCTCAGTTTGTTGAAATCGGAGTTTAGGTGATCACGAATTTAATTTTTGAAGTTTTCGGGTTTATTTTGCCTCAAGATTTGTGCCCGATCAAGATAATTTTTTGATGATATATCAAAGATCAAAAAGTGTTTTTATTAAAAAAATATATTCAAAAAAGGTGGATGATATATTTTGATAAACTTTTTAGTGAAGATTATGATAATGCAATTAACTTTAGTGATCTTAGCACCCTAAATGAAAATAAAGATATTTTTATTAGCGTATTAGTAAAATTGAAGTTAAAAAGGCTTTAAAGAAAATTAAGTGTGTAAAAGCTATTGGATCTGATGATATTCTAATAGAGGTGTGGAAATGCTTAGAAGATGAAGGATTTCTTGGCTTACTAAACTTTTTGATATTATTTTGAAGATTAAAAAGATGTCAGATGCGTGAAGAATGAGTGTGTTGATTCTTATTTTTAAGAATAAACGTGATGCAAAAGATTGTGCGAATTATAGAGGAATAAGTTAATGTGTCATACTTTAAAACTATGGGAGAGAGTTATTGAGCATAGGTTGCGGCCCGACACTAATGTTTCTCAAAATCAATTTGAATTCATGCCAGGTAGGTCTATTATGGAAGCTATACATTTATTGAGAGGTTTGATGGAAAAGTATAGAGAGAATAAGGAGAATCTACATATGATTTTTATTGATTTAGAGAAAGTATATGATAAAGTTCCAAGAAAAGTGCTATGGAGAGTTCTACATAAGAAAGGGGTTAATAATGCTTATATTCAAGTCATTAAGGATAGGTATGTAGGAGCTATTACTTGCGTTCAAACACAAGGTGGTTTGACCAAGTATTTTCCTATTTCAGTTGGATTACTTCAAGGATCAGCCTTAAGCCCATATCTTTTTGCTTTAGTCATGGATGTTCTCACTAGATATTTGCAAGAGGTTGTACCCTGGTTTATGCTTTTTGCTGATGATATTCTTCTTATTTATAAGACTAGAGAGGGAGTTAAAGGTAAGTTTTAATTATGGAGGTCAACCTTATAGTCTAAAGGCGTTCGTTTGAGTAGATCTAAAACTAAATATGTGGAGTGTAATTTTAGTAATAATAGATCTAGTGGGGGGATTGTGACTTTGGGTGATCAAGTCAATAATAAAAGCACACATTTTCGATATATTAGGTCTATTATTCAAAGTGATGGTGAAATAGATAGGGATATTACTAGTAGAATTCAAGTTGGATGGTTGAATTGGAGGAATGCATCAGACTTGTTATGTGATAGAAAAGTCCCTCTCAAACTTAAGGGAAAATTCTATATGATGGTAGTGAGACCTGCAATGCTTTATGGTGTCAAATATTGGCCATTAAAAGAGAAGCATAATATTAAGTTAAGTGTTGCAGAGATGAGGATGCTCATGTGGATGTGTGGCTTTACTCTTAAAGACAGGATACGAAATGAGCATATACGTGAAAAGGTTGGAGCAGCTCCAATGAAAAATAATATTAGAGAGAGTCTCCTTAGATGGTTTGGTCACATAAAATGGCGGCCTTCTGATGACCCAATTAGGAAAGTAGATGTATTATATTTGACTTATATTAAGAAAGGTAAAGGTAGAACTAAAAAGGCTTGGTTAGAAAATATCGGAAATGATCTTTCTTTATTAGATTAATTTAAAAGAGAATTTGATCTTTAACATAACACAATGGAGAAAAAAGATTCATGTAGCCGACCCCAAATAGTGGGAAGGCTTGTTTTTGTTGTTGTATCAATTTTATGGGATTAAATTAGAAGGATGAAATTAATAAATCATTTCTCTTCTTAATAAACAAATAACAAAATGAGAAATCATGACTTTAGATCAAGCTCTCAACTTATATTGAGCTTTGGTTAAATTTAAATTTTATATTTGTAATAGTTAGAAAAGCATATGATATGTGGATTATAGTAAATATATGTTAGTTACATTTTAAATAAAATTCTCTTTCAAAAAAAAAGAAAAAAAAAAGAAATAAATGTTCATTACAATTTGAATGTCGTCACTTTTTAAATAAAAAACTAAAATAAAATCCATCTTTTAGTAATACATAGTGGCTCACTTTTAAAGGCTTTTAGACTAACTTCTTGTAATGATTGAATAATTTCACTATAAATTACATACAAATTTATTATGAAACAATAATCCTATGAGGTTTTTTTATTAAACATTTAGGTTTTTTTATTAAACATTTGGAATTTTCTTTTATGAGGATATATTGTTCTCTCTCATCTCACTCATATGTAGTGTAACAATAAAAACTTCATTCATGTTAGTCATAATTTAGTTTATCATAAGAGAACTAAATAATATGATTTTTATTATCAATTTATCATCACTCGTCATCACCTTCAGTATGACATTCTTAATTCATCATTTGTTTCTTCTTCTCTACATATAACATAAACAAAGTCTCATCCATTTTCCCATTTTTATTTTTTGATAGACAAACTCTGAATGATTTTTATTGCTGCATTATCTATTTGTAAAGAGATATTAGAGTTATTAGAATTATTCACTGCCATATAAACATGAGAACATATGTATAATATTTATTGTAAGAATTTATAGCAATTATTATTACAATATATCATCATTATTAACAATATTTTCTTTTATCATATTTCCTTATTACTCTATTATGTTTTCTATATCTAAGCACTATTGTATCAATAAAGGGCAGGGAATTCTAGCTTTTAAAAAAATGACAAGTTTGGTGGGTCGACGACAACAAATGAAGGTATTGGGAGCGGTTGAACCACGAGGTAATGGCCCTCATCTTCAAGAAGATCCAAGCGGACGAGATGGCATGCATAATACCTTTTTGTCTGTAATAATTGGAGGGAGGTGGTGGCCATAGGGGTGTCAATTTCGGGTCACGGGTCGGGTTCAGGTCGAACCCGAAACTGACACGGCACTATTCAGGTCAACTCGAACCCGACCCGTTTTAAAAAATGGGTCGGTTTTCCGAACTCGAACCCGACCTGCTCCGGATCCAGGTCAACCCGACACGACCGGAATGACTCGTTTCCAACAAAAAAATTGCTAATTGTCGGGTAAAAAACAGGTCAATCTCCTCTTTTCGAGTCAACATCGGGTCAAAATTGGGTCAATTCGGGTCGCCAGGTCAAAATCGGGTTTTCGGGTCAAAATCGGATCACTTTCGGGTAAATTTCGAGTCAAAGGGTTGACCCGACCCGATTTTTGAAACTGGTCGAAATGTTGAACCCGAACCCGACCCGTTTCGGGTTCAGATTGACCCTAACCCGAAATTTTCAAGTCGGGTTCGAGTTAAGTTTTCGGGTCGTGTCAAATATTGACACCCCTAGGTGGCCGGGCCATGCTGCTAGTCGAAGATTGACATTGAGGAATGGTGCCAACTTTTTGACCGCCCCGATGTCATCAACGTCGTTGTGCTGAAGCTTGTCTGTCGCATTTGCTATGCGCTCCGATTACTCTCCACCTACTGCATCCAAAATTCGTGACTCTTGCTCACTTCCTCGTTGCAATATACTTTTATAACTTTTAAAATATTCTCATTTTTTGAAATTTTCATATTAAAAAAAATCTCATCTCATAATAACTACTCAAAACTTATCTTATTCATATATATGTTTTGATTTTTCATATAATATTAAAATAATAAATTATCTCTAATATAGTAAATATTTTAATATACAATAAATATAATATTAATTTTTTTTTTTTAAAAAAGAACAAACAAAACGTTTCTCTGACATATTAAAGAGAAAAAAAGAAATCAACATCCATCCAATACCCTTTTTTTTCACTCCTAATTATTTAATCTTAAGTGGCTAAGCATGAAATAATAATATTTCATCCAAAAAAAGAGGTGCAAGCTAAGTGAGAATAAAATTTCCCCTTTTATTTGGATCTAGAAAAGTAACTAGTATGAAAAGCCTTCGAAGTTAAATTGCTCCTCCCAAAAACTTGGTCCCCTATTGAAAGAAATTAAATAATAATACAGAAATAATAAGAAAAATATATAATAACAATAATTATAATAGTTAAGTTTATATTGCAGTTGAGAACATAAAACAAAGTTCACCACTTAATTATTTAATTATACATAGAATTAAAGGATCAAGCAACTCACAAAGAGGAAAAAGGCACAAAAATAACGCGGTAATTGCAAAATATTATAAAAACCACCATGATGGATCTGACACCGAAGATCGAGGAGAAAAGAGATAAACTCAACAGCGGCAAGCAAGCGAAAGCGAAAGCGGGAGTAATTCTATCCTCTTTGGGAGAGATTATTAGGTACAGAGTGCAAACGGGGAAAACCGTCCACACACTAGTATAAAATTCAGCTAGGTACCATTCGGTACCGCTGGGTACCACTAGATACCGCTTGGTACCCTGTGTGTGTGCAGACGGTGCTCTCCCCATCTGCACAACACCGTCTGCACTCCGCACCTAATAATTTTTCCCTCTTTGGAGACGTCGAAGCTAGCAGAAGACCTAGTTTTTGAGATCCTAAAAATGGCTGACGCGAGGTCGACGGCGTCATATTAGATTTTGCAATTGTCGCTTTATTTTTGTTCCTTTTTCTTATTTTTTACATTTTTTTTTATATTTGCAAAATATGATATTCCATCATTGAACTAGCGTCAACCCTTTTCAGGATCCCGAAAACTAGGTCATCCCCTAGCTCCGAATTGCCTCCCCTTCCTCTTGCTTGCTGCTTTTGAGTTTAGGTATTTTCTTCTTGGTCTACGGTAGATCTCTAGCGATATATCCATCTTGGTCGTTACTACATGATTTTGTAATTACCGCGTTATTTTTGTGCCTTTTTTTATTTTTGTGTTTTTCAATTGTTTAATTCCATGTATAGTTAAATACTCAAGTGGTGAACTTTGTTTTAGGTTCTAAACATCAATATAATCATTAATGTTATTATTCTTTTTATTATCAAAGTTTTTTAAAAGTAGACCTATTTAACTGCGTACCGGCCGACCGGCCGGTTTGACAAATTCCCAGGATCAGGATAGCAAAAAATCGGGATTGAGCCAATTAACCTGGCCGTCAAATTGTGAAACCGACGAACCAACATCGATTTTAAAAAGCCATTCGGTTCAGTTAAAATGCAATCTTAGTCATAGGAATGATATCAAGCGATATTTGAGGAAAAATTAAGAAGTAAAAATTATTCCTATTTGAGGACCCAAGATATATTTAGAAGGTTCAAAGCATAAATTGGATGATCAAATGATATCCAAATATGACACGCCTATATTCGAATCAAGCGGCTCGACGAGACAAATCCAATAGGCTAAAGATCATCAAATTATGACAACATTAAAGTATTTAAATACTCAATAAATAGTCTATAGTGAAGGGAGTCGATATCGATTATTCAATTGAAACACTCCCAACATGTCATTGATCTTCTCCTTATCTACTGGTCATGCCACTCACAAAAAATTATAAATAAACCCCTCATTCTTCATTGAAGGGAGAGCAAGCAAGAGAATGAAGAGAAGAGAGGGAGAAAAAATGTGAGCTCTCTTGCCACCAGTTTATCATCCTTGACCAACACCCGACCACCGATCATTGCTAGACTTCCCCCTGGTCACCAATAGTCATAAGATTTCCACCCAGCCACTAACCATTGCCAAACTTCCACTTGTCCATCAATCCTAGCCAAACTTCTGCCTGGCAGTCATCGAACTCCCGCTTTGTCACAGTCAGACTTTTGCCCAACCACCATCATCAACATAAAGTTCAACCCACTTATCGAACTTTTGTAATCCAATCGTCCTCAAGTTTAGGGAAGATCTTTATAATACCTTCAAAAACTATTGGAATCATTTCAACGTGGTGTGGCCTCGTGATTTTTTCTTTTTCAGGGTTTTCCGTATAAAAATCCTAATGTTTATAATTTCTCTTTTTATGTGCTAGGTATCTGTATAACACTAAAATGAAAAAAATTTCTACTTTATCGTTGTAAATATTTTAGTCCGCAACAGTTTGCTACCATTTATGGGAATATAATCCCACTATTATAAGTATAATTGAATCTTTTATAATGGTTAATAGGCATAGAAATCACAACAATAGAGCCTCCCATGCTAACTCACGACAATCCATGAATCAAGGATGCAAGACATCTACCTCTTTTTATCTTAGTGGGTGAAACCCTGCTAGAGAAGGGATTTTAGGACCCTCCCTAGAAATCTGCATTCGAAAAATGGAAGAATCTTAAAATGAGATTCTTCAACTTCTATGAGGGACTCGATTACCAGTGTTAGCACAACATGGGGAGATTCATCTCCCTTAGGATCCAACCAATAACTAGGGACTTCTAACTTGAATATCTTCAAGTAGTACATCCTCTTCCTCAGTCAAGGATTTATCACTTGTCACATCAAGATAATACCTTATTGACACATTAATTATACATATCTCTCTTATATGGATTGACCAATTTGTGTTCCTATAGTCACTATTGAGGAATTAGTTTGACATCACATTGATAAAATCACACATAATGCTCAACGAGAAGAATTATGGTGATTAGCTAGGGAAGGTTTCCCTTTAAGAAGTGGAAACCAATCCCTTCATCCTCAAGATTTTCAAGAAAAATTTCCTTTAACTAATGTTGACCTCATTCTTGTATGAGGTCACTAGGACCTACCTTGGTTTCTTTCTGGTGACCTGATGATCAGGAGGTGTCTACTTCTCAGCCATATAGGTCCCAATCAAAACCAATTCCAATCCTGATCAAATCCAATTCCACCCTTCAATTCAATCTCTAGTCCAATCTTCCACCAACTTTCAATCAACCTTCAAATCATATCCAACCAATATCAATCATTCATTTGATTGTTATTAATGTGGATAATTCAAACTCAACCAGTAAACCCCAAAATTCAATCCACAACCAATATTCCAAACCAAATCCTAAAGTTAAGGACCTATGTCCTAAAATCCTTTATGGGTGAATTTTTTGTCACCTATCAAATGACCTTCGATTTGGGATCATATTGTCTAGAAATGCCTCTAAGACTAGCCCAACAAATTTGAGCTCATTTTGAGGACACTAACATCAGAAACTGGATTGATTTCCAAAGGCCATGAAAAACTTGAAATATTTACAACTTGGTTCCACTAAACTTGCCATTTAGTGGAATTTGACCCTGAGATTCTTTCCAGACCTCCCAACCACATCCATGACCTTTTTCAAGACATGTTGACAAATAACATACACTTGGTTGGACCCAGTTTGACCCAGGATTAACTAGTGGTCAAAATGACCAAAATATCCTTTTAGGGGGTTTTTGGTCTTTTTCCTAAAATTCAATATGTCCTACCCATATCAACCTTCAAAACCTATCCCAATGGATCCTAAATATCATTAGGAACACAGTGGATCCAAACCCATACTTTGGTTTGACCTGGTTGAACAAGTCATGGTTGACCAAAGTGACCCTTAAGGGTTTAAACACCTATTTCAAGCCAAATGACCTCCCCTTGGCTTGGGACCTCTTCCATTGAGTTAATATGATCAATTTGAACTCAATGGACCCAACCCTTGACCCTAGGTCAACCTGGTTGACCAACTCAACCAAGTTTGACCAAACCTTTCATACACTCTCACCCTCTCAAACCTCTTGATCAAGACTTCTCTAAACCCATGAGATGACCCATTGGTTCCTTAAGAGACCATCTTAATGACCCAAGACTTGGTGCACTTGGTTAGCCATTTGGCTTGACCCAAGTGCCCAAAGATAGGTCACATATACGCCAAATTTTAACCCTAGCCAAATTGGCTCAAATCAATGATGGTATTGGGTCCACTATGACTCAATACACCTTCCCTAGTTGACCCAATCATTGGGTCAGCTTGGGTTAGGAATTAGGCTAACCAAAGTGGTCAAAACCACTATGGGTGAGTCATTTAACAACCTAGGCCCACCAAGCCAAACCAACACCCCTATTAGGTGGGTTAGTATAATAATAATAATAATAATAATAATAATAATAATAATAATAATAATAATAATTTTGAAGTTGAAAACATAAAACAAAGTTCACTACTTTCATATTTAATTATGCATTGAATTAACGATCGAGGAACACACAAACAAGAAAACACAATAAAATAATGTGCTAGTTACAAAATATTATAATAACCACCAAAATGGATATAACATTAGAGATTTGCAAGAGACAAAGGAGAAAAGTGCCAAACTCGACAACAGTGAGTAAGAGGAAAGGGAGGTGATTATCTCCCCTTTGGAAGAAGATGCAGTGTCGGAGCTAGGGGAATACCTAGAAATTGAGATCCAAAAAAGAGCTGATGCAAGGTCGTTGGTGGTATATTATATTTTGCAGATAGGAAAAAGGGACTAAAAGAAAAAAAAAGGCACAAAATTAATGCAGTAATTATAAAATATTGTATGCCGCCAACGACCTAACATCAACCCTTTTCAAGATCTCAAAAATATGGCATTCCCCTAACTCCAACATCGCATCTTCCTCCGAAGGAGAATTAATTGCTTCCCCTTCCTCTTGATTTCCATTGTCATGTTTAGCTCTTTTCTCCTCAATCTCAAGCAGATCTCTAGCATCAAATCCATCTTGGTGGTTATTATAATATTTTGCAATTATCACATTACTTTTTTTCTCTTTTTTCTATTTGTGTGTCTCTTGATCTTTTTATTTGATGTATAATTAATTAAATACGCAAGTGGAGAACTTTGTTTTATGTTCTTAACTTCAATATAATCTTTACTATTTTGTTATTATTATTATTATTATTATTATTATTATTATTATTATTATTATTTATTTATTTTTCTTATTATTTATGTAATTTTTAGTTAATTTCTTCTAATAGGGGATCAAGTTTTTTGGTGGTTGGAACATTATTCATAAAGGACAAAGGAAGAGATGTGATTAAGGAGTAATTTAACTTTGAAGGATTTTCATAAAACTAGTTGCTTATCAATATATAGTAAGTATAAGGAAAACCATAGCAGAGCAAAGTCACCTTTTTCCTCTCCTATTCGATCCTATGCACTTTGTGTTCTAGTTCTCCGGCTATTTTTGAACATGGATTCCATTCTACCTACATTTGGAAGTTTTCTTTTCTTTTATTCTAGTGTTTTCATTCCATTTCTTGGCTTTCAAACACTAGCTTTATTTTTCTTTTTTGCCAAGTTTTGGTTTTCTTTTTAGTTTAGTTGGTTAAAGTCCGTATAGGTTGTTAGGGCTAATGCAATTATCTCAAGGCTAATCAAGAGGGGGTTGAATTGGTAATTTAAAAATTCCTCTTGAATAAAAACCATTTTAAAATTATTTTGGTATTGCACTATTTCTAAAGTGACTCTCATTTTTCTCCCACAGCAAGGCGGAGAAACCTTTACAATTACCCTCTCTTCCACCAATCCTCGGTGCAGCAGAGTACCGTCATCCTTTCACACCCTCCAAGTGTCGGCAGAGTGTCGTCATCCTTTCACACCCTGCAAGTGTCGGTAGAGTATCATCATCCTTTTACACCCTCTAAGTGTTGGCAAAGAATCATCATCCTTTCACATCTTCCTAGTGTCGGTAGAGAAACGACATCCTTTCATACCCTCCGGGTGTCGGTAAAGAATTGACGTCATTTCACACTCTCCTAGTATCAGTAGAGAATTAGATCTTCTTCAAAGATCTTCTCTCGAGCTTCTTCAAAGAAGTAAGGAAGAGATTTGCTACAAAACACAAAGAGATTCTCACATTTGAGTAACCTTGTGAACCCTTCACACTCTCAATTTAAAAGAACTCTCTTTCAAACACTCTCCTAAATCACTCTCACACTTTTGCTCTCAAGAAAAATGAAGAAGGATTTGTCCTTAGTCAATTTTTAGGACTATTTATATGAAAGACACCAAAAACTGTCCAGAAAACTAAAAATTTCAATTATAATTTTCCATGATCATGATGTACAATCAATGATCGTATATACAAACAGTTTAAAATTTATTCGTATAATCCTGTACAAACTGATTTCATACATAGATTATTATTTGTATGAACTGACAATGTACAGTACAAACTGCTTTAATCAAACCATGTTTCATTTGGACACGTCTGTATGAACCTAAGCTCTTACAGTGCGAACAGTTCAACAAATTTTGTTATTTGTATGGACGAAAATGTACGTATCAATTTTGTACTATGGTCGTCATCTGTACGAACCCAAGTTTGTCGCAGATGAACAGTTAAAAAAATTTACTTATTTGTGTGGATGAAAATGTACGCATCAATTTTGTACTTTAGATGTCATTTGTACAAACTCAAGTTCATCCCGAATGAATAATTAAAAAAAAATATCCGTTTGTATGGACAAAAATGTTCGCATCAATTTTGTATTATGGACGTCGTTTGTATGAAGGTAACTTCATACAGTATAAACAATACTTAGAAAATTTTTCCATCCATAGTTTGATTAACTGCTTTTGGAGGAACGCTCAGGCCCAATCGTTTACTATGATCCAAAATCATACAGTACAATCAGTTTAAAAAATTACAAGTTTTTACAGTCCCCTAGTTTGTATGTGCACGATTGTCCAATTACAATCACACTCTCTCAGACTAAAAAAAAGTAAAAATGTACATACTTTAGATATAATTAATCCTAGTCTAATCTGTCTTGAAATATTCAACTATATGGAGTATGATTTTCCTGAAATATTAGTACACACAAACTACAAAAGTAATATTTCCAATATATATTAGGAGAAATAGTAAGCAATACAATAATATTTAGGAATCATCAAAAACACACATAATATGAAAAATATAGTTATAAAAATTAAGTTATAATAATCTTCCCATTTTTTATGATGGCAAAAATAATTATTATTTGAGTTAACATTTAAAATAATTTTCTCCTTTGCTTCCCATAAATAAATGATCCATTAAAAAACAAGGGTTACCCATAAAAATAAAAAAATAATAATTAAAAACCCTAAAAATTAAAAAGACACCAAATAAATAAATAAAAAACAGAACAAAAACACGAAGACATCAAATCAACTCAAATAAAAAACACAAAATCAAAACATACACACATCAACACAAACTCAAAACATACACACATCTCAAAACGTATTCTTCAAATAATATTCTTACTCTCCCTTTTGACAACAACAAAAAGGAAAGTATAACTTGAAATGAAAGATTTTAAAAGATAAACCAAAAGAATTGAAAGAGAAAATGATTTTAAACCAATTGAAAACATAATATTAATTTCATAATTCTAAAAAAAATTTTAAAAATTTTAAATCAAAGAACAACAAAAATAAGAAAAGTTAACCAGATTCCTTGTTAATTGTAGACAAATTATATAAAAATGATTATTTCAAAAATGATGAAATGAAGATTAGTTAACTTTGAATTCAATATGATATATGATTGTCAATTAGATAGATTTAGATTAGAGATTGAATGATAGTGGAAAGAACACAATAACAAATTTTAATTTGTAGACATTGCGCATCTTTTTAAATATTTATGGCACACTTTGTGCATCTTGTCTATTTGGGCTGATTTTGTGCCTCTTTTTACTTTGCGAACCATTATGCATCTTTTCTATTTTTGCACACATTGTATAATTTTTTTTTTACTTTTGAGTCTTTCCAAAACCAGCAATCTAAAATCAAATTTCACTAATACTAAAAATAAATATATTTAAAATAAAATAAAAAATAATAAGACATCAATCTTACAACAATTATAGTTTAGATATGTTTGTCTAAAAGAACATAAAATTAATCTCCTTATCTAATTTCAGTTATAAATTTAATTTAAAATTTTTGAAAGATTAAATTTTGTATGGAAATTAATTTATAGAATAAAATAATTTATAACCCATTTTAATGATCAATTTCAAAAGGTTTTTCTCATTTTAAAAACAAAAAAATTTCAAGAATTAAAAGTCAAGACATGTGAACGAAGCATTCGAACATTCCATTAATTATAAAGATCACATACAAACACATATTTGAAAAAAATATCATCATGACAACTCATATCATGTTATCCAGTCTACATCATCTCAGCATATGAAAACACTTAACTAAAATAGAAACAACACAACATCAGATTCAAAAACTAAAAAACAAGAACAGTAATGAAGTACAACTACAATTCTAAGGGGCCTTAGTCTGGAGGAGGTGGTGGGTTGAACATTAAAAAATAACTATTCATCAAAGCTACATTCATGTTCACCGTTTCAAACTAACCATAGATCCAACCCATGTCTTTCTGATATCTTGCATCCTACTGAGTCAAGTGATTCTCAATTTGATAAAAATGTTGATCAAAATGAGTCTCTAATCTATCAAAGCATTGGACCATTTCTTGGTAAAAGTTTTGGTCAGGTGCAGGTGTTGGAGCAGGTGAAGGAGCTCCCCTTTCTCCCTCAGAATCATCACTATCAGAACTTTGATTTCTCCCAAGAAGTGTTTGAAAAGAAGCATCAGTGAAGTTAATAGGCAGTTCAGTGGGAGGATCAGGATGAATAATATTATACTTCTTATGTAGAATGTAGGCAACTAAATGTTCTAAAGCAACATTTTTCTTTCTTTTATGGTGTGGAAGTCCAATTTCAGAAAGGTTGTATAGATAGTCCATAATAAGTTGGGCTTCATCAAAGGGCTTTTCAATCATAATAAGATAGGTGACTGTGGATAAGAGTGGAGTCATATTTACTCGATCACCAGCTTTAGGAATAATCGAAGTTCTTAAAATATGTTGGATGATTCGGGCATTTTGGTTCAAGGTGTAGACACAAGCTAAATAACTAACTTGGGAGACACCTCTATTAACTTTATTATTTTCAAACCGATCAAAATTAGCTCTAGAGGTTAAAGTGTAGGCTCGAAACCCCTGGGTTCTTAAACGAAGAAAGTTACCTAAATCTTCTTTGGTTATTTCTACATGTTGTTTTTGGACATAGGAACTTATCCTAGAGTGGTCCTCATTGACTCTCATGTTGGCCAAGAAATATTAAAAAGTTTCTTTGTGATAGGCATAGATGAGAGTGAGAATGAAAGATAGTTGAGTAGAGGTAAACAAAGGAATTATAGAGAAGTGAAAATCATCCTAGATTAGAAGTCTAGATGGGGTGATCTCTTAGCAGCAATATACCTAAAATAAGCATCCCCATTCTTATTAGATAGGAAGTTAGAATCCCCAGCACTTCCAGAAGAAGAACCCTTAGAGCCATGTGGACCTTTACTAAGACTAGCCATTTCTAAGATGAGGGCTCTAGAGGGTTTTGAAAGGAATATGAAAGTGAATGAAAAAGATTTCGAAAACCCTTCTATTAAAAGAAAAATGACCAATTGTACCGTACAAAACTTGGATCGTAAGTACAATTTTAAAATCATATGAGATGAAATTATTTTCATACGTACGAACTGAAACAGCCAAAAAAGAAACAACTTTTTATAAAACATCATTTTTTAGGCATCATTATGTACAAGCTTTTTGACCAAACGATCGTACAGACGAAGAGGTGTTCATTCGGGATGATCAGAATATTAAAGATTACTTTAAAAGCAATTAGGTTCGTCTCCCACAGAAACTAACATCTGGATCGTACATATAAAAAAGAATTCATATGTACGATCATCAATAAATAACTGACATTTTTGGGAAAATCGTCCCCAAGCGTACAGACGAAATTGTACAAATCATACAGTATGATTATATCATCATATTGTATGAAACTTATGAAAAATCTAAGTTTTACGTGCTCAATTCCAAATATTATCATGTATATGCTACAGAATTCGTACACGATAAAAAAATATTCGTACAATATGAAAAGAACATATAGAAAACAATACATAAAAATAAAAAATCTTCTAAAAATTACTCATTTCAAATTTTGTGTCATGTGTCCAGTCTTTACACACACAAAAATAAACGTCAATCTTTAAATGTTTGTGAAGGATTTTTATCAAGGATTTAATAATTCCTTTAATGTATTAATGCCCTTAAGAACGATCAGGGTGTATGCTTGTTTTGTACTCTCTATGATGCATTATTTCTAATTGCTATTGTAACCAAGCTTTTTAATTGTTTGAATTGTGTTTTAAATGTTTGAGTTGAAGACCGTTGGATGTATGAGCTTTTTTTAAATGTTTTGAATTGTGTTGTGGTATTACTATAAATTGGTGACATGTATGTGTTAAACATTGATGTGGAGATGCTATTATCAATTTTGCTCATTATTTATTTTAGGTGTCATCAATCAAGTCATTATGCAAATGAATGTACTAGTAGAAATTTACATATTGATGTGGAGAAAGATCATAATGAAATCAAAATCAATTTAGGTGTCATCAATCTAAAATAAATACTTATTATTTTGCATTCATGGTTTGTTCATAAATTTCATTTGACATATGAAGGTGATGAGGGCGAAGTGCTTGGATGTGAGGATGTTGATGCATTTGAGGTAGAAGGTTTCAGTGGAGAAGGAATTGGGAAATTAAGCATTATTGGATGATACAAATCTAGGAGATTATTAAATTCATTTAGTCTTTCTAAGTTTTTTAATATAAGAAATGTAGTGAATGATAAAATGTGGACTTTTATTTGTTTTAGGAATTTATCTTTATAACATGATTGGATAATTTTATTATCTTTAGAAATTTTATGGTTGATACATCATAAAAAAATTTCTTAGTCGAGCAGGAATCTTGAGGCAAATTCGAATTGGAAACTTTCAAAATTAAATTCGGGGCAATTCAAACTCCGATTTCAACAAACTTGTAGTCGAATTGAACGTCTCAAAAAGAAAAACCCAACGACACCATATTCAATCCAATTAGAGCCCAAATGGGTCCAAATCGAGGGCCCAAAATATATTTAGAAGGTTTAAAGCATAAATTGGATGACCAAATGATATCCAAATATGACATGCCTATATTCGAATCAAGTAGCTTGATGAGACAAATCCAACGAGCTAAAGATCATCAAATTCTGACAGCATTAAAGTATTTAAATACTTAAAAAATAGTTTATAATAAAGGTAGTTGATATCGGTTGTTCATTTGAAACACTCCCAACATGCCCTTGATTTTTCCTTATTTACTGATCATGCCACTCCCATAAAACTATAAATAGACCCCTCATTCTTCATTGAAGGGGGAGCAAAGCAAGAGAATGAAGAGAAGGGAGGAAGAAAAAATTCGAGCTAGCTCTCTTCCCACTAGTTTATCCTCCTCGACCATCACCCGACCACTGATCATTGCACGATTTCCGCCCGATAACCAATCGTCATCAGATTTCCACCCAGCCACTAACCACTACCAAACTTTCGCTCTTCCATCAACCCTAACCGAACTTCTGCATGATAGCCATCAAATTTCCACCCTACCACCATCAGACTTCTGCCCGACCACCATCTTCCACACAAAATTATACCCACTTCCTAGAATTTCATAATCTAATCATCTGCAAGTTTAGGGATGGTCCTTGTAATACATTAAAATACTATTAGAATCATTTCAACTAGATGTGGCCCAGTTTTTTTTTTTTTTTTCCATTTTTCTAAATTTTTCATATAAAAATCCTAATGTTTCTAATTTCTCTTTTTATATGCTAGGTATTCGTGTAACACTAAGATGAAAGATTTTTCTACTTTACCGTCATAAATATTTTTGCCTGCAATAGTTTGCTACCATTTATGGGAATATAATCCCACTGTTACATGTATAATTGAATAATTTATAATGGTTAATAGGCGTAACAATCACAACATTAGAGCCTTCTACTCTATGGTGTGCTGCCTGAATATCCATTAGTTAAAATATGTATCTGGAGCAAAGAAGCAAACTTTGCTATTATTAGTGGAGATTTATACAAACAAGCTTTCACAGGATCATACCATAAGTGAATGAGTGTCATTATGGATCATCTTAGTTGAACAAATTCTGACGATGCTCCTCTACTTACTACTACAAAAGTCATTAATTCTGATGGATTTATTCATTTTCAATTTCAATACATGTGGCTCCAATCTCTAAATTTCCTTAAGGTTGTTGAGAATAATATGCTAGCTTCTACGCTTCATTATGAGGGATCTAATGACTGTTAGATTCTCTCTGAAAATTAAATGGCTTAAATAGGTTATCAAATGGTGGAATGAAAATATTATTGGAAACATTTTTATAATACTAATAAAGCTGAATGATATGTTATTCTTTTGAAGAATATTTATATTTCTAATATTTTTAAGATAATAAAACTAAATTAATTAAAGATAATAACATCCTTTCTAACCTTCATCTCATAGAGGAGGAGTCAAAAGGCTAACTAAAAGCAAATTGTTTAGGGTGATAGGAAAAAAAATTTGTCTAAGCTTTAGCTAACAAAAGGAAAGCTAAATCTAATATGTCTAAAATAAAATTGGAGTGAGTTGAGTGGATGGATGATCAGTATGTCATTTTTGCATTGGCAACCTCTCATTTTAAAACTTTAATTGGGGCTAACAAGAATATAAATAATATTTCTAACCACAGTATACTTCGTCTATTTTTTTAGACTGAGGATAAAATTCAATTCTTTAGAGATCCTACTGAAACTGAAGTGTTTTACCTTATGGAGATGAATAAGGATTATGTTGCTGGTCATGATGGTTTTATTGTTATCTTCTATAAAAAAATGTTGGCATATCATTGAGGATATATGTAAAGCTATCTTGGGTTCTTCAGTGGATCTTATATGCTTAAATGTTTTGCTAGCACTTATTTTATCCTAATCCTTAAATGCAAGAATCTAGAAAATTGAAATGATTTCAAACCTATTAGCTTGTACACTACTTTTAATAAAATTATCACTAAGATTTTGGCATCTAGATTGTCTCTTTTTCTTCCAAAAATTATTTCAGTTAATCAAATTGCTTGGTAAAGGTATATGTATTTTTGATAAGGTGTTACTTGCCTGGAAACTTATTCACGATATTAACAAAAAAAGACTGAGCATAATTTGATAGTGACTACATATATCTAAGGCATTACACATTTATTTAGTTTAAATGAGAATAGTATATCGCTGATTAAAACTATTTTTGAGAATGTTTAATTTTCTATTATTATCAATGGTAGGTCTCAAGATTTTTGTAAAACAAGTCAGGGTGTAAGGCAGGGGGGTCAGTTATCCCCTGCTCTTCACATTATCACAATTGAATATCTTTCTAGAGGCTTTCATTTTTTTTTTCTAAGTTTAAAAGCTTGGCCTTTATTAATTCTGGTGGTCTGAATAATTTGCATCTGAGTTTTACTGACGATATTAATACCTTTTGAAATGGTTCTATTAAAAACATCAAAAGGATTTATCATTTTATTAATATTTTTTGAAAAGCATAGTGGCCTTCATTTTAGCCAAAATAAATACTCTTTCATTGTGGAAAAGGATATGCCGCTGGAGAAAATCAATAGCATAAAGAGCATTACTAGTTTCATAAGCAAACTCTTCCTATTTATTATGTGGGGACCCCTCTTCATAAAGGGCATAAAAGGACTTTTTTATTTGATAAATTATTCTTTAGTATTCAAAAAAATTATCTACTTGAGAATTCAAATTACTTTCTATGGGAGCCAAACTTGTGCTAATTAAAAGTGTTTTATATTTTATGCCTATTTACATGTTTCAAATTGTTAACCTTTTATGGAAGTATGCTCTATATTAGACAAAATCATTAATCATAAAAAAGGACAAAATCATTAATAATTTTTTGTAGTTCTTCTCAAGACAAAAAAGATACATTGGCATGCCTAGAACTCTTGCATTGGCCCTTTTAGCGAGGGTGGTTTGCGGTGCAAATTAATTGTTGATATGGTTAAAAGTGTTTCTATCAAACTTTGGTGGAAGTTTAGGATTATTAATTCCTTATGGGCTAACTTTCTAAACCAAAATTAAAAATATTCACCTCTCTCTATGCACTTTAAAGAAGAGTAAATCTCTTGGATGGTTTAGATTTTGTAATATCAAGTTGGTAGAAGAATTGAATATTCAATGAGGCATTGGTAAAGGATATTCCTTTTTTTGGCAAGATGATTGGATGGGGAATGGGTCTCTTGACTCTCTTTTAAACACGTATTAATTTTCCAATATGAAGGCTTCAGACTTCATTTTAGATGGGAGATGGTGTTTGAATCTTCTTTAGATCATATTCCTAATACTATGGTCGATCTTTTTTATGATATTCTTGTAAATATGTAAATAAATGATCAACATATTTTAAATATTTTGATGATAGTGGCTTTTATATTAAAGATGCATAGAACGGGTTTAGATCTAAAATTAATTCAAATACGATTTTTCATAAAATTTGGAATTCTGCTACTATTAATATCTCTCTTTTTACTTGAAGGCTTGCCAAAGGTTAGATCCCGGTGCATGATGGATTAAAAAGCAAGGGCGTTATATTACTTCTAAATGTCAATGTTATTTTAAAATTGAGAGTACTTTCAAGAATGTTTTTTTAAAGGGCATATAGCCTTTAGAGTTTGGTCTTTTTGGAAATGCTTTGGGGGTTAATGAAGGGTATCATAATATTAATTGGTTTTCTCTTCTAGCTCACCGGTTTGATAAAGATCATATTTTAAGACTAATTAAGGGATAAGAGCATAAGAAATTTTAAATAAGAATAAATCTCAAAATGAAATTTAGTTTTATTAAAAAAAAATTGCATTTTAAAAAAATGCATATTTCTTTTGAGTTTTGCAAAACAAAACACAATTTTTTTTCACTCTAATGCAATTTTCTATGATACTACATGCCAAAAATTTAAAAATAATAATACGACCCAAAGAATCTTGAATTTTTTTATCTAATTATGTTATTATTTTTTAGATTATTTATATTATAATTATATTAAAAAATCCTTTTTATGAATTTTTTGATTTTTTTTCCATTGAATGTTAATGATGAAAGTCATGATGATGATGATGATGATGATGATGATGATGAAAATGATGAGGAGGATGATTAAGTCATTTTAAGGGCAAGTAAGCCTACCCAGCTCACCTTGATCAGTTGGTTGAGAGCATGACCCATTAAAAGGGTCAAGTAAGCAAAAATTTTATTGCAAAAGCTTAAAAGTTTGGCTATTGCATTATGGTAATTGCCATTTTGTAATTTCAATTCAAAAACTTTCTCCTCTAGAATTTTTGTTTACATTAGTACCTTTTTATCTAGATCTCTCCTAGCTTTTTATTTATTTATTTATTTTTAAAGAGACTTGGATTCTAGTGAACTATATAGGTGTCCACTTTGCAGTAACAAGCTATGTTGATCATGCTCCATGCTTTGAGATGTGGATTGTTCTTTATGATTATGATCTTCTAGTTTATTGATATATATGATGCTCTATTAAATATATATTATTAAATCACAACAATGGTGTAAATTCTCTTAAAAGTTTCAAAATAATAATAGAGCTCCCTTTCAAATTGATCTTCATCAAAATTTTAAAATTTCTAATCCTTAATGAATTTTAAGAATTCATAAGAAAAATTTGACAAATCAAATGTATCAAATCTATTTGATATATAATGTAATTCATATATCAAGCATTCTTCTATTTATTTAAAGATTTAAATTAATTTTAAATATTTAATATATAAGAAGAGTTAATTAATTTTAAATCAATGTATTCAATCGTTAAAATCTTATATAAGGTTCAAGATAAATATTCAATGAGACTCTTAAAGATTTTGTATAATATATTGCTAATTATTATAGTTATCCATCTTAATAATGAAACGAGAAAAAGACTAAATTGGTCCTTTTTTTTGGATAAAATCCACATCGAGGCTTACACGTGAATTAACAGAGGGGGTTACAAGTCCTTAAATAACAATCAGCTCTCTAAAAATACAACATTTAAAGTAAAACATATAAGCCATTGATTCAAACTAATACATGAATTAAATAAAAAAAAAAAGTGGCGAGACAAACCACCAAAGCAACCAAACCCAAAACCAATGGCCCCCAATAGCATAAGCCACCAAAACCAACCACTAGAAAGAAGCCCCCAGCCCAGGTCAAAAGCCAACAAGCAACCAACAACAACCACAACAAAACCCTATAAAATAACAAACAGAATAAAGGAATAACAATAGCAACACAAAACTCAGCTCATATTTTTTTTTTTTAACCTTCTTCTTCTCATTTTTCTTTCCTAAACTGAAGAGAATCTAGCTTTATCAATTTTCAACACATTCAAATCAAAATCATCTATGGGCACATCAGAGTATCCACCATAGAAATCCCCATCATGACACTTATTACCCGAGAATTCCTCAATCCAATCATAGTGATCAATAGGGTTAGAGTGCAAGCACACCCTTATGCAATTAACCATCCAAATTAATATACACATCTGACAAGGGATAAACAAGCCATGGGAACAAAAACTAGCATATGAGAATAAAAACTTAATACATTCATAATTGTTATGACCCACAGCTTTGCAAGGAGAACAAAAACTAAAAAATCCTTTCAAAATAACCTTTTGAATATAGCATAATTTCTTAGGACCAAGCCAAGCAGAATTAGGATATATCCGATAATTTTCCATTTCCACAAGATTACGAGCGATTGACGACCTATAACCCATAGCAGTGGGGCGGCCAAATAAAGAGCCCAAACCGAAAAGAATGCGAGGAGAAAAGAGATGGGGTGCAGTTTAGGAAACAAAATCCAGATAGGGACGATTGGACATTCTTCCGATAACTCGAGAAATGGCATCCATTTTATCAATTTCATGAAACACCCATAAACAAAATAAGATCTATGTGCAAAATCCTTTCCATAATTAAGATTGTTAGAGAGTTTGATCAAAATGTCGTGTTGATCCAAAAGGGTAACAGGAAACTCATTAAGCAATTTAAGATTGAAAAAAAAAAATTATTTATTGTGTCTAACACAGGGTGACGGAGCTGAAATTTTCCAACCATAGCTAGATCAAAAGGCTTCACGTACAAGGAGAAGAATTTCATCCTCTGAGATCCATAATGTCGTTAAACCCTAATCATAGTAACCTTTACGTCCAAAAAATCCTTCAAAACAACAGAGCCATATAAAGCATCTTTGAAAGATTTTGAGCGATTCTTACTAGCAAAAACACCATGATCACTGTGCTTAAAGGCAATTCACATAGAACCACCACACAAAGCCAAATGAAAAACATTAAAAAGAAGAAGAAGAAGAATAATCACAATGAGAAAAAAAACATAGCAAAACCACTAAAAAAACCCACAAAAAGCGAAATGAAAAGGAGGAGCAAGAGAAGAGGAAAACTCGCCTTGGCACCAGACGCGAACACGGTACTAAATTAGTGAAGAGAAGACACACCACAGTGAAAGAGCCAGCAAGAAAGAAACCGAGCAGACCGAGCTAGCGAATCGAAGGTGACAGGAGGTGGCTAGGGTGATGCCCTAGCAGAGCCCCATCACATCTCATCGAGTTATTTTGTTGTGAGTAACCTAATACATTTAGAATTGTTATGACCCAAAGTTTAGCAATGAGAACAAAAACTAGGAAAGCCTTCCAAAACCACTTTTTGAATATAGCCTAATTTCTCAGGACCAACTAAATTGGCCCCCTAACTTTATCTAAAGGGTCAAAATAGTTATCAACAATAAAAATATTAATTTGTTCCCTTGACTCTTTAAATAAGGGTCAAATTAGTTCTTCTATGGGATCTTTTAGGCCCTTATTTAAAAAATTAAGGGAATAAAATGATTTTAAATAACTGGAAATCATTTTGACTCTTTGTAATAAGTCAAAAACAATTTTGCATGGTCCTTATCTCATAATCAATTTGAGATGAACTTTTGCTCTACAAGTCATTAATTTTAATTATAATTGACATTAAATTAATCCTAAAATTAATTTTAGGATTGAGGATTAATTAACGTTAAATTAAGGTGATAATTTTAATCAATTAAATTAATTATTCATTATGTATTTAACAAACATTAGTAAATTTTTTTATCATCTTATCAAAATAATACATTAATTTATCAGTTTTGTTATTTTGAAATAACTCTAAAATGATCATAAGAATAAAATAAAAGATTTTTAAATTATGATATAACATCCGTAATCTTAAATAATTATAAAATAGTAGTTTTTTCTAATCTCCTAATTATCAGATGGGATTATTTTGTCATTAAAATTATTAAAATAATTCTTAAATTTAGGTTTGTAACTTCTTATAAAAGAGATGTGATAAAGATTATAGCTTATATAACCCTTTTATGTGCATGAAATTGTGTGTTTTGCTTTGAATAAGTACTTCATAATTAATTAAACTAAGTTATGAAATTAATAATTAATTAAATGGGATGGAAGTTATTATAGTAATAGTTTATTACATATGAAGTTTGATTAGTTAAAAATAATGGTTTGAAGTGTTATATATGTGAATCCTTTTAAAAATTATTCTTATTATAATAATTTCTAAGTTTTGATTTTATAAGGCTATTTCAAAGAAAAAGAAAAAGATTAATAGTTTTTATTTTTTATCCAGCATCTTACGCATGGGATTATTTTAAAAGGATGAAATTGATAAATATTTTATCTTCTAATAAATTAAATAATAAAAAATGAGGAAATCATCATTTTTAAGATTGAGCCCTCAATTTCTATTATAAATTAACTAAATTTAAGTTTATTTTTTATCTTTTTAATGGTTAGAGAAGCATATGAGATGTAGATTAGATTAAATATGTATGACTTGCCCTATTGAATAGAATTTCTTTTTTAATCACTTAAGATTGGGATAAGTTTTTTTTTTTTTTTTTTCTTTTTTTATAATTTAATCCACACATGTGATCTAGCTGTTATTATGAGATAATCAATAGTGCTTTTATGAAAAAATTAATATATGCTCTATCCTAGTTGTGTTATTTTCAATCTTTCCATGTTTGGGTTATTTTTGCATTGTTCTAATGAACCAAGCAAGCATCCTATTTCAAAGCTAAGTGTTGATGACCATGTTCCTTCCTTTTGAGATGTGGATTGATAGTTATGATGATGATCCTCTATGTTTATACAATGTTTTGTTATGGGATATAATCACTAGTCTATATGAAAAATTTATGATTTAATCTGAAAGAGGGAGAAATTTCTCGTAAAAGTCGTGAAAGAGGGAGAAATTTCAAGTAGAAGTCGTGAAAGAATCGTGGCTCATTGGTTAAAGGAGAATATTGTTTACTTGAGATTATGAGCTGATGCCACAAACTTTATGATTTATCTCGCAAATCCGAAAAAAAAAATTCTCTTCGAAATTCTAAAATAATAAAGGTCCAACATTAATTATGGATCTATTTTCAAATATGAAAATTTTAAAATAATTAAACTAATTATTCTTTACTATTTTATAAACATTAATAAATTTATTTTATTATCTTATCAAAATAATATAACAATTTATTATTTATTCCTTTTAAAATAGCCCACCCATACAATAAATTTTACAGTAAAAAATATTTATCAAAACTTTTTGGCAACATCTAACATCTTGAATAATTATAAAAATAATAGTTTTTAATCTCTTATCTAATATATGTTATTATTTTATTTTTAAAATTAATTTACATCCAATAAACCATATTACTTTTTATCTCTTAAGAAAATCAAATTTTAAATTACAAATTTATTTTTATTTATAAAAATCTCAAACATTATAATTAAATTTATGTTTGGATAGCATATCTGATAGTTTAATGACATTCCAGCAAGGAAATATAAGGAGCTTTAATTTAAATTTAATGATAGCATGAATTACTTATTTTAAGCTTGAATTAAACTTAAATTTAATTTAATCTTTTTAATAGTTATGCAATCATATGGCATGTATATTACAATAAACATATGTTACTTTTCCATTAAATAAATTTCACTTATAACGTCATAAAAAGTCTTGTATGTTTGATATGTCGTCCTTTAATATCTAAAAAAAACTTAGGAGGTTTGGGAATTTAAACTCTTGTTTATGGGTGTGCGCCTGGGTCATTTTGATTAAAAGTGTATTGTGTTCAATGCATATTTATCTGGTGTAAAATGTCAATCATTCTTTAGAGGTTCGCTCTAGATTTGATAGATTAATTAATAAGTTCTTTTGGGGCTCTTCCTAGATCCAGAAGAAGATTCATTAGAGGACTTGAAAATCTTGTTGTAATAGAGTTCATGAGGGGGGATTTGGTTGTAAATACAATATTGATATGGTTAAAAGCTTCTCTATTATAACCTCTAGTGAAAATTTAGGTTAATTAATTTTTATTGGCCAATTTTGTGAATAAAAAAAAATTGTAAGAATAATCACCTTATTAATTGCTTTTTAAAGAAGGGCCAATCTTCTAGTTGGTTTAGGCTTTCTGAAATCAAATGGCATGGGGAGTTAAATCTTATGTGGAGTCTATGTAATGGCTCTTACTTCTTTTGGAAGGATTATTGGATGGGGAATGATTCCCTTGATGATATTTTTAATACACATTTCTTATCTAATTTGAAAGTCTCTAACTTTATGTTGGAGGGGAGATGGTGCAGTCATATACTTGTTGAGCATATTCCTATAAATATGAAATGTAAGAATCAACCTATTTTCAAATATTCTGCTAATGGGGATTTCAATCTTAAATTGGTTTGGAATTTCTCTTTAGAAACAAAATTGAACCTAATTTAATTTTTTAGAAAATTCAAAATACCTCTACTCTTGCTAATATTTCCTTATTCATGTGGAGGGTTGTCAAAGGTTTTATTCATATTGATGAGTGTCTAAAAAGCAAAGGTTTTTATGTTGCTTTTAAGTGTCAATGTTATTGTTATCTCGAATAGATCAATCATACATTTTTGATTGGGCCTATTGCTTCTAGAGTTCTTGTTGTTTTGGGATGCTTTGGGCTTCCTTTTTTCAATTAAAGATTGATTTTGATAATCATGGCATCATCCCCAAAATTTTTCATTGGAAGAAACCTGATATGAATAAGTTTATGCTGATCATTAATGTTTCTATTATTAGGTATGTTGTTGGTTGTGGTGGTCTTATTAGGGATTGTCAAAGTGCTTTTATTCTTATCTTTATCTCTAATATTCCATATTGTAAAGTTATTGAGGTGGAATTGACTGCTTTATATAATGGCATAAAGATTGTTTGGATAATTAACAGATCCTAAATTTATGGATTAAATCTGATTCTATATTTATGGTTAATTTAATTTTTTTATAAATAATGTCTAAATACTAGCCTCTATTATTTAGTCAAAAAATTATGTCTATACTTGAGCATTTTAAGTATAAAATTGTTAGCTTATATTTGGAAAGAAGTTAATATTGTTGCTAATTGGCTTATCAAAAAAGGTTCTTCTATCTCAAATTTGAAATTCTTTGATAATTATGACAAGCTCCAAGTATTGAGGGGCATGATGAGGCTTGATGTTTTGGCTTACCTTACATCAGGAAAGGTATGTGATTTGATGGTTTAGGGTAAATTGAATTTGAAAAAAGTTTGGGATGCTATTAGATTTAAAGGTGATGTTTCTCAAATTTTTGCTTTTCTTTGGCACAATAATATTCAATAATCTTATTTTATTTTGGAGCAAGAATTACTTCATAGATGTCTATCCATGTGTAGCAACAGAGTCTTATTTATGTATCCATATTATTTAGTATTCTCTGTGTTTAGCTTTTATATAGGCCTTCCAACCATTTAAATAAGATAAAAGGTATTTTTATGATATTTTCTGTTCTTTTAACTATTTGTAAAGATTAGAAAATTTCAGAGCTTTCCTCTTACTTGCTTGCTCACTCACTTTCCTTTCCTTGCACTATCTATCTCCGTAAACTCACAAGTGTGGTCAAAGTGTCGCTCGCTAACAAAATTGAATCTAATAGGAGCCACTTAATTTTAAACAAGCAACTTAAATGAACATAAAACAAATTTACTTAAACTCGGCTTATAATTCGCATGTGACAAGCATGTCATAGGGTATTATCCTACCATGCTTTGTAAAACCTAAGATGATTAATTTATGTTCATATACATGATACTTGATTTTGACTTTATTATTTTAAAATTTGACTATTTTTCAAATTTCTTTATTTCCATTAACAACTTTTTCAAAGTAGCATGCTTCGTTTTTATGCTGTTTGGACTAATACTTTGGTTGGCCATAAATATATCCCTAATTTCTTTGTATTTTTTGGAGACTCTTATTTCTTGGAAAAGAAATAAATACAAGTATTTTTTTCTTGATCATCCAGACTTCCACAAAAGAAGAGTATCGTGTTACGGCCTCTATTACTAGTAGGATAATTTTGTTGTAGTTTTTGTTTGCTAATATATTGTTCTCTCTCATTTCACTCATATATTTTGTAACAATAAAAGCTTTATTTATGTTATTCATAATTTAGCTTATCATAAGAGAACTAAATAGTACAATAATTATAATCAATGTATCATCACTCGACATCACCTTCAATATGACATTCTTAATTCATCATTTGTTTCTTCTTCTCTACATAACATAAACAAAGTCCCACCCATTTTCCCTTTTATTTATTTATTTATTTATTTTGATAGGCAAACTTTCAATGCTTTTAATATATTGCTGCATTATATATTTGTAGAGAGATATTAGAATTATTCACTGTCATATAAATATGAAAACATATGAATAATATTTATTGTAAGAATTTATAACCAATATTAATACAATATATCTTCATTATTAACAATATTTTCTTTTATCACATTTTCTTATTGCTCTATTCTATTTTCAATATATAAGCACTATTGTATCAATAAAGTTTATGCAATTCAAGCTTTAAAAAAATGTCAAGACGTGGGATCGACGATGACAATTGTAGGGATTGGGAAGGGCTAAACCACGATATATTGGCACTCATCTTCAAGAATATCCCATCGGATGAGATGGTACGCACAATATCTTTCGTCTGCAAAAGTTGGCAGGAGGCAGTGGCGGGGCCATGTTGCTGGACAGAGATTAATATTGAAGAATGGTGCCGTCATGTTAACAATCCCGATGTCATCGACACCGTTGTGCGAAAGCTTGTCCGTCGGAGCCGTTACAAGCTCCGGCGACTCTCCGCATACCGCATCCAAAATTGGGGATTCTCGCTCACCGCCTCTTTGTAATATACTTTATAACTTGAAAAAAAAATGAAGATGGTATTGCAACATCCAATAATAAAAATTATTGATTTGATTTTAAGTCTATTTTGAAAATTATTTATATATATTAGTAGTTTTTCATTCTGATATTTTGTAAATGATCACATTTTAGGTGCTATGTTATATATTTTTTAATAATCTTTCTTAAGCTTATGACATTTACTTTTTGTGTATGTGCAGTGGAATTAACCTTAACGTGCTAGAAATTCCAATGAGCGGGGTAAATGATTTAGCTATAAAGAAATATTCTGGATCCCTAACATCTCTTACAACTTTAGACATCAGCTACTGCATCTACATCACCTACAAAGGAATCGAAATATTGGGAAATAATTGCCCGTCTCTTATAAGCCTGAAGAGAGACCTGATTCCAGCTGAGTTCGAATCAACCCAAAATAATGAAGGGGCAGCTAAAGTTAATGAAAGAGAAGCATTAGCTATAGCCAATACGATGTTTGGGCTTGAGCAACTCGAGTTAGCCTTTGGTCGCTTTAGTGACTATGGGTTAGATGCTATTCTTAGCAACTGCAAAGCATTATCTTTTCTCGACCTAAGTGGGTGCCAATACGTGAAGCTTAAGGGTGATGTTGGCTCAAAGTTCTATGCACTCAAATCTTACAAAGAACCTTTTTCGGATTTTTATGAATCTTTTCCTTCGAACGTCAATGATAATGATGATAATGATGATGATGATAATGATGATGATGATGATGATGATAATGATAATAACGAAGAGCATGATTAAATATTTTAAAAGGCAAGTAACCCACGCACCTCTCCTTGTTCTGTTGGTTTGGGGCTTTTGGTACTAATCAAGAGGTCTTGGGTTCATAGCTTATATATATATATATATATATATATATATGTGTGTGTGTGTGTGTGTGTGTGTGTGTGTGTGTGTGTGTGTTTACCTTAATGGCTCAAATGTCCTAAAAAATGAGAAAGTAACCTTAACATCTTGTACTTGAAGCTTAAAAGTTTGGTTATTGTGTTATGGCAATTGCCATTTTATAATTTCAATTCAAAAACTTTCTATCCTAAAGATTTTATGTTTGCCATAGTACTTTTTTTATTATTATTGAGACTTTGATTCTAGTAAACTATATAGGCGTCCACAATCATGCTCCATGCTTCGGTATGTGGATTGTTCTTTATGATTATGATCTTCTATTTTATTGATATATACTGGTCCTCTATTAAATATATATTATTAAATCGCAAAAAGAGTGACAATTCTATTAAAAGTTACAAAATAATAATAGAGCTCCATTTCTAATTGATCTTTACCAAATTTTTATTAAATTAAGGTGATGATTTTAAATTAATTAGTTTTTAAGTAGTTAAGAAATATTTGTAGTTTTTTATCATCTTATCAAAAATTATATATATATATATATATATATATATATATATATATATATATATATATATATATCATATTTTGAAATAATTCTAAAAATTATCATAAGAATGCATTAACAAAATAAAAGATATTTTAAATTTATGATATATAACATCCAATATCTTAAATAATTATTAAATGGTATTTTTTTTAATCTCGTATGTATCAAATGGGATTATTTTGTCATTTAAAATCTTAAAATGATTCTAAAATTTAGGTTTGTAACTTCTTATACAAGATATGTGATTAAGGTTTCATTTGGAATGGTTTTCTTACTGCTTTTTAAAGCAGATTTTATGTACAAAAAATTTAATTTTTTTATTAAAAAATTGTTTTAAGAAGCAGTAAAAAAGTTGCCCTAAGCGTCGTCTCAAGTGATTTTAGGGTTTCCTTCCTCCTGTGATCTTATCGCCTCCGCTTCCTCTCCACCCGATGAAATCTTGTGTTCTACTTACTTTCCCTGTGCTGGTGTTTATCCTTGTCGGTTGGCCCTGTTAGGCTTCGAAGTTATGGTGAGGGCTTCGTCTTCTACGCCTTGGGGGAATGTTGCCTCTCAGGTTCAACATACAAACAAAGGTTTCTTTAACTTGGATTCAGGGGCTCCTTCTCCTCTTCAGTCACATTCTTTTAAGGAAGTTCTCTCTGGTTCTTCGGCAAGTGATACCCTACCCTCTTTAACTCAATTGATGTTTAATGGTGTGCCGGCTATTATGCTTTCGAATGAAGAAGTTCTAAAACTTGCTTCTCATTTTCAATTTACTTTGGTTGGAAATTTTGGCCTGCGATGGCCAAATCTGGATCCGATTAGTGCTTTTTTTGGTAGCCTTAAGTTCTCGGGTTTTTATTCGGTTGGTCTTATGGATTCGAAACATGTTGCGATCTAGCTCTCGAATGATTTAGATTATAGTCATGTGTTTTCTCGTAGATCGTATTTTATTCTTAACTGCCAAATGTATATCTTGAAGTGGACACCTTTCTTTGATTTTAGAGAAGAATCCCCCATTGTGCCGATTTGGATCTCTTTTCCTAACTCATTGTCATGTAGTTTCTGATTGCTTCAAATTGCATCCAGATCTTAAAAAAAATTTCAACAACTCAGTGGGGAAGGTGGTCGCTAATGCTACAGATACTACAAACAAGAATGTTGATGACCAAATTCTTTTGAATCAGGTCGAGACCCAATCCCCAATTGAGAAGGTTGGAAATGAAAATCTTAATGATTCGGGTAATTTGATGGTTTTGGATAATAGCCTAAATCTATCTCCTGAAAGAGTTTCTCCTAATGATAAACGTATTGGGGAAGGTGATAAGCTTCCTATTTTTTTTTGTCTCTATTGATTCTATGCTACAAAATAAAGAGAATCCTTCCCTATTGATTAATGTGGATATTAATGAAAAGGAGATCCCACACACCAAAAGGATTCTACTCGTGGGAGAATAGATTGCAAAGGGTCTGATTGCACCATCCCATAGGACAAAATGGTTGTAGACCTTTACTCTACACAAGAAGATCAATGGAAGAGCAGACAATATTTTATATACTATTAACCATGGAGAATAGCGGCTTTCACCTACATACCTTGATGGGTAATGATATATATAACCTAATCAAAGTCACGAGATTTCCCCCTTTCAGTACATCAGCTCGAATGGGGTTTATTTGATGTGGGGATCAGTTTCCCATGAGCGCAAGCCCCTGTGGTTAATTACATTCTAGGCCTTGACCTAAGAAAACTCTCGATTAATAATGTTGTATTATTCTCTTCTTAATTTAGTGCACAGAGAAAGTTTCTAAGTTCTATTCCGAGGAGGATAAACTCAATTTAAAACTATTTTGAATGAGATGTTATATTATATCATTTAGTTATTTTTGCTTAATATGTATATTTATATCAATTTAATTTTATATTTTAACCCAAATTTAATTTATCAAATTTCTTTAATTTTAAAATAATCAATCGTACATATGTATTTTTAATTTCTAAAAATAATTTATTACAATTATTTAATTTTAAATATATTAGAAAGATATGTATATTTTTTTCTTTTTTATATATATAAAAAACATAATAAAGATAATAATAATAGTAGTAGTAATAATAATAATGATTCCTTTGTGTATGCAGCTTGTACTAGATTGGGTCGGCTTCCTCTCTGTGATCTCTTATCAAATTTTTCTCTTAATTCAAATGGTCCTTGGTGTGTGTGTGGTGATTTTTATATTATTTCTAACGCTAATGAATGAATATGGGGTAACCCCCCTAATATCAATGCTATGGATGACTTCAAATACATGATTTCTAATTGTAACTTATATGATATTGGTTTTACTGGTGGGGTTTTTACTTGGAGTAGAACTTCTATGTGGCAAAGACTTGATAAGATTCTCTTTAATAATGATTGGATAAGAAATTTTCCTATGACTCATGTTCAGCATTTGAGTAAAACTTTATCTGATCATGCTCCTTTACTTATGACCATATATACTAATAAAATTAATGTTACTTCAGCTTTTAGGTTTCAAAACATGTGGCATACTCATTCAAATTTTTAAAATGTGGTTTCTAATAATTAGCACGCAATTATTTCTCCTGATAACAATATTGAGGGCATGTCTCGTCTCTGGGAGAAGTTGAGTAGATTGAAACAAGTCCTTAGATGATGGAAGAAAAATATTTTCAAAAATATTTTTTTTCTACATCAAGGAAGCTGAAGATAAGGTTTTAGAGTTGGATAAGTTATTTTTGAAGAATCCCATAAGTGACAATCTTTCTAATCTTGATAATGCTAAAGTTTACCTTTTCCAATTGCAAAGTCAAGAAGAGATATTCTGGAGACCAAAGGCTTCGACTAAAATGGTTTTGGAGGGGGATAGAAACACTTCCTTTTTTCATTTTGGCAAACAAAAATAGAATCAAGAGTCATATCCACATAATTGTTAATAATCAAGGGTGTGTTTATGATACGGATGAGTTAATTGTTAATTCTGGAGTGGATCATTTTAAAGAGGTTTTTAATAGCATTACTTTGACCTCCCCTATTACTAACCCTAATGTGATTCCTTGCTCTATTGGTGAGGAAGACAATCTTTTACTCAATCAAGCCCCTATGCAGGATGAAATTTGGAACACTGTTAAAGACATGAATGGTGACTCTGATGGGGGTTCGGATGGTTTCACTACTAAATTTTTTATTAAAACTTTGAATATTATTAAGTTAGATGTGGTGGAGGATGTGAAGGATTTTTTTAATGGAAATCATTATCCTAAATTTTTCTCTTCCACTAATATTGTGCTTATTCCCAAAAAAGACTCTACTACCAACTGGAATGATTTTAGACCTATTAGTCTTTGTACTTTCTTTAATATATTTGTGGATAAAATCATTGCTTCTAGGTTAATGTACATCCGTCGAGAATCATCTCTTTCAACCAAACTGGCTTTGTAAAAGGTTGAACATTTTTATAATATTCTTTTGGCCGAAGGGGTGGTTCATGATATTAATGCTAAAGTTATTGGAGGGAATCTCATTTTTAAACTTAATATAACTAAGGCTTATGATAATTTGAACTGACATTTTCTTTACAATGTGCTTTCTTTTTTTGATTTTAGTCAATCCTTCATTATGCTTATTAAGAATAGTATTGAAAATTACTATTTTTTTGTGATCATTAATGGTCATAACCAAGGTTTCTTTAAATCTGAGCATGGGCTAAGACAAGGGGATCCATTATCGCCTTCTCTTTTTATTATTGCTATAGAATACCTCTATAGAGGTCTTGAGGATCTTTATAGAAGATATCCTACTCTCCATTTCCATACTGTTGGTGGCATACCTGTTACGCATCTCAGTTTTGCTGATGACTTTATTATTTTTTTTAATGCTTCTATTTAAAATGTTAGTTCAATTTCTGTCTCAATTTCAAAGTATGAGTGGTTTGTCCATTAACAGGGATAAGAGTAATTTCATTTCTGGCAAGTCGGTGAATCGTAGTAGAATTAGTGCGATTAAAAGAATTTGTGATTTTAATTCTACCTTGCTTCCTTTTAAATACTTAGGCATCCCTCTTTTCAAAGGGAGAAAAAGAAATCACCTATTTGATAATATTTTTACGATGTTCCAAAGGAAACTCCTTAATTGGTCTTCTAATTTTCTTTCTTTTGGGGGTAGGTTGGTTTTGATTGAAAGTGTTTTAAATTCGATTCCAACATTTATCTTTCACACTTTGCAACCTTCCTCCACGATTTGTATTAGAATAGAGAGAATGTTCAATAAATTTTTTGGGGATCTAAAAATAATAAGTCTTATATTAATTGGGGGCTACTTGGAACAAGGTTTGTGGGGTTTTCAATGAGGGTTTTTTGGGTTGCAAGAGTATTCTTGATATTGTGCATGTTTTTTTTTTTCATAAATTAGGGTTTGTCTTTAGAACTAACAATAGCTTATAGGCTCAGTTTATGAATGTTAAATATTGCAAAGGTCTTAATCCTTTAATTTTTCACTATAAATCTTCTTATTCTTCTGTTTGGAAAAGGCTTTGTAATATCAAATGGGAGGCTGAACAACATATTCAATAGGACATTTGGAAAGGTGATGTTTCTTTTTGGCAAGACAATTGGTTGGGTACATTTTCTATTGATAGCTATCTTAATACACATATAATTGTTAATACTAGGGTTCACTTTTTTATTCAGAATGGTGATTGGAATGTTAGTAAACTTTTGACATGATTAATAAAAGTTTTCAAATCCCTTTACAATTACAGTGCAAGGATAAAATTCTTTTTAATTTATCCACTTCTGGTAAATTCAATTTGAAAAAAGTTTGGGATGCTATTAGATTTAATGGGGACGTTTCTCAAATTTTTGCTTTTCTTTGGCACTATAATATTCCATTATCTTATTCTATTTTATAGCTAGAATTACTTCATAGATGTCCATCCATGTGTAGCAATAGAGTCTTATTTATGTATCTGTATTATTTAGTATTCTCTATGTTTAGCTTCTATATAGGCCTTCCAACCATGTAAATAAGATAAAAGATATTTTTATGACATTTTCTTTTCTTTTAACTATTTGTAAAGATTAGTAAATTTCAGAGCTTTCTTCTTACTTGCCCTCTCACTCTCCTTTCCTTGCACTATCTATCTTGGTAAACTCACAAGTAGGATTAGAGTGTTGCCCGCTAACCAAATTAAATCTAATAGGAGCCACTTTTAAACAAGCAATTTAAATGAACATTAAACAAATTTACTTAAAGTAGGCTTATAATTAGCATGCAACAAGCATGTCACAGGGTATTATCATACCATGCTTTGTATAACCTAAGATGATTAAATTTATGTTCATATACATGATACTTGATTTTGACTTTATTACTTTAAAATTTTACTATTTTTCAAATTTCTTTATTTTCATTAACAACTTTTTCAAAATAGCATGCTTCTTTTTATGCTTATTGGACTAATAATTTGGCAGGCCATAAATCTATCACTAATTTCTTTATTTTTTTCTTTATCTTTAAGACTTCCACAAAAGAAGAGTATCGTGTAATGGCCTCCATTACAAGTAAGATAATAGTGTAACAATAAAAGCTTTATTTATGTTATTCATAATTTAGTTTATCATAAGAGAACTAAATAATATGATATTTATTATCGTTTTATCATCACTCATCATCACCTTCAATATGACATTCTTAATTCATCATTTGTTTCTTCTTCTCTACATAACATAAACAAAGTCCCATCCATTTTTCCATTTTTATTTTTTGATAGACAAACTTTCAATTATTTTTATAGCTGCATTATTTATTTGTAGAGAGATATTACAATTATTAGAATTATTCACTACCATATAAATATGAGAACATATGTTTAATATTTATTGTAAGAATTTATAACCAATATTAATACAATATATCTTCATTATTAACAATATTTTCTTTTATCACATTTTCTATTGCTCTATTCTATTTTCTATATATAAGCACTATTGTATCAATAAAGTTTATGCAATTCTAGCTTTAAAAAAAATGTCAAGACGTGGGATCGACGATGACAATTGGAGGGATTGGGAAGGGCTAAACCACGATATATTGGCACTCATCTTCAAGAATATCCCATCAGATGAGATGGCACGCACAATATCGTTCGTCTCCAAAAGTTGGCACGAGGCGGTGGCGGGGCCATGTTGCTGGACAGAGATTAACATTGAAGAATGGTGCCATCATGTTAACCATCCTGATGTCATCGACGCCGTTGTGCGAAAGCTTGTCTGTCGGAGCCGTTACACTCTCCGGCGACTCTCTGCATACCGCATCCAAAATTGGGGATTCTCGCTCACCGCCTCTTTGTAATATACTTTTATAACTTGAAAAAAAAAAGAAGTGAAGATGGTATTGCAACATCCAATAATAAAAATTATTGATTTTATTTTAAGTCTATTTTGAAGTTTATATATATATATATATATATATATATATATATATATATATATATATATATATATATATATATATATATTAGTAGTTTTTCATTCCGATATTTTGTAAATGATCAAATTTTAGGTGCTATGTTATTTTTTTATTAATCTTTCTTAAGCTTATGACATTTACTTTTTGTGTATGTGCAGTGGAATTAACCTTAACGTGCTAGAAATTCCAATGAGCGAGGTAAATGATTTAGTTATAAAGAAATATTCTGGATCCCTAACATCTCTAACAACTTTAGACATTAGCTACTGCAACTACATCACCTACAAAGGAATCGAAATATTGGGAAATAATTGCACGTCTCTTATAAGCCTGAAGAGAAACCTAACTCCTGCTGAGTTCGAATCCACCCAAAATAATGAAGGGGCAGCTAAAGTTAATGAAAGAGAAGCATTAGCTATAGCCAATACGATGTTCGGGCTTGAGCAACTCGAGTTAGCCTTTGGTCGCTTTAGTGACTATGGGTTAGATGCTATTCTTAGCAACTGCAAAGCATTATCTTTTCTCGACTTAAGTGGGTGCCAATACGTGAAGCTTAAGGGTGATGTTGGCTCAAAGTTCTATACACTCAAATCTTACAAAGATCCTTTTTGGGATTTTTATGAATCTTTTCCATTGAACGTCAATGATGACGATGATAATGATGATGATGATGATGATGATGATGATGATGATGATAATGATAATAACGAAGAGTATGATTAAATACTTTAAAAGGCAAGTAACCCTCGTACCTCTCCTTGGTCTGCTAGTTTTGGGCTTTAAGTACTAATCAAGAGGTCTTGGTTTCATAGCTTATATATATAATGTGTGTATGAATTTATCTTAATGGCTCAAATGTCATAAAAAATGGGAAAGTAACCTTAACATCTTGTGCTTGAAGTTTAAAGTTTGGTTTTTGTGTTATGGTAATTGTCATTTTTTAATTTCAATTCAAAAACTTTCGATCCTAAAGATTTTATGTTTGCCATAGCACTTTTTTTATCTAGATATCTTCTAGTTTTTTTTTTTTTTAATTGGCACACTGATTCTTTTTTTTTTTTTTAATTGAGACTTTGATTCTAGTAAACTATATAGGCGTCCATTTTGCGGGAACAAGCAATGATCATGCTCCATGCTTCAGTATGTCGATTGTTCTTTATGATTATGATCTTCTAGTTTATTGATATATATTGGTGCTCTATTAAATATATATTATTAAATCGCAAAAAGAGTGAAAATTCTATTAAAAGTTACAAAATAATACTAGAGCTCCATTTCTAATTGATCTTCACCAATATTTTATTAAATTAAGGTGATGATTTTTAATTAATTAGTTTTTAAGTAGTTAAGAAACATTTGTAATTTTTTTGTCATCTTATCAAAATAATATATTAATTTATCAATTTTCTTATTTTGAAATAATTCTAAAAATTATCATAAGAATAATTAATAAAATAAGATTTTTTAATTAAGATATATAGCATCCAATATCTTAAATAATTATTAAATAAGAATTTGTTTTAATCTCGTATGTAATCAAATGGGGTTATTTTGTTATTTAAAATCTTAAAATGATTCTTAAATTTAGGTTTGTAACTTCTTATACAAGATAGGTGATTAATGTTTCGTTTGGGATGACTTTCTTACTACTTTTTAAAGCAGCTTTTCTGTACAAAAAAAAAACTATTTTTTTTACAAAAAAGCTGCCTTAAGAAGCAGTAAAAAGCCGTCCCAAATGAAGCCTACGATTATAGCCATAAGCATGTAATTTAAATTGTGTGAATTACAAGCAGATAGCCCATATGATCATACATATGAAATTTAAAATTTATTTCTTTTACAAATCAAATTACTTTGTATGCCCATTAACTTAGTATATTAGTCGGGAGCATATATTTTGAATAAGAAGGTCGCTCATTCGAGGCTTTTGTATGTGGTTGTGTGAGTTTGAAATTAAATTTACATTAAAAAAAGAATTCATATGCATACCTAAAATGTTCACATATGCATATAAAACATACAAATATTTAAAGAAATAAAAGGATCACTAATATTAACTTCTCTAAAGTAAAATGCTCCATTTTTATGTATAAATTGTGATGTAATCGGTACATTAGATATGTAAGTACATAAAAATTGGCACAACAAAAAATAGGAAAAATTTTAAGAATAAGTATAATTATAAATTATATTAATAGTTTAAGCATGTTTAAAAAAATTTAAATATAGGTAAAATTGCCTGTTTAAAAGGCGACTTATGCTGACTAGGATTAGTTGAGTCAGGTAGCCGTTATGCTGAGTAGACAAATAAATGCTAGATATTAATAAGTTGCCCCTCATTATTAAAAAAATTAATGAGTAGTGTTTAAAAGTTTAAAAAAAAATTCTACAAGTGGTGCAAGAATAACATGTAAATCAAATTTTTTCTGACTATAAGATTTGATATTATATTTAACTATTCAAAGATATAAGATTTAAAACTCATTAAATAATTATTATTTTTTAAAAAATAGATTTTATAATAAAAATATTGGCGCCACAAATGTATGTATTAGTTATATATACTAAAACTAATGTAAATAATGATTAGTATTGAATAGGTATGATTAGAGTTAATGAGTGTTTCATTATAAATATATATAAAAAAAAGTTTTAAATAGACTCACGTGCATTTTACTAGTCAAGTAAAAAAGATTCATAAATAAAATGGTAATATAATTTAAATAATCCATAGCATAAGCATAATGAAATACATGATTGCATGAACTAGTGTCGCCTACGTGGCCTTTGTGGCAATGCATCAGTGCCTGGAGTGTTATGTTGTGAAGGTCGTCATGGCCTTTGATGTAACATGTGTTGTTCCTCCATAGCGACTTCTTCCTCAGCTATGTCATCTGTATGAAGGGAGCTTGGTACAAAATCTAAGGTGAGGTATGCATCCAAATCTGCTGGCACCTGGTTAGTGAAGATGTCCCCATTGGGCCCTTGATCAGGATAAGAGGAGGGTCCAGCATATCCACTGTAATGCTGAGGAGCATCATGGGTCCTAGAAAATAGTGTATCATGCTCACTTCTATCATCAAAGTATCCTTGATCTTGAATATACAACTGCCTGCGCAAACCACGGCAAAGCTCTGCCACTGTGTTTATGTCTCTCTATTGTTGTGTATCATTTGTACCATTGAAGTGTTGTCGCAAAGCATGTTCAGTACCCAGAAACAAATCCCTCTGAATTAACAAAAAAAATTATTATTATTTCACAAAAAAAAATTATCTAAGGAATTTATAGTATGTTCAATTTGAACCTACCAGAAGGTTCTTAGAGGGATAGGATATGCCATTGTGGGAGGCTCAACAAGTGCCTTCAACATGTATAGTGTTGCCCATGACTTGTACCACTGTATGTAGTGATGAATCGAGTATTTTTGTGCTAGTCAAGGAGGTCCCCTGTAACTTTATATCCACGCCTGCTCTCCCATATGGCAATGTGTGCTTGGTGGTATAACATCCAGTCCATGCCTAGTTTCCCACGACAATCTACCCTTTTGAAGCTTGGTTCCATTGGTTGGATGTTAGTGGTGGGGCACAATCTAAACTGTCTTAGTACTCTATCTAGGAAGTACCACTGAACCCTCTTCCAACTAATCAAAGGCATTCGTGTAGTCCAAATGTCCTCCCCTGACAGATAAATCTATGTAACCTGAGCATGAATATCATGCATATATTACTGCCAAATTACCTGAAGATTCAATAATAACTTATATGAATTGAAAATAACAAGTTAATTTTTCATTTCAAAACTTTAGGAAGATACCTGACTATCAAGCAAACCATCGAGCTCATCTCTATAGCTAATGATATTTCCAATGGGCACCTCTCTTAGTCGATACTCATTTCACCTATTACATTTATATTGTAAATAAATAAGATTTCATTTCATGTAGTATTAAAAAAATTTAATTAAATTAGATTATTTCATACCTGAATTCAACACTAAGACCATGGAGTTCTACTGGAAAGGGAACATGAATCTGTGGTCATCCTACATACAGATGCTCCCAAACCCAGATTTGTAACAAATGAATGCATCCAGCTATGTTGGACCTATTAGGCCGTGTTGCTTCTCCCAACTCCCTATACAAATGGGCTAAAATTTCTCCTCCAAGAGAGTATGTACTGAAACTTGCCAAATTCTCCATAATAGTAAGGTATTGTAAATGTTCTCTAAACCTGAAGTTTCCAGGAGAAGGTGATAGCCCAATATGAACAATATGTAAGCCCGAACATACCTCCAAAAATCCATATCATTCAGGTACAAGTAGGAGTCACGCCAAAACATCCATTGCAACCATCTAAGGGGAATACAAGTTTGTGCATGTGCCTGTCTCATACAAAACCTTAATGTGATGCGATGATCAAATGGGTCACGGTATAAAACATCTGGCAGTGGATGACTCCCAAGGAGGTCATCACAGTAGTCTGGCCAGCTAAGCCAACATCTTCCAACTCCAACAACAACATGACCTACCAAAGCTGGACCATCTATATGGACACACAAAATCATAGCAGCATGACCTTGTAACATAAATTGCATATCACTCTTTCTTGTGACGCACATTCCTTCAAATAAGTCTTTAGGAATCGAGAATTCTTCCTCCATTATCACCGCATCATAAACATCATCAAAGTCAACTTCCTGATCCCATTGTTGTGTAGTCCTACAAGTTTCGACGTAGTTATTATTTGCTACCATTGTATCCTCACTGTCTACTGATCTAGAACAATAATCTTGGATGACATTTCTAATCTCCTCATTATCAATTTCAACTCCATCATTAACCACTAGTAAAAAATCAGCACCATCATCATCAGAGCACTCCTCACTATAGCCACTACTCATAGTCTCATAATCGCAATGATATGAAGGGAATGATTTTGTAGACAGTATTGGAGGTTCCTGCGTCTGTTGGTTCTCTGTATCACTAAATTGAAAATATTATTTATCATTTATTAATCAATAATACAAATTTCTACATAACTATTAATGATATGTGATATATAGAACTCACTAATGAAGGGCTTCTTCCACTGCTTTTACCCTTGAAGGACAAGTGACCACATCAACCCTTTCAAATTGGGTTGAAGTTGCATATCTTTGTGAATTTGGAGGCTCATTATTATCTTTAGTCACATTAATCTCTTGGACATCAACGTACATGATGAGAAATTCTATTTCAACCTGACATAATAGAACTTCACAAACATCATCTTCAACATGTGAAGCGACAAACTCATTTCCCACAAACACTCAACAAACTAAGTTCAAAGAAAACTTTGTAGGAACATACTTAAGTACTCTAAGTATCCTTAACTTAAGCTGCTCTAAGTTTATATTTCTCGGCACATGTAAGGGACGATTCCTACCCCAAAAATAACTTTGTGCGAATTTGTCATCCACTTGTAACTCACCTCCATACAGTAGAATGAATGCGTTGCACCATGTCCACTCATTACTGAACTAGTACGTTCCACTAAAAAAGATGAACAAATAACAAACTCTTAACATACGTTTATTTTAATTTATATTATATTTTAAATCCTAAACATAAGTTATAAAAATTATAACTAATATTAACATGAGAAAATCATAATGAAATGCTACATTAATTCAATATAGGAAAAATTTAAGAATATAGATATAATTATAAATAATCTAATGTTTAAGCTGTTTTAAAAAAATTAATATGATGGGGATATGGACAAATTGCCTATTTAAAAAGGCAATATGCAGACTAGGATAGTTGAGTCAGGGACACATAGAGGGTAAAGTTAAGTGCGGCGAGACACACATAGTGTGTGTGGGGCTGTCTGGGGTGAGAGTGCGAGGAGAGAGCGCGAGAAGTGCTAGAGTATTAATAAGGGGGGGGGGGTAGGTTGGCCCGCGGGAGGACGAGGGGTGGATGAGAGGGAGCGGGGTGTGGGGGGGTGGGGGGGGGGGGGGGGGGGGGGGGGGGACAGCGAGAGAGTGATAGAGTGAGGGTGTATTGGTGGGTAGAGTGCAGTAGAGGAGATATGGTGGATAGAGGGGAGGAAAGTCTCATAGGTGACTGACGCGAGGGGAGTTGGGAAGGGTGGTGAGAGGGATGGAGGTAGGAGTGGGGTAAGGATGATATTTTTTAGTATTAGTGGAGGTGGGGGGAGGGGATGGACTGGAGGGTGAGAGTTGTGTAGTGTGTATGTATTTGTGTGTTGTTTTGTTTTAGATTGTTTGTTGGGAGGAGGGGGAGTGGTGGGGTGGGGGTGGGGGGGGGTAGGATAGAAGAGTGGGGGGGAGTGTGTTGTGGGTGATATGTCTTCTGATGAGTGGTGGGTGGAGGGAGGGGGACGGGGG
Source organism: Dendrobium nobile (assembly GCA_022539455.1). Taxonomy (NCBI): domain Eukaryota; kingdom Viridiplantae; phylum Streptophyta; class Magnoliopsida; order Asparagales; family Orchidaceae; genus Dendrobium; species Dendrobium nobile. The sequence goes on along the minus strand of CM039728.1, from coordinate 38,241,062 downwards.
GAGCGTGGTGTTTGGTGAGGGTTTGGGGGGGTTAGTGGGGTGGTGGGGTGGGTGTGGGGGGCAGGGAGAGGAGGAGAGTGATTGGTTTGGTTGTGGGTTGGGTGAGGTGGGGTAGGGGGTGGTTGTGGGGGTGAGAGAGGAGAGGGTGAGGTGGTGTGTTTTGGTGGTGTATGGTTTTTTTTTTTTTTTTTTTTGGTTTTTTTTTATATAGGATTTTTAATAGTAATGTAATAAAATTATTTTTTTATATATGGTAATATAATTTAAATATCCATAGCATAAGCATAATGAAATACATGATTGCATGAACTAGTGTCGCCTACGTGGCCTTTGTGGCAATGCATCAGTGCCTGGAGGTGTTATGTTGTGAAGGTCTTCATGGCCTTTGATGTAACATGTGTTGTTCCTCCATAGCGACTTCTTCTCAGCTATGTCATCTGTATGAAGGAGCTTGGTACAAAATCTAAGGTGAGGTATGCATCCAAAACTGCTGGCACCTGGTTAGTGAAGATGTCCCCATTGGGCCCTTGATCAGGATAAGAGGAGGGTCCAGCATATCCACTGTAATGCTGAGGAGCAATGGGTCCTAGAAATGTTGTATCATGCTCACTTCTATCATCAAAGTATCCTTGATCTTGATATACAACTGCCTGCGCAAACCACGGCAAAGCTCGCCACTGTGTTTATGTCTCTCTATTGTTGTGTATCAATTAAATCGCAAAAAGAGTGACAATTCTATTAAAAGTTACAAAATAATAGTAGAGCTCCATTTCTAATTGATCTTCACCAAATTTTTTATTAAATTAAGGTGATGTTTTTTAATTAAATAGTTTCTAAGTAGTTAAGAAACATTTGTAATTTTTAATCATTTTATCAAAAATAAAATATTTATTTATTTATTTTCATATTTTGAAATAATTCTAAAAACTATCATAAGAATACATTAATAAAATAAAAGATTTTTTAAAATTATGATATATAAAATCCAATATCTTAAATATTTATTAAATAGTAATTTTTTTTAATCTCGTATGTATCAAATGGGATTATTTCGTCATTGAAAATCTTAAAATGATTCTTTAATTTAGGTTTGTAACTTCTTATACAAGATAGGTGATTAAGGTTTCGTTTGTGATGGCTTTCTTATTGCTTTTCAAAACAACTTTTTTGTACAAAAAAATTATTTTCTTACAAAAAAACTGCTTTAAAAAGCAGTAAAAAAGCCGTCCCAAACAAAGCCAAAGATTATATCCATAAGCATGTAATTTAAATTTTGTGCGAATTACAAGCAGATAGCCCATATGATCATACATATGAAATTTAAAATTTATTTATTTTGCAAATAAAATTGCTTTTTATGCCCAATATCTTAGTATATTAGTTGGGAGTATATATTTTGAATCAGAAGATCTAATTTGAGGTTTTTGTATGTGAATGTGTGAGTTTGTCATTAAATTTACGTTAAAAATATATATATATGCATACCTAAAATGTTAACATATGCATATATAACATACAAATATTTAAAACAAATAAAAGGATAACTAATATTAACTTCTCTAAAGTAAAATGTTCCTTTTTTATGTATAAATTGTGATGTGATCAGCAATGTTTTAAGCATTAGATATGTAAGCACATAAAAATTGGCACAACAACAAAAATAGCCATATATTGTGTAAGTGTAGTGGGAATCACTCAATGTGATGCAGATTCTAATTAGAATAATAAATCATTTTGCATTCCATATTTTCTATCTTAAAAAATCTGTGTTGTCGTCTTTTCTCTCAATTTTGAAATAGATATTTCTCCAAACTTTTGAACATTTTTATCCTTGAAGAAAAATTCTTTATTTAAGAATTAATTAGAAAAGAATAACAAAATAATATGATTATTCAAGTTTTCTATTTTATCATCATGACCAGGGTTTGGAACCAGTTGACTTATACAGGATCAATAGAGTTTCAAGCATTTGCTCCTAATGTTACTCATACAAAAATGTGGAGATGGTATTACAGCATTAGTCCTATAAGAAAGTAACTCATTCAATATAACAGTAACATGCAACAATAACATGCACCAAGCGATTATCCAACTCAGTGAGGTTACATGAATCTTTCTACTCTATTGTGTCCTATTAAGAGTCAAAATTATTATTATTATTATAGTAGTTTTAAGATTACACTTTGTATTAATTATTTAAAAAACAAAAAGATTAGTGGTGTTTTTTATTCTTTCATCAATTTTATGGGACTAAATTAATAAATCATTTCTCTTCTTAATAAAGAAATAAAAAAAATGCGAAATCATGTCTTAGATCATGCTCTTAACTTATATTGAGCTATAGTTAAATTTAAATTTTATATTTGTAATAGTTAGAAAAGCATATGATATGTGGATTATAGTAAATATATGATAGTTATACTTTAGAATAAAATTCTCTTTCATTAAAATGAATAGAAGGTTAAAAAAAATAGAATAGTTAATTACAATTTTAATATCACTTTTAAAATTTTTTTTTTAAAAAAAAAAACTCAATCTTTTAGTCATACATAGTGGCTCTCTTTTAAAGGCTTTTTAGAATGACTTCTTGTAATGATTAAATAACTTCAGTATAAATCACATACAAGTTTATTATTAAACAATAATCCTATGAGATTTTTTTATCACAATTTATTAAACATTTAGATTTTTCTTTTATTATAGGATGTATAAACATCTTAATCTAAGAATTAAAAGGTGATTTTCTTTTATTAAAGTTCTTTATTAAAAATTTATACGGAATTTCTTTATAGGATTTTCTTTTTTTCTTTTGTTGTTATTGCTCATGCTATTTGTGTTTAGACAAGTGGGATTTTGTACATAAGCACTATGGTCATAAATTAATTTAAATAAGAGCTCTACACTATGATACATAGTAAAGACAACTCACAAATATCATAAATTGCTCTTTTATTGCTAAGAATTTTGGCATTAACTTGGATATGGATTATTTGAAGGATATCCCTAGATGTATTTATTGGACCAGGCCTCCCACCAATTTTTTGAAGTTGAATGTGGATTGTATTAAGAGGAATTCTATTGTTACATGTGCCGGTGTGCTTAGGGATCATCAGGGTAACTATATTTTCGGTTTTGTGGGTCCTGCTAATATTGCGGATAGGAATTTTGCCACCACCTATGCTATCTTCTATGGTTTAAATATTTGTCATAAGCTAAATTGTTTTAATGTGGTGGTTGAGGTGGCCTCTCACTTTGATTTTAAGTCTCTGGATTTTAGGGAAGACAAAATCTATTATTCTTCCCTCTTTTATCTTAGGCGTGATATTAGGAATTTAAGAAAGAACTTAAACTGTTCCTTTTCAACTATTGATGCTAATGGGAATGTTGTTGCTCATGTTTTGGCTATGTTGGGTGCTGATTTTGATAGTATGACTGATATCTCTATTTTTAATCTACCCGGTTATGTCAAGGGTCTCTTAAGATTGGATCAAACTAATGTTCCTTATGTTAATTCTTAGTTTACTGTTGGTTGGTTTTCAGGGTAGCTTGTTTTGATTTTATCCCTGTGATTGCTGGTTTTGTTTTGTTCAGTTTCTTATTTTCCTTCTTTCATATTTTTATGTTCTCTTCTTCAATGGCTGGGGTTGCTATAGCTGGGTGTTGCTGTAGTTGTGTTTGAGGATTCTTATGAGGCGTGTTTTGTTATCTGGTGGCTGAGTAACCTGCAGATGGATGTTATGTTTCCTGCTATTTTTGTGATTGAGGACCAAATTATAGCTTCTGTTTTGGTCTTTTTATCTCTTTACTGTTATCATATTATTTGTGGTTGGGGGTTTTTGTGGCTCGGTAAGGCTGGGGGTGGTCTTTTTGGGTTTTATGATTATGGCGTTTTTGGTTTATACTGTATTTTCTTGGGTGTGGTGGCTGGCACTGCTCTGTCCTGGCTAGTCTATGGGGTTGGGTTATCATGGTGGATCCTTGGAATTTCTATTTTGGTGTGTTGGTGTTGTTATTATGTTTAATTGCTACATGCAATTTATTCTTGTTGGGAGAAGGTTTTTCATGGTTTCTGTTACAGTTCTTTGGGGGTTTCTTTGTGGGAACCTGTTAGACTATTTGATTGGTTGGTTGAACCCCACGTATGTCATCCTTTTGAGGTCGTCTTACTATTCCTATAAAAATTTTATCGTTCATATCCTTGGGCTTACAATTTATTTATTTTTTGCTGTTATAGAGTCTGTTTTTGTGTTTACTGTTGTTCTTGCAGTTTTTGTACAATTCTTGAGGATGATAGGATTTTTGCTGGGGAGCTGATCGTGCAAGTTTGATTTACTTTTCCTCCTTTTTTTTGGGTGTGCTTGTTCTCAAGCACCGTAGAATGTACCTAAGTGTTCTTGTACTTTTGAGTAGTAAGGACATTGTGCTCGTAGGTTTTTTGTTTTTTTTCTTTTTGTAGCTCTTTTGAGCATTAGAGAGCGCGATGACCTTTTAAGGACTTTGTACTATTTTCCTATAATTAACGTGTAGGCCCCATCGTGGGTTTCCCTTAAAAAACAAAAATAAAAAAAAACTCACAAATATCAATCGAGCTTACCTCGAAGAAACTTGACCAAGAGGTGTAGCCATCGAAGACGTGCCTCGTTTAGAGGGGGACCTACCCAAACAATATTTATTAAGGGTAGACACTCGCCTCAAAGAAGCCCAACAAAGTAAACACATCTCTGACAAGTTTGACTTGCCCACAAGAACTCTCCTAAAAGAATAACTTGCCCCAATCAAGGCAACTTGTCCCTCAAAGGACTTGTCATCCAAACTACAGAAGATGCATACCTACCAACCTCACAGTAATGGCCTTATCAGTCACACCAAGCCCTAGCTCAAAAGAACTCATTCATGACACTATCTAGGGACACTCGCCAATAGCACTTGGCTAGGGTAAGCACTTACTTAAGGTAATTGCCACAGCACTCGCCCAAGGCACTCACCTCCATAAGCACATATTAGACGGAGCTAGAATTACTAATTCATAGATGTCCATCCATGTGTAGCAACAGAGTCTTGTTTTTTTATCTGTTTAGCTTCTATATAGGTCTTCCAACCATGAAAATAAGATAAAAGATGTTTTTATGATATTTTCTTTTCTTTTAACTATTTGTAAAGATTAGTAAATTTTAGAGCTTTCTTCTTACTTGCCTGCTCACTCTCCTTTCCTTGCACTATCCATCTCGATAAACTCACAAGTAGGGTCAAAGGTTCACCCGCTAACAAGATTGAATCTAATAGGAGCCACTTTTCAACAAGCAATTTAAATGAACATAAAACAAATTTACTTAAACTAGGTTTATAATTAGCATGCTACAAGCATGTCACAGGGTATTATCATACCATGCTTTGTATAACCTAAGATGATTAAATTAATGTTCATATACATGATACTTGATTTTGACTTTATTATTTTAAAATTTTACTATTTTTTAAATTTCTTTATTTCCATTAACAACTTTTTCAAAGTAGCATGCTTCTTTTTATGCTGTTTGGACAAATACTTTGGTTGGCCATAAATCTATCCCTAATATCTTTGTATTTTTTGGAGACTCTTATTCTTAGAAAAGAAATAAATACAAGCACTTTTTTATTGATCTTCCAGACTTCCACAAAATAAGAGTATCGTATTACGGCCTCTATTACTAGTAAGGTAATTTGTTATAGTTATTGTTTGCTAATATATTGTTCTCTCTCATTTCACTCATATATTTTGTAACAATAAAAGCTTTATTTATGTTATTAATAATTTAGTTTATCATAATAGAACTAAATTGTATGATATTTATTATCAATTTATCATTACTCGTCATCACCTTCAATATGAGATTCTTAATTCATCATTTGTTTCTTCTTGTCTACATAACATAAACAAAGTCCCTCCCATTTTCCCATTTTTATATTTTGATAGGCAAACTTTCAATGCTTTTAATAGCTGTATTATATATTTTTTGAGATATATTAGAATTATTAGAATTATTCACTATCATATAAATATGAGAACATATGTATAATATTTATTATAAGAATTTATAACCAATATTATTACAATATATCTTCATTATTAACAATATTTTATTTTATCACGTTTTCTTATTGCTCTATTATATTTTCTATATATAAGCACTATTGTATCAATAAAGTTTATGCAATTCTAGCTTTTAAAAAAATGTCGAGACGTGGGATCAACGATGACAATTGGAGCAATTGGGAAAGGCTAAACCACGATATATTGGCACTCATCTTCAAGAAGATCCCATCGGATTTGATGGCACGCACAATATCTTTCGTCTGCAAAAGTTGGCAGGAGGCGGTGGTGGGGCCATGTTGCTGGACAGAGATTAACATTGAAGAATGGTGCCGGAGGGTTAACCATCCCGATGTCATCGACGCCGTTGTGGGAAAGCTTGTCTGTCGGAGCTGTTACACGCTCCGGTGACTCTCCGCATACCGCATCCAAAATTGGGGATTCTCGCTCACTGCCTCTTTGTAATATACTTTTATAACTTGAAAAAAAAAAGTGAAGATGGTATTGCAACATCCAATAATAAAAATTATCGATTAGATTTTAAGACTATTTTGAAAATCATTTATATATATTAGTAGTTTTTCATTCATATATTTTGTAAATGATCAAATTTTAGGTGTTATGTTATTTTTTAATAATCTTTCTTAAGCTTATGGCATTTACTTTTTGTGTATGTGCAGTGGAACTAACCTTAACATGCTAGAAATTCCAATGAGCGGTTAAATGATTCAGCTTTAAAGAAATATTCTAGATCCCTAACATCTCTAACAACTTTAGACATCAGCTACTACAACTACATCACCTATAAAGGAATCGAAATATTGGGAAATAATTGCACGTCTCTTATAAGCCTGAAAAGAAACCTGACTCCTGCTAAGTTTGAATCAACCCAAAATAATGAAGGGGCAGCTCAAGTTAATGAAAGAGAAGCATTAGCTATAGCCAATACGATGTTCGGGCTTGAGCAACTCGAGTTAGCCTATGATCACTTTAGTGACTATGGGTTAGATGCTATTCTTAGCAACTGCAAAGCATTATCTTTTCTCGACCTAAGTGGGTGCCAATACGTGAAGCTTAAGGGTTATGTTGGCTCAAAGTTCTATGCACTAAAATCTTACAAAGATCCTTTTTGGGATTTTTATGAATTTTTTCCATCGAACGTCAATGATGACGATGATAGTGATGATGATGATGATGATGATGATGATGATGATGATAATGATGATGATAATAACGAAGAGCATGTTTAAATACTGGTTTGGGGCTTTAGCTACCAATCAAGAGGTCTTGGGTTCGTAGCTTATATATATGATGTGTGTGTGAGTTTACCTTAATGGCTCAAATGTCCTAAAAAATGGGAAAGTAACCTTAACATCTTGTGCTTGAAGCTTAAAATTTTGGTTATTGTGTTATGGTAATTCCCATTTTATAATTTCAATTCAAAAACTTTCTATCCTAAAGATTTTATGTTTTCCATATTACTTTTTTTTATCTAGATCTCTTCTTTTTTATTATTATTATTATTGAGACTTTGATTCTAGTTAACTATATTGGCATCCACAATCATGCTCCATGCTTCGGTATGTGGATTGTTCTTTATGATTATATCATCTATTTTATTGATATATATTGGTACTCTATTAAATATATATTATTCAATCGCAAAAAAGAATGACAATCGTTTAAAAGTTACAAAATAATAATAGAGCTCCATTTCTAATGGATCTTCACCAAATTTTTTATTAAATTAAGGTGATGATTTTAAATTAATTAGTTTTTAAGTAGTTAAGAAACATTTGTAGTTTTTATCATCTTATTAAAAATAACATTAATATTAATTTATTTATTTTTCATATTTTGAATTAATTCTAAAAATTATCATAAGAATACATTAATAAAATAAAAGATATTTTAAAGTTTTGATATATAGCATCCAATATCTTAAATAATTATTAAATAGTATTTTTTTTTAACTCGTGTGTATCAAATGGGATTATTTTGTCAATTAAAATCTTAAAAAGATTCTTTAATTTTGGTTTGTAACTTCTTATACAAGATATGTGATTAAGGTTTCATTTGGAATGGCTTTCTTACTGTTTTTTAAAGCATATTTTATGTACAAAAATTTTAATTTTTTATTAAAAAATTACTTTAAGAAGCAGTAAAAAAGTCACCCTAAGCGCCGTCTCGGACGATTTTAGGGTTTCCTTCCTCCTCCTGTGATCTTTTCGCCTCCGCGTCCTCTCCGTCAATGAAATCTTGTGTTCTACTTACTTTCCCTGCGCTGGTGTTTATCCTTGTCGGTTGACCCTGTTAGGGCTTTGAAGTTATGGCAGGGGCTCGTCCTCTACGCCTTGGGGGAATGTTGCCTCTCAGGTTCAAGATAAAAACAAATGTTTCTTTAACTTGGATTCAGGGCCACCTTCTCCTCCTCAGTCGCATTCTTTTAAGGAAGTTATCTCTGGTTCTTCGGCAGGTGATACACTACCCTCTTTAACTCAATCAATGTTTAATGGTGTGTCGGCTATTATGCTTTCAGATGAAGAAGTTCTAAAACTTGCTTCTCCTTTTCAATATTCTCTGGTTGGAAAATTTAGGCTACGACGGCCAATCTGGATTCGATTCGTGCTATTTTTGGTAGCCTTAAGCTCTCGTGTTTTTATTCGGTTGGTCTTATGGATTCAAAATATGTTGCGATCCAGCTCTCAAATGATTTAGATTACAGTCATGTGTTTTCCCATAGATTGTATTTTATACTTAACTGCCAAATGCGTATCTTGAGTGGACGCCTTTCTTTGATGTTAGAGAAGAATCCCCCATTGTACCGATTTGGATCTCTTTTCCTTACCTTAGACTTCATTTTTCAATGCTAAAGTTTTACATGCACTTGGATCTATTTTCGGCCACCCCTTGCAAACTGATCAGTCTACTGCATCTAAAAATCGTTCGTCTGTGGCTAGGGTTTTAGTTGAAGTTGATATCACTAAAAAACATGCAAAGGAAGTTTGGGTCGGCTCTAAAACTTTTGGTTACTTACAAAAAGTGGAGTTTCAAAAAGTTCCTGATTTTTGTAATCATTATAAAACTCATGGTCATGAGGTTTCTGATTGCTTCAAAATGCATCCAGATCTTAAAAAAAAAATTCAACAACTCGGTGGGGAAGGTGGTCGCTAATGCTACAGATACTACAAACGAGAATGTTAATGACCAGATTCTTTTGAATTAGGTCGAGACCGAATCCCCTATTAAGCATGTTGGAAATGAAAATCTTAATGATTAAGATAATTTGATGGTTTTGGATAATAGTTTTAATATATCTCCTGAAAGAGTTTCTTCTAATAATAAATGTATTCAGGAAGGTTATAAGCTTCCTTTTTTTGTCTCTATTGATTCTATACTACAAAATAAAGAGAATCATTCTCTATTGATTAATGTGGATATGAATGAAAAGGAGATGTGGGTCTCCGAAAGGATTCTACTCATGGGAGAATAGTATGCAATGGGTACGATCGCACCAACCCATAGGACAAAATGGTCGTAGACCTTTACACTCTACACAAGCAGATTAATGGGAGAGCAGATGAGATTATATATACGATTAACCATGGAGGATAGCGGCTTTCACCTACACAACTCTATGGGCATTAATATATATAACCTAATCAAAGTTACGAGATTTCCCCTATTCAATACATTAGCTCGAATGGGATTTATTTGATGTGGGGATCGATTTTTCACGGGCGAAAGCTCCCGTGGTTAATTACATCCTAGGTCTTGACCTAAGAAAACTCTTCATTAAGGATGTTATATTATTCTCTTCTTAATTTAGTGCATAGAGAAAGTTCCTAAGTTCTATTCTGAGGAGGATAAACTTAATTTAAAACTATTTTGAATGAGATGTTATATTATATCATTTAGTTATTTTTGTTCAATATGTATATTTATATATATTTAATTTTTTTTATTTTAACCCAAATTTAATTTATCAATTTTCTTAAATTTTAAAATAATCAATTGTATGTATGTATTTTTAATTTCTAAATATAGGTTAATACAATTATTTAATTTTAAATTAATTAGAAAGATATGTATATTTTTATATTTAAAAATATAATAATGATAATAATAATAGTAGTAGTAAAAGTAATAATAATAAAAATAAAATAATGATAATAATCTCAATTCATCTCATATCGGCACATGTCAAATGATGCCTGACTCGATTACGAATGGGCTATTTGAAAGATCTCGACGATTCGGACGCGCTCATGCAATTCATTTCACAAAACAAGATTTCGATCTAAAGATATTATGCACGAAACAAACATGCACGATAAATGATCAAATGCGTGAAATCACATCGAATCGTCATTGACCCGACCACATGCATTTTAAAATATGATAAGAGAACGACATGTGATCAAAAGGAGTAAGTTCCTAAGGCCGAGGTAACATACGCAAGGTGACCCTTCATCAACACAGCGGTGCAACATACAAGCAAATGAATCGACATACAAAATATGAAAGTGACAAGATTGTGCAAGTGACCGATGCCAAAAGGGAGGTCAACATGAGAATGTGGAGGAATGTGAAGAAGGGGAATTTATCCCTAGAAATATTTATGGCCCTATTTATGTGGTTCATGTTAGTAATAATGATAAAGGGGGATCGTCTTCTTCTGATCTCTTTGATAGTGGCTCTAAAACTATTGATGAGGAAGGAACCTTTAAGGTAAATAAGAAGAAAAAGAAAAATGGTAAAGCTCATGTACCTGATACATCTCGTTCTACTAGTGCTCAAACTTTTACTAAAAGTTCTAATGATTAAAGCCCTTATTTGGAATGTAAGAGGTATTGGGGGTCTGATTATAGGACCTGTGTTAGAAATTTATGTCTTGTGCACAACAATCAACTATTGGTTTTACTTGAACCTTTTATTTCTACTGATAAAATTGCTATCAATGCTTCTCGTTTGGGTTTTAATATGATGTTCGCTAATTGTTCTAATAAAATTTGGATTTTGTGGAAGAGCCATTTCTACATCAATATTATTTTTGATTTTGCTCAAGTTGTTCATGTGCAAATTTCTTATTCCAATCTTAATTATAATGCTTACTTTGTGTATGCTGCTTGTACTAGATTGGGTTGGCTTCCTCTCTAGGATCTCTTATTAGATTTTGCTCTTAATTCAAATGGTCCTTAGTGTGTGGGTGATGATTTTTATATTATTTCTAATGCTAATGAAAGAATAGGGGGTGACCCCTCTAATATCAATGTTGTGGATGACTTCAATTACATTATTTCTAATTGTAACTTATATGATATTGTTTTTATTGGTGGGGCTTTTACTTGGAGTAGAACTTCTATGTGGCAAAGACTTGATAAGATTCTCTTTAATACTAATTGGATAAGACATTTTCGTATGACTCATGTTCAGCATTTGAGTAGAACTTTATCTGATCATGCTCATTTACGTATGACATATATGCTAATAAAATTAATGTTACTTTGACTTTTAGGTTTCAAAACATGTGGCTCACTCATTCAAATTTTTTAAATGTGGTTTCTAATAATTGGCATGCCATTATTTCTCTTGATAACAATATTATGGGCATGTCTCGTCTCTAGGCCAAGTTGAGTAGATTGAAACAAATCCTTAGATGGTGGAACAAAAATGTTTTCAAAAATTTTTTCTAACATTAAGGAAGCTGAAGATAAGATTTTAGAGTTGGATAAGTTGTTTTTGGAGAATCCCATAAGTGACAATCTTTCCAATCTTGATAATGCTAAAGTTTACCTTTTCCAATTAAAAAATCAAGAAGAGATCTTCTGGAGACAGAAGGCTTCAGCTAAAATGATTTTGGAGGGGGATAGGAACACTTACTTTTTTCATGCTTTGACCAATAAAAATAGAATCAAAAGTCATATCCATAGAATTGTTAATAATCAAGGGTGTGTTTATGATACGGATGAGTTAATTGTTAATTATGGAGTGGATCATTTTAAAGAGGTTTTTAATAGCATTACTTTAACCTCCCCTATTATCAACCCTAATGTGATTCCTTGCTCTATTGGTGAGGAAGGCAATCTTTTACTCACTCAAGCCCCTACGGAGGATAAAATTTGGAACACTATTAAAGACATGAATGGTGACTCTATTGCTGGTCCGGATGGTTTCACTACTAAATTTTTTATTAAAACTTAGGATATTATTAAGTTAAATGTGGTGGAGGCTGTGAAGGATTTTTTTAATGAAAATCCTTATTCTAAACTTTTCTCTTTCACTAATATTGTGCTTATTCCCAAAAAAAGACTACTACCAACTGGAATGATTTTAGACATATTAGTCTTTGTACTTTCTTTAATAAACTTGTGGCTAAAATCATTGCTTCTAGGTTAATGTACATTCGTCGAGAATCATCTCTTTCAACTAAACTGCTTTGTGAAAGGTAAGAGCATTTTTTATAATATTCTTCTGGCCTAAGAGATGGTTCATGATATTAATGCTAAAGTTACTGGAGGGAATCTCATTTTTAAACTTGATATTACTAAGGCTTATGATAATTTGAACTAGCATTTTCTTTACAATGTGCTTTCCCTTTTTAGTTTTAGTCAATCCTTCATTATGCTTATTAAGAATAGTATTGAAAATTACTATTTTTCTGTGATCATTAATGGTCATAACCATGGTTTCTTTAAATTCGAGCATGGGCTAAGAAAAGCGGATCCATTATCACCTTCTCTTTTTTATTATTGCTATGAAACACCTCTCTAGAGGTCTTGAGGATCTTTATAGAAGATATCCTACTCTCCATTTCCATACTGTTGGTGGCATACCTATTACGCATCTCAGTTTTACTGATGACTTTATTATTTTCTTGAATGCTTCTATTTAAAATGTTAGTTCAATTTCTAATTCAATTTCAAAGTATGAGTGGTTTGTTCATTAACAGGGATAAGAGTAATTTTGTTTCTGGCAAGTCGGTGAATCGTAGTAGAATTAGTGCGATTAAAAGAATTTGTGATTTTAATTCTACCTTGCTTCCTGTTAAATATTTAGGCACCCCTCTTTTCAAAGGGAGAAAAAGAAATCACCTGTTTGATAATATTTTTACGATGTTCCAAAGGAAACTCCTTAATTGTTTTTCTAATTTTCTTTCTTTTGGCGGTAGGTTGGTTTTGATTGAAAGTGTTTTAAATTCGATTCCAACAGTTATCTTTCACACTTTGCAACCTTCCTCCACGATTTGTATTAGAATGGAGAGAATGCTCAATAAATTTTTCTGGGATCTAAAAATAATAAGTCTTGTATTAATTGGGGCTACTTGGAATAAGGTTTGTGGGGTTTTCAATGAGGGTTTTTTGGGTTGCAAGAGTATTCTTGATACTGTGCATGTTATTTTTTCATAAATTTTGGTTTGTCTTTAGAACTAACAACAGCTTATAGGCTCAGTTTATGAATGTTAAATATTGCAAAGGTCTTAATCCTTTAATTTTTCACTATAAATCTTCTTATTCTTCTGTTTGGAAAAGGCTTCGCAATATCAAATGGGAGGCTAAACAATATATTCAATGGGGCCTTGGGAAAGGTGATGTTTCTTTTCGGCAAGACAACTTGTTGGGAACATTTTCTATTGATAGCTATCTTAATACCTATATTATTGTTAATACTAAGGTTCACTCTTTTATTCAAAATGATGATTGAAATGTTAGTAAACTTTTGGCGGTTGTCCGGTATGACATGATTAATAAAATTTTGCAAATCCCTTTACAATTAAAGTGCAAGGATAAAATTCTTTTTAATTTATCCTCTTCTTGTAAATTCAATTTGAAAAAAGTTTGGGATGCTATTAGATTTAAAGGTGATGTTTCTCAAAAAAAAAATTTCTTTGCCACAATAATATTCCATTATCTTATTCTATTTTGGTTCTAGAATTAGTTCATAGATTTCCATCAATGTGTAGCAACAGAGTCTTATTTAAGTATCTGTAGTATTTAGTATTCTCTGTTTAGCTTCTATATAGGCCTTCCAACCATGTAAATAAGATCAAAGGTATTTTTATTATATTTTCTTTTCTTTTAACTATTTGTAAAGATTAGTAAATTTCAAAGCTTTCTTCTTACTTGCCCGCTCACTCTCCTTTCCTTGCACTATCTATCTTGGTAAACTCACAAGTACGGTCAAAGTGTCACCCGCTAACAAAATTGAATCTAATAGGAGCCACTTAATTTTAAACAAGCAATTTAAATGAACATAAAACAAATTTACTTAAACTAGGTTTATAATTAGCATGCTACAAGCATGTCACAGGGTATTATCATACCATGCTTTGTATAATCTAAGATGATTAAATTTATGTTCATATACATGATATCTTTATTTCAAATATCTTTATTTCCATTAACAACATTTTCAAAGTAGCATGCTTCTTTTTATGCTGTTTGGACTAATACTTTGGTTGGCCATAAATCTATCCCTAATTTCTTTGTATTTTTTGGAGACTCTTATTTCTTGGAAAAGAAATAAATACAAGTATTTTTTTTCTTGATCTTCCAGGCTTCCACAAAAGAAGAGTATCATGTTACGGCTTCTATTACTAGTAAGATAATTTTGTTGTAGTTTTTGTTTGCTAATATATTATTCTCTCTCATTCACTCATATATATATTGTAACAATAAAAGCTTTATTTATGTTATTCATAATTTAGTTTATCATAAGAGAAATAAATAGTATGATATTTATTATCAATTTATCATCATTCGTCATCACCTTCAATATGGCATTCTTAATTCATCATTTGTTTCTTCTTTTCTACATAACATAAACAAAGTCCCACCCTTTTTCCCATTTTTATTTTTTGGTAGGCAAACTTTCAATGCTTTTAATACCTGCATTATTGATTTGTAGAGAGACATTAGAATTATTCACTGTCATATAAATATGAGAACATATGTATAATATTTATTGTAAGAATTTATAACCAATATTATTACAATATATCTTCATAACTAACAATATTTTATTTTATCACATTTTCTTATTGCTCTATTATATTTTCTATATATAAGCACTATTGTATCAATAAAGTTTATGCAATTCTAGATTTTAAAAAAATGTCGAGACGTGGGATCAACGATGACAATTGGAGGGATTGGGAAAGGCTAAACCACGATATATTGGCACTCATCTTCAAGAAGATGCCATCGGATGAGATGGCACGCACAATACCTTTCGTCTGCAAAAGTTGGCAGGAGGCGGTGGCGAGGCCATGTTGCTGGACAGAGATTAACATTGAAGAATGGTGCCGACGTGTTAACCATCCCGATTTCATCGACACCGTTGTGATAAAGCTTCTCCGTCAGAGTCGTTACATGCTCCGGCGACTCTCCGCATACCGCATCCAAAATTGGGGATTCTGGCTCACCGCCTCTTTGTAATATACTTTTATAACTTGAAAAAAAAAAGTGAAGATGGTTTTGCAACATCCAATAATAAAAATTATTGATTTGATTTTAAGTCTATTTTGAAAATTATTTATATATATTAGTAGTTTTTCATTCTGATATTTTGTAAATGATCAAATTGTAGGTGGTATGTTTTTTTTTAATAATCTTTCTTAAGCTTATGACATTTACTTTTTGTGTATGTGCAGTGCAACTAACCTTAACGTGCTAGAAATTCCAATGAGTGAGGTAAATGATTCAGCTATAAAGAATTATTCTGGATCGCTAACATCTCTAACAACTTTAGACATCAGCTACTGCAACTACATC
Source organism: Dendrobium nobile (assembly GCA_022539455.1). Classification (NCBI taxonomy): domain Eukaryota; kingdom Viridiplantae; phylum Streptophyta; class Magnoliopsida; order Asparagales; family Orchidaceae; genus Dendrobium; species Dendrobium nobile. Next base: position 38,225,219 of record CM039728.1, on the reverse strand, counting down.
ACCTACAAAGGAATCGAAATATTGGGAAATAATTGCACGTCTCTTATAAGCCTGAAGAGAAACCTGACTCCTGCTGAGTTCGAATCAACCCAAAATAATGAAGGGGCAGCTAATGTTAATGAAAAAGAAGCATTAGCTATAGCCAATACGATGTTCGGGCTTGAGCAACTCGAGTTAGCCAATGGTCTCTTTAGTGACTATGGGTTAGATGCTATTCTTAGCAACTGCAAAGCATTATCTTTTCTCGACCTAAGTGGGTGCCAGAACGTGAAGCTTAAGGGTGATGTTGGCTCAAAGTTCTATGCACTCAAATCTTACAAAGATCCTTTTTTGGATTTTTATGAATCTTTTCCATCGAACGTCAATGATGACGATGATAATGATGATGATGATGATAATGATAATGATGATGATGATGATAATGATAATGATGATGATAACTAAGAGCATGATTAAATACTTTAAAAGGCAAGTAACCCTCACACCTCTACTTGTTCTGTTGGTTTGCGGCTTTTGGTACTGATCAAGAGGTCTTGGGTTTGTAACTTATATATATGATGTGTGTATGAGTTTATCTTAATGGCTCAAATGTCCTAAAAAATGGGAAAGTAACCTTAACATCTTGTGCTTGAAGTTTAAAGTTTGGTTTTTGCGCTATGGTAATTGTCATTTTGTAATTTCAATTCAAAAACTTTTGATCCTAAAGATTATGTTTACCATAGTACTTTTTTAATCTAGATCTCTTCTAGTTTTTTTTTTTTTTTTAATTATTGTTGATACTTTGATTCTAGTAAACTATATAGGCGTCCACAATCATGCTCCATGCTTCGGTATGTGGATTGTTCTTTATGATTATTATCTTCTATTTTATTGATATATATTGGTACTCTATTAAATATATATTATTAAATCGCAAAAAGAGTGACAATTCTATTCAAAGTTACAAAATAATAATAGAGCTCCATTTCTAATTGATCTTCACCAAATTTTTTATTAAATTAAGGTCATGATTTTAAATTAATTAGTTTTTAAGTAGTTAAGAAACATTTGTAGTTTTTTATCATCTTATCAAAAATAATATATTTATTAATTTATTTATTTTTCATATTTTGAAATAATTCTAAAAATTATCATAAGAATAAATTCATAAAATAAAAGATATTTCAAAGTTATGATATATAACATCCAATATCTTAAATAATTATTAAATAGTATTTTTTTTAATCTCGTATGTATCAAATGGGATTATTTTGTCAATTAAAATCTTAAATGATTCTTAAATTTAGGTTTCTAACTTCTTATACAAGATATGTGATCAAGGTTTCATTTGGAATGGCTTTCTTACTGCTTTTTAAAGTAGATTTTGTGTACATAAAATTTAATTTGTTATTAAAAAAATTGCTTTAAGAAGCAGTAAAAAAGTCGCCCTAAGCACCGTCTCGAACGATTTTAGGGTTTCCTTCCTCCTCCTGTGATCTTTTCGCCTCCGCGTCCTCTCCGCCGGTGAAATATTGTGTTCTACTTACTTTCCCTGCGCTGGTGTTTATCCTTGTCTGTTGGCCCTGTTAGGGCTTCGAAGTTAAGGCGGGGGCTTCATCCTCTACGCCTTGGGGGAATGTTGCCTCTCAGGTTAAAGATACAAACAAAGGTTTCTTTAACTTGGATTCGAGGGCTCCTTCTCCTCCTCAGTCGCGTTCTTTTAAGGAAGTTCTCTCTGGTTCTTCGGCAGGTGATACCCTACCCTCTTTTACTCAATCGACGTTTAATGGTGTGCCGGCTGTTGTACTTTTGGATGAAGAAATTCTAAAACTTGCTTCTCCTTTTCAATTTACTCTGATTGGAAAATTTGGGCTGTCACGGCCAAATCTGGATTCGATTCATGCTTTTTTCGGTAGCCTTAAGCTCTCGGGTTTTTATTCGGTTGGTCTTATTGATTTGAAACATTTTGTGATCCAGCTCTCGAATGATTTAGATTATAGTCATGTGTTTTCCCGTAGATCGTATTTTATTCTTAACTACCAAATGCGTATCTTGATGTGGATGTCTTTCTTTGATGTTAGAGAAGAATTATCACGACCCGATCCGGGACGGATCCCGCTCGCACCGGGCCGCGACACGGAAACGAAACGGACGGACTGACCAGGATCTGGTTATGGAATTTGGTTCTGAACTGAATCTTCCAAATTATTTCAACTCAAACAAACACACAAACACAGAATCACAGAGCTACTATAAATCACCAAACACAGCGGAACAAAACATCTATAGTTTCCTTTTCCTCAAAACAATCATCTACAGATACAGTACATGGCTTTTGAACAGAAAAAAAGACAGAACAGAAAAGCCATGACTGTACAAAAATCAAAAGGTACAAAACAATACATATACTGATCAGACTCTGAATCTAATCCTGGACTTCCTTCCCTTTCCCAGAACCTGAAAACCACCAGAAAACAAGAGTGAGCTCAACAGCTCAGCAAAGCAACAAACCTCCAATCAAAACTCTCAGAATCCAAAACCAAACTCATCAGACAGAAATCCGTACCGAAATCAGAACAGAATCGGACAGATATCCAAATCGGAACTTATCAGAACGAAATGGAACAAATCAGAACAGAATCAAATCAGAACTTATACGGACATATATCACATCAGAATCATAATGTACATATCAGATCACATCAGAGTACAAATCAGAACGGATTAAATCAACAGAGTCGGAATCGTACAGGAATAAGAAATTCAAATCATATCAGAACAGAACGAAACGGAACAGACATCAAATTAACAGAATTGTACGGAAACAGAAGCCGTATCAAATCAGAAACAGAACAGATCAGACATATCACGTCAACAAAATTAGAAATCAGAATTTCAGATCATATCGTATCAGAATCATAATTGCTTACAGAACAGATACAGAAAGCAGAATCAGATTAACTCAGATATCAGATAATATTTCATAGCTAAAACTAAACTAAACAGAAATTCTCTGAGTAATTAATAACTAAGTGTGCTCACGGCACCAGAACAACAGAATTCCTCGAATCCGAAACAGAACAGATATTTCTCCAACTTGAGCTCAACTAAGATTTCCCCAGACACTAACTGAATCTCATAGGATCCAGGCCCCTTATAACTCCCTTTTTATAGCACATACAGATAACATTTCAATTCAGAAGAAATCCGGGCAAATCAGAAATCAGACAAAAATCGGGCAGCACAACGGCAGTATACGGAATTTACACAAAATTTCCTGCAAATCAAAATTCACCGAATTCGCACAGAATGTAAATAATCACATTTCAGAACATTTATTCTACTGCACAGATAATTTTCAATTTCACAGAAAAATGCAGTCGACTAAAAATATCGCCGAATCAAAAATACCCAGACAAAAATCTTCGGAAAATAACCAAAATGTGCGCACCCGGCACGTCAACAACATACAGAAAGTTACGAGATAAAAACTGAACCAATCAAAAGATACGGACGAAAATCACTAACGGAAACGAAATCCGGACAGAAAATACCGCCAAACACGACGGTTCTGAAAATTGAGAAAGGCGGAATGTGCCTTACCTTGCGTACAGCAATATCTCGAACAGCCTCTTCGGACGAAAACAGCTCCGCGTCGTCCGAAAATCAACTTTTCTCCAAAAGTCCACGACTTTCTCTCTCCTCAGATAAAAATCTGATATTTTATTTTTTCCCTCTCTTCAAAACGACTGAAATCAGCTTTATAATACTCAGATCGGCCTGGCCGATCGCCAGATCGTCCCAGGACGATCAGACCAATTTGGATCGTCCTGGACGGTTCCCAGAACTATTTTCAGGCCGATATTTTCTACAGTGCCGATCGGCCTGGACGATGTCCTCAATCGGCCTGGACGATGTGTACAGAAAATCACCTGGAGCAAATCTGGGCAAATTCTGGAGCAGATTCTCAACTGATCGTCCCAGGACGATCCAGATCGTCCTGGACGATCCTGGAGCAGATTTTGATATTACAATCTCCCCAACTTCAGAAAAATGTCATCCTCGACATTATCCAATCCAAACTCAGTCAGAACAAGTATGGGTACGACCGTCTCATGTCAGACTCCTTCTCCCAAGTCGCTTCCCGCGCAGTTCGGTGCTTCCACTAGACTTTAACCATCGGAATCTCTTTATTTCAAAGCTTTCGGACGTCGTACGCCAAAATTAACTCTGGCTCTTCCTTGTACGCCAGATTCTCCTGAATTTCCACCTCATCAGCTGATATCTTCTTCCCAGAGTCTGAAATCCACTTCCTCGGAGTGGATACGTGAAACACGTTATGCACGTCCGACATCGAATCAGAAAGCAACAGTCGGTAAGCAGATTTTCCAATCCTTTCCAAAATTTCAAACGGTCCAACATACCTTGGACTAAGCTTGCTCACCTGATCAAATCTGCTCACACCCTTCATCGGACTGACTTTGACATACACAAAGTCACCAACTTGAAACTCAACAAACCTGTGCTTCTGATTATAATACTTCTGCTGTCGATCCTGAGCCGCTTTCAATCTTTCTTTTATCAAACTGATCTTCTTAACAGTTTCTTCTAAGAAAGTGGCACCCAGTTCCTGTCTATCTCCAATCTCAGTCAAAGTCAAAGGAGTACGGCACTTCCTGCCATATAGAGCTTCGTACGGTGCCATACCAATACTGGACTGAAAACTGTTGTTATAAGCAAACTCAATCAGCAGAATATGATCCTCCCAGCTTCCGCCAAAGTCCAAAACACAAAGTCTCAGCAGATCTTCCAGCACCTGAATGGTCCTCTCAGACTGTCCATCGGTCTGAGGATGAAAGGCTGTACTGAAATGCAGTTTCGTACCCAAGCCTTGCTGAATGCCTTTCCAAAGTCTGGAAGTAAAACGTCCATCTCGATCAGAAACAATCACTCGAGGCACACCGTGCAATCTGACTATTTCCTTCAAATATATCTGTGCCAAACGATCCACCGGATCGATCTGTCTGATCGGAAGAAAATGGGCGGACTTCGTCAATCGATTTACAACCACCCAAATGGCATCGTGCCCTTGTCTAGATCGAGGAAAACCCATCGCAAAGTCCATCGTTACCTCCTCCCACTTCCACTCAGGGATAGGCAACGACTGCAACAGTCCACCTGGTCGCTGATGCTCTGCCTTCACCAACTGACAGGCTTCGCATCTCGACACAAATTCTGTCACATCCTTCTTCATTCCAGGCCACCAGAACAAAAGCTTCATATCAGCATACATCTTACCACTGCCTGGATGAACAGTGTAGCCTGAATGATGAGATTCATACAGAATCTCCTGCCTCAAATCCCCAAACACAGGTACCCACAACCTGTTCTTACAGAAAATAACACCAGAATCAGAAATTCGAAGTTCAGGAGTCTTACCGGATCCAATCTGAGCATTTAACTTCGAATAATCAGAATCTGACTTATGGGCTTCCTGAATCCGTGCTTCCAAAGAAGACTGAATGTTCATCTGAGCCAAATCCAAATCACTGGAGGAAATCACCTCCAACTGCAATCGCTCCATGTCACGAATCAGGAAATCATCAAAAGTAAGCTGCAAACCTGATAAGCCAGAAGATTTCCTGCTCAGAGCGTCCGCTACCACATTAGCCTTCCCAGGCTGATACTGAATAGTCAAATCATAGTCCTTGATCAACTCGAGCCATCTTCTCTGTCTCAAATTCAGATCCTTCTGAGTGAAAATATACTTCAGGCTCTTATGATCAGTGAAAATCTCACATCTAACGCCATACAGGTAATGACGCCAAATCTTCAAAGCAAAGACAACAGCAGCTAACTCCAAATCATGCGTCGGATAATTCTTCTCATGTGGTTTCAACTGTCTAGAAGCATAAGCAATTACCCTTCCATTTTGCATCAGCACACAACCCAAACCTTTCAGTGAAGCATCACTGAACACCTGAAAACCTTCCGTACCTGACGGAAGTGCTAACACTGGAGCTGAAGTCAAACAATCCTTCAATCTCTGAAAACTAGCTTCACACTCCGGTGTCCAAACAAAAGGTACTGACTTCTGAGTCAGTCTCATCAGAGGCGTCGAAATCTGTGAAAATCCTTTCACAAATTTCCTATAATACCCGGCCATGCCCAAGAAACTACGTACCTCAAATACCGTAGTCGGCCTTGGCCAATCAGCAACCGTCTGAATCTTTTGGGGATCTACAGAAATACCTTCTCCGCTCACCACATGCCCCAGAAAAGAAATGCTCTTCAGCCAGAATTCACACTTGGAGAACTTGGCATACAACTGATGCTGCCTCAGAGTCTCCAACACAATCCTCAAGTGTCTGGCATGATCATCCTCAGAAGCAGAATATACCAGAATATCATCGATGAAGACGATCACAAACTGATCCAAAAACTCCCTGAATACTCGGTTCATCAGATCCATGAAAATAGCAGGCGCATTGGTTACCCCAAAAGGCATAACCAAAAACTCATAGTGCCCGTACCGAGTACTGAAAGCAGTCTTCACCACATCCGCTTCCTTCACTTTCACCTGATAATATCCGGATCGCAAATCAATCTTCGAAAATACTGAAGATCCGGAAAGCTGGTCAAACAAGTCGTCAATTCGAGACAAAGGATAATTGTTCTTGATCGTGACCTTATTCAAATCTCTGTAATCCACACACATACGGAGTGTCCCGTCCTTCTTCTTCACAAACAAAACAGGTGCTCCCCAGGGCGAAACACTAGGACGGACAAAACCTCTGTCAACCAACTCCTGAAGCTGAACTTTCAACTCAGAAAGTTCTTTCGGTGCCATCCTGTACGGAGCTTTTGATATAGGAGCGGTACCCAGAAAAACATCGATAGAGAACTCCACATTTCTATCCGGAGGTAAACCAACCAACTCCTAAGGAAAAACATCAGCAAACTCCCGTACCACTGGGATCTCAGAAACAGAACCAACCTCCAGGTTCAGATCCCGCACCGAAGCCAAAAAGACTGGGCATCCCTTCTTCCACATTCTGCTCACCTCCAACGCAGAAATCAGACTGGAGAGAATACCTCGTAATCCCTGAAATACAACTCTCTCTCCAGCCACAAGCAAACTCACTTGCTTCTTCAGACAGTCAATCTGAGCCTCATACCGACTCAGCCAATCCATGCCCAAAATCACATTATACGAAGAAATCGGCAACAAAATCAGACTAGATTTTCACTTCTTGCCAGCAATGTCAATCTCACACAAATAAAATTTGCGGGCAATCAAATTACTTTCAACCGGTAAAATCACGGAAAGAGAAACCGGCAAAGAAAACGAATCCAAATGCAAAAGCTCAAAACAGCGCTCAGACAGAAAAGAGTGACTAGCTCCAGAGTCAAACAAAACACGACAGGGTTGATCAGAAATGTAAATCGTACCTGTCACAACATCTGGAGCATCACGAGCCTCCTGCTGACTCAGGCTGTAAACTCATGGCTGAACTGGAGCAGGAGCTGAAGCAACAGAACTACTCTGCTCCCTCTGAACAGTAGGTGGTCTCCGTGGTCCAGAACTAGTACCACCACCTCTCCCAGAAAATCCCTCAGGGCGAGGAGGAACAGTCATCGGTCTTCCTGCTGCAGAACCGGCAGGTCTAACAGAGCCCTCAGGTCGAAACTCAGAACGTCGATCAGATCCAGCCTGTGGACACTCTGCAATCCTATGTCCAGGCTGACCACATCTGAAACACAGACCAGCCATCCTGTAACACTGGCCATGGTGTCGCCGTCCACAACTCTGGCACACAGGTGCCCCACTGACAGATCCAGAACTCGTCGTACTGGTAGCAGTACCAGACGACCCTCCACTCTTCCTGAAATCAACAGATCCAGAACCAGTCACAAATCTCCTCTTTCCAGAGGAACCACTGCCAGAAGCCTCACCTCCAAATCTCTTCCTACTCGCAGTCCACCGCTGCTGAGTAGCCATCAGATCATTCTCAATCAGACGAGCTCGCTCCACAAGCTCAGAGAAATCAGAAATGTGAAAAGGTACCAGGGGCTGTCTCAAACTATCTCGCAATACCCTCAAAAATCTGTAGCACCTCTCAGCAGAAGTACTAACCAACTACGGAGCATACCTGGCTAAGGCAGTAAACTCAGCCTCGTACTGCATCACCGTCTTGCTCCCCTGAACAAGTTTCAGAAAACTCTCCTGCATCTACTGTCGTGCAGAAGGGGGAACAAACCAATCTCGAAATACCTCAGTGAACTCTTCCCAGGTAATCAAAGAGTTCAGCCTACCCTGAAATCTGGCTGCCTGCTGGCCTTCCCACTAGTGCTCAGCCTCTCCGTCCAACAGAAAAACAGCCAACGGAACCTTCCTGTCTGACGGACACTGCATTCCGTCGAAGGTCTTTTCCAATCTCCTCAGCCACTCTTCGGCTGCTATGGGCTCAACAGCGCCCTCAAATCTCGGAGGTTTCAACCTCAAAAACATCTGCAAATGTCTATCAATATCATCTGATCTGACAGTAACAGCTCTGCTCTGAGTCTCGCTCATCATCTGAGCAACAAGCGTAGCAAACTGAGACAACGTATCTGCACCGGCCACAAGGGCTGTACTCCCCACTGGTGCTGCCTGACTGGCACTCTGCCCGTCTGTCATGTCTGGGTCTGGCTGATCCATACAGAAAATCCAAAATCCGGAAAACTATCACAAAAACAACACAAAATCAACACAATAAAAAGCCAAACGACCCAAAACTACCCCCAGACAGACTCACTGATCACTTCCTATAGCTCTGTCTTACAATCCAACCAATTTCCAAAACCAGTGCTCTGATACCACTAAAGCTTGTCACGACCCGACCCGATCCGGGACGGATCCCGCTCGCACCGGGCCGCGACACGGAAACGAAACGGACGGACTGACCAGGATCTGGTTATGGAATTTGGTTCTGAACTGAATCTTCCAAATTATTTCAACTCAAACAAACACACAAACACAGAATCACAGAGCTACTATAAATCACCAAACACAATGGAACAAAACATCTATAGTTTCCTTTTTCTCAAAACAATCATCTACAGATACAATACATGGCTTTTGAACAGAAAGAAAGACAGAACAGAAAAGCCATGACTGTACAAAAATCAAAAGGTACAAAACAATACCTATACTGATCAGACTCTGAATCTAATCCTGGACTTCCTTCTCTTTCCCAGAACTTGAAAACCACCAGAAAACAAGAGTGAGCTCAACAGCTCAGCAAAGCAACAAACCTCCAATCAAAACTCTCAGAATCCAAAACCAAACTCATCAGACAGAAATCCGTACCGAAATCAGAACAGAATCGGACAGATATCCAAATCGGAACTTATCAGAACGAAACAGAACAAATCAGAACAGAATCAAATCAGAACTTATACGGACATATATCACATCAGAATCATAATCGTACAGATCAGATCACATCAGAGTACAAATCAGAACGGATTAAATCAACAGAGTCAGAATCGTACAGGAATAAGAAATTCAAATCATATCAGAACAGAACGAAACGGAACAGACATCAAATTAACAGAATTGTACGGAAACAGAAGCCGTATCAAATCAGAAACAGAACAGATCAGACATATCACGTCAACAAAATTAGAAATCAGAATTTTAGATCATATCGTATCAGAATCATAATTGCTTAAAGAACAGATACGGAAAGCAGAATCAGATTAACTCAGATATCAGATAATATTTCATAGCTAAAACTAAACTAAACAGAATCACTACGGATTCTGACCCTTATATCTCCCATGTGCTCACGGCACCAGAAATTCTCTGAGTAATTAATAACTAAGTGTGCTCACGGCACCAGAACAACAGAATTCCTCGGATCCGGAACAGAACAGATATTTCTCCAACTTGAGCTCAACTAAGATTTCCCCAGACACTAACTGAATCTCATAGGATCCAGGCCCCTTATAACTCTCTTTTTATAGCACATACAGATAACATTTCAATTCAGAAGAAATCCGGGCAAATTAGAAATCAGATAAAAATCGGGCAGCACAACGGTAGTATACGGAATTTACACAAAATTTCCTGCAAATCAAAATTCACCGAATTCGCACAGAATTTAAATAATCACATTTCAGAACATTTATTCTACTGCACAGATAATTTTCAATTTCACAGAAAAATGCAGTCGACTAAAAATACCGTCGAATCAAAAATACCCGGACAAAAATCTTCGGAAAATAACCAAAATGTGCGCACCCGGCACGTCAACAACATACAGAAAGTTACGCGGTAAAAACTGAACCAATCAAAAGATACGGACGAAAATCACTAACGGAAACGAAATCCGGACAGAAAATACCGTCAAACACGACGGTTTTAAAAATTGAGAAAGGCGGAATGTGCCTTACCTTGCGTACAGCAATATCTCGAACAGCCTCTTCGGACGAAAACAGCTCCGCGTCGTCCGAAAATCAACTTTTCTCCAAAAGTCCACGACTTTCTCTCTCCTCAGATAAAAATCTGATATTTTATTTTTTTTCTCTCTCTTCAAAACGACTGAAATCAGCTTTATAATACTCAGATCGGCCTGGCCGATCGCCAGATCGTCCCAGGACGATCAGACCAATTTGGATCGTCCTGGACGGTTCCCAGAACTATTTTCAGGCCGATATTTTCTATAGTGCCGATCGGCCTGGACGATGTCCTCAATCGGCCTGGACGATGTGTACAGAAAATCACCTGGAGCAAATCTGGGCAAATTCTGGAGCAGATTCTCAACTGATCGTTCCAGGACGATCCAGATCGTCCTGGACGATCCTGGAGCAAATTTTGATATTACAAGAATCCCCCATTGCGCCGATTTAGATCTCTTTTCCTAACCTTAGACTTCATTTTTTCAATGCTAAAGTTTTACTTGCACTTGGATTTATTTTCGGCAGCCCCTTGCAAACTGATCAGGCTACTAGATCTAGAACCCGTCCGTCTATGGCTAGGGTTTTAGTTGAAGTTGATATCACTAAGATACATTCTAAGTTTGGGTCAGCTCTAAAACTTTTGGTTACTTACAAAAAGTGGAGTTTGAAAAAGTTCCTGATTTTTGTAATCATTGTAAAATTCATGGTCATGCGGTTTTTGATTGCTTCAAATTGCATCCGGATCTTAAAAAAAATTTCAACAACTCGGTGGGGAAGGTGGTCGCTAATGCTACAGATACTACAAACGAGAATGTTGATGACCATATTCTTTTGAATTAGGTCGAGACCCAATCCTCTATTGAGAAGGTTGGAAATGAAAATCTTCATGATTCGGATAATATGATGGTTTTGAATAATAGTCTTAATTTATCTCATGAAAGAGTTTCTCCTAATGATAAACATATTGATGAAGGTGATAAGCTTCCTAATTTTTTTTCTTTATTGATTCCATGCTACAAAATAAAGAGAATCCTTCTCTATTGATTAATGTGGATATTAATGAAAAGGAGATGTGGGTCTCCGAAAGGATTCTACTCGTGGGAGAATAGAATGCAAAGGGTACGATCGCACCATCCCATAAGACAAAACGGTCGTAGTCCTTTACACTGTACACAAGCAGATCAATCGGAGAGCATACGAGATTATATCTACGATTAATCATAGAGGATAACAGCTTTAACCTACACACCTTGATAAGTAATAATATATATAACATAATCAAAGTCACAAGATTTCCCCCATTAGATACATCAGCTCAAATGGGGTTTATTTGATGTGGGGATCAGTTTCCCACGGGCGCAAGCCCCCATGGTTAATTACATCCTAGGCATTAACCTAAGAAAACTCTCAATTAAGGATGTTGTATTATTCCCTTCTTAATTTAGTGCACAAAGAAAGTTCCTAAATTCTATTCTGAGGAGGATAAACTCAATTTAAACTATTTTGAATGAGATGTTATATTTTATTATTTAGTTATTTTTGTTTAATATATATATTTATATCTATTTTATTTTCTATTTTAACCGGAATTTAATTTATCAAATTTCTTTAATTTTAAAATAATCAATCGTATGTATGTATTTTTAATTTCTAAATATAATTTATTACAATTATTTAATTTTAAATTAATTAAAAAGATATGTATTATATAATATATATATATATATATATATATATATATATATATATATATATATATATATATATATATATATATATATATATATAACATAATAATGATAATAATAGTAGTAGTAGTAATACTAATAATAATAATAATAATAATAATAAAATAATGATAATAATCTCAATTCATCTCATATCGACACACGGCAAACGATGCCTGACTAGATTACGAATGGGCTCATTTGAAAGATCTCGGCGATACGGACATGCTTGCGCAATCCGTTTCACAAAACAAGATTTCAATCAAAAGATATTGTGCACGAAACAAACATGCGCGATAAATGATCAAATGTGTGAAATCACATCGAATCGTCATCGACCCGACCACATGCATTTTAAAACATGATAAGAGAACAGCATGTGATCAAAAGGAGTAAATCCTAAGGCCGACGATGAGCCGAGGTAACATACGCAAGGTGACCCTTCATCAACACAGCAGTGCAACATATAAGCAAATGAATCGATATACAAAATATGAAAGTGACAAGATTGTGCAAGTGACCGATGCCAAAAAAAGAGGTCAACAAATACACCCCAACATGTGTGGTGAATAATTGGTGAACCACACATGTTGGCGTTGACCTCCTTATCTTTAAGAAGGTACAACCCAACAACCACAAACGAGACTCACTAGGAAGATGCAATCTTATGATCAACTAAAGAGACTCACTAAGAAGATGTAATCCTACAATCAACTAATGAGAATCGAGAAACATACATTCACACAATAATCATGCAATAAGTTCCCACCATGTTATGCTCACACAAATCGCACAATGCTCATGCAATCATACATCAATCACATAATCATGCAATCAAGCAGTCTTATCATCAAATCACAATATTATATAATCAGACAAACATCACATAATCATGCGATAAATATATGATAAACATATAATCATACCAAACCACACAATAATAAGCAAATGATTTTGTAATAATCACTAACAATCATATAACTATGCAATGATTACATAATCACACAATGCTCATGCAACGATGCATCAGTCATATAGTCATGCAATCAAGCAATCATGTCACAATATCATATAATAACCACCATATCATACGATAATCATATAACCATAAAATTATTACACACTCATGTCACAATCATCTCGACGTCAAGTTATGCAATAGTGATGCGATCACTCAATAACACATGATCAGGTAATAAACACAACCATATAATGCTCATATGATCACATAATAATTGTTTAGTCACATAATGATTATCAAACCACACGATAAACAAATAATCATGAAATGATCACATACAATCGTATAATCATACAGTGATTCACATGATCATACAATAATCACTCGATGATAAGCTCACATAATCATACAATAGTCATCATATGATGCAATGATCATACAGGCATGCAATAATCAAGTTATACAGTGCTCGTCGATTAATGCAACAATTGTGGGACAGAAGGAAGAAAAAAACCTGACATTCGCCTGATTAAATCGAAATAACGAATGAAGAAGACTCAATGCTCACTTGACTAAACCAGAATAGTAAGAGAGATCTAAGAAAAGAAGCTCAATTATTTGCCTACTTACATTGAAATAGAAAAATAGAAGAAGGAAGGGATTATATGCTTACATGAGCAAAATTAAAATAATGACATAAAGAACTAAAAAGTATACTCAACGATCACCTAGAGCACATTGTGGACCTCCGAAAGGACACTGCTCACGGGGTTTGAATGCAAAGGGTATGTCCGCACTATCCCATAGAACAAAATGATTGTAGGCCTTTATACTCGACATAAGCAGGCCAATGGAAGGGCAGATTAGACCATACATATGATTAATCATTGAGGATAGTGGCTCTCGTCTACACACCTCGATGGGTAATAATATATATAGCCTGAATCACAACGCATTTCTCCCACCCGATACATCAGCTCGGAGTGGGTTTAGTAGATGCAAAATTCAGTTTCTCACAGGCGCAAGCCCCTGTGATTAATTTCATCCCAGACTAGAGCTCGAGAAGACTCTTGATTAAGGAACATACATTATCCCTTCTAAAGTGGGATTGGAACAAGGGTATAGACTAAGAAGTCCTACTCAATGGGAAGAAATGTCTCAAATGGCTTAGTCAGCATGCGGGGTTCATACCAGCATTTGGAGGGACTAAGATACTAAAGAGGAAACTAGATAAAAGAAAGTCAATTACTTAATACATGCATGAAAGAAAGATGGAAGTTGCGTCATCCGTATGACACATATAAGTATGATTTATAGTCCCTTAAGAACAGGGAACATACCCACTATTTAGGTGTACTACGAGATCGAATATAGTAGCCTTGAATCCTAAATCTAAATTGGGTTTAGTGTTTTATGAACAACGCTAAGACTCATGTCCTAACTAATGCAGTGCAAAAACCTGAACTTACCCCGGCTTGGATTGGGGAGCCAACTAACCACCCAAGATATTTACAACCATGTGGTACAGTCATTTTATGAAAGATGGGTGGGTGGTATAGTTTTTGGAAGTTAAGGTTGACATCTAGAGAGTTTCCTAATTGACATTGTACTTATATTAGGTGAATGCTCCTAGAGCTAATGCAATTCAAATTTTATTTAAATTAGTTTCTAATGCAATGCATGCTAGTTTAGAAGATCCAAACTTAGTCTTCCAAATGAAAAAAGACTCTCCCCTTTGAGGATGTCTTCTTCTTTTGGAATTCGAGTTGGATAAGAATATCCCAACTTAAATATCACCTTCACAACTCAAACAAATTATTACAAATTTTACATAAATGGAAAGCAGTAAATCTAGACTCTCCTGCAAGGTTATCCTAGAAAAACCCCAAGCAGTTTATATGAAAAGTAAAGATGCTCATCACAACCACACTTGGTCATGCTCTTAATTACTAAGGGATGAGTAGTTTTCGAAGCACCTGTAGCAGTTATAATTATAATTTTAGCCCTCATTTATTTAAGAGAACTAGCAAATTCTAGAGCACCTGCATAAAACATCATTAGAAATCATGATATTTTGCCCCCCTTTTATTTAGCATTACATGAGCATGGCCACCTACAAGAAAAACAATATATATATATATATATATATATATATATATATATATATATATATATATCATCCCTAACCTAGGGGTAGATCTAACGCGCATCACCTCAATTCTCAGAGTGCGAGAAAAGTAAACAAACATAGTAATTTCATTCACAACATGCAATGAAATCATCAAAAAACTCAGCACACTGTAGGAAAGTAAACACCATCCTAGCCTAAGTCTAGAAGTGGTGCCCTAGTAAGCAATTCTGTGTGTATGTAAAGGTACGTGTGGCTTGGATAGATCCTAAGCTAGATAGTTAGTTAAAGTTGACTAGAGTTCAAGTTTGTTGAAGGTCAGAAAAGAAAACATTAATTAAAGTTTAAATATTAGTGATTTAGTATCCATTCAAGTTAATTTTAGTTTGTTAATTCATTTTTAATGCTTAGTATAATAGTATTTGAAGTTTAAGTTACATTAGCCAATTTTGGAAAGTCTCGGATCCTCCTATGTGCTAAGTTGAGGGGGTCTAAAAGGTCACTATGGAAAATAGGTTATGTTTGGGATTCCTAACACTTTAGGTAAATACTAGGGCCTAAGGTGAGTAGTTAGGCTTTAAGTTTGCTGAATTTTGAATTTTATATGCAAAGTTATGAATTTTTAAAATTTTGATCAATTAATGAATTATTAAAACTGCTTAATTATGGGTGATTTTATGATTTTGATCCAAATCAGCTCCAAACTGATTAGAATCACCCAAGAAAGTGTTCTCAAGTGTTTGGAGAAAATTTGGAATTTTTAAGAATTTTTAATTATCTAATAGGGGCAAAATGGTCATTTTGACTAAAGTTGAAATTAAGGGTCAGATTGAGGTCAAACTAAGAAGTCCTATTTATTTCAGGTTAAGGATGGAATTCTGAAAAATTCAACCTATTATGGATATTTTTTTATCTAAAATTGATTTATTATAATTTTTAGAAGTTACCGGGCCCTATATAACGAGTAAATTAGGGTTTGTTAAATACGGGGCCTAAAGACTCCTAAAAATTCCTAAAAATTTCTAGGAGGTTTAATATATTACTAAGTTTAAATGTTGAAGTTTTCATGTAAATCAGGGATCAACCCTAGCTTCTAAATTTTTTCTAACTTCGCTAAATGTATCCTTAATTATTGTCCTTAGGATGTCACTATGTTATATGGATTTAAAATAAAGTTCTAGACTAACCCTCAAGGAAAAAATGCATGGAGTACATAAATATAGTAAACACACTATGTCTTTAGATCTAGGAAAGCCTAAACTAAGTGCTCGTGCATCCTACACATGCAAACTACGATAAAAGGAAAGTAAATGTGCTTAACAAAATGATTAATGAATGATTGGGACTAGGGGTATAAACGAATTGATTCGAGTTGAGTCTTGACACTATCGAGCTCAGCTCGTCAGCTGGAAAGCAAGCTCGAGCTCGAGCTCGAGCTCGTCCCAATGTTATCGAGTTTGAGCCGGCTCACGAGCCTCGGCGGTCAGGGCAGCCTTCGAGCGAGTCGTCCTCATCCGCATCATCCCGTCGAGCTTGCCAACGGAGAAGACATTGAAAATAAAAAATATTTTTTTCATATAGGGAGAAGAGAAGGCTTGCTACAGCTTCTTATTTTTCCCCAAAAAAGTAAAAGTAAGCTACACCTTTTACCTTTCCCAAAAAAAAGTAAAAGCAAGCTCAACAGTTTTCATTAGTTAGATTCAAATAAAAGTAACATTATATATTATTTTATTGTAGACAATATCGAATTGTAGCTTGAGTTTTTTAGAATTCCCACCCGATGACCCGCCTTCTTCATTTTGAATTACCACCTTCAATCATTTATATTTTTTTTAATTCAAATAATCAATCGAGCTTGGCTCGCGAGCCAAGCTCGAACTCGAGCTCGTTTAGTAAACGAGCTCAAGCTCACGGCTCGATAAGCTCAGCTCGTGAGCGCATTATCAAGTCGAGTTCGAGCCTGCTCGGCTCACTTACATGCCTAATTGGGACTCAAACATTCACTAATCCACTCCTCCATAATTTCTCTTCACATGTACAATCTATGCTTAAAATTTCACAAATAGTGAATCTCCCAAAATTAGGATTTAATAATATAAGTAATTTTAAAAATAATTTAAAATACTTATAAAGATATAAATTTTGAAAAATAATGTAATTAAAAACAAATCAATTCATAATAAATACATTTAGGGGAGATCCACTGGCCATCCTAAAGAGGTTTCAAAAAGGGTTTGAAAATAAATTTTAGTTTTAAAAATAATTATTATAATAATAATCATTTAAATAATATTTAAATAATCAAATAATCAAATGATATGGAAATATGCCAGAAATAGCAAAATTGTTTTCTGAAAATACTTTTAAATGAAAATACATATTTTTTTAAAAAAAAACTCAAGGTATTATAAACGAAAAATAAATTTAAAATGAAAAAAGTTATGAATTATAGAAGTTTAATATATGCATTAAAAACTATTTAAAGAGTAATTTAAAAATAATTAATGCTTAAAATAATTATTAAATAAAATGAAATTAAAGTAAGAAAACATCTACAATTTAATGTTATTTATTAAAATAAATAATGGTAATATTTTTTAAATAATAATAATAATAATGATAATAATGAAAATAACTATTGCTTTAAAATAATCATAATGATAATTAAGATAGTTTAATAATAATAATGATGATAATTTTCAAATTAACAATATACTAAACTAATAATAGTAATTATAATTAAAAATAATTCAATTTAAAATAAAAGATTATAATAGTAATAAATAATTAGAATAGTAATAATTTTAAAATAAAGGTAATTATAAAATAATGATAATAATAATAGTAATAATAAAGATTTTAAAATAATTTAAAAGAAAGAAATGATAAATAAATAATAATAGGTAATTATGAAAATAATAAGAATAATGATAATAATGATAGTAATATTATATAATGCTAAAAATACCAATAATAAAATAATACTTGAAAGAAATACTTAAAGTAATAATAATATTATTATTATTATTAATAATCATGCTAATGGTAATGACATTATTAAAATAATGAATACTAAAATAATTATGATAAAAATAATTAAAATAATAATAATAATAATAATAATATATTAATATTAAAATAGCAATATCACTATTTTTAAATATCTCAAAATATACCTATTATTTTTAATCAAAACTAATTTTAAATTAAAGAGAATGCAAATATGAACAATTCGATATATTATACATCATTTTTAGATTAATGGATTTATTATGATTATTTGAAGAAATTTGATTTAAAAAAGATTTAAAATTAATTTTAAACAAAAAAAACGGCGGCGGCAGCGGTTAGAGGGACACGCAGCAGCTCGGTACTGGGAAGCTCAAATCGCGGCAATCATTGGGGATGATTGCGCGGTTAATGGCCAATGATTGCGCTGCGGCAATCATTGGCCATTAATGCTAATAACGGCGACACAGATACGGATTTGACTTAACACAGTCAACACGCCGCACCCGCCGTTGGATGCTCCGCATTTTGAATCAACTGTCAAGATTGAGCAGGACGATGATTCGATCCGAGGGAAGCGAATATTCAGTCGGATGGAAGCGCAGGGCGATGTGATCCTAACCATTGATCGTAAGATCAACGGTCTTGGTCTCACGCCATTAGCATAGAACATAAATTGATTCCCTAAATGATAATTTGACTTGTTTGATCGATCGGATCGATCAAATGAGCTGAAATTTGAAACATGTATTTATAATATGAAGAGCATCCATGGGATACCTATTTGGAGTTCAAAGAATCACTTTAAGAAAAGCTATTTAAACCTAAGTGTTTTAGACTAAGGTTGAAGATTTTACCAAAAATACACAATGGATTTGGGAGATCTCTGGCGTGTCGCACTTGTAGACTGCCCACGCTCCTATTTGTAGAAGAAATCGTGTTTTGAGACACAGTGGATCGACGGGAAAATCTCTTGGAAACTATTTGGCCTCAGGTCGTCAGAATCTAGCCGCCGATGAGCTTTGACCGGTCGGAATTGCCTTGGGGGAAGTAGAGGAAGGTGAGGGGAGTTATCACCCCAAAGCTCTCAGTCTGAGGAGGCTTGGAGAGAGAGGGAGCAAAGAAAAAGTCCCTCTCAATCCCTAATTTTGGCTATTTAAGGCTCTAGGTCGCAAAAGAACGGCTAGGATTGAATCAATATCAAATTAGGAGGGAAAATAAGTGGAATAGCACGGAATTTTGAATTTGGGATGATCTGGATTTAATTTCGTGCATTAAAGGCTTTTAATTGGATTTAAAAAGGTCAAATTGACCTATTTAAGACCTAGGTTAACCAAGTCAAGGTTTGACTTGGTCAACTCAGCCAAATAGGTCAAAGGAGGTGAAGGTTTTGAGTCCAAGGAAGATTGGCATTGATTTGGATCTAATTTAGGGTTCTAATGGGTCAAATTGACCCATTTAGGACTTGGGTTGACCAAGTCCATATCTAACTCGGTCAAACCAGTCAACTAGACCCAAGGAGGTGTAGGTCTGAGCCAAAGAGATCTTGAATTAGTTTTGAACTGAATTCAGGCTCAAACAAGTCTAATGGGTCAACCTAGGTTGACCTGGTCAACCAGGTTGACCCAGGACTCAGGTCTGAGCTCAATAAAGTTGGTATGGCCCTCTGAGTCTAGTGAAGGGGAGAAATTGAGCCAAGGAGCTCTGAAATTGGTTTGAAACCAATCAAAAGGAGTCAAGGTCAATTTGGGTCAACCCTGGTTGATCTGGCCAACCAGGTGGACCCAGGATCTGGGTCTAGGCTCAGCAGACTTGGCTTGACTCCTTGAACCCATTGGGATGGGTCCTGGGGTCTAGCCTGGTCAAATTTGGCCAGGTCAACTCTCTGACCTAGTCTGGGGGAAAAAAGGCCAATACACATGTCTAAGGTGATGTAATGATAAAGGAATTTAACCATCACTTTATTAGATCAAAACAGTAAGGGATAATGATCAAAGATAAAGCAATGAAGAATGACAATCAAAGATAAAGATATTATATTTCTTCCTGACCACATCGCAACAATAGAATAGAGAAAGGAAAAGGGGTCCCACATCCACCTGACCGGATCGAAATATTGAATAGGGAAAACTAAGTGTTCACCTAACCAGACCAAAATAATGGGCAAGAGTAAGGAAAGAAAAGAATCAATTGTTTGCCTGACTAGCTCGAAACAGCATAACAGAGGAAGGAAGAGGGGTCCCACATCCACTTGACCAGATCAAAATAATGAATGGAGAAAACTTAAGGCTCTCTAGACCATATTCGAAATAGCGAGTAAGGAGCCAAAAGAGACTCAACAACTAGTAGAAAAAGTCAATAACCACTAGGAAAGTCAATGACCACTTGGTTAGAGATCTAAGGGAGAATTGAAAAGATGGAATCACCCGTGGTTGGCACATATGCCTAAAACAAGAACAACGACAGAACTCAACAATCACATGGTGCATACATCAAGGTGATGTGAAAAGGCAAGAAACACTCAACATTCATCCGGTGCATCTGCCGAGGTGATACGAAGAGGACAAGGAAACACTCAACGATCACCCGGCGCATATGTCAAGGTGATTCGAAGAGGACAGGAAACACTCAATGATCACCCGACGTATCTACTGAGGTGATATAAAAAGGATATGAAAACACTCAACGATCACCTGGAGCATCTGTCGAGGTGATACGAAGAGGACAAAGAAACACTTGACGATCACACGCTTCTGTTGAGGTGATACGAAGAGGACAAAGAATTACTTGACAATCACTTAGAGCACACATCTAAGGTGATGCGAGGAGAAAGGAATTCAACAATCACTTAAAAATCATAGGAAATAGGAAAGAGTAATAATCAAATGAAAGCAATAAGGAAGAATAATCAAAGATAGGAAAATCATCTATCCGCCTGACCACCTCGCAATAACATAATAGAGAAAAGAAAAGGGAGTCCCATATCCACCTGATCATATTCGCAACAGCGAATGGGGACAACTCAATGCTCGCTAGATCATATTCAAAAAAGAAAAATAAGGAGTTAATGGGAGGGAATTCTACATTCATCTGACCATATTCATAATAGCGAATGAGAACAAATCAATATCCACTTGACCATATTCGCAACATCGAATAAAGAGCTTCCCAGAAGTTTAATGTTTGCCTGACCATATTCGTAATATCAGAGTAAAAGAGAGAAGTGATCCAACATCCACTTAACCATATTCGCAACGGCGGATGAGGATGACCCAATATTTACCTGATCATATTCAAAATGATAAAACAAAGGGTCAAATAACAGGGGAGTTCAACATTCACATGACCATATTTGTAATGGCGAATGAGAACAACTCAATATCCACCTGTCCATATTCGCAACAGTGAATAAAGAGCTTCCCCAAAGTCTAATATCTGTTTGACCATATTCGCAACAGCGGGATAAAAGAGAAAGGCTAACATTCACCTGACCATATTCGCAACAGTGAAAGAGGATGACTCAATGTTTGTCTTACCTTATTCAAAATGGTGAAACAAGGAGTCACTAAAAAACTCGACAACCACCAAACAAGAAATAAAAATAGGGGGAATGAAGAGGTGGTGAAGTATGCCTCCTAGGGACTCTATAGGGCACCCAACCAGAAAGGAGAGTTCAATATTCATCTGACCATATTTACAATGGCGAATGAGAACAGCTCAATATCCATCTAACCATATTCGCAACACCAAATAGAGAGCCCTCCCGAAAGTCTAATGTCCATATGACCATATTCGAAATGGTGGGACAAAAGAAAAAAGTCCAGCATTCACTTGACCATATTCTAAATAGTGAATGAGGACTTCCTGATGTCTGCCTGACCACATTCGCAATAGTGAGACAAAGGACAAAAGAAAAAAGGTTCAATATTCGCCTGATCATATTTGCAATGCCGAATGAGAACAACTCAGTATCCACTTGACTATATTCACAACAATGAATAAAGAGCTTACCCCAAAAGTCTAATGTCTGTCTGACCATATTTGAGATGGCAAGACAAAAAAAGAAAAGGATCCAATAACCACTGACCATATTCAAAATGGTGAATGAGGATTACTAAATATATGTCTGACCATATTCAAAACGACAAAATAAAGAGTGAAAGAGAAATGAAGTGGCAGAAGGGATCTCTTGAGCATAGAAATCCACTAAAAATATCGAATGGAAAAATCTCTCCTGCGGGTTTGTCCGTGGAGGAGCAACGGCATTGAATGAAGATGAATACTCTTATGCAAAATTAAGGCAAAGCTATCATGACATCAATATGAGAAAGAACATGATAGAACAATCATATATGAAAAGATCCAAGAGGATGAACCCAACTAAGAAATGGAATAAGGACTTGAATGGAAGAGTGACTTCCAAAATAAGTGAGAAACACCAACAACTTGAATGGGATTGTGACTCCCAAGTAAGTGAACACAACAACAACCTGAATGGGATAATGACTCCCAAACAGGTGAATAAAATATACAACTTGAATGGGATAATGGCTCCCACGCAAGTGAACAAAACTAACAACTTAAATGGGATTGTGGCTCCCAAACAAGTGAGCAAAATCAATAACTTGAATGGGATAGTGACTCCCAAGCAAATTAACAAAGCAAACAACTTGAATGGAATAATGACTCCCAAACAAGTGAATAAAATCAACCACTTGAATTGGAGAGTGGCCCCCAAACAAGTGAGCAAAATAACTACCTGAATGAGAGAGTGGCTCCCAAACAAGCGAGCAAAATCAATCACTTAAATGAGAGAGTGGCACCCAAATAAGTGAATAAAACAACAACCTGAATGGGAGAGTGGCTCCCAAACAAGTGAACAAAATCAGCGACTTGAATGGGAGAGTGGCTAACAAATAAGAGATGGTGGCATATAAGATATCAAAAGAATAAATGCACGCCAAATGGTTGTTTCTAAGCAAAACAACCATAACTCAAAACAACCATTATTCAAAAGACAAAGAGTGCAATCGAGGAAAGAATCATACTAGTCCATAAGAACGATGTATAATCAAATATTGTGGTCCAAAAATTTTCATGCATGAATTTTTAAAAGAATAAGATGAATATTCAAGCATACTCAATAGTGGTGGCACTAAGAGATGTTAAAAACTCACAATTAATTGAGAAAAGTTTAATTCATATATTTTCAAATAGTAGAAATTTTATCAAAGAGTAAGAGTATTATTTTTAAGAATGAAATATTTACCTCTTGATTATTTTGGCCTGGTCAAAATGACATATGGGACCAAATTTGAAAGTTCAGTAAGAAATGGGTTGACTCCATCTAAAACCAAAAATATTAGGGATTTAAAATTTGCTAACCCAAGTTAAGCTCCCTACAAGCAAAACTGGGCTCTTTCCCTTATATATGCCTTTTTTTGAATTGAAATTGAATTCTAAAAGATTTAAATTAGAGAAAGAAATTGAATCTTCTTCAATCTTCTTGCATGAAAAATATTTTATATCAAATAGAATATCAATGCATAATAATGAATTCAAAAATCATAATTTTCATACTCAAATATCAAACAAATCAAAGGACATATGTTTTTTTAGATTGAAATATTTACAAGAAAGGGAAGCCATTTACTTATTCATTTTGGGCTTATTTTGTGTCCCTTTTAATAATTTTGACGAACATTACGCCTCTCTTTTTTTGGCGCACTTTGCGCATCTTTTCATTTTGATACACTTTGTGCATTTTTCATTTTTGAGTCACTTTATGCCCCTTTAAATATTTTGGTGAACATTACGCCCCCTTTTTTTGTAATTAGCTTCCTTTCTAAATCTTTAAAAAAATAATTTAAGGAAGAATAACCTACGAAACAAATTGATCCTATGATAAGAATAGACAATTTAATTAAGAAAATTATAAAGTATATTCATCAGCATGCAAAAGAAGTCTATAAGATAGAAACTTGCAAGATAATGAAGAAAATTTTCATTTCTAAGCCCAATTCTAATTTGTCAAAGATTTTAATTCAAAAATGGAATCACCCCACACAAGGGATGGGAGGGAGAGGATATGCTCTTTTTATGGATCATCATAAGAAATTTTCTTTAAGTGTTCAAAGGAGTTAACCAATACTTACTCTATATTTTAAATAAAATAGAGGTAAATTTTTATTAAGGAAAATAAGTCCCTTACTCTCTAAAGAAAAATTCCCTCAAAGTTTATCTTATATTTTAAACTCTTAAACTTTTCTCAAGTTAATTTTTCTTTTGAAAAAATTACATATGTCAAATTAAAGGACCCTTCAATTAAAAATAGCACTTGGATTTTTATTTGGACTGATGTGAATCAAGATCTAATTTAAAAGAGCTCAAACAAGGGAGATGATAGAGACTAGAGTTTATGCAAATATACAAATTATGTAATTAAAAATAGAA
Source organism: Dendrobium nobile (assembly GCA_022539455.1). NCBI lineage: Eukaryota > Viridiplantae > Streptophyta > Magnoliopsida > Asparagales > Orchidaceae > Dendrobium > Dendrobium nobile. Next base: position 38,200,516 of record CM039728.1, on the reverse strand, counting down.
TATGGACTTCATTTGAAATGATATGAATCGAGATTAAATCTAAAAGGGTTCCAGCTATGAACCGGTTAAAATTAAAATTTTAACTTGAATAAGGATTGAAATAGATTAATCTAAGTTTAAATTTAAAGCTTAAGAACAAAGATCTAATAAACTCAAAATTTTAATCAAATTTTTATACATTAAAAAGATCTAATCTTCACAAAGGATGAAAAGAAGAGAGTGGAGTAAAAAAGATGAACTCAATCTAGGCACCAAACTAGGAATACCTACAGAAGAGAATAATACAATATTCAAAGATGGAGAAAGAAACATGTCCCACCATGGTCGTCAGAAATCTGTGGGTCTCTGAAAGGATTCTACTCATGGGAGAACAGAATGCAAAGGGCATGATCGCACCATCCCATAGAATCAAATGGTTATAGACCTTTACACTCTACACAAGCAGATTAATTGGAGAGCAGACGAGATTATATATACGATTAACCATGGAGGATAGCGGCTTTCACCTACACATCTCGAAGGATAATAATATATATAACCTAATCGAAGTCACGAGATTTCCCCCATTCGATACATCAGCTCGAATGGGATTTATTTGATGTGGGGATCGATTTCCTACGGGCGCAAGCCCCCGTGGTTAAGTACATCCTAGGTCTTGACCTAAGAAAACTCTCAATTAAGGATGTTGTATTATTCTCTTTTTAATTTAGTGCACAGAGAAAGTTCCTAAGTTCTTTTCTGATGAGGATAAACTCAATTTAAATTTTGAATGAGATGTTATATTATATCAGTTAGTTATTTTTGTTTAATATGTATATGTATATCTATTTAATTTTATATTTTAACCTGAATTTAATTTATCAAATTCCTTTAATTTTAAAATAATCCATCATATGTATGTATTTTTAATTTCTAAATATAATTTATTACAATTATTTAATTTTAAATTAATTAGAAAGATATGTATATTTTTTTATATAAAAAAACATATTAATGATAATAATTATAGTAGTAGTAATAGTAATAATAATAATAATAAAATAATGATAATTATCTCAATTTTCATTTCATATCAGCACACATCAAACGATGTATGACTCGATTGCGAATGGGCTCATTTGAAAGATCTTAGCGATCCAAACGAGCTCGTGCAATCCATTTCACAAAACAAGATTTCGATCAAAAGAAATTATACACGGAACGAACATGCACGATAAATGATCAAATGCGTGAAATCACATTGAATCGTCATCGACCCGACCACATGCATTTTAAAATATGATAAGAGAACGACATTTGATCAAAAGGAGTAAATCTTAAGGCCGACGACGAGCCGAGGTAATATATGCAAGGTGACCCTTCATCAACACAGCGGTACAACATATAAGCAAATGAATAGATATACGAAATATGAAAGTGACAAGATTGTGCAAGTGACTGATGCCAAAAAGGAGGTCAACAAGAGAATGTGGAGGAATGTGAAGAAGGGGAATTTATCCCTAGAAATAATTCTGGGCCTATTTCTGTGGTTCATGTTAATAATAATGATAAAGGGGGGTCATCGTCTTCTGATCTCTTTGATAGTGGCTCTAAAACTATTGATGAGGAAGAAACATTTAAGGTAAATAAGAAGAAAAAGAAAAATGGTAAAGCACATTTACCTGATACATCTCGTTCTACTAGGGCTCAAACTTTTACTAAAGTTCTAATGATTAAAGCCCTTATTTGGAATGTAAGGGGAATTGGGGGGTCTGATTCTAGGACCCGTGTTTGAAATTTATGCCGTGTGCACAACATTCAACTATTGGTTTTACTTGAACCTTTTAATTTCTACTGATAAAATTGCTATTACTGCTTCTCGTTTGGGTTTTAACATGATGTTTGCTAATTATTCTAATAAAATTTGGATTTTTTGGAAGAGTCATTTCAACATCAATATTATTTCTAATTTTGCTCAAGTTGTTCATGTGCAAATTTCTTATTCTAATCTTAATTATAATGCTTCTGTTTTGTATGCTGCTTGTACTAGATTGGGTCGGCTTCCTCTCTGGCATCTCTTACTAGATTTTGCTCTTAATTCAAATGTTCATTGGTATGTGGGTGGTGATTTTAATATTATCTCTAACGCTAATGAAAGAATAGCGGGTAACCCCCTAATATCAATGTTATGGATGACTTCAATTACATGATTTCTAATTATAACTTATATGATATTAGTTTTATTGGTGGGGATTTTACTTGGAGTAAAACTTCTATGTGGCAAAGACTTGATAAGATTCTCTTTAATAATGATTGGAAATGAGATTTTCCTATGACTCATGTTCAGCATTTGAGTATAACTTTATCTAATCATGCTCCTTTACTTATGACAATATATGCTAAAAAAATTAATGTTACTTCGACTTTTAGGTTTCAAAACAAGTGGCTCACTCATTCAAATTTTTTAAATGTAGTTTCTAATAATTGGCATGCCATTATTTCTCCTGATAATAATATTAAGGGCATGTCTCGTCTCTGGGCCAAGTTGAGTAGATTGAAACAAGTCCTTAGATGGTGGAACAAAAACATTTTCAGAAAATATTTTTTCTAACATTAAGGAAGCTAAAGATAAGGTTTTAGAGTTGGATAAGTTGTTTTTGGAGAATCCCATAAGTGACAATCTTTCCAATCTTGATAATGTTAAAGTTTACCTTTTCTAATTGCAAAATCAAGAAGAGATCTTTTAGAGACAGAAGGCTTCGGCTAAATTTGGAGGGGGATAGGAGCACTTCCTTTTTTCATGCTTTAACCAACAAAAATAGAATCAAGAGTCATATCCACATAATTGTTAATAATCAAGGGTGTGTTTATGATATGCATGTGTTAATTATTAATTCTGGAGTGGATCATTTTAAATAGGTTTTTAATAGCATTACTTTGACCTCCCCTATTACCAACCCTAATGTGATTCCTTGCTCTATTGGTGAGGAAGACAATCTTTTACTCACTCAAGCCCCTACGGAGGATGAAATTTGGAACACTGTTAAAGACATGAATGGTAACTCTATTGCAGGTCCGGATTGTGACGTCCCAGATATCAATAGTGAAAGGATTCATCTGACATTCTTTATCCATATTTTTTTTTTCTTCTCTTCTTTCTTCTCGCTCAGATCAATACAGTCATCCAGAGATAATTGCATTACAGGAAAGAAATACAATATCTACTATAATCCACATATCAATATATACACAGTCCAAAGAGAGTCCAAAAGAATATGTACAATAGCCATACGGCTACAAAACAAAAGCCTACCAAGGGCTACAAAAACAAAGCTACAGCGATCGAAGAAGCTTCACACGGGAGGCTCTGCACCTGAAATATTAACCACATATAATGAGCTTAAATAGCCCAGCAGGTCACCAAAGCCTACAACTGAAATCAAAGCACGACACTGGAAACAATATGCGGGTCGATCAAATCAAGTCAAATCAATCAGTCGCACATGATCAATGAGTCAATGCAGATACGGAAATCAATACGAAACAGAAGTCGATAAAATCAGTGAACAGTAGAGAATCCATAAGGCTCAAGAAATCAATGCGTCAGTCAAATCTCTACAATCTCTATCATAGCAATCGATAACATCAATTACATCAATACGGTCGCCTAGCCATCTGATCTATCGTATCAGTCTATAACATCAGTCAAATCAATAGAATGGAATCATGTCAGCACATACACTTGCAAATCAATCTATCATTCAATCTCACTTACTTCCTGTCAGTACGACAGCGTATCAATATCCATAAAGAGGATAATCTATTGACGACCACGAACGATGCTACAACAGTGAAATCACGTCAATCAATTCAGTAAAGCAATTACTTCCGGTCAATAATATCCATCAACTCAAAATCCCAATAAACGATCAAATCAATACAGCGAAAGAGCAGGATCAATACAATCGGCAAATACGATTGAAATCAATCAATGAAATAAAATCTTATACAACAATCAAATCGATAAATCAATAAACAATCAATCCAATCAATCAATCACTCAATGATCGGTACTATGAATCAATGTATCAGTGGATCTATATCAGTATCCGTATCAGTAGTATTAATCATGTCCGTGAATCAATAGATCCATAATATCGATGAATCAATAATGTCGGTATGTATATCCACAATTCAATACAACATCTATATCCATAGCGGTGTCGGTATCCATGAATCAATACAACATCCATCCATATCCATAGCGGTGTTGGTATCCATGAATCAATACAACATCCATCCATATCCATATCAATGCTCAATAGTATCAATGCTCAGCGATCAATCAATGAAACCGTACAGTAACGATAAATCCATAAATCCGTCAAGAAAATCTAATCAGTAATAAGTCAATTCAATATAATAAATCCGTCAATCAATAAATCAATCAGAAATCAATAGGTCAATGCATATCAGGAAATCCAATCAGTCAATTTCATACATATGCAATTTCATACAATGGTTTTACTGGACAAGCACAAACACTGGCTATTATCAATAGTGCTGTTGTAGAAATCCATAGTGCTGTTGTAGAATCCATATTGTTGTTGTAGATATCCATACGTTGGTTTTAATAAAAAGAGTCGTCACTCTATTGCCCGTCGGCCGCTCGTCGGCATATCTATAAGAACTCCTTATGACTCCCAATCGTTATATCGATAATTAATGGTTTAAAGGAAAGCCCGTCGGCCCACCATCCTGTACAGGTCAAGTCAATCTCCAACCAACATTCAACCAGGTTCCCACTTGTCTTTCAGCATCAATAATCAGATAGTCACATTCATATGCATTCAAATTATCAATTTCAGGAGAATCGGAAATCGTACGAAAATCCAGCGGCATAACGGCAGTATACGGAATTTACACAAAAATCACCAAAACAGAAATTTACCAAATTACCACAGAACGTGCACAACAACAATATAAGACTATTATTCTACTGAAGCCACATCAATAAACATCCTGATATTTTTCTATTCGATCAAAACCGCACAGAACCCAAAATAACCGGTAGAATCGTTACAGAAAATACTCAAAACGTGTAGAAAACTCATATCAATAACATATCAAAAGTTGTGCAGTGAAAGTTTCGTCAATACAAAATGGCGCGCATTTTTCGGTAACGAAAACACAAATCTGAGCACAAAACAACCAAAACTCAACATTTTTGAAAACAGAAATAGGATTCGGAGTCCTTACAGCGAGATAAACAAATTGCTCAACAGCGGCGACGGACGAAAAGCGCTCCGCGGCCTCCGAAAATGAACTTTTCCTTCGCTTTCCTTCTCTTTCTCTCTCCTCAGATATTTTCGTTTTTATAAAATGATTTTCTCTCTCCTCAATACGAGCTGATTTCCTTATATCATTAGTCTGATCGGCCCGGCCGATCGCCACATCATCCTGGCCGATCAGAACAAAATCAAATCGGCCCGGACGATTCCTCAGGCCGATAATTTCGATTTTGCTCTCGGGATTCTTGTCGTATCTGATCGTCCCAGGACGATCCAAAATCGGCCTGGACGATCCAGTCCAGAACTCACTCCAAAAAACACTCCAGAAATCAGCCGTTTTCAATGCACTGATCGGCCTGGACGATCTCAATATCGTCCCGGACGATCCTGGGAGAAAAATCAGATTCTGACAGCAAATCGAAGGAACGAGTTCTCAAAATCTCCCCACCTTAGAAAAATGTCGTCCCGACATTTCCCTTAGGTGTCCGGAGCAAAACGAAACAAAACAAATCCAATCACCAATCAATCGGGGAAATCGTACAAATCACATCGGAACAGACAAGAACTAAACTCGTACCAGTCACATCAGCAGGCACTGAAGAAACATCTTCTACCATTACTTGTACATTTTCAGTCTGAACATTCGGAACAGGTCCTTGCCTAAATCCAGCACTTGGGCAATCAGTCATTCTATGTCCATATGCACCACATCGGAAACATTGCCCTGTTCTCCGATAACACTGTCCCAAATATCTTTTCCCACAACATGTACAAACATTAATTCGTGCTCTGCTACCTTCCCCAGTTTTCTTGCTACGTCCAGAGCGTTTTGCTAACTTGTCACTCACTATCTGAGCGACCATGTCAGCAAATTTATTCATATTTTCAGATGTGAGCAGGAGATCAGTAGCAGACTCAATTGTCTTTCCTTTCGGATCCATTGGCCTGGTTAATACAAATCACTCGAATCAAATAAAATTGGAATCAAATCAAATCGGGGAAATCAAACACGAAAACCAAACAAATTAAATAATGCAATTATCACTATCCCTCTGGATATAAGCAAATCCTTTCACTACACTCGCTCTGATACCAAAAATCTTGTGACGTCCCAGATATCAATAGTGAAAGGATTCATCTGACATTCTTTATCCTTTTTTTTTCTTCTCTTCTTTCTTCTCGCTCAGATCAATACAGTCATCCAGAGATAATTGCATTACAGGAAAGAAATACAACATCTACTATAATCCACATATCAACATATACACAGTCCAAAGAGAGTCCAAAAGAATATGTACAATAGCCATACGGCTACAAAACAAAAGCCTACCAAGGGCTACAAAAACAAAACTACAGCGATCGAAGAAGCTTCACGCGGGAGGCTCTGCACCTGAAATATTAACCACATATAATGAGCTTAAATAGCCCAGCAGGTCACCAAAGCCTACAACTGAAATCAAAGAACGACACTGGAAACAATATGCAGGTCGATTAAATCAAGTCAAATCAATCAATCGCACATGATCAATGAGTCAATGCAGATACGGAAATCAATACAGAACAGAAGTCGATAAAATCAGTGAACAGTAGAGAATCCATAAGGCTCAAGAAATCAATGCGTCAGTCAAATCTCTACAATCTCTATCATAGCAATCGATAACATCAATTACATCAATACGGTCGCCTAGCCATCTGATCTATCGTATCAGACTATAACATCAGTCAAATCAATAGAATGGAATCATGTCAGCACATACACTTGCAAATCAATCTATCATTCAATCTCACTTACTTCCTGTCAGTATGGCAGCGTATCAATATCCATAAAGAGGACAATCCATTGACGACCATGAACGATGCTACAATAGTGAAATCACGTCAATCAATTCAGTAAAGCAATTACTTCCGGTCAATAATATCCATCAACTCAAAATCCCAATAAACGATCAAATCAATACAGCGAAAGAGCATGATCAATACAATCGGCAAATACGATTGAAATCAATCAATGAAATAAAATCTTATACAACAATCAAATCGATAAATCAATAAACAATTAATCCAATCAATCAATCACTCAATGATCGGTACTATGAATCAATGTATCAGTGGATCTATATCAGTATCCGTATCAGTAGTATCAATCATGTCCGTGAATCAATAGATCCATAATATCGATGAATCAATAATGTCGGTATCTATATCCACAATTCAATACAACATCTATATCCATAGCGGTGTCGGTATCCATGAATCAATACAACATCCATCCATATCCATAGCGGTGTCGGTATCCATGAATCAATACAACATCCATCCATATCCATATCAATGCTCAATAGTATCAATGCTCAGCGATCAATCAATGAAACCGTACAGTAACGATAAATCCGTAAATCCATAAATCCGTCAAGAAAATCTAATCAGTAATAAGTCAATTCAATACAATAAATCCGTCAATCAATAAATCAATCAGAAATCAATAGGTCAATGCATATCAGGAAATTCAATCAGTCAATTTCATACATATGCAATTTCATACAATGGTTTTACTGGACAAGCACAAACACTGGCTATTATCAATAGTGCTGTTGTAGAAATCCATAGTGCTGTTGTAGAATACATATTGCTGTTGTAGATATCCATACGTTGGTTTCAATAAAAAGAGTCGTCACTCTATTGCCCGTCGGCCGCCCGTCGGCATATCTATAAGAACTCCTTATGACTCCCAATCATTATATTGATAATCAATGGTTTAAAGGAAAGCTCGTCGGCCCACCATCCTGTACAGGTCAAGTCAATCTCCAACCAACGTTCAACCAGGTTCCCACTTGTCTTTCAGCATCAATAATCAGATAGTCACATTCATATGCATTCAAATTATCAATTTCAGGAGAATCGGAAATCGTACGAAAATCCAGCGGCATAACGGCAGTATACGGAATTTACACAAAAATCACCAAAACAGAAATTTACCAAATTACCACAGAACGTGCACAACAATAATAAAAGACTATTATTCTACTGAAACCACATCAATAAACATCCTGATATTTTTCTATTCGATCAAAACCGCACAGAACCCAAAATAACCAGTAGAATCGTTACAGAAAATACTCAAAATGTGTAGAAAACTCATATCAATAACATATCAAAAGTTGTGCGGTGAAAGTTTCGTCAATACAAAATGGCGCGCATTTTTCGGTAACGAAAACACAAATCTGAGCACAAAACAACCAAAACTCAACATCTTCGAAAACAAAAATAGGATTCGGAGTCCTTACAGCGAGATAAACAAATTGCTCAACAGCGGCGACGGACGAAAAGCGCTCCGCGGCCTCCGAAAACGAACTTTTCCTTCGCTTTCCTTCTCTTTCTCTCTCCTCAGATATTTTCGTTTTTATAAAATGATTTTCTCTCTCCTCAATACGAGCTGATTTCCTTATATCATTAGTCTGATCGGCCCGGCCGATCGTCACATCGTCCTGGCCGATCAGAACAAAATCAAATCGGCCCGGACGATTCCTCAGGCCGATAAGTTCGATTTTGCTCTCAGGATTCTTGTCGTATCTGATCGTCCCAGGACGATCCAAAATCGGCCTGGACGATCTTAATATCGTCCCGGACGATCCTGGGAGAAAAATCAGATTCAGACAGCAAATCGAAGGAACGAGTTCTCACACGGATGGTTTCACTACTAAATTTTTTATTAAAACTTGGGATATTATTAAGTTAGATGTGGTGGAGGCTGTGAAGGAATTTTTTAATGAAAATCCTTATCCTAAATTTTTTTCTTCCGCTAATATTATGCTTATTCCCAAAAAAGACTCTACTACCAACTGGAATGATTTTAAACCTATTAGTCTTAGTACTTTCTTTAATAAACATGTGGCTAAAATCATTACTTCTAGGTTAATGTACATCCGCTGAAAATCATCTCTTTCAACCAAACTGGCTTTGTGAAAGGTAGGAGTATTTTTTATAATATTCTTCTAGCCCAATAGATGGTTCATGATATTAAGGCTAAAGTTATTGGAGGGAATCTCATTTTTAAACTTGATATTACTAAGGCTTATGATAATTTGAACTAGCATTTTCTTTACAATGTTCTTTCTCTTTTTGGTTTTAGTCAATCCTTCATTATGCTTATTAAGAATAATATTGAAAATTGCTATTTTTCTATGATCATTAATGGTCGTAACCATGGTTTCTTTAAATGCGAGCATGGGCTAAGACAATGGGGTCCATTATCAACTTCTCTTTTTACTATTGTTATGGAATACCTCTCTAGAGGTCTTGAGGATCTTTACAGAAGGTATCCTACTCTCCATTTTCGTACTATTGGTGGCATACCTATTACTAATCTCAGTTTTGCTGATAACGTTATTATTTTCTCAAATGCTTCTATTAAAAATGTTAGTTCAATTCATGTCTAAATTTCAAAGTATGAGTGGTTTGTCCATTAGTAAGGATAAGAGTAATTTCATTTCTGGAAAGTTGGTGAATCGTAGTAAACTTAGTGTGATTAAAAGAGTTTGTGGTTTAATTCAACCTTGGTTCATATTAAATATTTAGACACCCCTCTTTTCAAAGGGAGAAAAAGAAATCACCTGTTTGATAATATTTTTACGATGTTCCAAAGGAAACTCCTTAACCGATCTTCTAATTTTCTTTCTTTTGGGGGTAGGTTGGTTTTGATTAAAAGTGTTTTAAATTCAATTCCAATATTTATCTTTCACATTTTGCAACCTTCCTCCACGATTTATATTAGAATGGAGAGAATGCTCAATTTTTTTTTTTTTTGGATCTAAAAATAATAAGTCTTATATTAATTGGGCTACTTGGAACAAGGTTTGTGGGGTTTTCAATGAGGGTTTTTTGGGTTGCAAGAGTATTCTTGATATTTTGCATGCTTTTTCTCATAAATTATGGTTTGCCTTTAGAACTAACAACAGCTTATAGGCTCAGTTTATGAATGTTAAATATTGTAAAGGTCTTAATCCTTTAATTTTTCATTATAAATCTTATGATTCTTCTGTTTGGAAAAGGCTTTGCAATATCAAACGGGAGGCTGAACAATATATTCAATGGGAACTTGGGAAAGGTGATGCTTCTTTTTGGCAAGACAATTGGTTGGGTACATTTTCTATTGATAGCTATAATAATACCCATATTATTGTTAATACTAAGTTTCACTCTTTTATTCAAAATGGTGATTGGAATGTTAGTAAATTTTTGGAAGTTGTCTCGTATGACATGATTAATAAAATTTTACAACTCCCTTTACAATTACAGTGCAAGAATAAAATTCTTTTTAATTTATCCTCTTCTAGTAAATTCAATGTGAAAAAAGTTTGGGAAGCTATTAGATTTAAAGGTGATGTTTCTCAAATTTTTGCTTTTCTTTGGCACAATAATATTTCATTATCTTATTCTATTTTGGAGCTAGAATTACTTCATAGATGTCCATCCATGTGTAGCAACAGAGTCTTATTTATGTATATGTATTATTTAGTATTCTCTATGTTTAGCTTCTATGTAGGCCTTCCAATCATGTAAATAAGATAAAAGGTATTTTTATGATATTTTCTTTTCTTTAACTATTTGTAAAGATTAGTAAATTTCATAGCATATTTCTTACTTGCCCGCTCACTCTCCTTTCCTTGCACTAACTATCTTGGTAAACTCACAAGTACGGTCAAAGTGTCACCCGCTAACAAAATTGATTCTAATAGGAGCCACTTAATTTTAAACAAGCAATTTAAATGAACATAAAACAAATTTACTTAAACAAGCAATTTAAATGAACATAAAACAAATTTACTTAAACAAGCAATTTATGTTAATATACATGATACTTGATTTTGACTTTATTATTTTAAAAGTTTACAATTTTTCAAATTTCTTTATTTCCATTAACAACTTTTTCAAAGTAGCATGCTTCTTTTTATGCTGTTTGGACAAATACTTTGGTTGGCCATAAATATATCCCTAATTTCTTTGTATTTTTTGGAGACTCTTATTTCTTGGAAAGAAATAAATACAAGTACTTTTTTCTTGATCTTCCAGGCTTCCACAAAAGAAGAGTATCATGTTACGGCCTCTATTACTAGTAAGCTAATTTTGTTTTAGTTTTTGATTGCTAATATATTGTTCTCTCTCATTTCACTCATATATATTGTAACAATAAAAGCTTTATTTATGTTATTCATAATTTAGTTTATCATAAGAGAACTAATTATCAATTTATCATCACTCGTCGTCACCTTCAATATGACATTCTTAATTCATCTTTTGTTTCTTCTTTGTTTATGTCCCACCCATTTTCCCTTTTTTATTTTTTGATAGGCAAACTTTCAATGCTTTTAATAGCTGCATTATTGATTTGTAGATAGATATTAGAATTATTAGAATTATTCACTGTCATATAAATATGAGAAAATATGTATAATATTTATTGTAAGAATTTATAACCAATATTATTACAATATATCTTCATTATTAACAATATTGTATTTTATCACATTTTTCTTATTGCTCTATTATATTTTCTATATATAAGCACTATTGTATCAATAAAGTTTATGCAATTCTAGCTTTTAAAAAAATGTCGAGACGTGGAATCAATGATGACAATTGGTGGGATTGGGAAAGGCAATATTGGCACTCATCCTCAAGAAGATCCCATCGGATGAGATGGCACGCAAAATATCTTTCGTCTGCAAGAGTTCGCAGGAGGCGGTGGCGGGGCCATGTTGCTGGACAGAGATTAACATTGAAGAATGGTGCTGGCATTTTAACCATCCTGATGTCATCGACGCGGTTGTGCGAAAGCTTGTCCGTCAGAGCCGTTCCACGCACCGGCGACTCATCGCATACCGCATCCAGAATTCGGGATTCTCGCTCACCGCCTCTTTCTAATATACTTTTATAACTTGAAAAAAAAAGTGAAGATGGTATTGCAACATCCAATAATAAAAATTATTGATTTGATTTTTAAGTCTATTTTGAAAATTATTTATATATATTAGTAGTTTTTCATTCTAATATTTTGTAAATGATCAAATTTTAGGTGGTATGTTATTTTTTAATAATCTTTCTTAAGCTTATGACATTTACTTTTTGTGTACGTGCAGTGGAACTAACCTTAACATGCTAGAAATTCCAATGAGCGAGGTAAATGATTCAGCTATACAAAAATATTCTGGATCCCTAACATCTCTAACAACTTTAGACATCAGCTACTGCAACTACATCACCTACAAAGGAATCGAAGTATTGGGAAATAATTGCACGTCTCTTATAAGCCTGAAGAGAAACCTGACTCTTCCTGAGTTCGAATCAACCCAAAATAATGAAGGGGCAGCTAAAGTTAATGAAAGAGAAGCATTAGCTATAGACAATACGATGTTCGGGCTTGAGTAACTCGAGTTAGCCTATGGGAGCTTTAGTGACTATGGGTTAGATGCTATTCTTTGCAATTGCAAAGCATTATCTTTTCTCCACCTAAGTGGGTGCCAATACATGAAGCTTAAGGGTGATGTTGGCTCAAAGTTCTATGCACTCAAATCTTCCAAAGATCCTTTTTCGAATTTTTATGAATTTTTTCCATCGAACATCAATGATGACGATGATAATGATGATGAAAACGAAGAATATGATTAAATACTTTAAAAGGCAAGTAACCCTCGCACCTCTTCTTGGTCTGTTGGTTTGGGGCTTTGGCTACTAATCAAGAGGTCTTGGGTTCGTAGCTTGTATATGTGATCATATGTGTATGAGTTTGCCTTAATGGCTCAAATGTCTTTAAAAAATGTGTAAGTAGCCTTAAAATTTTGTGCTTGAAGCTTAAAAGTTTGATTTTTGTGTTAAGGAAATTGTCATTTTATAATTTCAACTTATAGATTTTATGTTTTTCATAGTGCTATTTTTTTATCTATATCTCTCGCAAAAAAAGTGAAAATTCTATTAAAAGTTACATAGTAATAATAGAGCTCCATTTCAAATTGATCTTCACCAAATTTTTTATAAAATTAAGGTGATGATTTTTAATTAATTAGTTTTTAAGTAGTTAAGAAACATTTGTAATTTTTTATCATCTTATCAAAAATAATATATTAATTTATTTATTTTCATATTTTGAAATAATTCTAAAAATTATCATAAGAATACATTAATAAACTAAAAGATTTTATTAAAATTATGATATATAACATCCAATATCTTAAATAATTTTTAAACAATTTTTTTTTTAATCTCGCATGTATCAACTTTAAATAGTTTAACACTGTCATTGCCAGGTCCCAAGTCGTGGATGAGAAAAGTGGAGGGTTGCGTTAGTTAGTCGACAGCCAGCATAAAACTTGTCGAACAACAATGACATGAATCCTTTAAGAAATTGTGTTAATGTTAGGGCGTCCCCTGTAAGCGACGCGTTGTATGGCCTGAATACAGTGACAAGTGTGCAAGGGCCGCTGCACCGGCGCCCGGGTGCAGTGTTAAATAGGCAAGGGTTCCCACATCAAGGACGGATGTGGGCAAAGAAGCTAGTCCATGAAACTAAAATTAGGATATGAACTTGGAATATAGGTTCCCTTACAGGAAAATTAATGGAATTAATAGATATTATGATTCATATGAAGTTAAATATTTTGTGCATTCAGGAAACTAAATGGGTTGGTTAGAAGGCTAAGGAAATTGATAGTTTAGGATTTAAACTTTGGTATTCGGGTAGGAGTCGTACTAGAAATGGTGTAGGTGTTATTATAGATAAGAGTTTAAATGATAATGTTATAAATATTAATAGGATTGGAGATAGAATTATAGCTTTAAAGATTGTTGTTGATGATAAGATTGTTAATATTATAAGTGCTTATGCTCCTCAAGTAGGATTGGATATGAGTTCTAAATTAAATTTTTGGAATGACTTAGAAGATTTAATACAAAAGATACCTCTTGAAGAAAGAGTTTTGATTGGAGGAGATTTAAATGGACATGTTGGTAGAGAGGTAGATGATTTTAAAAACATTCATGGTGGCCATGGATTTGGAACGATGAATGAAGGTGGCAAGACCATATTGGATTTTGTTTAGCTTATGATTTTTCAATTGCTAATACATTATTTAAGAAAAGAAATGAGCATCTCATCACTTATAAAAATGGATATAGTACAACACAGATTGACTATTTTCTTATTAGAAAACTAAATCGTTTAGATTGCAAAGATTGTAAAGTTATTCCGAGTGAAAATTTATGTACCCAACATCGATTATTAGTTTTGGATTTTAAGATAAAGGGGCATAAAATAAAAAATAAAGTAAAACGATTTTCTAGGATTAGATGGGGGCATTTAAAGAATATTAACAAAAATATTTTTGGAAATAAGATCTTAGATCTTAAGATTTTGTCTGTGCATGAGGATGCTAATATTATGTGGAAAAAAGTGGCTAGTGATATTAAGAATATTGCAAAAGATATCCTTGGAGTATCAAAGGGAAAAGCTCCTAATATTAAAAGTAGTTGGTGGTGGAATCCAAATGTGCAAGAAAATATTAAAAATAAGAAGCTTTGTTATAAAAATTGGTTTAATTTTAAAAATTCTGATAATTGGGAAATATATAAAGTGGCTCGTAAGGATGCTAAGAAAGCAATATGCGATGCAAAGACATTAGCTTTTAGTGATTTATATAATAGATTAGAAACTAAAGACGGAGAAAGATATATGTATAAGTTAGCCAAACAAAGAGATAGGAGTAGTAAGGATTTAGTTCAAGTGAAGTGTATTAAAGATGAAGATCAAAAAATACTTTTCTTAGAAGATGATATTCAACAAAGATGGATGAGATATTTTGCTAAACTTTTTAATGAAGATTGTGAATATAAGATTGACTATAATGACCTTAGCACCCTAAATGAAAATAAAGATTTCTGTTTTTATCGGCGTATTAGTAAAACTGAAGTTAGAGAGGCTTTAAAGAAAATGAAGGGTGGAAAAGCTGTTGGACCTGATGATATTCCAATAGAGGTGTGGAAATGCTTAGGAGATGAAGGAATTTCATGGCTTACTAAACTTTTTAATACTATTTTGAAGACTAAAAAGATGTCAGATGAGTGGAGAATGAGCGTGTTAATTCCTATTTTTAAGAATAAAGGTGATGCACAAGATTCTGCGAATTATAGAGGTATTAAGTTAATGTGTCATACTTTAAAACTTTGGGAGCGAGTTATGGAGCATAGGTTGCGGCGTGATACTAATGTTTCTCATAATCAATTTGGATTCATGCCGGGTAGGTCGACTATGGAAGCCATACATTGATTAAGAGGTTTGATGGAGAAATATAGAGAAAATAAGGAGGATCTACATATGATATTTATTGATTTAGAAAAAGCATATGATAAAGTTCCAAGAGAAGTGCTATGGAGAGTTCTTGAAAAGAAAGGAGTCAATAATGCTTATATTCAAATCATTAAAGATATGTATGCAGGAGCTATTACTTGTGTTCAAACACAAGGTGGATTGACCAAGTATTTCCCTATTTCGGTTGGGTTACATCAAGGATAAGCCTTAAGCCCATATCTTTTTGCTTTAGTCATGGATGTTCTCACTAGACATTTGCAAGAGGATGTACCTTGGTGTATGCTTTTTGCTGATGATATTCTTCTTGTTGATAAGACTAGAGAGGGAGTTGAAGGTAAACTTGAATTATGGAGGTCAACCTTAGAGTCTAAAGGTTTTCGCTTGAGTAGATCTAAAACGGAATATATGGAGTGTAATTTTAGTAGTAATAGACCTAGTGAGGGGATTGTGACTTTGGGCGATCAAGTCATTAATAAGAGTACACATTTTAGATATCTTGGATCTATTGTTCAGAGTGATGGTGAAATAGATGGGGATATTATCAGTAGAATTCAAGTTGGATGGTTGAAGTGGAGGAATGCATCGGGCTTGATATGTGATAGAAATGTACCCCTCAAACTTAAGGGAAAATTCTATAAGATGGTAGTGAGGCCTGCAATGCTTTATGGTGCCGAATGTTGGCCATTAAAAGAGAAGCATAATACTAAGTTAAGTGTGGAAGAGATGAGGATGCTCAGGTGGATGAGTGGCTTTACCCTTAGAGATAGGATACGAAATGAGCATATACGTGAAAAGGTTGGAGTAGTTCCAGTAGAAGATAAGATTAGAGATTGTCGCCTTAGATGGTTTGGTCACATAAAACGGCGGCCTTCCGATGACTCGGTTAGGAGAGTAGAGGTATTAGATTTGACTTATATTAAGAAAGGTAGGGGTAGACCTAAAAAGACTTGGTTAGAAAATATTAGGAATGACCTTTCTTTATTAGATTTAAACAAGAATTTGACTTTTAATAGGACACAATGGAGAAAAAGGATTCATGTAGCCGACCCCACGTAGTGGGATAAAGGCTTGATGTTGTTGTTGTTGTTGTTGTTGTTGTAATCTCGCATGTATCAAATGGGATTATTTTGTCATTTATAATCTTAAAATGATTCTTAAATTTAGATTTGTAACTTTTTATACAAGATATGTTATTAAGATTTCATTTGGGACTTATTGCTTTTTAAAGTAGCTTTTCTGTACAAAAAAAATTAATTTTTTACAAAAAAGCTGCTTTAAGAAGCAGTAAAAAAACCGTCCCAAACGAAGCCTAAGATTATAGCCAGAAGTATGTAATTTAAATTTTCTGTGAATTACAAGCTGATAGCCCATATGATCATACAAATGAAATTTAAAATTTATTTCTTTTACAAATCAAATTGCTTTTATGCCCAATATCTTAGTATATTAGTTGGGAGCATATATTTTGAATCAAAAAATCGCTCATTCAACCTTAAATTTACGTTAAAAAAAGAATTTATATGCATACCTAAAATGTTAACATATGCATATATAACATACAAATATTTAAAACAAATAAAAGGATCACTAATATTAACTTCTCTAAAGTAAAATGTTCCTTTTTTATGTATAAATTGTGATGTAATCTGGAAAATTTTAAGGATTAGATATATAAGTACATAAAAATTGGCACAACAACAAAAAAAAACCATATATTGTGTAAGTGTAGTGGGAATCACTCAATGTGTCGCAAATTCTAATTATATTAATAAATCATTTTGCGTTCCTTATTTTCTCTCTAATTAATATTGTGTGTTGTCGTCTTTTCTCAATTTTAAAATAGATATCTCTCCAAAATTTTGAACATTTTTATCCTTAAGAAAATTTTTTATTTAAGAATTAATTAGAGAAGAATAACAAATCACATTTATTAAAGCTTTGGGGGATTTACACATATGCCACAAAATCCTAATGTATTTATGTATCTAACACCTAAATAATAATATTTACTTATATAATATTTGATTGATCTCGGATTTTTGGATGGGAAACACAAATTATGATCTCTTAAAGATGTTTTGTCTAGGGCTTCGCCCTCTACTGAGTTTCCCCCACTCAAACTTTCTTCTCATCATGGTTTACCAGCTCCGTTGATTTCAGATGTGGAGATGCTTGCTCTTGCGGCCCCTTTCGAGTTTGCTCTCCTTGGAAAATTTCCTGGGTGTCGTCCGCCTCTCGATGTGATTCGAAAATTTCTTTAACTTAAAGCTCTTTGGTGATTTCTCTATCACTTTGCTTAATCCAAAAAATGTCTTGATCAAGTTGATGAACGACTTGGATTATTATAGGACGTTTTCCCACAGCTCTTACTTCGTTAGCAATTATTTCATGAAGCTTTTTAAGTGGACTCCCCATTTTGATGTCAATGTGGAATCCCCTATCATTCCTATATGGGTCTCTTTCCCCAATCTTCGCCCTCATCTCTTTTTCCCCCCGCATCATGCATGGTTTGGGTTCATTATTTGGTCGCCCCTTGAGAATAAATAATGCCAGTTCGAATGGCACTATGCCTTCGATTGCTCGCATTTTAGTTGAGTTAAATGTTACAAAGTGCTATCCTAATCAAGTTTGACTGGGTTCTGAGACTATGGGGTATATTCAATCTGTGAAAATGGAAGATTTTTCCCTCTTGTTGTTTTTACTGTAACTTGAAGGGTGAATGCCTGATTTTATATCCTTATTTGGCTAATGAACCTACTATTAATGAGGGGGTTGCAACTAAAAATTCTTCTTCGCATGGTCTTTTTTGTATTACTAATCCTATCATCGATGGGGTGATTCCTCATGTTTTGAATCTAATGTTTAGATGTTGTTGTTGATGATTCACAATTGCCTAATGTTGTAGGGCAAGAGATTGTGTCTGTTTTGGCTCACGATTATTGTGAAAATATTATTCATACCTTTGATGGTGTTGTTTGTCCTTATGTGGATAGTCATGTGAGCAATCTAGAGTTATCTCCGGGTGTGGCAAGGGCTGGTATTTATGGAGTAGGGGATTGTACTATTATCTTGGCTCATGCTGATATGGTTGATGAGCGTGAGGTGGATGAGGATCTTAGTCAAGCTAACTTGATGGTGGTAAATAAATTGTCTGGTGATTCCATTGATTATCCTTGGGATAATGTTGATCGGGTTCAGTTGCCTTCTCATATGGGGACTACTGGTAGTGAACCTCTTATTGATGTCCCTATTGACCTGATTTCGCCTAATGCTCTGAATGCTTAGTTGATATCTTCTTTGGGGGCCACTTATTTGTTGCAATCTGATTGGCTTGGCGAGTCTCCGATTTCTCCTTATGGGCTTGAGGATGACATCGGGGTTGAGAATGCTGAGTCATTTCATGAGCTATATGGGATGGATGTGAGTCATGTCATTGTTAACTCTTTCTCTCGTGTTGGTAAGCATCATATACGCAAATCTAAAAAATAATGGTTCCTTTGGTTGTTTTGTGCTTGGCTTTTATGCTTTGGGTGTGTTTGGTGGTTGGGACGATGATTTTATTGTGGTGCGTGTTGAGTGGCTGGGGCTTTTGGGGGTGTGGCTTCGCACCCTGGTGGATGTCCCTTTGTTGTTGGTGTTTGATTCCTGGAATTGTTATTGTGTGGGTGTTAGGCTTTGTGGCTGAGGCTCTTCTAGGCAGTTATTGTGTGTTTTTTAGTTGTGGTTCTTGGTTGCCCTGTTTTGCTTGCCCCTTTTCTCTGTATTTTTGCATGTACTTTGTTGGTGTTGTAGAACCTTCTGTTGTTGAGATGCTGATGTTGTTGGCTTCTCTGGTTTTAATTTTTTATCTGTCGTGTTGGCTTTCTTTTTATTTTCTTATTTGCTTGTTGTATTTAGTTAGATCATTAGCTCATAGGTTTTACTTCAAATGCTGTATTTTTAGAGAGTTGTTGATCCTCTAAGGACATGTACTTTGTTATGGTACGCATAGGCCCTTTGTGTGAGTTTTCCAAAAAAAAAAATTACTTTTAAGTGCATGAAATTGTGTGTTTTACTTTGACTAACTTAATATTAGTTTTTTTTTATGTGATTAAGAAATTTTAGTGTTATAGAAATGAATAAAAAGGTTTAAGTGTTAGATAAATAAATACATAAAAATAATTTTGTATGTATATAAACTTCCCTAAATCTATTTAGGAACTAATTAGAAAAACTTTTTTATCATGTATTCTTCTTATTATTAAAATATTTAAATTAATTTATTCCATCATTATTAAATGTTATTTAGGTGTTAGATAAAAAGTGTTAGTGTATACTATCATCAAAATCTTATATAAGATTCACGATCAATTAAATGAGACTCTTTAATAGTTTTAATGACCTTGATGCCTCATAAAAAAATCTATCAATCTGGATTTGAATGTTGATGGAAGAAACTTTTAGTATTAACATAAAAACCATATAAACTCTAATTTAGCAAATTTATAGTCAAATTGGACATCTTGATAAGATGAACTAAGTGACATCAAAAGAGATATAATCCAAGTCCAAATGAGCCTAAATTAAACATTTAAAGTATAGTTAGAAACTTCATGAAGTTAATTGAAGAATCAAATTAATGATCTCTAATTTTTATGTGCTTATAGTCAAAACAAGTGTATCTACAATAAAAATCTAATAAACCTGAGATTGCTAAATTTTGAGATCATTAAAATTTAAAACACTTAAATGGAGAAAGAGTAATCTACGAACAAAAAAATTACTATATGTTGTCTGATAAATTGTTTTTTGGATTTTAGCTAAATTTACTAACATTTCACTTTAAAAAATTATAAATTGGCCTTCGTTTTTCATATAAGGGAGACCTAATCTTAAAATTAGATAGAGAAAGGAGAATTAATGAACTATAGAGCTTTGCTTGATGTTAGAAAAGGCAATCATCATGAACACCCACCTTCGTCCAACCACATTCGATAGATCTACATTATTGTTTTACTGCAACACCCAACCGACATCATATGATCGTTGTCATCTCCTTACAATATTTCTCAAACATTCTTAGCTACAATCATAAGAGATCGAGCTTCAGATGAAGATAAGACCTTTGTAATTTTCATCAACATAGTGAATCATTTCATTTTGGCCATGCCTCAAGATTTTTTCCTTCTAGGATCTTTCTTGTAAAAATTTTGGTATAACATATATTCTTTATTTTTATCTATATGTGTACAATATCTTTAAAAGTTAATCTGAAAAACTCTTTATTGATGCAAATTTTTTAGCTTGCAACAATCTAACAATCTATAGGAGACACAAATTACTACTGATAAGGTTATTAATACACATCAAAAGTAGTTCAAACAATCATTGGAACAATTCAAAAAATGATGCCCATGAAGTAAGAAATTAACCTAATTAAGAATCATATATCCATGAGAAAATTAATATGAAATTCAGGTGAATATAATTGAAATAAAATGAGCAATAACTAACATGATAAAACATCAACTACAAGAATTAACTCCCCACACAATCTAAGTTGGTTGACAAATGGTGAGCTATATTTTAAGTTTATATAAAACAAGTGGCATAGCTATTACATTTGAGTTTAGCAAAATTTCCCTAAAGCCCAATAGAAATAATCAACACAAATGCAATTCTCTAAAAAGAAAAAACAATTATGAGTACCAACGTTTAAACGATTAAAGTCAGGCAACAGTGGAGTTTCTTATCAATTTTGTTGGGTATTGTTCCTAGATTTAGGATTGCTTTTTGTATAGGATTCTTGTATGGCTTGTAAAGCCATTAGTGTAGCTAGTTGTGTATCTTGTTTTTGCCTATAAATAGGCTAGTTTGTAATAGGCAAAGAGTGAGGCCAAAAAATAATGTTTTGCTGTATTTGGCTCCCCTCCCTCTCCTTTCTCCCTCCTCCTCCTCTCTCAAGATCAAGAGGAAGTGCTTCTTCCTCTCTAGAGAAAATTCAACATCTGGTATCATAGCCACGGTGGTGGCGATCTCGAGGTGGGGAGAGAAAGTTTCTTGTCGAAAGAAACTGAATGAGGCGATCTTGGCTCTCCGGATTCGATGAAGGAAGAGTTTGGTCGTTGGACACAGGCGATGGCTCCAGACTGTCATGTGGATTGGTGAGTGCGACAGTTGGACATTTGAAGGTGGTTCTTGATTAGGTCGGGGCGAACGCTGGCCAGAGGCAAAGCGGCAAGGTGCCACGATCGGAGGCTATGCGATGGTCCGAGCTGGGAGATACGTTCGAGACAGACGTTGTTTTCATGATTTGATCTCCGGAGAGAAGCTGGGTCAGGCACGGATGGTGACTGTGCTGCTTGGGCTGCTAATCTGCACGCAGAAATCTCAAGAAGCTGGATGTGAGGGTGTTGACCTCATTTTTGTATGAGGACACTTTCAACCCCTTCTTGAGCCTTGGACCTTAAGTTTCTTTAGACTGTAGATCTTAGGATCTTTCTAGTTCCTAGCCTTTAGGTCCAATCCAGATCTTAACTCAATTCAAACCCATAACCCTTAGGCTAAAGACTTAGGTCCTAAAGCCCTTTCTATGTGATTTTTCCATCACCTCGAAACCCAGTTAATTGGCATTTGATTCAGGGTCTGTCAATTGCATATTGATGTGACATGTCTATAGTGTTAACTCTCCAAATTTGAGCTCATTTGGAGAGCTTTAACCCCATAAACTTAATCCAGTTTCAAAGGTTGCAAAACCTTCAAATATTTACAATCAATGCCACTGGCCTTTCACCTAGTGGAATTTGACTTTGGAGCCCCCTCCAAATATTTTGATCACTCCTAATACCTTGATATTGACTTGTTAAGCAATAATCCACATCTTTTTATATTCAATTTGATCCATAATTGACTTGAGACCAAAATGACCAAAATGCCCTTAAAGGGAGATTTTTGGACTTTTGGCCTAAACTCAACTTGATTTGACTTATCAACCTTTGAAATTTTCTCCAAATGTCATTCCAATGGATCCTAAATGACTTTAGGAACACATTGAATCCAAACTTAATCTTTGGTTTGACCTGGTTGACCAAGTCAACCATGGTTGATCAAAATGCCCTTAATGGATTTAAACATCCATTTCAACCCAAATGACCAACCCAATGCATGAAATCACTTCCATTGACCTCAAAATACCCATTTGAATTTATTCAACCTACCCAACCCATGGTCTAACCAAGTTGACTAAGTCAACTATGATTAACCGAATCAACCCTCTAACACAACACTTACCAATTTTAATCATTCAAGCTATTTTGAATCAATTCAACCCATCAAAATTGGTCAAATATACACCCTTGACATATCCAAAATTCATCAAGTTAAACTTATTTTGGTTGACTTGGTCAACCCATTTGAAGAGGTCAAAACCCTTCAAATATCATGCATTTGCGTGTGGGTCTCCGAAAGGATTCTGCTTATGAGGTTCAAATGTAAAAAGTACGATCACACAATCCCGTAGGACAAAATGGTCGTAGACCTCTACACTCAACACAAGCAGGATGATGGAAGAGCAGATGGAGTTATACATACGATTAGCCATAGAGGATAGCGCTTTCACCTACGCACCTCGATGGATAATAATATATATAACCCAAAATTTCATGAGATTTCCCTCATTCGATACATCAGCTCGAATGGGGTTTATTTGATTATGGGGATCGGTTTTCTATGGGTGCAAGCCCCCTTTAGTTAATTACAACTTAGACCAAGGTCTAAGAAAACTCTCAATTAAGGATGTTAGATTATCTTCTCGAATGGGTTTAGCGCAAAGAAATTTCTAGGCTTTCTTAATCAAAGGGGAAGATAGGCTCAATTTGGTTCAATCAATCACACATGATTTAGATCCGCATCGGCCAGTCTGAAGAAGATGAAACTGGAGAAAAAGAAAGGATAATGTATTCAAGCATGCATGAGAGAAAGGAGGTGGCGTCATCTGTGTGGCACGGATGGGTAGAATTTATAGTTTTCGAAAGAGAGAAAGGCTTACCCACTGATAAGGCATATAGTGGTACACTCGTACTACTCACCTTTAGACCCTAAATCTATAAAAGATGTAGTATCGCACATATGATACTAACATCTACGACCTAACTAATACAATCCTGGACTTATTCCTTACCTGAAAGAGGAAGCCAGCTAAAACCACTTAATCGTATAAAATCCATGTTATTCAGTCCATATAAAAGATGGTGCGTAGTTAGACATTGTAATTTGGGATCGACAACTAGAGAAGTTTCTAAGTGATCCCACACTTATAAATGGTATTATGCTCTTAAAATTAATGCAATTAAGTTTGAATTTTAATTAGTTACTAATGCAGTTTATGCTAGTCAAAGTCTCCAAATCATGAATGTATGAAATTTTAAAAAGGCTTATAAAATAGTTTTTTTTTTTTTTGAAAGACTAAACTTCCCCAAGTCCGGCACTTCATCCTCATAGACCAGATTATCCGGACTCTACCCGCAGGCGGGGAAGTTATCTAAAAGAAGAGAGAATGCATGCATGTGACCCCAGGCGATTCCGACTATTCTCTAAATCGTTATGTTTCTATGTGAGTTAATCTTAAAATTTTATTATTGATTACGAGTAGAAGAATTTTATCCCTAAAAGAGCCTAGCGAGTCAGGCACAAGCACATGCAAGAAAAAACCTATGAAAAGCATACCATTTCTACTGCGTAAATAAAGTAAATAAAATACAACAAAATAATAAAAGCCCACGAAAAAGAGTGTCCATGGCAAGTGCCATACAATATTACATCACGGACTACAGAAAAGTAGTGGTGGCTGGGCTCCACCGACAATAACCCGGGAACGACGCAAATCTTAAAATAAGGCATTTTTTTTATCTTCACTCTTCATCTTCCCTTCATTGATTCGTCCATGGATCATCTTCTCTCCTTCTGGTTCTGTTAGGGAATCCTCCGAAAAGATGTCCAAATAAAAAAGGAAACTCCCTGTAGGAATTTTTTTTCCCTTTAGACCCCTTTACATCTAAAATACCTTATTTTAATAATTTTCACAATATTTACTATCAAATATATTACATCAATGAAAAGTGAAAATCTAGACTCTCCTACAGAGGTTATCCTAAACAATTATAATAAAACCAAAGAAAATCGTCCAATCAGTTATATATATATGAAATGAAAATGCTCAAAACCAAACACACTTGGTCGTGCTCTAATCATTGAGGACTAAGCAGCTGAAGCAAGTACCTAAAGCAGTTATAAATGATTATTATTAATTTAGCCCCCCTTTAGCGCTGTGTGAGCACTGCCATCTACAAGAAGACAATGTCATTATAAAGAGTGTTCCTAACATATGGGTATTCTATCGCTCACAACACAGCGCAAAAAAAAAAAGAGCTAGAAAAAAACATCATAGAAAAGCATCACAAAGAAAGACTAACACAAGTAGCAAAAACAACCAACATACATGTCACATGTAAGTCATCACAACACAGAGACAGAAAAGAAAAACAGAACATCGGCCTAACCTAAAGCTAGTAGTCGTGTCTTAACAAACCAGTCTAAGTGTGTGTAGGCTATGTGGTTTTGGTAGGTCTTATATAGGATAGTTTAGTTAAAGTTACTTGCATTTTGTTTGTTAAAAAGGCCAAAGAGAAGATTTTTAATTAAAGTTTAAGTATTAATATTTTAGGATTAGTTTTAGATATTTTATTTTTAGGATTCGATTAATTACCACCTTTGTTTCACACCGAGGCCGTGAGATTTATTTCACCCTCCTTAGGGCTAACTTAATAGCCTCATAGGCCTGGGTTACCCAGTGATAACCAATTTTGTTGAATTATTTTTAGTTTGTTATGAAAAGAAAAAGAAAATGTTGATTAAGTATTTTATTAATCAAGTTTGTTTAGTGCTTCTAAAGATTATTCTAAAGTTGGATATTTAGGAGTCTTTTGTCCTAATGACTTTTAGTTCATGATTTGGTCTCCTAATTAAATCTACATCTTTTAAATTTTAGATTAGTCAAATGTTAATTATTAGATTAGTTAGATTTGATTTAAATTTATGTTTTAAATTTATACTTTAATGATTATGAAATGCTAATTATAATTTGATTAAGAATTAATTTCTTTTAAACACATTTTAAAAGTTAAGTTATGAATGGTTGGTTGATCATTAGTGGATTAAAAAAAATAAACCTAGGAAAGCGTGTCACTAAGTTTTTGGTTTGATATCTCTATCCTATAAGGAGCATGCACCCTAAGTCTATGTTATCTAAGACTCGATCCTTAATTTTTGTCCTTAGGTGTCACTAAAGTTGTAGGACTAAAAGGAGTTTTGTTTTCTAACCCTTATGACTTCTATACGTATGTTAAAAGGTTTAGGGATCTAATAAAAGAAAAGCAATCCTAATTATAAATGAAGTTTCTACAAGGTCCTAAAGGGTGGGGAGCGTGCAATCATCTAGCCCCTAAAAGTTTTCTAAGTTTTAAGGAAACTTACAACACCGGGGGCTATGACCAGGTGGTTCCGCCCGTAGCGCCCATACCGGAATGAATAGGGGTGACTGATGCTCGGATCCGATTGTTCTTGCTCCCTCTCTAAGTGCTCCAATGCTCCTTATCATTTGCTTTCCAAAAGGTGCCTCGCAAGATACAAAAGAGAGGCATAAGAGCATGTTCTATATAATGAGTAACTAATGACATAAATAAATGAAGATGCAATAAAAATAAAGAATGTACCTTTCTATATACCGGTTGAGTCATTTGTGTTTTGGGTTCTCCTCATTTTGCAAGTGTTTAGTATCAAAGTATGAAAGAAACGACAAAGAAAACTAAAGGCAAAGCAAAAGACAACTAGATGCAAAAGAAAGAAAAAGAATGAAAATCAAATATAAAATGAATGTAGGCATTGTTGTTTTGGACACACTTCTTTGAAGCCAAGTGTGTCTCTAAAATAACCTCCTCCCTAATTCAATATGATACGAATAGGGGGGAAGGCATTTACAATGCCTTTTGCTGTCCCCACAATCCAAATAAAGCACTTGATATATACCCGACTCAACTACACAAACCA
Source organism: Dendrobium nobile (assembly GCA_022539455.1). Taxonomy (NCBI): domain Eukaryota; kingdom Viridiplantae; phylum Streptophyta; class Magnoliopsida; order Asparagales; family Orchidaceae; genus Dendrobium; species Dendrobium nobile. The sequence continues at coordinate 38,173,807 of CM039728.1, read as the reverse complement.
TTCTCTACCAAACTCAAAGCAACAAGGGAAACTCAAGTTCCCAAAATTAGAACTAAAACAATATCTCTTTCTATCACCCACATTCTTCCAATCCTATATTTTAGAAGCAAACATTAGTAAAGAGATAATTTATATAAGATAGATTACCCCATCCCAAAAAGAAAGATCTAGAAAAATTTCTAACACCAATCCACTTCACAAAATTACCAATCTCAACACAATATCTTATGAATTTTTTCCAATATGAAATAATGCGTAGAAATCTTTCCAAAAAGCAATTTACCAAAGCAACTTTGACACAAAGACAACAATCAAGTGCTTCTTTATTTTATTTGGAGTGGGGTAAGGCTTTAAAACTTTCAACAAAAAAAATTCCAAAAGCCCTCTACTATAAAACATTCACAAAACTCGTCGCAAAACAACTCACAAAACCTTTCAAGAAATGTAAATGCTCACGGAGAAACAATAGGAGTAAATTACAAGAAACCCAAATTTTTAGAAAAGAAAGCAAATCATAACAATTTTTTTTTAATATAAATAGATTCAGAAATCTTTTCAACACATGACCCAAATGAAAGCTTTTGTACATTTCATTTACCAACAATAACCCAACCAACTTAATCTTCCAACATCTCATACTCCTAAAAAAAACTCATAAAAAAAAGGTGTAGATAAAAGGGACAATGTCACTTTCTATGTAAGAATCAACCAAGTAGCAGAGAAAGCATAAGAAGAAGAAAATAAATCTCATCATCCATGACCTTCCATAGTAAATATGCTTTTAACGATATGAATGAGTTGTTTTAAATCTATAAGACATATGCTCATTTCACCGTAAAAGGACCCAAAAGATTTTCTAATTACAAAGCCTAAGAGTTCTTTACGAAGCTCCAAGAAAACTATTCCACCATGAAGCATGCCAAGCTCATGCTGAACCAAATTAAACTCATGAATGAACCACAAAGCATATCAAGATTCTTCAATATTGGCGAGTTGCACCAAATCATCATGCAAGTATATGAAAAACAAATAATGGTAAAACATAAAACTCATTCAAGCCCTTATGAAACTTATACAAGCCGAAGATAGGTTCTCCAACAAGTTTCCATCTCTTACGCTACATGCCATTAGAAGAGATTTCAACTTAAACTCGCAAGCCTCCTTTCATGCCAAATGTATGATATTGCAAACCAAGAGCTCATCACATAGAAAAGACTAATGAGATAAAGAGAAGATATTCATCAATTGCTTGTAAAAGAAATAGGCCTAGGGCACATGCTCTTTACATCATTGGAACCTCCATATTCATGAAAGAAAGGCATAGAAGAGATGAAGCATAGACATACTAATAATCCCTTAGTAGGCATTATTACAAAACATCTCATGTACATATTTTGGTAGCAAATAAGAAATCCTCCCATACCTTTCAAAACTTCTATATAAACTTCTACCATCATGTGATTTAGATCATAAACAAATGCATTCTATATGCAAAGAACTCACTTTTACATAACATGAGTTAACATACAAGTTTCATCTATATCTTATGAAACTATCCAAGGATAACAACAACCATTAACATCTCCCAAAAGGATTAAAACATCACTTGATAGCCAAGTAAATGTAGCAAAATTAGACAACAAGAAATTGTAGTGAATGCATCCTCTAATTATAATAATGATCGAAGCCATTTCAACCATCACATCTTTGAAACATAAGACATTCATTCGCAAGCTATGAGTTGGAAGAAGAGATATTCATGAAAGGACCTATAGCTCTATACATATCTCATCAAATGACCTTATTCATTTCAGATTTTCCCCCTTTTTTAGGCTCTAGGCAATATATTGAAGAAGACTCTACAAAAGCAATCTCACCATATAAAGCAATAATGCTAGCAAATACCCATGGCTTTCTTGGGAGCAATTCATCAAACACTTGAGGTGCAATGTTTGCAAAGTTATAAAATAAGTTAACATAAGAACAATGGTTCACACCTAAATCTCAACTAAAATTCTCTGAACAACTCACCAAAATATTCTAAAAATCCACATGATAATCATTTCATCAAGGAGACATAGACATAAGAACAAAAGAATAACTCCAGGAAGTTTCATTCTCAGATTTTGTAGAGAACAAGAGGAAAGGAAGAGAGAAAAAGGGTAAGAAGAAGAAAAGAAGAAGAAGAAGAAGAAGAAGAAGAAGAAGAAGAAAAAGGGGGAAGGAGGGGAAGAGAGTTACCTGCCAGCTTGGAGGGGGATCAGGTCGCACAAGAGAGGCCAACGTCGGGATCTAGAGGCGTCGAGCTTAGGTTTTCCGAAGGGGTCGCGAACGGGAGAGGGAGCGAGGGGGTCGTGCGGCTGCTAGGGGCGACAGGGTCATGCAGCTGCGAGGGGCAACGGGAGCAGGAGCCAGGCCTGGCTTGTCGAAGCTTCTGCGAACGAGAGATCAAGACGAGCGGAGGGGGAGCTTTGGCTCTCCTGGAGCTCACGAACGAAGGAATCCAAATGGGGCTCGGGGCGTCTACGAACAGAGGAAGATGGGAGCGGGAGAGAGCATGAGAGGGAGAGATCGGGTGTGAGAGAGCGAGAGGAGAGAATCAGGGACCGAATCCTACAATCCGAGGCTTCATTTTAGTAAAATGAACTCCCTTTTCGAAAGAAGAAGCCTGCCCATTCTCGTCATCGTGCTCCAGCCTTCAAAAATGCCATGAACAGCTCTCCTCGCTGCTCGACGCCTGCCCGAGTTGTAAAAGATCCCTGAGACGCGAGATTTAGGCTGAAACAAAGATTTCGTGCAATCGTAGTCGTCGATATAATTTTCGGATTTAGGAGATAGATTCTAAATGTTTAGAAAGGAAAATGGATCCTAATGGGACAAAATTGAGTTAAATCAAGCCAAATTTGGCTAAGATCGGGTAAGACTCGAGTGCGAATTCGACTCGATTCGAGTCAGTTCAGGTTCAGGTCGGCACGATAAATTTGATCGAACGAAATTAAGTTCAAAACTAGCATCAATTTAAATAGAATCAAGCTTGGCGCAACTGGAATGAATCAATCGAATCTAATTAAGTGTAGTTGGGTCTAATCCGGCTCAAGTCGACTCGAGTCGGGCTTGAATTATACTCGACGAGGCTCAATTAGATTGATCGAAGCTCCTTGAGGCTACCCGAATGAAAAACGAGGTCAACATTGCTCTCAATTCTAAACCCTTGACTTCAAATTCCTTGGCATATGTCTTATAGCACTCTTGACCTCCCTCATGCACATCCTAGTCACCATTGACTGGTCAATAAGTTAATGGATCAAAAATAACCTTTGAAATGAGACCGTGACTTGGCCACCTCATCATCCCATAAAGCAAACCCTTTCTCCAAGCCAAAATCTCCTTTTGGCTAATGGAAATCAGCTTTTTCTCTCCCTAATTGATCCCTAATATAGCTCTATTAACCATGCCATGGCTTGGTTTAGCCAAATGGGGAAAAAGGTATGGTCCCCTTTCCCGTGGACCAAGAGAAGTCACACTCACCACCTGTCCTATTCCCTAGCTTTGGGCAGCATAGGGGGCACTTGGCACTCATCCAAAACCACTCCAAATCAAATCTCAACCATCCAATCCAAAAGCCAGAGGTAAAGTGGGGGAAAACTTGACCTAAAGGTGACTTCTTCATCATTCCTCTCATATCATCTATGTCCTAAAACCCCAGCAGCCCTCAACCTTCCAAGAGCTCCTCCCACACATTCCAGCACTCCTCAAGGCCTTCCCAAGCTTTTCCCAATCATTTTCAAGCCTCAAATCACTATTTTAGTGAGGAGAGAGCATTCTAGAGAGAGAAAGAGGAGTTTTGATTACAACTTTCAATTCGACGAGATCCAACTCTTGGTGTCTTCATCAAAGATGTAGAGGATCACCACAGCTTTCAAACGAGCCCAAGATCATAAAAATCTGACTCTTTGACTGTATGTTATGCTCATTTAAAGTTTTAATTTTTAATTTAAAACTGTAGCAATTTTACAATGCATGGAGCCTCCAAACTCTAGGCATTGCAAGATCATATTACCCTCTAGCTACAGTTCAAATTTTGTGCAATTTCGTTGAGTATTTTGAAAGATATGGGCATTTAAAATTTTTTAACTCTGGTTCAACCAGAACCGTCCGATCGAGCCCTTAACGCGATCAGACTGCCCAGAATTGGCCACGTCGCCCCCAACCCACGCGGTCCTTCTCAGGTTCAAACTCGGGTTTGTCCGGGATCTAACACGTGGCAAGGATAGACCCCGGGGTCGCATACATATTCTTGCATTACTCTCTCCTTGCTTTAGACTCTTCCCCACCTGCGGATAGAATCTGGATAGTCTGACCTATGAGGACGAGGTGCTAGACCTAAGGAAGTCCAATCTTCTAAAAAATTATTTTCTAAGCTTGTTTTTAACTTTCAAGCATACTTGATTTGAAGTCGTTAACTAGCATGTATTGCATTAAAAACAAATTAAAAGAGTCAAAATTTTAAATTCATTAGTCCTTAGCATTTTGCACCCAATATAAGTCAAAGTGGTCAATTAGGAAAATCTCTAAATGTTGACCCCAACTCTCCAAAATCTTTAAATAAAACGTCCCTACCACTCTTTCATAAAAGACCGGGCTCATATATTTTAAATCAATTAGGTGCTTAGCTAGCTCCCCAATCTAGGCCAGGGTAAGTCCAGGTTCTGCACTACATTAGTTAGGTTCGAACGAATGTGGTCCAGTGTCCAAAATTAGATTTAGGATCCGGGGCAGATCTTTGATTATAAGACCCCAAACTTCGGGGATCTAATTCCAATTTTCTAATAAAATGCTCAACTCTAATTAAATATCATTTAAATCCAAAACATAAAGCCCAACACTTATATTAAGTTGGGACACTTCCGGATGGTTCCGGAATCTCAAAGTGTCCCCTACTCCTCTTCCCTTGATTATGTTAATAACTGTTCAATTTTAATCCATTCCCTTTTGAGCTTCCAAAATTCATCTCTCTTTTTGATATCACTCGTAAAAAATCTAACAAAATTTTGCTACTATTTTAATCGAGAGTTTTCGTAGAGAACTTTGTCTCCCTACGATGTAATTAATTACGAGGGCTTGCGCTTGTAAAAGATTTAGAACCACACACACCTGATTTAAAAAAAAAATTAATTTTTTTAAAAGTTCAATTGAATTTCTTTGAGAAAAATTAAAATACTAGTGATCGTTATTATCATAATCAAGGAATTATCATCGAATGATATTGTCTCCCTTCGGGGAGATACACCTTTCTTTGATAATGCTTTGTATGTGAAATTAACGATCACACTTCTTGAATATTGTAGCTGGATATTCAGTAGAATCTCATTTTGACCCTTCGGGACCATATGAAGTTCTCTTTAGCATCCGATCATGATATTCAAGATGAATTTCATAATTCTAAATCTGAATACCGTTATGAAATTTTATTTTCACCTCACGAGGTGATATACATTTTCTAACGAGACGATTCAATTTTAGAATTCAATTTGAAGTCTCAAATAAAACCAATATTTTTCAAAACATGCTTCCAAAATTCCACCAATAGAGGGCTTTGCGGTCCTTTAGCCGGCCAAGAAAGCAACGAGGTCAGGACATGTGGCTGAGATTGAATCGGAAGGGTAGTTCGACGGTCAGGCAAGCAGACCGCGTGCAAATGCTGTGAACCAATTGGAAGCAGATGTAACGGAGGCCGAAGCTTTCGCAAGAGGCGATCTTGAAGCATGAGGTCATTGGGAACCTGGAAACTGATTATGCATAAGATGATGTCATGGTGACATCGACAATTATCTAACAAGTTGAGAAGGCAATGTGAATTCAAGGATTTCTTGCAGCCAGACTACGTTGATGCAAGCTTGCTGGCACGAGTACTAGGTGGATTCAAGTGGATCTTTGAGGAGGAGTCCAGGAGATCTTTGTGGTGAAGTCGGCATGTTCTTGGGCAATGCCGGGAGTGCGGAGAGCTTGGAGGTGTGAAGTCGTGCGGTGCACGAGGAGGTCGTGGGATTGTGAAACTGTGAAAGGCACACAGGGCGCTGGCCGGACGCGGCAGTGTAGGGCGTGGGATTGTGACGAGCGGAGCGCAGGTGAGGGCGCAGGGCTCGCTGCACGGGTGGATACATGCAGGATGTGGTTGGAGACATACCACATGAGTGCAAGGCGCGGGTGCGAGCTTGAGGCGTATGACGTGGGCTGGAAGCGTGGGTGATGGCTTGAGGCATAGGACTCGGGCTGGAGGGTAGGATGCGGGCTGGAAGCGTGGGCGCTGGCTTGAGGCATAGGACTCAGGCTAGAGGCACGGGCTGGAGGCTCAGGGCGTGGGCAAGGCGCAGGGTCCTGGTGGATGCACAGCGCACGAAAGTGGGGCACAGGGTGCTCGGGAATTGACTGCGTTGGACATAGTGCGACAAGTGAAGATCTGTCGAGAGGTGGAGCAGGAAACTCAAGAAGATGGTGGAGAAGTTCTTGAGAAATTTATTAACTGTCGATGGACGCTTTTGGCGGGGGAGACCGGCAGGGTTGTTCTTTGTCTGTTTTTTATGAACAATGGTTATCCTTTATTGTGTAAATTTAGGACCAAGGTGGAGAATGTTGGGTATTGTTCCTAGATTTAGGATTGCTTTTTGTATAGGTTTCTTGTATGGCTTGTAAAGTCATTAGTGTTGCTAGTTGTGTAGCTTATTTTTATCTATAAATAGACTAGTTTGTAATAGGCAAAGGGTGAGGCCAAGAAATAAAGTTTTGTTGTATTTGGCTCTCCTCCCTCTCCTCTCTCCCTCCTCCTCCTCTCTCAAGATCAAGAGGAAGTGCTTCTTCCTCTCTAGAGCAAATTCAACAAATTCCATTGTTACATTTGATTTAAGAAAGACCCAAATAATTGAATCATGCTGTAATTCTTAGTTTATTTCGAAAAGCCCTAATGAAATACAAGCACCAATTTGGATTCAAGTAATTGCAATCACATTCTTGAATTTGCCAAGTAATTCAAACCTTAAAGATAATGTGAGAAATTTTATGAATTTAGTTTCGTCCCTAATGTTTTTAATTTGTTATTAGTATTTGACAAAATAAAAAAAAATTGATTTTTCAGATGACACAAACAAGAACATTACACAGCCATAAATTTTTAAACAAGCATAAAATGAATAAATATGAAATTAGGATTTGTCACAACCATGAATTCTTGCAGAAAATGAATAAATGATGAAATGCACACTACCATGAGTAAATGACACAAACAAGAACATAATCAAACAAATTTAAAAGGAAATATTCAAAAAAAATATTCAGATGTTAAATAATGGTTCTCATAATTTTTCTTGATTAATGTTTACTCCCAAATCCTCTCAGATGAAAAGCTTTATGGTCGGCGAAGTGAGAAGGAACGAGCACACCTGAACCATCAAGAAGCTCCGGCCGTCGATGACAACTACGTAGCAAGGATGAGTTTCACAGAGACAAAGGGGAGCCGAATGCAACTGCAATAGTCGGGAGGGATAGGGTTGGGAGAAAATGTTAGTATTAGATTGAGGATGACGTTACCATGTTAGATTTAGATTGAACGGCTGAAATTTGACTTTGATGTGTTCACTCGGCTTTCCAAAATCATTGTCGGTTCGCCGGATGAGCAGTTCGATCGCCAGTTACTTCCGATCCTGGACAGTTTCAGCCAAAATCAGTTATTATGCAAAACAGAAACTGGCCATCAAGCTGGTCCGATCTTGAATTTTTTAACTAAAAAATTACTTTAAAATAGTAAAAAAAAGTCATCCCAAAAAGCCAATCAGATTTGAGATCCAACCTACGGCTCCTTAAAAAAGAAATTATATATATATATATATATATATATATATATATATATATATATATATATATATGTGTGTGTGTTCTCCCATTTCACTAAAATAGGTCTTATAGAATTGTTATTTACAAATCAGTTTTCGAGAAAGAGGATTCTCAAATATCTAGTGAGCCGGTAGGCGCCCTTTCGGTTAAGCGCTAAGCTCCTTGATGCGCTCGGTCGTCCTCAAGAATCCGCGCATCTCGGCCCTATCCTCTTACCGGTGCTGCGGCGACTTTTCTTCAGTACGCCGACCGTTCTCGTCCTCTTCCCCCTCTACGCCCATCGACACACTTAACACCAACCTACGCCCCTTTCCTGAGTACACCCCTAAGAAGCTCAGCATCACCGACGCGGAACTCGTCCACAACCTCACCACCGCTCTGAAGCAGCGACGTCCCCACTCCCTCGATCGCACTCTCATCCCCTTTGCCGACCGCCTCCGATCCGACCACCTCGTTTGGGCTCTCTTCCAACTCCGCTCCCACCCTGCTATCGCCCTCTCCTTCGTCCGCTGGTTCCGCGGCAAAACTCGCTTCGTCGTCCCTGCCGAGGCTCAAGCGATCGCCGCACACCTCTCTCTTGTCTCTGGCCGGGTAGGCGCCGCTCGCCAGCTTCTACGGCAGGGAATCGCTTCTTATAGGAATTTCATCGAGCAGGTCATCTACACTTACCGCCATTGGTCGTCGGACCCAGAGGTTTTCGATATCCTCTTTCGCGCCATGGTCGAGTTCAGAAGGTTAGAAGAAGCCCACTCACTCTTTTTCCACCTCACTACATTTGGGGTCGTTATCTCAGTGGACTCCTGCAATGCGTACCTCTCGCATCTTCCCGTTGATGCTGCTCTGAATGTTTTCGTTGAGTTCCCGCTTTCTGGCGTTAGGTGGAATACCAATTCCTATAATATTGTGATATGTGGGCTATGCAGAGCGGGGAAGCTGGTGGAGGCCTGCGAATTCTTGCTTAAAATGAACTCTGAGGGCACTGTTCTGCCAGACGTCATCACCTACAGCACCATTATCCATGGGTATTGCCGTTCCGGGGAGCTTCAGAGGGCCTATGATCTGTTTCAAGAAATGCGTTCCAGAGGTTTGAAGCCAAATGAGTTCACTTTTAATAGTATAATGGCCCTTCAATGCAAGAAGGGGATGGCTGTGGAGGCAGAAAGGTTACTTCTTGTGATGGAGAATGAAGGTGTGGTTCCTGATTCTGCTGTCTACACTACTTTAATCAGTGGATACTCTAACATTGGTAGCCTATCTGCCGTGCATCGCCTGGTTGATGAGATGAAGGATAAAGGGTTAGTTCCTGATGCTGGGACATACACTACTTTAATTAGTAGCCTCTGTCGATGCGGGAGGATCATTGATGCTGACCTGCTCTTCCAGGAAATGCTCAGAAAAGGATTAAGTGCTGATCAAGTCACTTATACCGTGTTGATTGATGGATATGCTAAGGATGGCAGGATGCAGGAGGCCTTTCGACTGCATGAGGAGATGTTGCAGGCTGGCTTGATGCCAAACATTGTGACTTACACTGCTCTTTCTGATGGCCTGTGCAAGCAGGGAGAGTTGGAGGCTGCAAATGAGCTTTTGCATGAGATTTGTCAAAAAGGATTGCAGTTGAATGTATGTACATATAACTCACTAATCAATGGGCTTTGCAAATCAGGGAACATAGAACAGGCTATGAAGACCTTAGAGGAGATGGAAGCAGCGGGACTTAATCCGGATGCTTACACTTATACTACTTTGATGGATGCTTATTGCAAGATTGGTGAGTTAACTCGAGCTCACGGTCTCCTTAGGGAGATGTTGGATAAATGCATCCAACCAAGCATTGTCACTTTCAATGTCTTAATGAATGGATTTTGCGCTGCGGGAAAGTTAGAAGATGGACAAAAGCTTCTTGAATGGATGTTAGGAAAGAATATAATGCCAAATGCAGCTACGTATAATTCTTTGTTAAAGAATTACAGCATGGAGAAGAACATGAAAGTTGTGACAGAAATATATAGGGGGATGCATTCTAGAGGGATCTTGCCAGATGAGAGCACATACAATATTCTGATCACGGGGCATTGCAAGGCAAGAAACATGAAGGAGGCTTGTTATTTTCACAAGGAAATGATTGGGAAAGGTTTTAGAATGAGTGCTACCTCATACAATGCACTTATTGAAGGGTTATACAGAAAGAAGAGGTTTATGGAGGCAAAACAATTGTTTCAAGAGATGCAAGATGTTGGTCATGTTGCCAATAAGAATATATATAATCTTTTCATTGATTTGAACTACAATGAAGGGAATATTGAACGGACCCTTGAGCTTTGTGATGAAGCAATAGAGAAATGCCTTATTGGATCTTAAGTTTGCGAAATTTGATGTGTAAAGGAATAGAGAATACTTTGAATGCGCATTACAATGTTTTGGTGTGCTCTGGAACATGAAATGTAGCCCATTGTGCCAACCGGACGAATGAGTTATCAAATTGTTGGAAGGTTGATTTTGTACTCTGATGAGCAGTGAACGACTTGATTTGTTTTCGACTTTGTCCTGAAGCTTAGAACTTCCATGAGGAAAAAGCGGAGCATTCTATGATATATTTTCAGGTATACTGCATTTGAAACTGCTATTCGTTCCATTTACTAATTTGGCACTACACTAGTTTGAGGTTTGCTCTCATAGCTTGATCAATTTTCTTCCTTTTAATTTGACTTTGGTAATTTAATGCTGATTTATTTTTAAAGACATTAAATTTTATCCTATTTCTATATTGCTTTCCCGTAGTTTGGATATTCGAAGAAATTGGTATGGTGATCAATTCCACCTGGGATTGAAGAAAACTGGATTTCTCATTATGCTTGTTTTTAATTATTTATCCAATGAAATGCTGGAAATAGGATATGCCAGTCTTATATGTAGTTGAACTTCGTTGACAGACTGCACTAGGTATGATATCAGAATACAGTTCATCCCCTTTTTTATCTTTTAATTTTTTATCGTTATGAATAGGTATGATATATTAGCTATGTTATTTCAATCAAATGTGGAATTATTAAATTAAAAAAAGGATCTATACTAGCATGTCTTTACATTTAGACATTTAGTTTGTTATTTTTCAATTTGACATGGCTGATTTGCTAGGATTAGGATGATTCTAATGTGTTATTAATTAGAATTGCTTGTAATTCGTGCCATAATACTTTTTTCTGTTTCTTTTTTTCTCATGTTTTAGATTGTAATTTGATGTTAGGAAGTGGCGTCATCAAGAAATAAGCAACCACACAGTACTATAGGGAGGAGATGCGAGGATTATGTGAAAGAATTGACAAAAACTGGTGGAGTGTGACATGTCCAGGTTCTAGCATCAAAGTTGCAGATGTAAATGAGGTAAGAACAGTGGAATGAGATTAGCTAACATCATTGAGAGCTGGTTAGAATGGTGAAGCAGTCTGTCTTGTTGCATGGCCAAAATTTTGAACTCTGAATTCACTCCAGCCTATGTTACACTGGATAAGTAGATATCTTGTATGCATTTCTTATGTGAAAATGAATTATTAATAACTCGGCTAAGAAGTGAGAACAACTTTTGGTGGCTTATTAATCTACTAATGACCACATGACTAGTAATTTGTTGAATATTGGTCACTCATATATATGTAAAGGCCGCCTTTTCTCATTTGCCATCTCCTACTCCCCCCTGCTCTAAAGCCAAGATGAAGTTCCATTTTTATTTTATGTAAAACCTTAGAACATGCCTTATCTTCATTCTGCATTATTGATCTTGCTGAATAAACTCGACTTCTGGTCCTCGGAAGTCAAATTGCTCTTAAATAACCAAATTTGTCTTCTGTTTTTTACAAATCAGTACTTAGTCAGTCCCTGTAGTTATCTGCTTTTAGTGCTGGACATGTCTGTTCCTTTTAAATGATACTGTACGTTACCTTTGATCATTAGCTATGAAACTATTTTTCAGTGGAATCCTTGCATAGTTTTAACGTAAAGATTAATACTTATCTAAATGTTGGTGTACCTTAAGGAGTTAAGGACAATATGGATGTAGTAATCAAGCAGAACATAATACCTGTGGAACAAACATAGAAATGTAAAACCGAGCAAGTTGCTCTTCCCACCAAATACGAGTGAAAACGCCAAAACGAAAAACACGAATAGTAGCGTCCATTCTTCAGCAATACAGGAACGTGCGAGGCGATGGAGAAGGTTCCCAGCGAAACTAAAAGAATACTCATAACAGAAAAACAGATAAAAGCAAAATAATAACTAAATAAAGAAAATATATCTCAGCAGGCCAAAAGTAGCAATATAGAGTTGCGAGCCATGTGCTCCGTCAAGGCTTTCCTTGATGTAGGAATCTGCAAGATGAACAAAGCAAATAGAAGATTTGATAGAACAGTAACTCTCAGGTTACTGCGACTAGTATTAACTAGAAAATCAGTGAAAAACAAAGCTGCTTCGTCCTGTATTTCCTGCCTAAGTAGTTTCTTCCTTCACCACCTAATACCAAAGTAGAAACAAAACAGCAAAAACATAATAATTACTAAAACACTAATAGTAGCAGTAGTAGTGGAGTATTCCTAACAAACTACTCAGAGAACGTGTGTATAGAATGTTCCACAGGTCAGCTAGCTTAATATGCTCCACATCATTCCTGGTTCAGACAAATTCGACTCAAGCTCAGAGGTTGTAATGGCAGAGTCATTTGGTGGATGACAATGCTATATATCAGAAATATTGAAAGTGCTAGAGATGTGTAATTCTGATGGGAGGTCTATAAAATTCGCGTTTTGGATGATTTTCTTGGGTGAAGTGTATGGTTCGTCCACAGAGGGAGGCATTCCTTAGGACGTTGATTCTTTACTAAATACTCTTCAGCAAATGTTTTGAAGCGACGGTGAGAATCTGATTCCACTTTGTATTGGTTGTTGGAGTACCAAATGCAGTCGAACATCTTGTAATAATTTGTCAAAGTTCCCTACCATTGCAACTGCTAGCTTCTTTTTCCAAATGGTTAATATTTCCGTATCCACCATATGATTGGGGGGTTGAGTTTATATATTATGAAATGGGCAAAGATTGGTAGAATGACTTGTCATAGAATTGCATGTGAACTCAGCCTGAGAACTCTAGATAGGATGAACCTCTTGCGAAAGGAAAACTCCAACTCCGACAGCCGATGCGTCTATTCACTCGAAACGGATTATCAGAATTTGGAATTGTTAATACCAGTATTGAACTTTTGCCAATTTGATAGTTCCAAAGTTATTTTGTCGTTCAGCGTTTCATGAGAATTTTTTGGACTTCAAACAATCTATGATCGGCACTGGGGTGTAAACGAGTTGAGTCGAGTTTAGACCATTATGTTGCTAAAATTTTTTCACAAATTAGCAATCAAAGTTGACCAATCTGTGAAGACTTCCAACATCAAAGAGGGAGTTCAGATGTGGCCAATCTTGATTAGTAACTACTTGTCATTAATGATGCATCCTAGGAACTATGCACCCAAAGTGGCAAATTCATATTTTGATGAATTGAGAAATAGTTCGTTGGTGCCATGGGTACTCAAAATTTTGGCTAGATGGTCCAATTTATCAATTGAGGTGGAGCCAAAAGCTAAGATGTAGTCAAATTATATAATACAACAAATCCAAGAATGATTTAGTACATTGTTCATGTGACGCATAAATATGCTTAGGAGCATTGCACATACCGAAAGGCATAATCTTCCACTTGTACAATTCTTTCTAATGTTTAGAGCGCCATTTTCTGCTCACCTTTGAGGAGGATGCAGATTTGACCGTAGCTACTACGGAAGTCCAATTTGGAGAAAATGGTTGCTCCACTCAACTTATCCAACATATCCTCCATTCGTAGCATAGGGAAATGATACTTAGACATCATTTGGGATGACTTTTGATTACTTTTTTTTCACTATTAAAAATAAAGTACTTCAAAACTTTTTTAGAAAATAGTAAAAAAACTATTCCAAATGAAGTATTAATAGTTATTTTCTTCACAGCATAGTTGTCCGTATGGCTGTCAATATTAGACCCGACCCGAAAACCCTACCCGAAAATTTCGGGCTTGTATTGACCCGAATTCAAAATGGGTCGGATTCGAGTTGACCCGAAATTGACTCGTTTTTTATCCAAAAACCAATTTTTGACCCAGCAACTCAAGATTGACCCGTTTTTTACCCGAAAAGCGGACATTGACCCGTTTTTGGACCCAAAAATTAGCAGTTTTTTGTTGGCACCGGATCATTCAGGGTCGGGTCGGGTTGACCCGGACCCTAAGCTGGTTGGAATGGGTTCGGGTCCGAAAAACCAATCTGTTTGCAAAATTGGGCCATGTTCAAGTTGACTCGAATAGTATCGGGTCAATTTCGGGTTCGAACCAAATCCTACCCGTGACTCGAAATTGACTCCACTAGTTGTCTGCATATATACGCCACTGTCATCTCTTTGATAGAAGTAATATCAGGATAGCGTGAAGGCTTAGTTGTGTTGTATCAACTATTTGTTTAATAAATGTTCCACTAGTTTTTGCAGAATCTGAAATTGGAAGATTCGGCTAAGTAGCTCCTGGCATTAAATTAATGCAATTTTGTATGGTCTGCAAAGGAGGTAATTGGTTTGGTAACTCTTCTGGCCCGATATCAACAAGCTGCTTATGAATTATGGCTTCAGAACAGGGAAAGTGTTGCTTTCAACAAGGATTAAAGGCAAACAATGCTGAAAGATTCTTTGAAATTGTTTGCTAGAGTTGTTCTAGAGACAAATACCAAGGCATAGTTAACTTCATCTCGTCGAACAACTTTGTCTAAATTATGGTTTCATTTGGGACGGCTTTGTTATCGCTTTCTAATACATGTAATTTTAGTTCAAGAAATCTTTTGACTAAAAAGATCTTTTAAAAAACAGTACGAAAGCGGTCTCAAATGAAGCCTATAAATTTGGTGAAAACAAAATTTTGAGTATCTTTAGAATAATTTCGAAGGCAATTTATGTATATAACACAAACTTTTTACGTGATACATATCTAATATCTAAATAGTTAAATTTGAATAACATTCAAATTTTTAAATCACATCAAAAATATCCTTAATATTAGTTTGTTTAAAATAAAATAGTTGTTCTTTTGTATATATTTTGATGTGATAAAAAAATTTTAAATATTAATTGGGTATATGAGTGCATATAAAGATTTAAGTGCTCGAAATATAAGTACATGAGGATTTTATTGAATGTCTGCAAGTCTCCCTAATTTTAATAACTCTCCAAAGAAATATATGGGTGATTTGAAATTAAAATTATATCAAAATTGAAATTCCATCATAATATTAATTCTTAAAATTAGAAGGATTTAAATGATAAAATTTATATTTTTCACCATTTTTAAATATAAAAAATCATCTAGGTTTAAATAATTTATTATTATTATTTTATTTTTTAAATTATGATTGAATTATTCTGATTTTCTTTTTCCTCAAAAGTTGCGTGACCATCCCAGCCTATAAAACCTACTAAGGACGCTAACAAGCTTGATTGGCTAACTTTTTTTCAGGTGGGGGCAATGACATTAATGGTGCAGACAAAAGTTCCAGCTTAGCGTAAAATCACGTATTAGTAGTCTGCTTTCCCAAATTTTCTAATGTTGCTGAGACTGGGAGCAGCTGCTACGCACGCAAGTGCAGCAAAATTGAGCGGCCGCTTCGAGGAGTTTCATCGATCGCGAGTTACCGGCGGTGGAGTATCGTCGCCGCCACGATTCTTTATTCCACTCTTTCTATATCTCTATAACGATCATTCTTTCGCCACATTTGTCCGATTAATTCTCACAGTCAGATTTTTTTTTTTAAGTTTAATGGGGATCCAACTGCTGTAGCCTCCTGCTTCGTTTTGTTGTATTTTGATTGCGAGTGATGGGAGGGGAACGCCATGGTTGGAAAAAAAATCCCGCTGCACTGGATACCTCATCATCCTATTTGGTCTGCGGTTCAATGGCGGGTTGTGAAGCCACCACCGCTTTGTTGCCTCGGAGCGGCGTACAAGGGAAGGATGAGAGCTGGGGGATGGTGATTCCTACTGAGGTTAGGGAGGACGAGCCTGGAGGCGGTGAGAAGCTAAGAATCCTGGTCTCTGAGGACACTGCACACCAGATTAGTACCGGTATCCAGCTATTTATTTTAATTAGTAATTTGATGAAGGAAGTTGGCAGTTTCTTTGTTATTATTATTTTTTTAGTTGGAATTTTCTTATTTATTTTTTTTCTATAAATTTAACAAGAAATTTTCGTTGTTGTTGTTGTCAAGGCTTGGTCGCTGCTTATACTTTGCCTTGTTTAGATTTTATTCATTTATTTTTGCTGATTATTCTGTATTCCATTCTGATTTTAAATCCTAATTAGCTATTGTCAGTGAATTAAGTGCATGATTTCTCTTGTTACCTGAGATTGTCATCAAATGACTAGTAAATTTGAAGGCTTTGTAATTTTTGTTCGTAAATTCGTAGTTGTGGTAATTATGGATCCGTTAAAAGTCATGAATGTCATTAATTCCTAGCGCATTAATTTTTCACGTTTTTTTGCTACAACACAGTTCATAATGACTCGTATGATTTAGCATGATCTTAGTTGTGAAGACGTACCAAAATATATTTTGAATCATAAAACAAGAGCTTCCCCATTAATATTATTTTTGCCAAGATACTCTCAAAGAATCAATTGGAACGAAAACTAATAAAGGTGATAGAAAAAGTGTTGATTACATAGTATCCATATTAATTCTAAGGCTAAGGAATAAATTTGAAGACCATTTTTTTAAGGTGGTAGAATTAACAAACCAAACCTAGAACTAACAGAACCTAGATTTGGATATACCCACTAGCAATAGTTGCCCTTCATTCCACCAACTCAGCCTCGCATGCAATAATTTCACTCCTTTTCCACCTTTGATTAATAATTTAAGAAAGAAGTTTGGTCATCACATAATCATCCTTTCTTTCTAGTGGGTGCAAGTCTCATGAGCCCTACTCATCTTCTTCCTTAACCAAAGGCCACAGCAATCACAACTTCTCCTCTTCTTCCTTTAGCCAACCACTAATCACATCTCTCATTCTTCCTTAACCATCGAGTGACATCGCATCCATGAGTTTCTCCCTTGATCGCAAATACAAAAAAAATGTTGT
Organism: Dendrobium nobile; assembly: GCA_022539455.1. Lineage (NCBI taxonomy): Eukaryota > Viridiplantae > Streptophyta > Magnoliopsida > Asparagales > Orchidaceae > Dendrobium > Dendrobium nobile. The sequence continues at coordinate 38,156,720 of CM039728.1, read as the reverse complement.
AGCTTTTGTCGTGTTTCCATCCTCTTCAAGTTTGGACCTAGGCGATGAGGCATTGTGTTGGTTAAGTCTTCTACCCCCTTATTTCCTCCTATGTCATAGCATTCAATTTATTGTTGTTATTCCTTGCAGAGGTTCTTTTGTTTTCTCCTTCACGGTATTTTATTGCTTGAGATTTTATTTCTTTTGATTCTTTTGTTATGTATGCAAAGTGATTTGATTTTTTTTTTCTTTTACTTTTTGAGGTAGAGTATATGAATAAGTTAAAGATTGTGGGTTTAATTTCATCATAGTAATAATTAATCTATGTTGATTATGCGATAACTTTATGTTGACTAAGATGCAACTATATTAGTTAACTATTGATTTTATATACATATTTATATGTATATGTGATTGATTAAGACTCATTATTTAGGATTTTTTAGTTGATATTTGTTTGGTATTGTTTACATGGTTCTCATCTAAGTTTTAGACTCTCGTACTGAGCTAAGTAATTTTTATTTTTTGGAGAATAAATATATCCTTCTTTGTTAGGGATATTATCAATTATGTTTATAGTAGATTCCTTGAATATTTAGTAGACTGTAAGTATTGTCTTTTTACTTTCAGTTATTACCTTATATATTTTCATCGATTTTGTATTTCTTTTATATTTATATTGAAATTTTATATGATGTATAGATAACTTTGCCATGATTAAGTATTGTATAAAGCCTTTTATGTTAGAATGATCCATAAATTGCATAACTTATTTCTCATGCACATTATTAGTTGATATAATAAATTGTATTCATACAAATCATACTATTTTGATATATAATAAGCTTGACCACATTGCTTATAATATTATTTTAGCATGAGTTCAAGACACACATAAAAATATGTTTGTTGGTTCAATAAATTTATTATCAGTAGAACCCTTTTGTGATATGCTTAGCTAGCTAACTTGATGGGTCCATAGAGTGATGACTTTTGAGAGTCATTGGATTCTAGTAGGTAGTTGAAAAATCTTATATCAATCAAGGTATTTTGGCAGGCTAATTAGATATATAACATAATATATTATAATAAATGACTAATGAGCTATCTTTGGATTTATATATAAATATGTCCATAGTGGTTGCAAATGAATATGTCAATATATAAGTATTGATTATTATTTTTCATATGATGGCCATGAACATCATGTTAGGAAACAAGTGCAAAAATCAAAGAGAGCTTGACTGAAATTTGAAATTTTTGAACAAAGTTCAAGCAGAATTTGAGATAAATCCCGTGGCAAAACACTAGGGAAACTTGATAATTGATGAAAAGATGAAGAAAACAAAAAAGATACAATGAATCTTCAATTTGAGAGAAAGATCGGGCTCTCCCAATCCCTAGCCGATGGCCAGAGTCCTAGCAAACCTAAGAGAAATCTCAAATTCAGCAAAAACAAAGATAATTCTAACCCTTCCCATCTATATAAATAATACAAATATAATTATAATTACTAAACAGCCCCTCCCAAAGCTAAGGATAACTAAGCTTTGCTGTTAGGACTGCAGGGCCTTCTTTAGACCTAGTGCTAGAAACCTCAACTTAGCCCAAGAGCATAGTAAAATTTGCTTGTCGTTGATGGGGAAGTCTATTGGAGTCCATTTGAGTTAATGTCCAAAAAGCCCTCGGCTTATGAGTTTTAGTGGTGGGTCATCCATCGATGAGCTCATTTCTCCTATATCAATGATTGTCATAGATGTATCCATTGCATTGAGAGTGGATACATAAGTGGTGTCTTATTTCACTATTTTGTCTTATTTCGACTGAAATATCTTATTTTTTAAATTGAAGTACTTTATTTTTTAGTGAAGTACTTTATATTTGGATGAAAAGTTTCATATCAAATTAAAGTGCCTTATATCTAGATGAAATGCTTTATGCATGTGTGTAATGGATGAGGAATCGGATTCATAAAGAGTTTGCCTTATTTACTAATTTTAAGAGCTCTTCACCAGCTACCACATAAGTTGTCGAAGCAGCACAATCTGAATGTGAATCTATTCGAGGATGTAGCATTATTCAATTTTTGCTGCCATCAATCTTTGATATGAGCATTTTATCTTATATCCTTCCCTAAAAGAGATTTTCTGCTACTACGATTAGTTTTTTTGTTTTTTTTTAAGAAAAAAGTTGTATAATCTGAAGCAGGACTTTTGGAGTTATGCGGAAATTTGTTCTTCCATCCTAAGTTATAAGTTTCTTTTGGTCCATTCATCAATTTTTAATTTTACATTTTTTCTCCTGAACTGGTTGGTACAGATCCTTGGTATCAAGTGGGGTTTGTCCTCACAACAGGAATCAACAGCTCATATGTATTGGGATATTCACAATCAATTATGGTTCCTTTGGGTTGGATATTTGGTTCTGCTGGTTTACTTTTAGCAGCTGCAATTTCCTTATATGCTAACTCTCTGGTCGCTCGTCTTCATGAAGTTGGAGGTAGGAGGCAAATTAGATACAGAGATCTTGCTGGTCATGTATATGGTAAGGTCTCAACCTGATCTGTCGATGACAAGTTAAAGAAACTTGATATGGTTTTTCTATGTAGATTCAAAGTCATCAAGTGAACCATCCTCTTAAAGCCGTTGAGGAGTTAGTACTTCTCTGTTAATTGGTTCATTCTTGCATCATCTTTAAGCTTTTCATGTTGTTTGTTTCAAAAAATTGCAGGTAGGAAAATGTATGGCCTTACATGGGCACTCCAATACGTCAATCTATTTATGATCAACGCTGGTTATATTATCCTGGCTGGGCAGGCACTCAAGGTTAGATAAATGCTATTCTTATCCTTGTTTTTAGTTTTTAAGTTATGAAATGAGCTTTCTTTATCCGCTTGCCCTTAGCTACAAGGAATGGTTGGAGTTTAGAGATACGCTGCAGAGTTTCTAGAATGTTAGTTGATCAATGAATATCTAATAGTGCAAATCCTTTCAGAAAAATGGATGAAGCTTGATGAGAAGTTTTCAATGTCTTTCTTAGATGATAGACTGATGATATATCCTAAGAGAAGACATTTATGGTGGAAATATTAGATATGTGGACATAAAATTTCCTCCTCATTAGATTTTCACAATATTTGATTGATATCTCTGATTTAATCTCACAAGTATTCTTAGTTTTAAATATCTTTTCATCACTTTATTTTTTATATATTTGATTTTTTTTTTTTTTGGCTTTCAAATAGATGAAAATTATTATTATTAAGCATATCATTATCTTTCTTGAAAATTATTATCTAGTGTAGTTTATGTTTGATTAATTAAATGAATATTACATGAATTTAATATATAAATATAATATACAATTCATGAATGCTCTAGTTAGTAAAAGGTTTATTTCACTTTGCACTTTCAACATTGAAGAAGAAAGAAACTTCTGTGCATCTCATTGTACTTAGCATTTTGAAAATATTTACTTTTTTTGGCTACGATGATCTTCTAATCTTTGGAGAGATTTTTTAATTATTTCAAGGTTGTCGTGTTACACTATAAATAAACCATTAAGGGGAGAGGCTTGGTATCCCACAATATCAAGAAAATAAAGAGAAGGGAGGGGGATTCAAGAAAGAAATGGAATATTTGTGGTACCTATAGAGGGAAATCTTCGGCTTCACCAAGAAAGAAATGGTCCTACCAATTTTTGCTCAAGCAAGCGAAGCTTTTGCAAAAAATATAGCAAAGCTCTTGTTTGGATTCCTGCAGCCTAAAAGAAAGAGAGTAACTGCAATAGTAATGTCTTCTTATCCACTTGTAGCCTCCATCTTCACAGCAAATGGTTTTATTCGCTCTTAGCTATTGGCATAAACAAAGTAATATATTTGGCATAATCTTCATCTTTTTATGAAGTGTGACCTTTTCATGTATCCCTTTTGAAACTTTGTAAATTATTCAATCTTTGTGTTGTATTGGGGCGTAGGTAGATCTAACTAAATCACATAAATTTTGCATATGTGTGTTTATGTATTTGATGCATTTGGTTTCTCTTTTTGTGTTTTCTCCTAATTATTATTAACCTAATAATTGATATTAATGAGTTTAGTTTAACAAGTACTTAGATTCAAGGAATAAAACACAAGAAGGTCGAGATCAATGATTATTGAATTAGATGATTGAGATTCGGGATTTTGGAGCTTATGAGGAGACGGCGCACCACTTGAAGCTTAAATTGTGGATAGTTGGTCCTATGTTATTATCATTATGTGCAGTTAATGATCTTCTCAGCTTTATCGCAAGAGCCTTTAAGAGACATTCCTCTCAGCATTTTGGCTCTTTGGCATCTTCTGCTTGGCACTCATCTCTTGGTTTCCATGTGTGATCTGAGAAACTAAAGATGGGTCTTACGATGACACCTGAAATTAAAGAAGGGTCTTACGATGACACCTGAAAACCAAGAGATGAGTGCCAAGCAGAAGACTGGTAGTGAGACTGATAGGAAATACTTGATTTCAATTATTTCCTAGACCAAATCAGTAGAAAACAGCAACCAAACTGCTGTTTACAGTAGGAAAACAGCCACCAACAGTTGAAAAACAGAGAAAACAGAGAGAAACGAGGGAGAAATCACACCCAAATAGTTGATTTTAATGATAGATGCAAGAAAAACAACGAAGATACAGTAGATCCTCTATTTGAGAGGAGGATATCACTCTCCCAATCTCTAGAAAACAATCTAGAGCCCTAGCCACAAGAGAAAACCCAAGAGAAGTTTCAGCAAATTTTACATAACCCTCACCCTAGCTTTTCCCCCTTAATGCATGAAATTCAAAATTAATATAAAAAGACCTAATTGCCCTTGCCCCCCCCCCCTTTTGGCTCCAAAATTAAATTTGAATATCAAGTGGACCCCACCCCTTCCTCTCTCATAGATGCCGCCGACCCCCTCCTGCTGTAAACAAACTGAACCAGCCCAAGGGACTGGGCCGGCTGGACCGGTCCATAGAGGACTGGTCTAACATTACCGTCCTCCCAAAGAATCACCTTGTCCTTAAGGTGGAAGTCAGGAAACTGTCGTTTCATCCGCTCGTATGGCTCCCACGTGGCCTCGTAGTCAGGGAGGTTCTTCCATTTGATCAAGACTTCTGTAGCTTCATCTGCTTTCTGACGAACCTCCATAAGCTCCAAAGGTTCCAATATCATTTCCATATCATCAGTTAATGTCCCTGGTAACTCCAAACTAGTAGCATAATCTCCAATGGCTCTCCTCAGCTGGGATACATAGAAAATGGGGTGGATCGTAGCCGTAGGTGGTAGCTTCAAACGATATGCCACGGTTCCAATTTTCTCCAAAACTTCATAAAGACCGAAGTACCTTGGAGCAAGCTTCTCATTCCTCCGGTTGGCGACCGTTTTCTGTCTATATGGACGAAGTTTCAAAAACACCCTCTCGCCCACTTCAAACTGAATATCCCTCCAATGCCGATCAGCTTGTTTCTTCATAATCTGTTGAACTCTCAACAGATGTCTTTTTAACTCTTCAAGTATCTTATCCCTCTCCTCCAAGTACTCCTCTACTAAAGAAACTGGAGTACTGCTACTCCCAAAATGCACCAAGTGGGGTGGATCCCTTCCGTACAACACGAATGAGGTCATCTGAGAAGCTGAATGAAAAGAGGTATTGTACCAATACTTGGCCCATGATAGCCATTTAGCCCATAGCTCGGGTGTCTCTGACGCAAAGCATCTCAGATAAGTCTCCAAGCTCTGGTTGACTACTTCTGTTTGACCATCCGTCTGTGGGTGGTAAGCAGTACTCCTTTTCAGCACAGTTCCCTGTAGTCTGAACAATTCTTTCCAGAAATGGCTGAGGAACACTTTATCCCTGTCTGATACTATCGCTTCTAGTACCCCGTGTAATCTGACTATCTCCCTGATGAATGCTGACGCTACTGTCACCGCAGTGTATGGATGGCGTAGAGGAATGAAGTGAGCATATTTGCTCAATCTATCCACCACCACCAAAATCACAGTGAATCCCTCAGAGCGGGGTAGCCCGTTAATGAAGTCCATAGATACCTCCTGCCAGACTCGACCTGGTAAAGCCAATGGCTGCAGTAACCCCCCTGGTGACATAGCTAGATACTTATTCCTTTGTCAAACCTCGCACCTGGATATCATCTCTTCCACATCTTTATGCATACCTTTCCAATATAGCTCTGCCGCTAGTCTCCTGTAGGTCTTTAGCACTCCTGAATGACCTCCCACTGGAGTCCCATGGAACTCCTGGCGCAAATGTGGAATGTGAATTGATGTTATGGGCAACACAAACCTTCCCTGGTACAACAATCTCTCCCCCTTCAATGAGCACCCTGGATGGCTGCCCTCTTCCTTTAGTAAGTCAGGCATGATCTTGCCTAGTTATTCATCCCTGGCACTCTCTTCCTTGATGGCTTCCAAATATAGCATCATTGGGACTGATATAGCCATCGTCTGCAGCTCCCCCATGCATCTGGACAAGACATCTGCTGCCTTATTTTCTACCCCTGGCCTGTACTGAATCTCAAAATCATATCTCAGCAGTTTGGATAGCCACCTCTGATGCTCCTCTGTCACCATGCGTTGTTCCAGCAAATATTTCAGGCTCCGTTGATCAGTCCTGACGATGAAATGTCTCCCGAGTAAGTAGGGGCGCCACTTTTGGATGGCCAAAACGATTGCCGTTAATTCTCTCTCATAGACAGATTTCAGTCCGGCTCTTGCAGTCAACACCTAACTGAAATAAGCAATGGGCATGTGACTCTGCATCAACACTGCTCCAAATCCATACCCAGATGCATCTATCTCTACTATGAAGACCTGAGTAAAATCCGGCAAAGCTAAGACCGGGATTGTGGTCATAGTTTTCTTCAACTTCTCGAATGTTGTCGTGGCTGCCTCCCCCCATAGGAACCCATCTTTCTTCAACTGCTCAGTGAGTGGCCATGCTATAGTGTTGTATCCCTTCACAAATCTTCTGTAGTACCCTGTAAGCCCTAGGAATACCCTCAACGCCTTCAGATTTTTAGGCAGTGGCCACTTTAACATGGCTTCAATCTTGGACTGATCTGCTGCTACCCCTTCCTTGGATACCACGTGCCCCAAGTACTCCACACTGGCTTGTGCGAAGCAGCACTTCTTCAAGTTAGCCCTTAACTGGTGCTCCTGGAGAACCTCTAACACCCTCTTCAAATGCCCCCAATGCTCCTCTGTTCTGCTATACACTAGGATGTCATCGAAGAATACCAAAACAAATCGCCTAAGATACTGTTTGAAGATCTTATTCATGAGTGCCTGGAACGTGGCTGGGGCATTGGTGAGGCCAAAGGGCATCACTAGGAACTCATAGTGGCCCTTATGAGTTCTAAAAGCGGTATTGGGCACATCTTCTTTCTTCATTTGAATCTGATGATATCCTGATTTCAAGTCGATCTTGTTGAAGATCATTGTTCCACTCAATTCATCTAACAGCTCGTCAATCACTGGTATAGGAAACTTATCAGGTACAGTTTTCATATTGAGTGCGCGATAGGCTACACAGAACCGCCAGCTACCATCCTTCTTCACCAGCTGCCATCCTTCTTCACCAATAGAATAGGACTAGAGAACGGGCTAGTGTTGGGCCTGATGATCCTTGCTTCCAACATTTCTCTGATCAGCTTTTCTATTTCGTCTTTCTGAAACTGAGGGGGTAACGGTAAGGTCGTACGCTAACAGATGACACTCCTTCCCTTAATGTGATGGCATGCTCCTGTTCCCTGGGTGGTGGCTGCCCTAGAGGTGGTTGAAAAACCTCATAGAATTCCTGGATCAAAGGCTGTACAGAGAGGGGTAGTCTCCCCCTTCCTCCAAACTCACTCCCTCCAATCTGTGTAATTCCACCAAATAGCCTTCCCCCTCCTCCTGAATTGTCTTGATTAGGAATTTGAGAGAAACCCCTGCCTTGGTCAGCCCCGCATCATCTTGAATAACCCTCTTCCTTCCTCCCTTTACCAACTCCATCCTCAGAGTACCCCAATTGATTTTGGTTTCCCCCAAGATCTGCAACCACTTCATCCCTATGATGACATCTGTACTCCCCAATTCTAGGGGAAGGAAGTCTTCCTTCACTTGGATACCTTGGATCTTCAGCACCACCCCTCTACAGACTCCTCTTCCCATTTCTACCTTTCTCATGCCCATCATCATCCCATAACCACCTGTATCTACTAACTCCAACCCCAGCAGCTCCACAATCTGAGTGAAAATGAAATTGTGGGTTGCCCCACTATCGATCAACACCACAACTTCACGGTCAGCTATATCTCCTTTCACCTTCATAATGTGACTCTGGTGTAAGCAAAAATTAGGAGGAAGCCTAATTTTTGCTTAACAAAATAAGACTTTACTAGGTAATAGAAAAGACACTAAAGAACACAATTATGTCACAAATAACTTTACTTTATAAAATAAAAGACTTACAAACGACACTTACAAACTTTGACTTTCAACATAACATGACATTACAACTCTAGACTCTTACAAATGATTCAAACGAAACAAACACCTAAAGGAGCTTCATTCCATTAGAAAAAGGATACAAATGGGGTGGTCACTTGCGGAGAGACGAAAGAGGTTAGAAGCCAAGACAAAGGGCGGAAAGAGCTTGCAAGATTTCCTGGGGAGATGAGAAGGAGAATGGAACAAGCTCGCAAGCTTTTCCAATAAAACCCGCAGGTTTATATTTCCAAAAATCAATCACATAACATATCTAAAACAGCCACTAACCAACTCATATTTATAGGTATGAGAGAGGAATACAAATAGCCACAAAACATTAATTTAAAAGCTAATTAAATAGGGAATATGAAAAGCCAACAGTCAATTCCAGGAAACGAAGCACCAAAGCCACGGAAAAGCTTCCATACATTCATAGGAAACAGCCCAGCCAGGAACCGAAGAGGCAGCCACAAGAACCAAGGAGCCAAGGCACGGAAATCCAAGAGCCAGCCGCAGGAAACCAAGAGCCAACCGTGGGAACCAAGGAGCCAAGGCACGGGAACCCAAGAGCCAATCGTGGGAACCAAGGAGCCAAGGCACGGGAACCCAACAGACATTCACGGGAACCAAAGGGACAAATAAAAAGGGGAATGAACCTCAATTTATGAGCTAAAAAGACTCTCTACTAGACATTAATGAGCTGATATCTAGTAGAGGAAAGCATTTATGAGCTTGAAACATAAGAAGAGGCTCATTAATGAGCTCGCTCAAGTAGAACTTACAAAATTTTCAACTCAACTTGTTTTGACCCATTCCTTGCCTACATCAGACTCCCCTTCTTGAAGAACTCATCTCCCGATGAGTTGGCTTTTGCTTTCTTTGGAGGAGGCAAGGACGGTGCATCCAGCTCTTGAATTTTTTTTGCTTCAAAATTTTTGGCACTTGAGTGTAGCTGCACTTGAATCTTGAAAAACTTGATTTAAATCGGGTCAGAAGAACTTTCTTGTGTCGAGATCCATTGGTTTACTTTCTTGCTTGCTTTCCACTTGATATTTATCCAACTTGACTTAGAAAGACACAAGACTTAAGACACAAATATAGGAAGATACAAAACAAGACTCTAACTATCATGACACATCAAGACTCACTAGCACTCACAAACAAAACTTACATGACATCAAAACACATACGACTCATAAGACTCTCAAGACTTACACAACAAGACTTGACTTGACAGACCAACTTAAAACCTAGGACTTCCTAACTTGCTCTAATACTAAATTGGTGTAAGCAAAAATTAGAAAATTAGGAGGAAGCCTAATTTTTTCTTAACAAAATAAGACTTTACTAGGTAATAGAAAAGACACTAAAGAACACAATTATGCCACAAATAACTTCACTTTATAAAATAAAAGACTTACAAACTTTGACTTTCAACATAACATGACATTACAACTCTAAACTCTTACAAATGATTCAAACGAAACAAACACCTAAATGAGCTTCATTCCATTAGAAGAAGGTTACAGGTGGGGTGGTCACTTGCGGAGAGACGAAAGAGGTTAGAAGCCAAGACAAAGGGTAGAAAGAGCTCGCAATATTTCCTGGGGAGATGAGAAGGAGAATGGAACAAGCTCGCAAGCTTTTCCAATAAAACCTGCAGGTTTACATTTCCAAAAATCAATCACATAACATATCTAAAACTGCCACAAACCAACTCATATTTATAGGTATGAGAGGGGAATACAAATAGCCACAAAACATTAATTTAAAAGCTAATTAAATAGGGAATATGAAAAGCCAACAGTCAATTCCAGGAAACGAAGCACCAAAGCCATGAAAAAGCCCCCATATATTCACGGGAAACAGCCCAGCCAGGAACCGAAGAGGCAGCCGCAAGAAACAAGGAGCCAAGGCACGGAAATCCAAGAGCCAGCCGCAAGAAACCAAGAGTCAACCGTGGGAACCAAGGAGCCAAGGCACGGGAACCCAAGAGCCAATTGTGGGAACCAAGGAGCCAAGGCATGGAAACCCAACAGACATTCACGGGTACCAAAGGGATAAATAAAAAGGGAAATGAACCTCAATTTATGAGCTAAAAATGCTCTCTATTAGACATTAATGAGCTGATATCTAGTAGAGGAAAGTATTTATGAGCTTGAAACATAAGAAGATGCTCATTAATAAGCTGGCTCAAGTAGAACTTACAAAATTTTCAACTCAACTTGTTTTGACCCATTCCTTGCCTACATCAGACTCGGAGTGAATCCCACTACGGAGTTAAGAGAGACTTCTGCCACATCCAGATACAGTTTTTCCTCCTCCACCTCAGAACTGCTTCCCCCTCCCTCTTCGTCTCCTCGTCTTCACAAACGAGGAGAACTTGAAGAGTTCTATCCTTGCACTTATGCCCTAGCATGTATTTTTCATCACATCGGAAACACAACCCTTTTGTTCTCTTCTCTTGCATTTCCTTCTCAGTAAGCTTCTTAAACTGCCTCCCATTTCTTCCTCCTGTTGCTTTTTCCTTCGGAACTTCTTTCATCCCTCCTGTGGACACTCCCTTGGAGGCTAGGTGGGTAGTCGTCCACCTGTAAGTGCCTCCTGAGCTATTGTTCCTAGCTCCATTCTCCATATTCTTTTGATTTTCGACCAGTTGTGCAAGCTTCATGGCCTCCCTTAAGTCCCTGGGCATCAGGACCTTCACCGCTGCTCTAATCTCTGTCTTTAACCCCTTCATGAAGTTCCCCTCCAGCACAGTATCGGACAACCACTCTACCCTGCTGGCCAGATGCTCAAATCTCTCTCGGTAGTCCGCCACAGACCCCTCCTGCACTAGGGCAAAGAACTACTCGTAGAAGTCTCCTCCCCGATCAGTTTGGAAACGCTCTATCAAGCTGTCATTGAATTCTTCCCAGCTCCGGATAGGTCTCCTCTGATCTCTCCACTGGTACCAAGAGAGTGCCTGCCCTTCCAGACACAAGCCCGCTGCCAATAATTTCTCCTCCTCCGTTAAGCCGTTAACGACAAAGCACCTCTCCACCTTGTAAATCCACACGTAGGCATCCTCCCCTTCAAAAATGGGCATTTTTAATTTCCTCACCTTTTGATCCCCGCCATTTCCCCTTAATCCTCCATAGTTTCCCCTCTCCCATGTGCCTGGGGACCCCCATGTCTCCCGATCTTCCCTTGCTCTACCATGCCCCCATCCCCCTTCAAGATCCCCTCTCCGATCTTCAAAAACAGTCCCCTGGCGTCCATAATAACCCCCCCCCCCCCCCTGGTGCTCCCAACCAGCACCTCTTGGCTCCACACCTCCATTACCTTGCCTTTCCCCATATATTCCTCCTCTCTCCTCCCTCTGGAAAGGCTCCAGATGAGGTCTTCTCCTACTCCTTTCCACGATTTCCACTCCCTCTTCCTCCCGATGGATTTCAGAGTTGGTGTTTTTCGCTTCAGGCCCTTTTGCATCAGACGCCGCCGATTGAGTTTAAAACTCCAACATCTTCTTCATCATATCCCTTAGATCGGCTACTTGCCCTTCCATGGAAGAAATTCTTTCCTCCACGGTCTCCTTGATTTGATTCATCTCTCCTTCGAGCCTCTCCTCCAAAGCATCCACCTTGTTAGCCGCCATCTCCTACGGCTTGAAATTTTTTGAGAAGATCTCTAGATCTGAAAGAAAAAAAAAAATTCAGCAATTTCCTCTTCGCTGGCACAAATTTCAGCCGTTGAAATTTGTCAAAAAACGGCCCACGATTGGTCCCAAGACTTGCTCTGATACCATCAAGTATTTCCTAGCCCAAATTAGTAGAAAACAGCAACCAAACTGCTGTTTACAGCAGGAAAACAGCCACCAACAGTGGAAAAACAGAGAAAATAGAGAGAAACGAGGGAGAAATCACACCCAAATAGTTGATTTTAATGATAGATGCAAGAAAAACAACGAAGATACAGTAAATCCTCTATTCAAGAGGAGGATCTCACTCTCCCAATCTCTAGAAAACAATCTAGAGCCCTAGCCACAAGGGAAAACCCAAGAGAAGTTTCAACAGATTTCACATAACCCTCACCCTAGCTTTTCCCCCTTAATGCATGAAATTCAAAATTAATACAAAAGGACCCCCCCCCCCCCCCCCCCCCCTTTGGCTCCAAAATTGAATTTGAATATCAAGTGGACCCCACCCCTTCCTTTCTCCTAGATGTCGCCGTCCCCCTCCTGCTGTAAACGAACTGAACTGGCCCAAGGGGCTGGGCCGACTGGACCGGTCTAACAAAGACCTGCAATGCTTTATGATGCAGAATGTTGGTCATTAAAAGATAAGCATAATAGTAAGTTAAGTGTTGCAGATATGAGAATGCTTAGATGGATGAGTGGATTTACTCCTAGAGACAGGATACGAAACGAGGTTATATGTGAAAAGTTTGGAGTATAATTAAAAATGTTTTCTTTTTGGTTTACTTGTCAATAACTCAATTTTAATCTATGACTATGAAAATTGAGGATCATAAAGCATATCAAATATAGTTGAACTAAGGCTAATGATGATCATGAAAATGGTGGAGCGGATACTTCAGGGCACATAACAATCATGGAGAACCTTGAATTTATATTCAGAAAATTATTTAATGAAATCTGGCTTGATTATCTTCTTGATATAGTACAATTAAGTAAGTTCTAAATTAAACATTTTATCCTAATTCCAACAATCCTTTTAATTTTCTTTTAAAATGAAAGAATGAACCAAGTTTTAAACTTTTTTATGAGTGAGAAAAGAACTTCTTTTTTAGTTTATAACATTGTCCATGTTACATCTTGGTCAATAACCTTAGTAAGTAAATGGGTGAGTTGAAATTAGATAATATAGTTATTAATTAATTTGCACAATTGCAAGTTACAATGAAAAATTAGTGGTCATTAATAAAACCAAGGAGCAAGAACATGATGATAATGTGAACCCATAGATAATTTGGTCTTAATGTCAAAAATCAAAGTTGTGATGGAAAATGTTTTTACAAGATTCAAACTTTCTTGAAAACTTTTTAAGTAAAACATCAATTTTATGATAAGTTTACCCAAATTTAGTATCTAGGACGAATGCCCATGAACTATAAATCCTACGAAATGCTCACTACAAGATTCTCCTTATAATAAATAAATTTTCAATAGATCAACCAAGGTAAAAATAAAACTATAAATTTTTAAATATAATAAGTTTCTTCTGTTACTTCATCATCATCAACTCTTTTTCAATTATTTGGTGCAAACTTTATGAATCTTCGTTTTCCATTCATCATTGTTGAGTGTTGTCTGTGGTGTTAAATCTATTATTCACAAATCTTTTTTATCAAATTTTATTCATACCATCTGAATATCTTCTTTTTCTACTTCCAAATCCTCTTATGATTATTTTATCTACCCATTTAATAGGTGTATTTTTTATCCTTCGTCATGTATATCCAAATTATATAACTCCAATTTTATCCGTTGCCAATCATCTTGTCCTTAATAGATGTCATTTTAATCATTCTTCCATTATAATCATTCTTTAATTATTCTTCTTGATTTTGTCACATGTTAGCATTAAGATTCTCTTATTCATCGAGTTGAACTTATCTATCAATGATTTTTTTTTACTGAGAAATATTGATCAATATAACATTGCTCGCTAAGTTGTTTTAAAAATTACATCTACTAAGGCAGTTATCAATTTGAACCACTCAATCTTAACTGTGGAATTTATTCTTCTACATAATATATGCAATTTACTTAACTTATCACACCTAAATATCACTTTATTTGGTAATAAAATTTATTGGTTATTGTTAATATACCCACTAATATTGCATTCGCATACTCAATATTTGTTCTACTAATTCTTAGCTTTAAATTTTCCAAATTATTTTTCATTGTTCTTGTTTTTAAGTCTAATTATGGCTACTAAATGTTTATGATACTATATCAGAATGATTATCATTCTATATTTTGTTGAACGTCTACAAAGAAATAGTTGTTAAAGGATTAGGAAGGTCGTGTTGATGATATTAGTCCTATTGACAAATTAGAGAGAACCATCTTGAGAATATATAACGTAATTTGGATATATGCAACGAATAGTAGAAAATGTGCTCATTGGATAATTTGATAAAATTAGTGTTGAAGGATCAGGAAGGAGAATGATGGACCTAAGGTTACATACCAAAGAGCTATAACTAAAGTGGTATGCTCCCTTGTTCTTAGGATAGAGGTCATAGGTTTGAGTCTAACTTATGATTTTCTTTAACCAAATACTCCCTAGCTCCCTAAATGAAATTTTATTGTAAATAGCCTCATGCCATCCTTTTTTGTAACTGGTCTTGCACCCTACTTTAAATTAATAAAACATTTGGGATAGATTTCTATCGTTAAAAAAGGAACTAAAATTATATGGATGGTAAATACTCAGAATGATTTGCAGGAATAGGTTTAATTCCTCGGGCATTATTAAACACAAATGGAAGGAAAATGAGGATTCATGAAGCCATCCTCAAGTAGTTGTGATAAGGCTAACAGTGATAATTATCCTTCATAATCAAAGGGGAATATTATGCTTGTTTTTTACAGCTAATCTTGTTCCTACTCTTAATTTCCACTGTCATGCAGGCTCTCTATGTTCTATACAGGGATGATGGTGTTTTGAAGCTTCCTTACTGTATAGGAATTGCCGGAATCGTTTGTGCTCTTTTTGCTTTTGGAATACCTCATCTATCAGCTTTAAGGATATGGCTGGGATTCTCCACATTGTTTAGTCTTGTATATATTGTCGTAGCATTCGTGCTCTCACTTAGGAACGGTAATCCTCACCAAACATTTTCAAGTTATCCTATCATGTAGTTCTTAATGTTCAAATGCCTTTGCTAATTTGGTTTTGGTAAATTTAAGTAGAAGTATATTGTGATTTGGAATGGCTATTTCAGTAGCCTTTAGGTTATACCTTATTATTAATAGTTGTCAATAACTGATAAGCTATTCTTCATGGTATTTTTCAGATCCGTTCTATGTCAACAATTAGTTATTCATATGAAAATTCGTTTTTTGTATGACCAGTTCATGCATTTCTTTGTCTGTGTGGTAAATATTATGCTAGTCATAGTGTTTGCCACAACTTTGGCATGAAATAAACTGATAGAAAAGTTGGTGCTAACAATGACTATATTTGCAGGATTGAACAGTCCAGCTAGGGACTATAGCATTCCTCGATTACATAACAGAATTTTCAGTACCATTGGTGCCACTGCAAATCTGGTTTTTGCTTATAATACCGGGATGCTTCCAGAAATACAGGTATGCTCAATTTAAACTTCATGAATTGATAAAAAAGAGTACTTAATTCAGTTTTATTAATCTATACACTGAGATTCTGCTTTAGCAGTCTAGCTTTACCAAAAAAATTTCATGCTCCACTTTTGTTGTGTTAAGGAGATGGAGATTATTGACCTCTTATAAAATGCCTAGTTGGAGAATGTTTTTTGACCTTGGTTGAGTATGGAATTAAAAGATTTTTGGATTTCTAGTTGTCAATTTTAGGGCAAATTATTAGGTGCGGACGACGGACAGAGAAAATCATCCGGATTTCTCTCTGTCTGCAGTCAAAGTGTCGTTGCTACAGTAATTGCACTTTGACTGTACTTTTACTGTAGACAGAGAGAAATCCAGATGATTCTCTCTGTCAGGTGTCCGAACCTAATAATTTCTCCAATTTTAGGCAGAAATTACTCGGCTTGGCTTTTTATCTTTTCAATCTTTTTTCAAGAGCCCAGTATGCTTTTAATCATCATGGATCTTTTGTGCTTCTTCCTTCATTGATGTTGTCTATTCCAGTATTTACTCGCATTCAAATTACTGCTGGCTATCTAATATTGCAGGCTACAATAAAAGAACCAGCTATAAAAAATATGGAGAAAGCACTATGGTTCCAGTTCACAATTGGTGGTTTGCCGCTATATGCTGTTACTTTTATGGGTTATTGGGCTTATGGTTCTTCAACCTCGGCCTATCTCCTCAGCAGTGTTCGAGGACCAGTTTGGGTTAAGACAATCGCCAATATTGCATCCTTTCTCCAGACAGTCATTGCGTTGCATGTACGTTCCCCACTAATTTGTGCTCTTATTTTCTGCTAGTAAGAGGAATATGGTTTATGATCCTTTAGTTGCTTTGTTCCTAATTAATTTTCTATAAATTTATCTAAAAATAGCTTTACATCGGTTGTAAAGCCTGATTGCTAAATTCTAATGTTTTTTTTATGTGCACTTCAGATTTTTGCAAGCCCTATGTATGAGTGTTTGGACACAAAGTTTGGCAGAGAAGGTAATCCCTTCTCCTTACAAAATGTATTATTTAGGATTCTTGTCAGAGGGGGTTATTTAACAATAAACACCCTGGTTTCTGCTGTCCTGCCATTCCTTGGAGACTTCATGAGCTTAACTGGAGCCTTGAGCACCCTCCCTCTCACATTTGTTCTTGCAAATCACATGTATCTCAAGGTTAAGAAGAAGCAGCTTTCAGCTTCTAAAAAAACCTGGCATTGGCTGAATGTTGTGGGCTTCAGTTGCTTGGCTGTGATAGCCGCGATTGCTGCCCTGAGGCTCATCGTATCTGATTCCAAGAGGTACCATCTTTTTGCTGATCTTTGAAACCTTTAGTTTGAAAATTAAGGTTCTGTTTGGATGCTGAGAATTTAAATGAAAGGAAATTGAAAAAGCAGTTGAAAATCTCAAGTCAATAATTGTTGATTCTTAGGCTTCATTTGGGACGGTTTCTTTGTTACTTCCTAAAGTAACTTTTTAATTTTGTACTAGAAAGCTATTTTAAGAAGCAGTAAAAAAGCTGTCTCAAACAAAGACTTAATCAACCCTCAAATTGTTCTTATTTGATTTCCTCAACTTTTCTCCTATCCAAGTAGATTCTTTCATCTTTGCTCCTTTTTGGTAATAGCCAAAGGGATGCCATTGACAGTCTATAGCATATTCAGTTTCATTATATGATTGTATATAGTGTTCTATATCTTTAGCTAAGAACTGCAATGCCCATCCTTCTGGCATGTTGATTTAGTGATCAAGAAGAATAATTTGGTCATTCATTTCACCCAATTACATATATTTGTACTTTGAAAATAATGTCATTGCAAATTTGATATTATTATACTATTTTTTCTTAATCTATCAAGACAGACTCAACATTGCTCCCCTATCTGCTGAAATAATTTCGGGAAATTATTCTGAGTAACTACTGAGAACACATCTTTAATTATAACTTTGTTAAAATTGAAGTTTGGATTGTTACAGATTTGATTTAGAAGTTGTTGATTCATATTTGATTGAATTCTTATTATATATATATCTACAAAATTAGACAGTAAATTTTATAAACAGGAAAAGAATCAAAACAATTTCTTAACTCTTTATGAAAGATCAAAATAATCATTAATTATATTAAAAGATTAATTTAATCCCTCAAATTTTTAAAAAGAATTAAAATAATATCATGATGTGATTATTTAAGTTTATTTTTATTGAGGGGCTAAATTAATGCTTTCATATAATTAATATAATTAAAAATCATTTTAATTTTTCATAAAGAGTCAAAATATCATATTGATTCTTTTCTTTTATATAAAATATTATCATGAAGCTTGCTATCTTAATATTTATCATCCAATCTGATTTCCTTCATTGTGCAATAGAAACTTATTTCTGGTTTCTGCAATTGTTTTTGGGGTCTAAATTCAAAGTTTTCAATTGCAGATAACTTCCATAATTGAATCATTGGAAAAACAAAGTTAAATTAATAATAGTACCAGCAGTGTTCAGATCTTCAGGCAATTCAATACAAACTGGGAACTAACCTCTCTACCATTTGAAATTAAAGCAAAAAATAATAATACTGAAGAAAAAGAAAATCATCCACATAGGCCTTAGCTGTTACGCACCCTTCTAAAAACAAGATAAAACTTAGAAGGAAAAGACTGTAGGCTGTGATGAAAGGTCCTCAGGACTTCATGTCTTCCTCTTCATCTTCAATCTTAGGGGCCAAGTAAAACCTGATGTACCCCATGTCAGCAATCTTGTACTCAACCACCACTGGCAGCTCAGAAGAAAGACTAATAGTCACAGACTCAGATAATGTTGTAGCTTTAGTGAAAGAATTCAAGTATCTGAGAGCAAAGGTTAGCTCACTGGTTCATTCATCTCAATGATAGTTGCCTCCTCTGGCTGTTAAATTGAAAGAAAAATAAATTCAATCTATACATAATCACTATTTGATTCAAGTATTTATATTCAAACTCGTGAACTAAATGTCATATTTAAATAACCCAAAAATGTTATCCTTAGCGGTGTTTGGTATCAAAATTGTTTGTCATTTTTAATGAGATTTAGCATTATTGTAAATCCATGATTTGGCATAAATCTGGTAAATTCATGAAAACCCTAATCACATTTCTATTCAGATTTAATGTGATTTACAGTTGTTAAAGTTCTTCGCGCAGCACCCATTTTGCAATCTATTGCCAAACAACTTCTCTGAATTTAATAGGATTTAAAATTTATCATATCAAACACTTTTCAAGATTTATCAGCCGAGGATCTACTAAATCATCTAAATCCAACTTAATAGGATTTAGTAAATCCTACTAAAATTGAATCCAATTAGATGCCAAACACCCCCTTAGTCAGTCTAGTTACTCACTTTTTCAAACATCAAATGCGTACCTTATCAACTGTTTTGTTCTGCCGGCAGACAATGTTAGCAGATCCAATATCGCCTCTGGTAGAAAACTTGACTCCTTCCTTGCTGACTGAAATAACAACTGTGATGAACAAAGCAAAACACTTATCAGAATAATCACGCAACAATTCATATAAAACTCGTGGTTTAGATATAACCAGAATTAAGGTTTTACCAGTATCTCCTATGCTGCTGAGATCCTTGCATATTCTTCCAAACTCTGAAGATGGCATCTTTACAATTGCATGATACTCAGCCTCAGGAATGCCAAGATGCTCGCTATCAATGTCCATAAGCTTCATCTCGAAATCAGATATCTTGTCTTGATCTGCTCACAGACGACCAACAGAATCAATATTTGACTAGAAGAAAGGATCCAACCAAACAAGTATTACATATTCAAAGACTGAAACACTAAATCTACAAAATGAAATTTTGAATGAGAAAAGCATCTTCACAATTTCTCTAAGAATCGGTCAAACGATTAACAATACAATAAAATGCTCAAAAAAACAAATATTGAACAAAGACATCAAGCGAATAGAGACCAAAGCTTCAGATGATCTTTCGACTTACTAGGGCTTTCGAACATGAAAGTAACAGTGTCGCTGCCATCGTCTCCCTTGATGGTAATAATATCATCGTTTCCAGCACACTTGAGCATCTTGGACATGTTATTGAGGTTCATCCCCATGGAAATATTCCGATCGCAGCGATAGTGCTCGAAACCCTCGGATCGGAGGAGCAGCGCCACCAGAGCAACATGGCTAGAGTCCATGGCCTGAAGGGAGAACCCCGTCGCCGAGCAGTCGAAGTTGGCATCAGTAACCAAATCTTTGATCGCCTCGAGAACCTTCTTCAGAAGACTACCCTGCACTAGCCTTAGCTCCAACATCTTCCCGCTAGCTGCAGTTGATTCACGAACAATTTTCCTCAATGTGGAGAAAGGAAAGTCTCCTCTTTTCCCTTTATCTAGCTTGAAATGGTTTGAGCCAAGTATTCGATTTAAGTTATGGAGACGCGGAGATTTAATTTTCCGGCGCAGAGCTTGGCGGGAATTAGGAATCGGTTCCCGCCAGTACTTCGCGCTTGGCGGGAACACAATGTGTGCTAATTGGCCTCTTCAAAGCTATTAGAAAACAAGCTTTGAAATTTGATATATTTATTAGATTCAGAAGTATAGAAAGCTGATGGAGCGAATGGATTGCCCAGCTAGAGAATGTTATAGTGAATAACAATATTTTGTGGACAATTAGGCTAATTAACACACACATCAAGTGCACAAGATTCGAATTCAAAATCTCTTAGTTGATAACCTAGCTCTGATAGTATAAATTAGATTTTTTAGATAATGGTAGTTTAAAAAATAATAAATTTATTATTTTAAACAAATAAAAAATAAAATGATAAAAAACTTATAATTTATGGTGCATATTTTTTTATATTCTTAAGAGTTGAATGATTATTTTATTATTAATATAATCAATTTTTTTTTAATATATGTGATTAAAATATCATTCATCAATTTATCTTTAATTCTATTTAGTTGTTGATTTTTTACAATTGTAACGGTAGAAAAAGTTCTTTCAATTATTGATTTTAAAATAAATTCTAAAATTTTTAATTTATTATGATAAACTTTTTATTGTAATATCGAAATATAATTTATTTCAATATAAAAATTTATGGTATAATAGGATGAATAAAAGAATAAAAATGATCAAGTATATTTTTTTTAAATAAAAAATAAATATTAATATAAAAATAAAAATAAAAAAAATTTATAAATTTCTTTTTAGGAGACCGTGGGACCTATGTCTTAACCCCGACCATGGGCCTACTGCAATAGTGCCTGATAAGGGCATCTCCAACCGAAAAACCCATTCTACACTCCAATCAATTTCTCCTCTTTCGCGCGCTTATTCATCTCGCTGCGAAGGTAATCATCTTTACCTTTTTCGCACGCTTCTTCAGCAAATCTCGTAACATAAAAAATTAGCATATGTGAACAGCATGGTGCCAATACTGGCGTCGCAATATTCACCTATCAAATTTTAACGTGCGATCTAACGTTCGAATGGAGCGAATGATGAACGACATATCACTGTATGCAGTTTGGTTGAAAATGATCTAAGCTATTGAAGTTTCTTTACCTTATTTGAGTGAGGTATGCTGATGGTCATCTTCTTTCACTGGTCGAGCATTTGCTACTCTAGCTTGGATTTGATGATTGAAGAACTCACCCTCATAGAATTTTTTACTCTTAATACCTTATATGAATATGAGCCTAAATTTTTATTGATTTTTATTGTTCTTTTTCTTGTTTTTATATAGTGGAATGATATTGTGCTCTGCCCCTCATTTTCCCAAAAAGAAAAGCTATTGACCATAAAATTCAGAAATACATGAAGTTTCAAGGTATCGAACATCTTATTCACAAACTTTATTGAGATCTATAAAATTTAGGAAATGAAAATTAATAAATAGAGCTTCGGAAAATTATTAAAAAATAATTATTCACATGAAAACAAAAATAGATTAAAATAATATCTAAATTTAGAAAATATGTGATTTTCTTGAAATATAAAATACATGTATTATTTCAATTGAATGTTTTTAATAATTTAAATTATATTTTCTTTGGTTATTCAAATATCATATTGATGTTTAAAGTTGCAAAAATTTATGTTTGGCTTTTATATGGACTTTTTTTTATTTGTTGCATATTTTTTAAATGCATCTTGATTTCGACTATATTTATAGGATATTGCTTCCTTTAAAATTTTAATTTTAAGCTTGTTTTTAATATTAAAAACAATAAAGTAATTATATTTAATTATAATTTATACTGAGCACGTTATATTATCATTCAATGCTCCTCATGTATTTAAGTATTTAAAAATGATATAGTATATATTTAAATTAAATATGTTTTTTTAATATAAAAAGGGGGAATTAAAGAAATTATTAAATTTAAATATATAGGTGACATTATGTTTTAAGTATTTGTATGCAATGTATCTAAAAGCTAGCTTGTTGAGTAATTTATTTACTATTGAAATGATAAAATAAATATTTAATAAACTATTTAAAAAAATAAATAAAGTAATTATATTTCATCATGTAAGAATTATGTATTCCATGCATTTAGCAGAATTTTTTTTTTATATATTTTCATGCATTGCATAAAAGATATTTGCATACTATTTTTTTATGTGTATATATTATGGTCGTGCATTAAAAAAAAAATTTAAGCTCCAAACAATCAAAAAAAATTTTATTGTAATTGGAACAACTTAACATATTATAGGATATGCCTTGCTATTGCTATACACATGTATTCAATGATTATAATAATGCATGTATGTGCCTATATGATGGATTATGATGTAGAGTTGTTATTTTATTTATTTGTTATTGACATATGTTTTTCTAAGGAATTCCCTAAGGTAGGAAATTTTGGTAACACAAATAATTAGAGAGGTACTCTCTCTCTCTCTCTCTCTCTCTCTCTCTCTCTCTCTCTCTCTCTCTCTCTCTCTCTCTCTCTCTCTCTCTCTCTCTAGTTTTACAATATATTTATTGTAGATTGACTCCCTTATGATATTTTGTTATTGATATCACCTAAATTTTCTTATGATGGCTAACATAGTCTTAGGCTTACACATCCCTCATTTATAGATTAAGCTTATAACAAAAAAATGCAAGGTTTATGATTATGGCAGGAGTAGTGATTAAGCAAATGAGCTCCTCATTCTGTATATGGAAAGATGACGTAGATAAATGAGATGTCAGCTTCTACCCAATTTTCACGCCTACCTTATATTGTGTCATTGTGAATCTGCATATAATATACAATCTACTATATGATAGGTAAATTTCACATAAACTCCACACACATAAGCCACCACTTTATCTAATTAGTTTCAAATGCATTAATCTCCACTTTATTTAGGATTGATTGGTCTTTTATTTACACACACAAGTAAGTGATTCTATGTCATTCTTAACCACAACAAGATGTAAGCCTGAGCTTATATATTCTTTAATATATTGAGATATCTACTTAGAAACATTATAAAAATAGTTGAGTTTTTATTTATTTTTTTGTTACTCGCAATAAAATTATAAGGCTTATTACAACATATTATCTACTACATTGAGAATATGTTTGTGCTTGCCTAATCTTACACAGTTAAAATGTAAGTCTCATAATTTCATTTCATTCTTCGTATATCTTCTACCATATTGAGGAGATTCACATGATCTCTATAATGTTATTGGTGTCTTGTCGATCACATATAGTAGGCATATGAACTTTCTTGTTTACACATGACAAAGCTATAAGTCTCACATTTGATATATTATCAATCATATTAAGGAGATGTTAGGGTCTTTTAATTATATACAATCAAATTTTAAGTCTCACTCCTTCGATGTCTTCTCTATCTAATTGAGGGCATGTTTAGGTATTTTGTGTACATCCTATATATATTATCCGCTACTCCATTCCATCTATTTTGCCTTCTCTACCGCATAGAGAAGATAATATGGCTTCTTGATCACATGCAATAAAGATATAAGTCCCATTTTATATGTTGCCTCTTCCACATCGAAAATATATCCTTATTTCCTACTCTTACCCTTAGAACCTAGGCAGCCTTATCAGTATTGACACATATTATAACACAATACTATAAGTTCAAAATGGGTTTCTCCCTCATATAACAATGCAGTATAATTCTTGTTTGTTAACCTATGGCTAAATCTGCACCTTTAATATATGAGATCCCCTTAGATGAGATAGCTCATAATTGCTAATAAGATTTCTTAGAGATCACCATGTAATTGAGTAGAGTAAGGGTATTGAAGAACCTAGTAAAATTAAACAATAGGATCTTGACGAGTGTGTCATCCAATTTGATATATCAGTCCTCACTCCAAATATTTGCTCATTCCTTACTCATGAACAGTTGCACCATATGTCACCATACATCCATTATGGGTTGTTCCCTCAAACTGATATGGAGTTGTAAGCCTCCTCCATGTCCCTTGTAAATGCCTTTAATCATATCATCTTTGATTTCTAAGATTCTTATCCCTTTTGTCCTTTTATATAACTCCATGACTTTAGCTTGACTAAACTTACATTAAATATATCCAATTTGAATACAGGCATTGACTTATTAATTGAGAGTATTTTTTGACATACCTATGATACAAGTAATCTCATGTCCTTGCCTTAAAAAATATCAACCTCGATAAATAAAATAGATCTATTTGGAGCCACATTCTTTATAAGAGAAATATATGAGTTACATACATTTAATATGCATTTTATTAATCCCTACAGGCTTATATAAGTCATTGACAAGCTATGATTAGTCCTCCAAAATAGCATCTTAAGCCCTTTCAAAGCTTAAAAAAATATATATTATATTATATGTGCAAGTTGATGGTGATCGCCTTTATATCCCAAGAGGAATTTTTGCTGGTTCTTTATCTTATGTTATTAGAGTAGAATTAAGTGATTTAATTGTGCATGTCTAGAAAGAAAATACATAGCGTAAAAGCTTATCCATCTACTGAAGGAATGGACTTCTAGTGTGTAAATTTGTAGCAAGAATCCTAAGTAGGGAAAATGGTTTATAATTGAATGTAGGCGAATTGAGTAGCGAACCACATAGATATGAATTATGTCAAAATTGTTCTATAATATTGATTTACATTACCAAGGTACATGCTACTTAAATATTATCAAACACGATCAAATATGCATAATATTTATTAACTAAAAATGCTTAAAAATAAAATAAATTTAAATTATATCAAGGAAAATAAAATAAAAAATGTATAAGAATTTATAATTATTTTTTATAATCCTAACCCTTGCTCAAGCTTTAGTACTAATTTATGAGAAGATGATTGTGATGATCTTCTCATGGAGATTTACATACATATCATAATCCTTTTTATTTATTTATATTTCTAAGATAAACATTTGTATATAAATTTTGTTTATCAATGACAATCATATATATATATATATATATATATATATATATATATACTATTTAAATGTAATATAAATAAATATGAAAATTAAATATATAAGTATTACTTTTTATTGTGTGGGAAAAGGTTTGAAAAGCCCATCTCAAAATTCAGGATTTCTTTGGCGAATTCGAGAAATCACAAGAAATGGTAAAGCTAAAGAGGCCCAGCCCACTTATTAATTCAGCTCAACTCAACGAGTTAGCGTTTCGATGGTAGCAAGGCGGCGCCAGAAACCAGGTCTTCGTCGGCTCTCCACCGCGGAGAATCCTCAAATCTCCGAGGCGGTGTTGTGAAACCCCAGTTAGGGTTTTCCTCTTTGGCGAGAAAGCACTATGAGACCGCTCTCATGTCTTCTCCTAGTCTTGCTCTTGCTTTCGGTATCTCTGGTTACAGTCAATGGCGCCCCCGATTCGAAGCCGGAGAGCGAGAAGAAAAATAAGTTTCGAGAAAGACAGGCCAGCGATGACATGCTCGGTTATCCAAACGTGTAAGATTGAATTTTTATCTTTATAATTGAACATTGCATGTATGAAACCTTGCTAGAGCGTGCTTCTAAAGTTTTCTGTTAGATTAAACCATCGGAAGCTTGTGGTTTCTCTGTGGTCACAAGAGTAATTATCACGTTTGAATTTCTGCTACACAATAACGACATTTTGGCTATAGTCTTCCGAAAAGGATGGGTGTAGTCAGGTGCCAATACTGGATCATGGAGTTTGTGGCGGTTAACTAAGATTTAGGTAGTCAGTCAATTTTCTGTATCGTGCGACATGTCTAGTTTTATGAAGTTTGAAAAATTGAAGGAAGTTCACGAGGTTGAGTCCTAAATATGAAATAGGCTGTAACCAGTACCTGAAGCTACCACTAATGCATTAGTTGTGGAGGGGTTTTTGCATGCAACCTAACCCTTACATTTGTAGAGAGGCTGTATTTGTGAATGTTATATCTGATGCTATACTCTTAAATTAAGCTTACTCATCCGTTCTCAGAATGGATTAGGCCATTTTCAATTGTTTTATTTCGCATTTCTTTTTCTTTAATATAAATATATATCTTTTCCCTTTGAACTGCTTTATATTTAGAGATGTCCCCCAAAATTGAAAAATTTGCATTTATTTATAATACTACGATAAATCTGACATGCCTTGAGGTTGATGTTGTTAAAATGTGACTTGAAGTTGTTGTCAATTATTTTGTTGTTGGTTTCGTTTCAATGACAGACATAGACTGAATTGTAAAACTTGTAATGTTAAGGTGGAAGTTTCTTCGATACAATTAATATATCTTGATTTTCTAGGTCGGCTTAAATAGCAACCCGCTTGCCCAAGCAGGCAACTCCAATCTCATCATAGTCGGAACTGATTGAAGCTTACAAATTTAAATTACTCGGTGATCATATTTTTGAAATTTGTAGGCTATCCTCCCCTCTAGAGCTGCATCAATCAATGGTGCTTTCTCAAACTTGACCTATTGATTTCAAATATCAGTAGGAGTAAATTAAATACAATGGATTTGAAATTTTTGGTGTTTTGCTGGAAGAAAAGCAAATGCAGTGTAATAATTTGAGGTATTTGGAATTCCCTACCTAGTTTATTTTCAATGTATTTGGAATTTGCCCAATTTGACAAAACTTCAAATACACAATGCGTGTGAAGCTTCACCGTCTGCCCGCCGATCTTTGCTCGTTGCTGCTTAGTCCATCGATAGTCGTTGGCCATCACTTGCGATCGCTTGGCACCACAGGCTGCCACCAACCATTGCTAGCTGTTGCCCCCCATTGCTTGCTACTATTGCTGCTGGTGACTATCATCGGTACTTCTGCTGCCAACCCCCACCACTGCAATCATTGTCTCTAGCTGCATGCTTCTCGCTTGCTCCATTGTCGTCGCCTTTGGTTGGCATCATATTTTAAATATATTTTTTATTTTACAAGCAAAAAAAAAAATCAAATACATGATTTTACTTTTCATTGTATTTGGAATATATTGGATTTTTAAATACTTATAACCAAACAATCCCTTAATAGAAAAGATAGTTGATTTGTTCACATCTTGAGGTTACCATCATTTATTTTACCTCTAATTTAATTACATACATTAGAAGTGATTGAATTGTGACAAGAACATGCTCAGGTATGTTGTTACAACTATCGACATATTTTTCTCTCTATGTATTGGGGTTGATGACAATAGATTGAGTTTGAGGTCAATGGAGGATTTTTTTGGGTATTTCTTATCTTTCAAAATTTTGCTTAGTAATTCATTTGTGTTATACCAAACAATAAAAAAATTAAAATGTGGAGAAATTGAATGAAGTTCCCTATTAATGCACCCAACCAAATAACTCTTACTGAATGGAGAATTAGTTTAAGGCGAGCTAACTACTTGCCTAAGTGACTAAGGAGTGGAGGCATGTCTTAATGTCCCACACATGTCCCAAAAGAGCATTATTACTAAAGCATTACCTAGATAAGCATCTTGATTTATGGTGCTAGGCAATGAGATGAGCATCTTGCCTTGACTAGGAATATGGGTGATAATATTTTTAATATGATTGATGAGTTGGTTTTTTGTGCATATCATTTTTTTTATGGAGTGATATGGAAAGAATGTTAAAGGTTGACTAAAATGTTTCACATTAGGAAACAACTCAGTTCAAATGTAGCTACAAGTACTTTAAATTCTAAAATTGAGATTTTGACTATAAATAAGATGAGTCTGAGAGGATACAAATGGAAAGATGGATGGTGATGATGGAATGTTAGTAATGATTAGGTTTTTAAATTATTTTATCGTGCATTTGCATAACAAATACTTATAAACCATTATTTATATATCTAACACCTAAGATTAATTAGTTACTTACATAACACAAAAAAATTAATAACTTAAAAATACCACTTAGTTTGACTCCATCTTCGCTACACATTAAATTCCCTTATCCTCTCTTGTAACTTTACAATTTTCATTTTTTGTTTGCAGTTATTGCTAAGCTCTTATTATGGTCTTATTAGAGGATGAGTTGGAAGATGATCTCGTTGGAGGATGAGTAGGAAGTTGATATTTTCAGTCTAAATTTTTCGTGGAAGTAATCAATCTCCTTGTTTTTGTTAAAAGGATGAGTGAGAATCGAAGTCATTAAAGTCACCGTCGCTATTTTAAGATTGGAAGTTCTCACTTATGGATGAGTTCATAGATATGTGTTGATGCAATCAAGATTTATCAATTTTTATTATTTTATTTTATTTTATTGTGTTTTGGACGTTATGTAATTTTATTTTGTATGATCCTATAATGGAAAACAACCCACGATCATGCCAGGTTAGGTGCTTTCAGGTCAATACACTCCATTGCCTTTCCACTTGTGTTTTTTTGCTCATTTTCTCCTATGGCTATTTGGTTTTCCCTGCTGTTGTCCACTCAGTTTCCCTGTTGCTGGCTGCTCGGTTTTCCACTTATTGTTTCCCTATGCATAATGCTTTGACTTCTCTTCTTGTGGGCTGATTTGGATGGTTCTTATTGGCTGTTTTGGTGGCACATTTATGCGAGCAAATAAATGGCTCTTTCTCGATTTTATGAATAAGACACATATACAGTAAAAATCATTTAAGTTCTTTTATATTTAAATATATCTTAAAATTTCATCATAAATTAGTATCTTAATTCCTATTAACTTTGTGTTTATATGACGGCTTTCCTCTTAGGTAATATTAAATTACTCACTATTTATGGAAATTAATATCATGACTCAATTCAAGTTTTTTACTTATTTCATGAAGTAGCAAATAATGAATAATTCGTTTCTATGAAGAGCAGTCTTTATTAACAAAATCGTCAGTGACATGGATAATTTTTATTATATAATAACTTTTCTTTATCATTAGTAACAATTATACCTTTTTCTATTTAAAAATGATCATAATTATAAACTAAATATTATTAGTAATATCTCGTTAATTTCATCGTTAATTACTTAAGAATTATACAACTAGTTATGAATCATTGAATAATATAATATATGATTTAAGTAATTATCAAATTAAAATCTTCTTTTATAAAATACTTCCATTCATTAGAATTTAAATCCTTAGTACCCAACTCAGTCCTATATTATGATTCTTTCAAGGAATTCCTTTTTAAATTTCGAAAGTAAACAATAATCCATACCTCACAAAAGAAATAGTTCCTTGTGAGTTAACATACATCAATCCCATTGAAAGAGAACCTACAAGTGAATGCCAATTTCAAGCTATTTCTTCTGAATCATAAATTAGGGAAACTTAGGTTTAGGATTTACCTCATCAAGTCTGAAGAAGAAGTCATCTCATCCTTCCCATTCTCAAGTATTTTTTGTATGTGGTTCAAGCTCAGTTTTTTTGCATATACAAGTTGAGTTTCCTTCTCCCTTTCCAAAGCATAGTTGCTCACCCAGCTTCTTTCTACCTTTCCTTATTGGCAGTTTCCCTCCCTTGATCTCTCACTCTATTCCGCTCTCTCCTATTTTTTCGGTCTCACTCTTTGTAACTTGCTCATTTTGTTCGACCCTTCGTTGTCTATTTTTGAAAACTTTTTTTTGTTTACTTCAATTAATTAATCACTTAATCAAATTTTAAGCAATAAATTCATTTTAAATAAATTTAAAATTGATGAATTGATTAAATCTTAACTCTATCTAATGATTGTTAATTTATTACTTTTTTTCAAAAAATTTTAACTAAATATGCCAAATTTTTTGGTCTTTACATCCCCATTTATAAAAATTTCATCATCAAAATTTGCATACTATTCCTAGTTACAATATTATAGCCTAAACTATTTTCTACAATACATCACTAAATAAATCTAGACATTGCTACTTAATATTTACATTATCATAAAAACATCAACTTTAAATCTATTCAGCATAAGTATGAATATCGAGTATAAAATAAAATATTTGATGTAAAGTAACATATTGTTATGTGTTATTAGCAACACCTTAACAAATTTAATCAAAATTATTCCTGACATCAATATGTTCTTTGGTCTCTTGTTGAGTCAAGGCATAGATCTGCGGTTAGGTCCACGTATTCCACCTGGGTTGATCTTTAGTATGAGTTAATGCATCAGACTTAGACACTTCCTATTGGTCATATATTAAAACTTAACTGAGATGGGGCTCTCCATGATTTTCCATCTGATGTAGACTTCAGACTTCTGCATAGAGTTAGGTTAGTTCCTCATATGATTTCTCTACTTCCGACATAGATTGCATATATAAGAGTGCACCGTCATTCTCCCTGATGTAATTTCTCTCATTTAATATAAGTTTCCATAGCCCTACTAACAATTCCACTACTAACTCCACTGGTAATGTTATTGGGATTCTTCTAATTTGAGCCTTTGGCTAAGTAACATATTCATCCTATTCAGTGCTCTTCCTTCCATGTAGATCTCTGTCCTTCTAAGTGGTTTGAAAATCAATTTCTATCATGTTTGCCCTCTCAACCTGTGTTAAACAATCTTCAATCCCTAAGGGTAGTAGGGTTGTCTAATCAGATCATTTAATCTAGATAAGAATCAATGATATTTTTTTTTCTTGCATTTGAAATTAGTTGTAGTGCATATCTTGGTGGGGCGGTGAATTCCACTTTATATTATATAATAAAATTTTATCCTTGCACCAATCTGTAAGCTTATATTACATCCGTCTCCTTGTAGAAAGAGGCACAAATTATTTTTTGAAAATTCTACATAATCTCCTCAATTAATCAGAATATTAGGTAGGTCTCTTAACTTGTACTGATCTTGTCCTCTCCATTTTTCTGCTTCTTCCTCTAACAGAAATGTAGCAAATGACAATTTCCTTCATCAGGATAGAACATGCTATCCAATATCATCTCAATATTCAATAGCCAATTTTCTGCTTCAATGGGTCATTCAACTTTTGTAAATGATGGCGGTTGCATGCCCAGGAACAACTTCAAATATTTATTCATTGAGGTGGTTTTGCTATTTCCATTATGTTGAGATCTTAAGTCTTGGATAATTTGTTTCGTTTCTCTCATCATCTGAGTAGGAGCATTTATATCAACGATAACATTTTTTTGGCACCCCACATTACTCCATATATTCATGCTGTACTTCCCCTTGGTTAACCAAATACTTGAGATATAAAAGACAAAATTACCTAATTAGATAACATTAAATATAATCAAACATTCTAAATATCATTAATCATCTTGACTCTTGTTGTTTTTAGTATTAATTAATTAAAGCTTTTATCAAATATCATCTTCATTATGACCCGACTCAGGATCTAGGAATAGCAAGGGCATGAATAGATGGTCGGACAAAGTTTTTAAATTTCATTTATTGACATTAGATAATATCAAAACAATTTTTCATACATTTTCTCATAATAATAATTTTCGGCACATTGAAAGAGCCACTAATTCGCAATATGCGTTCTATTCTAGAATAATAACATATATTATGTAGTTATTTCAACATTAAGAAAGTTTAAAGGCCTATTACTTGTAGCTTCATATCTACGATACACAAATTCACTTATCCTACTCATTTAATTCTCAACAACTTGTCATGAAAATATTGATTAAATATAATGGTAAATAACTTAGCGGTTATATTATAGTTCTTAATAACACCAACTTGAATGAAAAAAAAATAACATACACTCTAGTTGTCATTTTAAACTATAAGGAAAAAGTAAAATGTGCTTTAACATTTGAATAACGACTATGACTATAGAACTTGCTTAATAGTTAAAGTGATGCACAATCTTGGAATCATAACATTCATTCCGACTTTGGGGGCTTGATTATATACTGAGCTTATTATATCTAACTTATACTTTTTCTATATGCTAATCCATTTTAGGAGCATTGTCTATACATAACCTAACCTAACCTTGGCCCATACGTCCCCTTTCGGCACAGTCGGACCTAGATCATATCTTAACATTCTAACTAAAATTATAATTTTAATATTTCTATGTTAATGTATAACTTTTTGGGTCTTTACATGTGGCAACTTATTCAAGTCTTTTTTTCACTTCTAAAACTAAAAATTTGCCAGAGCAAGCTTGTAGAATGTACAAAGTTTCACTTACCTCCTACTTTAAATAGGAAAAAAAATCATGCAAGTCAGTGATACACTCACATTTTCGGAAGTAAATCGCTGCCTCGTCTCATGTAATCACACTAAATAAAAAAAGGAAGATTTGGATTACTAGACATTCCTTTTCTTAGAAATTTATATATGCACTTTTTGTATTCAATTAAATGAAGGATACTTTGTAATTTTTTTGGTTTCATTTTCTTGATATTTCACATTAGAAAACTTACTACTCTCTAACATTACTAGATGTATTTCATGGTCACTATGAATTTTGTGAGCATCTGAATAATTCTTTCATTGTGTCGATGGATACGGTGAACTTATCTCCAGTTGATGGGCTCTGCATCTTCTGTGCTGCTCAGCTTATCTCCTGCTTAGTTTCCTTTAGTTTAACTTTTTATTTTTTTGTTTGGAATATGTGGTTTAAAAATTCTTTTCATTCAGTTTGTGGCTTTGTGCTAAATTGTTTTGGTCTTTGCTAATACTTTCTTGTAGTGATGAGGATTCATTGTTAAACACCAAGTGCCCACACAATTTAGAGTTGAGATGGCAGACAGAAGTGAGCTCCAGCATTTATGCCACTCCATTGATTGCTGACATTAACAGGTGAATTTTGCCATTCTGGTATCGACTTACCGGGTGGATTCTACTGCTACCGCTTCTCTGTGTTATCAAGGCATTGTGTAGGATTGAATATCTTAGATTCTGATCCTTTTTTTTTCTCGTTTTTTTTTCTTTAGATTGTGACATCCGACTATGTTGCTTCATAATACACATTGACATGCATTCCCTCTTCTCTTGGTTCTTCAGTGATGGAAAGCTTGAAGTAGTTGTACCATCTTTTGTTCATTACTTGGAGGTGCTAGAGGGGTCTGATGGAGATAAGTTGCCAGGTATGATTATATTTTTCTCATTCCTTTTATTTTAATTTCTCTACATAAGGATCTTGGAGGTAGCATCCGGTTCTACTAATCATGCAAGGCCATGTGATTGAAATCTGAAAATGTACACTTGTCAAAGGCAAATAAAGTAATGAGCATTATGAGTTTTACCAACAACAACAAAAATAAGAAGCCTTTATCCTACTACATGGGGTCAACTACATGAATCCTTTTTCTCCATTGTGTCATGTTAAGAGTCAAATTCTCTTTTAAATCTAATAAGTAAATGCCATTTCTAATATTTTCTAACCAAGTATTTGTAGGTCTACCTCTACCTTTTTGAATTATAATAATAATATACAATCTATTTCACCATCAGTCTGAATAATAGATCCAAAATATCTAAAACGTGTACTCTTATTAATAACTTAATTGCCCATAGTTATGACCCCCCTACTAGATCTATTACCTCTAAAATTATACTTCATGTATTTATTTTAGATCTACTAACTTAAGAGTTTTACCATTGTAATTTATTTTCTTTTAATTTATATTAAGTAAAATCTGCCTATGATGACAGATCTTATATGAACTAGATGTGTTATCTAACATTTTTAGTATTTTGTTAACATTGGATCATTATTGCGAGATTTTAATTCAGTTCATTAATTCCAAATCAGCATGCCTTAGTTTCAATTCCATTAAAAAATTGTTGCAATGAATATTTTAAAGGTACCTATTGCCATAGTTCAAAATTGTGTAATATATTGCGCACGATGACGGACGCTTGAGAGAGAGGTGATTGAGGCTATAAGGTGTATGTCTCAAACAAATGATGCATGCCTTGAGGCATTTTTAAAGAGTTGTAAGTATCTATTTTGAGTTTTTTGATGCGTTGGCCTGAAAAGAGAATAACAACAAAAAGCTCAAATAGCCCTAATTGTTTTTTATTTAAAATAAAAGTCTATTTTTACTCCACTAAACTTCATAAACTAAACCCTAGACATTCAAAAAAAAAAAAAAAAAAAAACAGGAGCAACGAATGTCATAGTTGTATGAAGAAGATTTTAATATTGACTTTTTTGAAAGACTTATGAATGAGGACAATAAAAGCCATTAAGAAAGCAATAAAAATGTTAACATAAAATTGTATGTAATATAAATTATAAGTAAAATCTCAAAATAGTTCCCAGACTATTGATAAATGTCCAATTTAGTCACAGAGTTTTGCATTGTATCAATTTAGTCCCTAACTATAAATAATTGAGTCAATTTGGTCAAAAAACCTAAAATAAGAGTTAAAATTAACTCAAAAGTTAAATATGAAGGATATATTAGGTTTTTTTAGAGCAAAATTTAACATGATAAAAATTACTATTAAATTAGATTTTGCTTAAAAAAATAACTTTGGAGTTAACTTTAGCTTATATTTTAGGCTTTGGGTCTAAATTTGCTAATTTTTTAATAGTCGAGGGACTAAATTGGAGCAATACGAAACTTTGAGATTAAATTGGATATTTATCAATAGTTGGGGGACTATTTTGAGCTTTTATTCTAAAAATTATAAAGGTCAATACCATCATAATATTCTTATTAGATTTAATTGATTTGGGAAGAGGAATGTGATTGAGGTTAAAGATGATAAAGAAGATTGGAAGGAAGTTGAGACATGTGAGCATGAGGGAGGTAAGAAAAGCAATCAACTATGATGATTCTAATGAAGACCTTCCTAGTGATGGGATTGGGAGTGAGTTTTGAATTCAAGTCATAAGTCATAATTAGTTTATTTCAGGACATGTTATTTATTTTAGACTTCATTGTTTATGTTTATTTTTTTTTCTTATACTTATTTATTTTAAGTGGTTGTATGTTTTTTTATGATATTATGTATTGATTTAAAATTATTACTCTTTAATGCTTTATTTTTCATAATTTTTAATTTATTTAATAATTTTATTTTCAGGCTTATGCATAAAAATGCTTTTGAGACTTGCATCTAAAAATGCTTTGAGGTTTACACATCGCATTATGAAAATACAACTCACCATATGGGTATTCAAATTTAAACTTTGCCGTTTCTCCAAGATTACTATGCCACGTTTCCTCTTTCCTATTGTTAGTTTTTTTCCACCTTGCTACTTGCAAGTTCCTGTTTCTTTGCCATGTCCTCACCTACCCATTAATCCGTGTACACTGCATTGCCTCCTGCTATTCATCACCGTTGATTGCCACTCCATTACTACTTTCTATTTGCCGCTATTACATGTTCTCTGTAATGTTTAAAATTGCGTATTCGGGTATTGAGGCGTTTTTCATTCGTGAGGCGAGGCGTAAGCCTCAAGGCGTTTTGAGGCGTAAGCCTCAAAATCAAAAGATTGCGTAAACATAAAATGATAAATTTTTTATATACCAATGAGTGAATAATATAAAACATAAAAAGATATAAGATATGAAGTGAAATCAAAATATCTCAATAATAAGACAACATGAAATATAGTTCAACTCAAAATTCTATTTCCCAAATCCCAGTATTCTTTTTATTAACATATAATTCTAATTTCCAAAAATAAATAGCAATGACATATCACATAAGAACTCATAAGTCATTAGCACTGTAATCACTAAGGGGTTCTTTATTTGAATCATCATTATGGTGAACTGCTCTCTCCCTTTCCTCCTTTCGATAGAGTCCAATTTCGGGCATTTACTTCAAGATTTATGTTAGTTTTAATATATATAGCGTGAGGCGTAAGCCTCATGCCAGTGAGGCGAAGCGGGCCTCAACCAAGTTGAGGCGCAAGCCTCATAAAAAAAAGCTCAAGGCGTAAGCATCGATGCGCTTTTTACTTGAATTGCGCAAAGGCGGGCCTCATATTGTGCAATTTTAAACTCATTACTTTTGTTCAAACTTTTCTACTTCTGTTATTCATATTATTGCCTTTTTTTATCCTATAAACACATTGATGCCTTTGTTCCCCATGAACCTGTGGATTGCCATCACTGTATATTGCGATCCTTGGCTCTATGAGTTCTTTTTTTTTTTTTAATGCTATCACTCACCTATTTTGGTGTATCTTGTGTTAAACTGGGAATTGAATTTCACAAATAAAAAAATGGATTTTCTATGGGAAATTTTATGCTATTGGAATTCTTGAATGATGTGTTGAGCCATATTGTACTTGGCTAGATATCAGTAGATTAATGTGAAATATCCTATTAACAACTACTTTTGAGGGTGTGTATCCTTGTAATAGTGTGAGATTTGTTTCTTCCTTTGCGTGTTTTTTATGCTTTTTCTTGTTTATTTCGTTTAGTTGCTGGTTTGTACGTATGATTTGTATATTGAGTGTGCCACTTACCATATTTCCTTTTCATAGTGTGAACTTGGTCATTGTTGAATTCTTACATTCATTCATTGTTTTCTCGTAAAGTTTTATATTTTGGCTGCCATTAAATTATTGTTTGGCATGAAAATCAACGCCTTATTTTTTCATCAAAAGGGAATGATTTTTCTGAAGTTAATATTTGGTTACCTACAAAATGTGATTTTTTTATATGTTTTTATTATGTTTCTCATCTTATGTTGTATTAGTAACTCTATATGATCATAGGTTGATGTTAACATGTCACTTTGAAGTGGGGCGATTTATTAGAATAAATTAATGGATTGCCATAAATTATTGTTTTAACTATATTACAAAGCCAACTAAGGGAGTTATTATCAAATTTAGCTAAACGTGGCTATATATCAAATTAATTAGTGACTTGACACGATGGAAGCTAATTAAATATGCCCATATAAACTCGATAATGAATCTAACCATAATGAAGAACCCATTCACAACAATATTAGAAGAAGATAAATTCGCCATGAAAAAAAAAGTCAGTATGGACACACAAGGATTACACCATTGAAAATTATGATAGCAAAATCCCAAAATAGTCCTAGACTATGCTCGTGTGGCCAATTTAATCACAGAGTATCTCATTGTTGCAATTTTGCCTTTCGACTATACAAAGTTGATTCAAAATGATCCCATATATTATAATTATGATATAAAATTGATCCCATTTTAGTTCGTCAATTATAAAATTTATTCAATTAAGTCCCAAATAGATCATTTTGGATCAATTTTGTATAGTTGATGGACTAAATTGAAGCAGCTTGATACTATGGGACTAAATTGATAATATGCTTGATACGACTAAATTGATAATATGCTTGATACTTTGGGACTAAATTGATGATATGCACAGTCTGGGGACTAATTTGAAGTTTACTCCAAAATTAAGACAATTATGGATGATAGCCTTATGATGTTAGTGAGGGTCAACCATGAAAGTTAAAGTCTATGCGTTTAACTTTGATGGGAGAATAGATTCAAAAGCATTTTCTGATTGGGTAATGCATAAAAACAATTTCTTTGATTTGCAAACAATGTCTAGTAAATGCCAAGTCAAGTTTACGAAATTCCAATCAAGAAAAAATGTATTGGTTTGACACAGAGAAACAAAGGTAAAGGTTGGGCTAGAACATGTCACTGTATAGGTTGAAATGTACTTGCTATTAAAAGAAAAGTACTTATTCTTAACCAATTGGGATTGACTGCTCGCTATGTAACTCACTAAAACAATGCACAAAGACTGCAACTACCTAATTGAACTTGTGAATAGATTTTAAGAATTATTATTACGTTGTGAAGTTAAGAGGATCCAAAAATGATGCTACATTGGCTTAAGATTTGAACTTTAGAGAGAGTTGATGCACACATATCTTTAATTTGCTAGGTGATTCTTTTTGATGTAAGCAACTAGAAGCAAAAACACAAAGAGAGAACAAAGAAATTCAAGACTAGCTCTTTAGAAATTTAAGACACCACTTGGAGAACAAAATAGGCTAAATAAATAACTAAATTTCAGAATAGAAAAGAAGCGATCATCCAACAAAGCCAAAGCAAAAGAAAGTTAACAAAAGAAACAAACTAAAACAAACAAAAGCTATCCTCAGAACATCCTACTAGAGGACTCCTCACATGCACCGATTATAGGAATATATATTTCAGATAATGTTTAGATATGCAAACCAAAGGGTCCACCACTGCAAAGGGGTCCAACGTCCTACCAAACTCCTCCAGCAAATGCCACCAAAACAGCCAACAAATCTTACCAACGGAACCATAAGAAAGATACAGGTGGAGTGGAACTTGCGGAGAGACGAAGAGATTAGAAGCCCGAGAAGAAAGGTTGGAAAGAGCCCGCAGGATTTCTGGAGGGGATGAGAAAGAAGACGGACAAAGCTCGCAAGCTTTTCCAATAACCCGCAGGTCAATAGCAATTTTTGCTCACAATAATTCACCACCCATTTCATCTCCAAGCATCTCATATATATATAGGCAATAGGGGATAATCTTAACAGCCCAAAAACCCCTCAAATCCCCATATAAAAATAATAGAAATGAAAGGCCAAAAGTCACCTTGCATGATATCCCAAGAGTCACTGCCATTTCCAAGCAGAACAAGGCTACGGAACCAGCCAAATACAGAGCCAATGCCACGGTTTCAGCACAGGAAACCAGGAGTTTTTTGTTATAGAAATCCCAAACGGCACAACAATTCTCAAGGAGGAGGCCACGGTTTCAACAACCAAGCACAGGAATCCAACGGTAAGTCACGATTTTTAGCAACCAAACAGCCACCACTTTTAATGAGAGAAAGGGGACCACGGGACAGAGAAACCGAAGCAATTCATGGGAGGAAAACCGGCAGAAAACCGCAGCAGCTCAAGAGGCAACAGGAAGAGGAAAAGGCAAGTTCCACTCACCCAAAAGCTTGCACACTTCAACTTTAATTTCAGAGCTAAACATCAGCTCATAATGAGCTACACCACTACTTGATAATAATGAGCTGGCACCACTAGAATTTTAATATTTAAAGCTCAAACCGAAAACAGTCAAAGCCCATTTGAAACCAGCAAACAGCCCAAAGGACAAGGTGGACCCCAAAGCCAGTAAACCCAAGGTAAGCATAACCCAAACCTTTTCCTACCATGATCATTGGATTTACCACCATCTTTGGATAGCATAAAAATAAAACAAAAATAGAAAATATAACTAATATTGTTCAAAACAAAAATAATGCAAAAATTAAATGCATCAATTCTTTTTTTTTTTAAACAAAAACTCCACTTTATAAAGTAAAATGAAAGCTTACAACTCTTAAAATTAAAACGACTTACAAACAAAGACTCTTACAAACTTGACTCAAACATGACACCCTAAACTTGCTTTCCAAAAGAATCAGGAGATGAGATTCTCCCACCAGGGGGGAATTGATGCATTTAGATTTTTGCATTATTTTTGTTTTGAACAATATTAGTTATATTTTCTATTTTTGTTTTATTTTTATGCTATCTAATGATGGTGGTAAATCCAATGATCATGGTAGGAAAATGTTTGGGTTATGCTTACCTTGGGTTTGCTGGCTTTGGGGTCCACCTTGTCCTTTGGGCTGTTTGCTGGTTTAAAATGGGCCTTGACTGTTTTCGGTTTGAGCTTTAATTGTTGAAATTCTAGTGGTGCCAGCTCATTATTATCAAGTAGTGGTGTAGCTCATTATGAGCTGATGTTTAGCTCTGAAATTAAAGTTGAAGTGTGCAAGCTTTTGGGTGAGTGGAACTTGCCTTTTCCTCTTCCTGTTGCCTCTTGAGCTGCTGCGGTTTTCTGCTGGTTTTCCTCCCATAAATTGCTTCGGTTTCTCTGTCCCGTGGTCCCCTTTCTCTCATTTATAGTGGTGGTTGTTTGGTTGTTGAAAACCGTGACTTACCTGTTGGATTCCTGTGCTTGGCTGTTGAAAATCGTGGCCTCCTCCTTGAGAATTGTTGTGCCGTTTGGTATTTCTATAACAAAAAACTCCTGGTTTCCTGTGTTGAAACCGTGGCATTGGCTCTGTATTTGGCTGGTTCCGTGGCCTTGTTCTGCTTGGAAATGGCAGTGACTCTTGGGATATCATGCAATTTTGGCCTTTCATTTCTATTATTTTTATATGGGGATTTGAGGGGTTTTTGGGCTGTTAAGATTATCCCCTATTGCCTATATATATGAGATGCTTGGAGATGAAATGGGTGGTGAATTATTGTGAGCAAAATTGCTATTGACCTGCGGGTTATTGGAAAAGCTTGCGAGCTTTGTCCGTCTTCTTTCTCATCC
Source organism: Dendrobium nobile (assembly GCA_022539455.1). Classification (NCBI taxonomy): domain Eukaryota; kingdom Viridiplantae; phylum Streptophyta; class Magnoliopsida; order Asparagales; family Orchidaceae; genus Dendrobium; species Dendrobium nobile. The sequence continues at coordinate 38,116,208 of CM039728.1, read as the reverse complement.
CTCCGGAAATCCTGCGGGCTCTTTCCAACCTTTCTTCTCGGGCTTCTAATCTCTTCGTCTTTCCGCAAGTTCCACTCCACCTGTATCTTTCTTCTAGTTCCGTTGGTAAAGTTTGTTGGCTGTTTTGGTGGCATTTGCTGGAGGAGTTTGGTAGGACGTTGGACCCCTTTGCAGTGGTGGACCCTTTGGTTTGCATATCTAAACATTATATGAAATATATATTCCTACAATCGGTGCATGTGAGGAGTCCTCTAGTAGGATGTTCTGAGGATAGCGTTTGTTTGTTTTCTAGTTTGTTTCTTTTGCTAACTTTCTTTTGCTTTGGTTTGTTGGATGATCACTTCTTCTCTATTCTGAATTTTAGTTGTTTATTTAGCCTATTTTGTTCTCCAAGTGGTGTTTTAAATTTCTAAAGAGCTAGTCTTGAATTTCTTTGTTCTCTCTTTGTGTTTTTGCTTCAAGTTGCTTACATCAATTTGGTATCAGAGCAAGTTCTCATCCTTGGTTGATTTGGGTTTTTTTTGTTGGTTTTGTTTTGCGAGTCTTTGTCTATTCTCAGAAATGGCTAATAACCCGGGTGATTGGCAAAACCTTATGCAACAATTGAATAATTTGCAAAAACAGATTAATACCATGACTGCAGCAATTGAGAACTTGAATGTTAACAACGCTAATGCTAATCCTAATAATCAAACTTCTGAAAGTGAAGAAGAGGCTCCTAGAAATCATCGTAGGCAACAAAAAAATTGGGACTATGGAATTAAAATTGATGTTCCTAACTTTGAGGGTAATCTACAATCTGATCAATTTCTTAAATGGGTAGAAAAGATAGATCAATTTTTTGAGTGGAAAGAAATACCTGATGATAGGAAATTTCGTTTTGCTAGCTTAAAACTTTCTGGTCATGCTTTAACCTGGTGGAAAAACTTTCAAAATAATAGACTTTGAAGGGGAAAAGAAAAAGTTCAAAATTGGGAAAGAATGAAGGAGAAAATGAAAGGAAAATTCTTGCCAACTGATCATGCTCGAACAATATTCCAAGATCAACTCAAAACTGACAAGGCTTATCGTTTGGCTTTAAAATTGGAAAAACAATATCAAAGGGAAATGGGTCACAATAAATCGTGGAAACGTATAAACGTCGTTCAACTGGCGGGATTAAATCTCAATCTCAAACTTCTGGGGAACATCTGGTCTGAAAATTAAAGCTTTTGAAAATCAAAATACTGATAAAGGAAAAGGGATAATGAGTACTAAACCGGCTGATCAACCTAAGTTAATTGGACCATGCTATAAGTGCGGGCTTTATGGTCATCTGTCAGCCACTTGTAAAAAAAATAACCCACCAAGAAACAATCTCATTGAAAACGATGAAAATTCAGAGGAAGAAGTAAGTGAAACTGAATCTGAAAATGACAATGAAATAGAAAAAGTTGATGTTGAAGAAAATGAAGGTGAAGAGTTTTTAGTAATTCGACAAGTTCTAACAACAACAATTGACGAGGAGGATATATGGCTAAGAGGAAACATATTCAAAATAACTTGCACCATCGAAGGAAAAATCTGTACCCTTATATAGGTAGTGGAAGTTCTGGAAATTTTATTTCTCAAAAACTGATCGACAAACTTAAACTCAAATAAAAACCACTTGCTAAATCCTATAAGATCTCTTGGTTCAAAGAAGGGGGTGAGGTCCCAATCACTAAACAATGTACTGTCAATTTATCAATGGGGGATCATTTAAAGATCAAGTTGTTTGTGATATTGTGCCTCTTGAAGTTTGCCATGTTTTGCTAGGACGACCTTGGCAGTACGACAACAAAACTGTTCACAATGGAGAGAAAAACACATATACTTTGATGCAAAATAATAAAGAGTTTACTCTTCATCTACAAAAGAATGTGCCGGATTCACCCGTTAAGAAAAACACAGTTGCCAAAATTACTTCTCCTGAATTGCTTTTAAAAGCTAATGATTTGAAACATTTTGAAGTTGCTTATTTGGTTTTGGGAAAAGAATCTGATACTGTTTTTCATATTCCTAAAAAAATGCAAGCTTTATTGGATGAATTTTCTGATATAACTCCTGATGATTTGCCAATTGGGTTGCCTCCTATGCGACAAATTCAACATCATATTGATTTAATACCTGGAGCTACTTTGCCTAACATTCCTCATTTTAGGATGAGTCCAACTGAACATGCTGAACTTTTTAAACAAGTATCTGAATTGTTAAAAAGGGGTTTGATTCAAGAAAGTTTGAGTCCTGTGTTGTGTCTGCTTTGCTAACTCCAAAAAAAAGATAGAACATGGAGGATGTGTGTGGATAGTAGGGCAATAAACAAAATCACCATTAAATATCGATTTCCAATTCCTAGACTGGATGACATGCTTGATATGCTGAGTGATGCCTTTTGGTCTTTCAAATGCTCCGAGTACTTTTATGAATCATATTTTGAAACCTCTCATTGGAAAGTTTGTTATTTTAAAGAGATTGTTCGTCTTGACGGTGTCCCTCGTACATTTACTTCTGATCGGGATACTAGATTTTTAAGTCACTTTTGGAAAACTCTGTGGGTAAATTAGGCACTTCTCTTCAGTTTAGTAGTGCTTATCATTCTCAAACCGATGGACAAACTGAAGTTGTCAATCAAAGTTTGGGAAACCTTTTGAGATGTCTTGCTGGTGAGAAACCTTTTCAATGGGATTTAATTCTACCCCAAGCTGAATTTGCATATAATAATTCTTTTAATAGAACTTCTGGAAAAACTCCCTTTGAAATTTTATATGGTTTTTCATTAATATAAATATATATCTTTTCCCTTGAACTGCTTTATATTTAGAGATGCTCCCCAAAATTGAAAAATTTGCATTTATTTATAATACTACGATAAATCTGACATGCCTTGAGGTTGATGTTGTTAAAATTGTACTTGAAGTTGTTGTCAATTATTTTGTTGTTGGTTTCGTTTCATGACAGACATAGACTGAATTGTAAAACTTGTAATGTTAAGGTGGAAGTTTCTTCGATACAATTAATATATCTTGATTTCTAGGTCGGCTTAAATAGCAACCCGCTTGCCCAAGCAGGCAACTCCAATCTCATCATAGTCGGAACTGATTGAAGCTTACAAATTTAAATTACTCGGTGATCATATTTTGAAATTTGTAGGCTATCCTCCCCTCTGAGCTGCATCAATCAATGGTGCTTTCTCAAACTTGACCTATTGATTTCAAATATCAGTAGAGTAAATTAATACATGGATTTGAAATTTTTGGTGTTTTGCTGGAAGAAAAGCAAATGCAGTGTATAATTTGAGGTATTGAATTCCCTACCTAGTTTATTTTCAATGTATTTGGAATTTGCCCAATTTGACAAAACTTCAAATACACAATGCGTGTGAAGCTTCACCGTCTGCCCGCCATCTTTGCTCGTTGCTGCTTAGTCCATCGATAGTCGTTGGCCATCACTTGCGATCGCTGGCACCACAGGCTGCCACCAACCATTGCTAGCTGTTGCCCCCCATTGCTGCTACTATTGCTTGCTGGTGACTATCATCGGTACTTCTGCTGCCAACCCCCACCACTGCAATCATTGTCTCTAGCTGCATGCTTCTCGCTTGCTCCATTGTCGTCGCCTTTGGTTGGCATCATATTTTAAATATTTTTTTATTTACAAGCAAAAAAAAAAATCAAATACATGATTTTACTTTTCATTGATTTGGAATATATGGATTTTTAAATACTTATAACCAAACAATCCCTTAATAGAAAAGATAGTTGATTTGTTCACATCTTGAGGTTACCATCATTTATTTTACCTCTAATTTAATTACATACATTAGAGTGATTGAATTGTGACAAGAACATGCTCAGGTATGTTGTTACACTATCGACATATTTTTCTCTCTATGTATTGGGGTGATGACAATAGATTGAGTTTGAGGTCAATGGAGGATTTTTTTGGGTATTCTTATCTTTCAAAATTTTGCTTAGTAATTCATTTGTGTTATACCAAACAATAAAAATAAAATGTGGAGAAATTGAATGAAGTTCCCTATTAATGCACCCAACCAAATAACTCTTACTGAATGGAGAATTAGTTTAAGGCGAGCTAACTACTTGCCTAAGTGACTAAGGAGGTGGAGGCATGTCTTAATGTCCCACACATGTCCAAAAGAGCATTATTACTAAGCATTACCTAGATAAGCATCTGATTTATGGTGCTAGGCAATGAGATGAGCATCTTGCCTTGACTAGGAATATGGGTGATAATTTTTTAATATGATTGATGAGTTGGTTTTTTGTGCATATCATTTTTTTTATGGAGTGTGATATGGAAAGAATGTTAAAGGTTGACTAAAATGTTTCACATTAGAAACAACTCAGTTCAAAGTAGCTACAAGTACTTTAAATTCTAAAATTGAGATTTTGACTATAAATAAGATGAGTCTGAGAGGATACAAATGGAAAGATGGATGGTGATGATGGATGTTAGTAATGATTAGGTTTTTAAATTATTTATCGTGCATTTGCATAACAAATACTTATAAACCATTATTTATATATCTAACACCTAAATTAATTAGTACTTACATAACACAAAAAAATTAATAACTTAAAATACCACTTAGTTTGACTCCATCTTCGCTACACATTAAATTCCCTTATCCTCTCTTGTAACTTTACAATTTTCATTTTTTGTTTGCAGTTATTGCTAAGCTCTTATTATGTCTTATTAGAGGATGAGTTGGAAGATGATCTCGTTGGAGGATGAGTAGGAAGTTGATATTTTCAGTCTAAATTTTTCGTGGAAGTAATCAATCTCCTTGTTTTGTTAAAAGGATGAGTGAGAATCGAAGTCATTAAAGTCACCTCGCTATTTTAAGATTGGAAGTTCTCACTTATGGATGATTTATGATATGTGTTGATGCAATCAAGATTTATCAATTTTATTATTTTATTTTATTTATTGTGTTTTGGAGTTATGTAATTTTATTTTGTATGATCTTATAATGGAAAACAACCACGATCATGCCAGGTTAGGTGCTCTCAGGTCAATACACTCCATGCCTTTCCACTTGTGTTTTTTGCTCATTTTCTCCTATGGCTATTTGGTTTTCCCTGCTGTTGTCACTCAGTTTCCCTGTTGCTGGCTGCTCGGTTTTCCACTTATTGTTTCCCTATGCAAATGCTTTGACTTCTCTTCTTTGGGCTGATTGGATGGTTCTTATTGGCTGTTTTGGTGGCCTTTTATGCGAGCAAATAAATGGCTCTTTCTCGATTTTATGAATAAGACACATATACATAAAAATCATTTAAGTTCTTTTATATTTAAATATATTATTTAAAATTTCATCATAAATTAGTATCTTAATTCCTATTAACTTTGTGTTTATATGACGGCTTTCCTCTTAGGTAATATTAAATTACTCACTATTTATGGAAATTAATATCATGACTCAATTCAAGTTTTTTACTATTTCATGAAGTAGCAAATAATGAATAATTCTTCTATGAAGAGCAGTCTTTATTAACAAAATCGTCAGTGACATGGATAATTTTTATATATAATAACTTTTCTTTATCATTAGTAACAATTATACCTTTTTCTATTTAAAATGATCATAATTATAAACTAATATTATTAGTATAAATCTCGTTAATTCATCGTTAATTACTTAAGAATATACAACTAGTTATGAATCATTGAATAATATAATATATGATTTAAGTAATTATCAAATTAAAATCTCTTTTATAAAATACTTCCATTCATTAGAATTTAAATCCTTAGTACCCAACTCAGCTATATTATGATTCTTTCAAGGAATTCCTTTTAAATTTCGAAAGTAAACAATAATCCATACCTCACAAAAGAAATAGTTCCTTGTGAGTTAACATACATCAATCCCATTGAAAGAGAACCTACAAGTGAATGCCAATTTCAAGCTATTTCTTCTGAATCATAAATTAGGGAAACTTAGTTTAGGATTTACCTCACAAGTCTGAAGAAGAAGTCATCTCATCCTTCCCATCTCAGTATTTTTTGTATGTGGTTCAAGCTCAGTTTTTTTGCATATACAAGTTGAGTTTCCTTCTCCCTTTCCAAAGCATAGTTGCTCACCCAGCTTCTTTCTACCTTTCCTTATTGGCAGTTTCCCTCCCTTGATCTCTCACTCTATCCGCTCTCTCCTATTTTTTCGGTCTCACCTTTGTAACTTGCTCATTTTGTTCGACCCTTCGTTGTCTATTTTTGAAAACTTTTTTGTTTACTTCAATTAATTAATCCTTAATCAAATTAAGCAATAAATTCATTTTAAATAAATTTAAAATGATGAATTGATTAAATCTTAACTCTATCTAATGATTGTTAATTTATTACTTTTTTTCAAAAAATTTAACTAAATATGCCAATTTTTTGGTCTTTACATCCCCATTTATAAAAATTTCATCATCAAAATTTGCATACATTCCAGTTACAATATTATAGCCTAAACTATTTTCTACAATACATCACTAAAAAATCTAGACATTGCTACTAATATTTACATTATCATAAAAACATCAACTTTAAATCTATTCAGCATAAGTATGAATATCGAGTATAAAATAAAAATTTGATGTAAAAGTAACATATTGTTATGTGTTATTAGCAACACCTTAACAAATTTAATCAAAATTATCCTGACATCATATGTTCTTTGGTCTCTGTTGAGTCAAGGCATAGATCTGCGGTTAGGTCCACGTATTCACCTGGGTTGATCTTTAGTATGAGTTAATGCATCAGACTTGGACACTTCCTATTGGTCATATATTAAAACTTAACTGAGATGGGGCTCTCCATGATTTTCCATCTGATGTAGACTTCAGACTTCTGCATAAGTAGTTAGGTTAGTTCCTCATATGATTTCTCTACTTCCGACATAGATTGCATATATAAGAGTGCACCGTCATTCTCCCTGATGTATTTTCTCTCATTTAATATAAGTTTCCATAGCCCTACTAACAATTCCACTACTAACTCCACTGGTAATGTTATTGGATTCTTCTAATTTGAGCCTTTGGCTAAGTAACATATTCACCTATTCAGGCTCTTCCTTCCATGTAGATCTCTGTCCTTCTAAGTGGTTTGAAAATCAATTTCTATCATGTTTTGCCCTCTCAACCTGTGTTAAACAATCTTCAATCCCTAAGGGTAGTAGGGTTGTCTAATCAGATCATTTAATCTAGATAAGAATCAATGATATTTTTTTTTTCTTGCATTTGAAATAGTTAGTGCATATCTTGGTGGGCGGTGAATTCCACTTATATTATATAATAAAATTTTATCCTTGCACCAATTGTAGAGCTTATATTACATCCGTCTCCTTGTAGAAAGAGGCACAAATTATTTTTTGAAAATTCTACATAATCTCCTCAATAATCAGAATATTAGGTAGGTCTCTTAATCTGTACTGATCTTGTCCTCTCCATTTTTCTGCTTCTTCCTCTAACAGAAATGTAGCAAATGACAATTTCCTTCATCAGGATAGAACATGCTATCCAATATCATCTCAATATTCAATAGCCAATTTTCTGCTTCAATGGGTCATTCAACTTTTGTAAATGATGGCGGTTGCATGCCCAGGACAACTTCAAATATTTATTCATTGAGGTGGTTTTGCTATTTCCATTATGTTGAGATCTTAAGTCTTGGATAATTGTTTCGTTTTCTCATCATCTGAGTAGGAGCATTTATATCAACGATAACATTTTTTTGGCACCCCACATTACTCCATATATTCATGCTGTACTTCCCCTTGGTTAACCAAATACTTGAGATATAAAGAACAAAATTACCTAATTAGATAACATTAAATATAATCAAACATTCTAAATATCATTAATCATCTCTTTGACTTGTTTTTAGTATTAATTAATTAAAGCTTTTATCAAATATCATCTTCATTATGACCCCTCAGGATCTAGGAATAGCAAGGGCATGAATAGATGGTCGGACAAAGTTTTTAAATTTCATTTATTGACATTAGAAATATCAAAACAATTTTTCATACATTTCTCATAATAATAATTTTCGACACATTGAAAGAGCCACTAATTCGCAATATGCGTTCTATTCTAGAATAATAACATATATTATGTAGTTATTTCAACATTAAGAAAGTTAAACCTATTACTTGTAGCTTCATATCTACGATACACAAATTCACTTATCCACTCATTAATTCTCAACAACTTGTCATGAAAAATTGATTAAATATAATGGTAAATAACTTAGCGGTTATATTATAGTTCTTAATAAACACCAACTTGAATGAAAAAAAAAATAACATACACTCTAGTTGTCATTTTAAACTATAGGAAAAAGTAAAATGTGCTTTAACATTTGAAAAACGACTATGACTATAGAACTTGCTTAATAGTTAAAGTGATGACAATCTTGGAATCATAACATTCATTCCGACTTTGGGGGCTTGATTATATATGATTTATTATATCTAACTTATACTTTTTCTATATGCTAATCCATTTAGGAGCATTGTCTATACTAACCTAACCTAACCTTGGCCCATACGTCCCCTTTCGGCACAGTCGGACCTAGATCATATCTTAACATTCTAACTAAAATATAATTTTAATATTTCTATGTTAAGTATAAAATTTTGGGTCTTTACATGTGGCAACTTATTCAAGTCTTTTTTTCACTTCTAAAACTAAAATTTGCCAGAGCAAGCTTGTAGAATGTACAAAGTTTCACTTACCCCTACTTTAAATAGGAAAAAAAATCATGCAAGTCGTGATACACTCACATTTTCGGAAGTAAATCGCTGCCTCGTCTCATGTAATCACACTAAATAAAAAAGGAAGATTTGGATTACTAGACATTCCTTTCTTAGAAATTTATATATGCACTTTTTGTATTCAATTAAATGAAGGATACTTTGTAATTTTTTTGGTTTCATTTTCTGATATTTCACATTAGAAAACTTACTACTCTCTAACATTACTAGATGTATTTCAGGTCACTATGATTTTGTGAGCATCTGAATAATTCTTTCATTGTGTCGATGGATACGGTGAACTTATCTCCAGTTATGGGCTCTGCATCTTCTGTGCGCTCAGCTTATCTCCTGCTTAGTTTCCTTTAGTTTAACTTTTTATTTTTTTGTTTGGAATATGTGGTTTAAAAATTCTTTTCATTCAGTTTGTGGCTTTGTGCTAAATTGTTTTGGTCTTTGCTAATACTTTCTTGTAGTGATGAGGATTCATTGTTAAACACCAGTGCCCACACAATTTAGAGTTGAGTGGCAGACAGAAGTGAGCTCCAGCATTTAGCCACTCCATTGATTGCTGACATTAACAGGTGAATTTTGCCATTCTGGTATCGACTTACCGGGTGGATTCTACTGCTACGCGCTTCTCTGTTGTATCAAGGCATTGTGTAGGATTAATATCTTAGATTCTGATCCTTTTTTTTTTCTCGTTTTTTTTCTTTAGATTGTGACATCCGACTATGTTGCTTCATAATACACATTGACATGCATTCCCTCTTCTCTTGGTTCTTCAGTGATGGAAAGCTGAGTAGTTGTACCATCTTTGTTCATTACTTGGAGGTGCTAGAGGGGTCTGATGGAGATAAGTTGCCAGGTATGATTATATTTTCTCATTCCTTTTATTTTAATTTCTCTACATAATCTTGGAGGTAGCATCCGGTTCTACTAATCATGCAAGGCCATGTGATTGAAATCTGAAAATGTACACTTGTCAAAGGCAAATAAAGTATTAGCATATGAGTTTTAACCAACAACAACAAAAATAAAAGCCTTTATCCTACTACATGGGGTCAACTACATGAATCCTTTTCTCCATTGTGTCATGATAAATCAAGATCACTAATCTTCTATCTTTCATATTATACTATTTTATCGTAGCATTACTAATTTTGCAACATTAATAATTAATAATATTTATAAGATACAATCTTATTAATTCACTATATATATACATATATTTCCACATCATCTGAATAATAGATCCAAAATATCTAAAACGTGTACTCTTATTAATAACTTAATTGCCCATAGTTTGACCCCCTACTAGATCTATTACCTCTAAAATTATACTTCATGTATTTAGTTTAGATCACTAACTTAAGATTTTACATTGTAATTTATTTTCTTTTAATTTATATTAAGTAAAATCTGCCTATGATGACAGATCTTATATGAACTAGATGTGTTATCTAACATTTTTAGTATTTGTTAACATTGGATCATTATTGCGAATTTTAATTCAGTTCATTAATTCAAACAGCATGCCTTAGTTTCAATTCCATTAAAAATTGTTGCAATAAATTTTAAAGGTACCTATGCCATAGTTCAAAATTGTGTATATATTGCGCACGAGACACGCTTGAGAGAGAGGTGATTGAGGCTATAAGTGTATGTCTCAAACAATGATGCAGCCTTGAGGCATTTTAAAGAGTTGTAAGTATCTATTTTGAGTTTTTTGATGCGTTGGCCTGAAAAGAAAATAACAACAAAAAGCTCAAATAGCCCTAATTGTTTTTTATTTAAAATAAAGTCTATTTTTACTCCACTAACTTCATAAACTAAACCCAGACATTCAAAAAAAAAAAAACAGGAACAACGAATGTCATAGTTGTATGAAGAAGATTTTAATATTGACTTTTTTGAAAGACTTATGAATGAGGAAAATAAAAGCCATTAAGAAAGCAATAAAAATGTTACATAAAATGGTATGTAATATAATTATAAGTAAAATCTCAAAATAGTCCCCGACTATTGATAAATGTCAATTTAGTCACAGAGTTTTGCATTGTATCAATTTAGTCCCTAACTATAAATAATTGAGTCAATTTGGTCAAAAAACCTAAAATAAGAGTTAAAATTAACTCAAAAGTAAATATGAAGGATATATTAGGTTTTTTTTAGAGCAAATTTTAACATGATAAAAATTAACTATTAATTAGATTTTGCTTAAAAAAAATAACTTTGGAGTTAACTTTAGCTTATATTTTAGGCTTTGGGTCTAAATTTGCTAATTTTTTATAGTCGAGGACTAAATGGGAGCAATACGAAACTGAGATTAAATTGGATATTTATCAATAGTTGGGGGACTATTTTGAGCTTTATTTCTAAAAATTATAAAGGTCAATACCATCATAATATTCTTATTAGATTTAATTGATTTGGGAAGAGGAATGTGATTGAGGTTAAAGATGATAAGAAGATTGGAAGGAAGTTGAGACAGTGAGCATGAGGGAGGTAAGAAAAGCAATCAACTATGATGATTCTAATGAGAGACCTTCCTAGTGATGGGATTGGGAGTGAGTTTTGAATTCAAGTCATAAGTCAATTAGTTTATTTCAGGACATGTTATTTATTTTAGACTTCATTGTTTATGTTTATTTTTTTTTCTTATACTTATTATTAAGTGGTTGTATGTTTTTTTATGATATTATGTATTGATTTAAAATTATTACTCTTTAATGCTTTATTTTTCATAATTTTTAATTTATTTAATAATTTTATTTTCAGGCTTATGCATAAAAATGCTTTTGAGACTGCATCTAAAAATGCTTTGAGGTTTACACATCGCATTATGAAAATACAACTCACCATATGGGTATTCAAATTTAAACTTTGCCGTTCTCCAAGATACTATGCCACGTTTCCTCTTTCCTATTGTTAGTTTTTTTCCACCTTGCTACTTGCAAGTTCCTGTTTCTTTGCCATGTTCCTCACTCTACCCATAATCCGTGTACACTGCATTGCCTCCTGCTATTCATCACTTGATTGCCACTCCATTACTACTTTCTATTTGCCGCTATTACATGTTCTCTGTACATGTTTAAAATTGCGTATTCGGGTATTGAGGCGTTTTTCATTCGTGAGGCGAGGCGTAAGCCTCAAGGCGTTTTGAGGCGTAAGCCTCAAATCAAAAGATTGCGTAAACATAAAATGATAAATTTTTTATATACTAATGAGTGAATATATAAAACATAAAAAAATATAAGATATAGAAGTGAAATCAAAATATCTCAATAATAAGACAACATGAAATATAGTTCAACTCAAATTCTATTTCCCAAATCCCAGTATTCTTTTTATTAACATATAATTCTAATTTCCAAAAATAAATAGCAATGACATATCACTAAGAACTCATAAGTCATTAGCACTGTAATCACTAAGGGGTTCTTTATTTGAATCATCATTATGGTGAACTGCTCTCTCCCTTTCCTCCTTTCGATAGATTCCAATTTCGGGCATTTACTTCAAAGATTATGTTAGTTTTAATATATAAAGCGTGAGGCGTAAGCCTCATGCCAGTGAGGCGAAGCGGGCCTCAACCAAGTTGAGGCGCAAGCCTCATAAAAAAAAGCTCAAGGCGTAAGCATCGATGCGCTTTTTACTTGAATTGCGCAAAGGCGGGCCTCATATTGTGCAATTTTAAACTCATTACTTTTGTTCAAACTTTTCTACTTCTGTTAATATTATTGCCTTTTTATCCTATAACACATTGATGCCTTTGTCCCCATGAACCTGTGGATTGCCATCACTGTATATTGCGATCCTTGGCTCTATGAGTTTTTTTTTTTTTTAATCTATCACTCACCTATTTTGGTGTATCTTGTGTTAAACTGGGAATTGAATTTCACAAATAAAAAAATGGATTTTCTATGGAAATTTTTATGCTATTGGAATTCTTGAATGATGTGTTGAGCCATATTGTACTTGGCTAATATCAGTAGATTAATGTGAAATATCCTATTAACAACTACTTTTGAGGGTGGGTATCCTTGTAATAGTGTGAGATTTGTTTCTTCCTTTGCGTGTTTTTTTATGCTTTTTTCTTGTTTATTTCGTTTAGTTGCTGGTTTGTACGTATATTTTGTATATTGAGTTGTGCCACTTACCATATTTCCTTTTCATAGTGTGAACTTGGTCATTGTTGAATTCTTACATTCATTCATTGTTTTCGAAAGTTTTATATTTTGGCTGCCATTAAATTATTGTTTGGCATGAAAATCAACGCCTTATTTTTTCATCAAAAGGGAATGATTTTTCTGAAGTTAATATTTGGTTACCTACAAAAGTGATTTTTTTATATGTTTTATTATGTTTTCTCATCTTATGTTGTATTAGTAACTCTATATGATCATAGGTTATGTTAACATGTCACTTGAAGTGGGGCGATTTATTAGAATAAATTAATGGATTGCCATAATTATTGTTTTAACTATATTACAAAGCCAACTAAGGAGTTATTACAAATTTAGCTAAACGTGGCTATATATCAAATTAATTAGTACTTGACACGATGGAAGCTAATTAAATATGCCCATAAAACCGATAATGAATCTAACCATAATGAAGACCCATTCACAACAATATTAGAAGAAGATAAATTCGCCATGAAAAAAAAAGTCAGTATGGACACACAAGGATTACACCATTGAAAATATGATAGAAAATCCCAAAATAGTCCTAGACTATGCTCGTGTGGCCAATTTAACACAGAGTAATCTCATTGTTGCAATTTTGCCTTTCGACTATACAAAGTTGATTCAAAATGATCCCATATATTATAATTATGATATAAAATTGATCCCATTTTAGTTCGTCAATTATAAAATTTATTCAATTAAGTCCCAAATAGATCATTTTGGATCAATTTTGTATAGTTGATGGACTAAATTGAAGCAGCTTGATACTATGGGACTAAATTGATAATATGCTTGATACGACTAAATTGATAAATGCTTGATACTTTGGGACTAAATTGATAATGCACAGTCTGGGGACTAATTTGAGTTTACTCCAAAATTAAGACAATTATGGATGATAGCCTTATGATGTTAGTGAGGGTCAACCATGAAGTTAAAGTCTATGCGTTTAACTTTGATGGGAGAATAGATTCAAAAGCATTTTCTGATTGGGTAATGCATAAAAACAATTTCTTTGATTTGCAAACAATGTCTAGTAAATGCCAAGTCATTTACGAAATTCCAATCAAGAAAAAATGTATTGGTTTGACAAGAGAAACAAAGGTAAAGGTTGGCTAGAACATGTCACTGTATAGGTTGAAATGTACTTGCTATTAAAAGAAAAGTATATTCTTATTCATAACCAATTGGGATTGACTGCTCGCTATGTAACTCACTAAAACAATGCACAAAGACGCAACTACCTAATTGAACTGTGAATAGATTTTAAGAATTATATTTACGTTGTGAAGTTAAGAGGATCCAAAAATGATGCTACATTGGCTTAAGATTTGACTTTAGAGAGAGTTGATGCACACATATCTTTAATTTGCTAGGTGATTCTTTGTGTAAGCAACTAGAAGCAAAAACACAAGAGAGAACAAAGAAATCAAGACTAGCTCTTTAGAAATTTAAGACACCACTTGGAGAACAAAATAGGCTAAATAAAAACTAAATTTCAGAATAGAAAAGAAGCGATCATCCAACAAAGCCAAGCAAAAGAAAGTTAACAAAGAAACAAACTAAAACAACAAAAACTATCCTCAGAACATCCTACTAGAGGACTCCTCACATGCACCGATTGTAGGAATTTATATTCAGATAATGTTTAGATATGCAAACCAAAGGGCCACCCTGCAAAGGGGTCCAACGTCCTACCAAACTCCTCCAGCAAATGCCACCAAACAGCCAACAAATCTTACCAACGGAACCATAAAAAGATACAGGTGGAGTGGAACTTGCGGAGAGACGAAGAGAATTAGAAGCCCAGAGAAAGGTTGGAAAGAGCCCGCAGGATTTCTGAGGGGATGAGAAAGAAGACGGACAAAGCTCGCAAGCTTTTCCATAACCCGCAGGTCAATAGCATTTTTTGCTCACAATAATTCACCACCCATTTCATCTCCAAGCATCTCATATATATATAGGCAATAGGGGATAATCTTAACAGCCCCAAAAACCCCTCAAATCCCCATATAAAAATAATAGAAATGAAAGGCCAAAAGTCACCTTGCATGATATCCCAAGAGTCACTGCCATTTCCAAGCAGAACAAGGCCTACGGAACCAGCCAAATACAGAGCCAATGCCACGGTTTCAGCACAGGAAACCAGGAGTTTTTTGTTATAGAAATCCCAAACGGCACAACAATCCTCAGGAGGAGGCCATGGTTTCAACACCAAACACAGGAATCCAACGTAAGTCACGTTTTTAGCAACCAAACAACCACCACTTTTAATGAGAGAAAGGGGACCACGGGACAGAGAAACCGAAGCAATTCATGGGGAGAAAACCGCAAAAAACCGCAGCACTCAAGAGCAACAGAAGAGGAAAAGGCAAGTTCCACTCACCCAAAAGCTTGCATACTTCAACTTTAATTTCAGAGCTAAACATCAGCTCATAATGAGCTACACCACTACTTGATAATAATGAGCTGGTACACTAGAATTTAATATTTAAAGCTCAAACCGAAAACAGTCAAAGCCCATTTGAAACAGCAACAGCCCAAAGGACAAGGTGGACCCCAAAGCCAGTAAACCCAAGGTAAGCATAACCCAAACCTTTTCCTACATGATCATTGGATTTACCACCATCATTGGTATAGCATAAAAATAAAACAAAAATAGAAAAATAACTAATATTGTTCAAAACAAAAATAATGCAAAAATCTAAATGCATCAATTCTTTTTTTTTTAAACAAAAACTCCACTTTATAAAGTAAAATGAAAGCTTACAACTCTTAAAATTAAAACGACTTACAAACAAAGACTCTTACAAACTTGACTCAAACATGACACCCTAAACTTGCTTTCCAAAAGAATCAGAGGATGAGATTCTCCACCAGGGGGGAATTGATGCATTTAGATTTTGCATTATTTTGTTTTGAACAATATTAGTTATATTTTCTATTTTTGTTTTATTTTAGCTATCTAATGATGGTGGTAATCCAATGATCATGGTAGGAAAATGTTTGGGTTATGCTTACCTTGGGTTTGCTGGCTTTGGGGTCCACCTTGTCCTTTGGGCTGTTTGCTGGTTTAAAATGGGCCTTGACTGTTTTCGGTTTGAGCTTTAATTGTGAAATTCTAGTGGTGCCAGCTCATTATTATCAAGTAGTGGTGTAGCTCATTATGAGCTGATGTTTAGCTTGAAATTAAAGTTGAAGTGTGCAAGCTTTTGGTGAGTGGAACTTGCCTTTTCCTCTTCCGTTGCCTCTTGAGCTGCTGCGTTTTTTGTGGTTTTCCTCCCATAATTGCTTCGGTTTCTCTGTCCCGTGGTCCCCTTTCTCTCATTTATAGTGTGGTTGTTTGGTGTTTGAAATCCGTGACTACCTGTTGGATTCCTGTGCTTGGCTGTTGAAAATCGTGGCCTCCTCCTTGAGAATTGTTGTGCCGTTTGGTATTTCTATAACAAAAAACTCCTGGTTTCCTGTGTTGAAACCGTGGCATTGGCTCGTATTTGGCTGGTTCCGTGGCCTTGTTCTGTTGGAAATGGCAGTGACTCTGGGATATCATGCAATTTTGGCCTTTCATTTCTATTATTTTTATATGGGGATTTGAGGGGTTTTTGGGCTGTTAGATTATCCCCTATTGCCTATATATATGAGATGCTTGGAGATGAAATGGGTGGTGAATTATTGTGAGCAAAATTGCTATTGACCTGCGGTTATTGGAAAAGCTTGCGAGCTTTGTCCGTCTTCTTTCTCATCCCTCCGAAATCCTGCGGCTCTTTCCAACCTTCTTCCGGGCTTCAATCTCTTGTCTTTCCGCAAGTTCCACTCCACCTGTATCTTTCTTCTAGTTCCGTTGGTAAAGTTTGTTGGCTGTTTTGGTGGCATTTGCTGGAGGAGTTTGGTAGGACGTTGACCCCTTTGCAGTGTGGACCCTTTGGTTTGCATATCTAAACATTATATAAAATATTATTCCTACAATCGGTGCATGTGAGGAGTCCTCTAGTGGATGTTCTGAGGATAGCGTTTGTTTTTTTCTAGTTTGTTTCATTTTATATGTTGCCTCTTCCACATCGAAAAATATATCCTTATTTCCTACTCTTACCCTTAGAACCTAGGCAGCCTTATCAGTATTGACACATATTATAACACAATACTATAAGTTCAAAATGGGTTTCTCCCTCATATAACAATGCAGTATAATTCTTGTTTGTTAACCTATGGCTAAATCTGCACCTTTAATATATGAGATCCCCTTAGATGAGATAGCTCATAATTGCTAATAAGATTTCTTAGAGATCACCATGTAATTGAGTAGACTAAGGGTATTGAAGAACCTAGCTAGTAAAATTAAACAATAGGATCTTGATGAGTGTGTCATCCAATTTGATATATCAGTCCTCACTCCAAATATTTGCTCATTCCTTACTAATGAACAGTTGCACCATATGGCACTATACATCCATTATGGGTTGTTCCCTCAAAGTGATATGGAGTTGTAAGCCTCCTCCATGTCCCTTGTAAATGCCTTTAATCATATCATCTTTGATTTCTAAGATTCTTATCCCTTTTGTTCTTTTATATAACTCCATGACTTTAGCTTGACTAAACTTACATTAAATATATCCAATTTGAATACAGGCATTGACTTATTAATTGAGAGTATTTTTTGACATACCTATGATACAAGTAATCTCATGTCCTTGCCTTAAAAAATATCAACCTCGATAAATAAAATAGATCTATTTGGAGCCACATTCTTTATAAGAAAAATATATGAGTTACATACATTTAATATGCATTTTATTAATCCCTAGTCCCTACAGGCTTATATAAGTCATTGACAAGCTATGATTAGTCCTCCAAAATAGCATCTTAAGCCCTTTCAAAGCTTAAAAAAAAAATTTATATTATATGTGCAAGTTGATGGTGATCGCCTTTATATTCCAAGAGGACTTTTTGCTGATTCTTTATCTTATGTTATTAGAGTAGAATTAAGTGATTTAATTGTGCATGTCTAGAAAGAAAATACAAAGTGTAAAAGCTTATCCATCTACTGAAGGAATGGACTTCTAGTGTGTAAATTTGTAGCAAGAATCATAAGTAGGGAAAATGGTTTATAATTGAATGTAGGCGAATTGAGCAGCGAACCACATAGATATGAATTATGTCAAAATTGTTCTATAATATTGATTTACATTACCAAGGTACATGCTACTTAAATATTATCAAACACGATCAAATATGCATAATATTTATTAACTAAAAATGCTTAAAAATAAAATAAATTTAAATTATATCAAGGAAAATAAAATAAAAAATGTATAAGAATTTATAATTATTTTTTATAATCCTAACCCTTGCTCAAGCTTTAGTACTAATTTATGAGAAGATGATTGTGATGATCTTCTCATGGAGATTTACATACATATCATAATCCTTTTTATTTATTTATATTTCTAAGATAAACATTTGTATATAAATTTTGTTTATCAATGACAATCATATATATATATATATATATATATATAATTTAACTATTTAAATGTAATGTAAATAAATATGAAAATTAAATATATAAGTATTACTTTTTATTGTGTGGGAAAAGGTTTGAAAAGCCCATCTCAAAATTCAGGATTTCTTTGGCGAATTCGGAAATCACAAGAAATGGTAAAGCTAAAGAGGCCCAGCCCACTTATTAATTCAGCTCAACTCAACGAGTTAGCGTTTCGATGGTAGCAAGGCGGCGCCAGAAACCAGGTCTTCGTCGGCTCTCCACCGCGGAGAATCCTCAAATCTCCGAGGCGGTGTTGTGAAACCCCAGTTAGGGTTTTCCTCTTTGGCGAGAAAGCACTATGAGACCGCTCTCATGTCTTCTCCTAGTCTTGCTCTTGCTTTCGGTATCTCTGGTTACAGTCAATGGCGCCCCCGATTCGAAGCCGGAGAGCGAGAAGAAAAAATAAGTTTCGAGAAAGACAGGCCAGCGATGACATGCTCGGTTATCCAAACGTGTAAGATTGAATTTTTATCTTTATAATTGAACATTGCATGTATGAAACCTTGCTAGAGCGTGCTTCTAAAGTTTTCTGTTAGATTAAACCATCGGAAGCTTGTGGTTTCTCTGTGGTCACAAGAGTAATTATCACGTTTGAATTTCTGCTACACAATAACGACATTTTGGCTATAGTCTTCCGAAAAGGATGGGTGTAGTCAGGTGCCAATACTGGATCATGGAGTTTGTGGCGGTTAACTAAGATTTAGGTAGTCAGTCAATTTTCTGTATCGTGCGACATGTCTAGTTTTATGAAGTTTGAAAAATTGAAGGAAGTTCACGAGGTTGAGTCCTAAATATGAAATAGGCTGTAACCAGTACCTGAAGCTACCACTAATGCATTAGTTGTGGAGGGGTTTTTGCATGCAACCTAACCCTTACATTTGTAGAGAGGCTGTATTTGTGAATGTTATATCTGATGCTATACTCTTAAATTAAGCTTACTCATCCGTTCTCAGAATGGATTAGGCCATTTTCAATTGTTTTATTTCGCATTTCTTTTTCTTTAATATAAATATATATCTTTTCCCTTTGAACTGCTTTATATTTAGAGATGTCCCCCAAAATTGAAAAATTTGCATTTATTTATAATACTACGATAAATCTGACATGCCTTGAGGTTGATGTTGTTAAAATGTGACTTGAAGTTGTTGTCAATTATTTTGTTGTTGGTTTCGTTTCAATGACAGACATAGACTGAATTGTAAAACTTGTAATGTTAAGGTGGAAGTTTCTTCGATACAATTAATATATCTTGATTTTCTAGGTCGGCTTAAATAGCAACCCGCTTGCCCAAGCAGGCAACTCCAATCTCATCATAGTCGGAACTGATTGAAGCTTACAAATTTAAATTACTCGGTGATCATATTTTTGAAATTTGTAGGCTATCCTCCCCTCTAGAGCTGCATCAATCAATGGTGCTTTCTCAAACTTGACCTATTGATTTCAAATATCAGTAGGAGTAAATTAAATACAATGGATTTGAAATTTTTGGTGTTTTGCTGGAAGAAAAGCAAATGCAGTGTAATAATTTGAGGTATTTGGAATTCCCTACCTAGTTTATTTTCAATGTATTTGGAATTTGCCCAATTTGACAAAACTTCAAATACACAATGCGTGTGAAGCTTCACCGTCTGCCCGCCGATCTTTGCTCGTTGCTGCTTAGTCCATCGATAGTCGTTGGCCATCACTTGCGATCGCTTGGCACCACAGGCTGCCACCAACCATTGCTAGCTGTTGCCCCCCATTGCTTGCTACTATTGCTGCTGGTGACTATCATCGGTACTTCTGCTGCCAACCCCCACCACTGCAATCATTGTCTCTAGCTGCATGCTTCTCGCTTGCTCCATTGTCGTCGCCTTTGGTTGGCATCATATTTTAAATATATTTTTTATTTTACAAGCAAAAAAAAAAATCAAATACATGATTTTACTTTTCATTGTATTTGGAATATATTGGATTTTTAAATACTTATAACCAAACAATCCCTTAATAGAAAAGATAGTTGATTTGTTCACATCTTGAGGTTACCATCATTTATTTTACCTCTAATTTAATTACATACATTAGAAGTGATTGAATTGTGACAAGAACATGCTCAGGTATGTTGTTACAACTATCGACATATTTTTCTCTCTATGTATTGGGGTTGATGACAATAGATTGAGTTTGAGGTCAATGGAGGATTTTTTTGGGTATTTCTTATCTTTCAAAATTTTGCTTAGTAATTCATTTCTGTTATACCAAACAATAAAAAAATTAAAATGTGGAGAAATTGAATGAAGTTCCCTATTAATGCACCCAACCAAATAACTCTTACTGAATGGAGAATGTAGTTTAAGGCGAGCTAACTACTTGCCTAAGTGACTAAGGAGCGGAGGCATGTCTTAATGTCCCACACATGTCCCAAAAGAGCATTATTACTAAAGCATTACCTAGATAAGCATCTTGATTTATGGTGCTAGGCAATGAGATGAGCATCTTGCCTTGACTAGGAATATGGGTGATAATATTTTTAATATGATTGATGAGTTGGTTTTTTGTGCATATCATTTTTTTTATGGAGTGTCAGGAGTGATATGGAAAGAATGTTAAAGGTTGACTAAAATGTTTCACATTAGGAAACAACTCAGTTCAAATGTAGCTACAAGTACTTTAAATTCTAAAATTGAGATTTTGACTATAAATAAGATGAGTCTGAGAGGATACAAATGGAAAGATGGATGGTGATGATGGAATGTTAGTAATGATTAGGTTTTTAAATTATTTTATCGTGCATTTGCATAACAAATACTTATAAACCATTATTTATATATCTAACACCTAAGATTAATTAGTTACTTACATAACACAAAAAAATTAATAACTTAAAAATACCACTTAGTTTGACTCCATCTTCGCTACACATTAAATTCCCTTATCCTCTCTTGTAACTTTACAATTTTCATTTTTTGTTTGCAGTTATTGCTAAGCTCTTATTATGGTCTTATTAGAGGATGAGTTGGAAGATGATCTCGTTGGAGGATGAGTAGGAAGTTGATATTTTCAGTCTAAATTTTTCGTGGAAGTAATCAATCTCCTTGTTTTTGTTAAAAGGATGAGTGAGAATCGAAGTCATTAAAGTCACCGTCGCTATTTTAAGATTGGAAGTTCTCACTTATGGATGAGTTCATAGATATGTGTTGATGCAATCAAGATTTATCAATTTTTATTATTTTATTTTATTTTATTGTGTTTTGGACGTTATGTAATTTTATTTTGTATGATCCTATAATGGAAAACAACCCACGATCATGCCAGGTTAGGTGCTTTCAGGTCAATACACTCCATTGCCTTTCCACTTGTGTTTTTTTGCTCATTTTCTCCTATGGCTATTTGGTTTTCCCTGCTGTTGTCCACTCAGTTTCCCTGTTGCTGGCTGCTCGGTTTTCCACTTATTGTTTCCCTATGCATAATGCTTTGACTTCTCTTCTTGTGGGCTGATTTGGATGGTTCTTATTGGCTGTTTTGGTGGCACATTTATGCGAGCAAATAAATGGCTCTTTCTCGATTTTATGAATAAGACACATATACAGTAAAAATCATTTAAGTTCTTTTATATTTAAATATATCTTAAAATTTCATCATAAATTAGTATCTTAATTCCTATTAACTTTGTGTTTATATGACGGCTTTCCTCTTAGGTAATATTAAATTACTCACTATTTATGGAAATTAATATCATGACTCAATTCAAGTTTTTTACTTATTTCATGAAGTAGCAAATAATGAATAATTCGTTTCTATGAAGAGCAGTCTTTATTAACAAAATCGTCAGTGACATGGATAATTTTTATTATATAATAACTTTTCTTTATCATTAGTAACAATTATACCTTTTTCTATTTAAAAATGATCATAATTATAAACTAAATATTATTAGTAATATCTCGTTAATTTCATCGTTAATTACTTAAGAATTATACAACTAGTTATGAATCATTGAATAATATAATATATGATTTAAGTAATTATCAAATTAAAATCTTCTTTTATAAAATACTTCCATTCATTAGAATTTAAATCCTTAGTACCCAACTCAGTCCTATATTATGATTCTTTCAAGGAATTCCTTTTTAAATTTCGAAAGTAAACAATAATCCATACCTCACAAAAGAAATAGTTCCTTGTGAGTTAACATACATCAATCCCATTGAAAGAGAACCTACAAGTGAATGCCAATTTCAAGCTATTTCTTCTGAATCATAAATTAGGGAAACTTAGGTTTAGGATTTACCTCAACAAGTCTGAAGAAGAAGTCATCTCATCCTTCCCATTCTCAAGTATTTTTTGTATGTGGTTCAAGCTCAGTTTTTTTGCATATACAAGTTGAGTTTCCTTCTCCCTTTCCAAAGCATAGTTGCTCACCCAGCTTCCTTCTTTCTACCTTTCCTTATTGGCAGTTTCCCTCCCTTGATCTCTCACTCTATTCCGCTCTCTCCTATTTTTTCGGTCTCACTCTTTGTAACTTGCTCATTTTGTTCGACCCTTCGTTGTCTATTTTTGAAAACTTTTTTTTTGTTTACTTCAATTAATTAATCACTTAATCAAATTTTAAGCAATAAATTCATTTTAAATAAATTTAAAATTGATGAATTGATTAAATCTTAACTCTATCTAATGATTGTTAATTTATTACTTTTTTTCAAAAAATTTTAACTAAATATGCCAAATTTTTTGGTCTTTACATCCCCATTTATAAAAATTTCATCATCAAAATTTGCATACTATTCCTAGTTACAATATTATAGCCTAAACTATTTTCTACAATACATCACTAAATAAATCTAGACATTGCTACTTAATATTTACATTATCATAAAAACATCAACTTTAAATCTATTCAGCATAAGTATGAATATCGAGTATAAAATAAAATATTTGATGTAAAGTAACATATTGTTATGTGTTATTAGCAACACCTTAACAAATTTAATCAAAATTATTCCTGACATCAATATGTTCTTTGGTCTCTTGTTGAGTCAAGGCATAGATCTGCGGTTAGGTCCACGTATTCCACCTGGGTTGATCTTTAGTATGAGTTAATGCATCAGACTTAGACACTTCCTATTGGTCATATATTAAAACTTAACTGAGATGGGGCTCTCCATGATTTTCCATCTGATGTAGACTTCAGACTTCTGCATAGAGTTAGGTTAGTTCCTCATATGATTTCTCTACTTCCGACATAGATTGCATATATAAGAGTGCACCGTCATTCTCCCTGATGTAATTTCTCTCATTTAATATAAGTTTCCATAGCCCTACTAACAATTCCACTACTAACTCCACTGGTAATGTTATTGGGATTCTTCTAATTTGAGCCTTTGGCTAAGTAACATATTCATCCTATTCAGTGCTCTTCCTTCCATGTAGATCTCTGTCCTTCTAAGTGGTTTGAAAATCAATTTCTATCATGTTTGCCCTCTCAACCTGTGTTAAACAATCTTCAATCCCTAAGGGTAGTAGGGTTGTCTAATCAGATCATTTAATCTAGATAAGAATCAATGATATTTTTTTTTTCTTGCATTTGAAATTAGTTGTAGTGCATATCTTGGTGGGGCGGTGAATTCCACTTTATATTATATAATAAAATTTTATCCTTGCACCAATTTGTAAGCTTATATTACATCCGTCTCCTTGTAGAAAGAGGCACAAATTATTTTTTGAAAATTCTACATAATCTCCTCAATTAATCAGAATATTAGGTAGGTCTCTTAACTTGTACTGATCTTGTCCTCTCCATTTTTCTGCTTCTTCCTCTAACAGAAATGTAGCAAATGACAATTTCCTTCATCAGGATAGAACATGCTATCCAATATCATCTCAATATTCAATAGCCAATTTTCTGCTTCAATGGGTCATTCAACTTTTGTAAATGATGGCGGTTGCATGCCCAGGAACAACTTCAAATATTTATTCATTGAGGTGGTTTTGCTATTTCCATTATGTTGAGATCTTAAGTCTTGGATAATTTGTTTCGTTTCTCTCATCATCTGAGTAGGAGCATTTATATCAACGATAACATTTTTTTGGCACCCCACATTACTCCATATATTCATGCTGTACTTCCCCTTGGTTAACCAAATACTTGAGATATAAAAGACAAAATTACCTAATTAGATAACATTAAATATAATCAAACATTCTAAATATCATTAATCATCTTGACTCTTGTTGTTTTTAGTATTAATTAATTAAAGCTTTTATCAAATATCATCTTCATTATGACCCGACTCAGGATCTAGGAATAGCAAGGGCATGAATAGATGGTCGGACAAAGTTTTTAAATTTCATTTATTGACATTAGATAATATCAAAACAATTTTTCATACATTTTCTCATAATAATAATTTTCGGCACATTGAAAGAGCCACTAATTCGCAATATGCGTTCTATTCTAGAATAATAACATATATTATGTAGTTATTTCAACATTAAGAAAGTTTAAAGGCCTATTACTTGTAGCTTCATATCTACGATACACAAATTCACTTATCCCACTCATTTAATTCTCAACAACTTGTCATGAAAATATTGATTAAATATAATGGTAAATAACTTAGCGGTTATATTATAGTTCTTAATAACACCAACTTGAATGAAAAAAAAAAATAACATACACTCTAGTTGTCATTTTAAACTATAAGGAAAAAGTAAAATGTGCTTTAACATTTGAATAACGACTATGACTATAGAACTTGCTTAATAGTTAAAGTGATGCACAATCTTGGAATCATAACATTCATTCCGACTTTGGGGGCTTGATTATATACTGAGCTTATTATATCTAACTTATACTTTTTCTATATGCTAATCCATTTTAGGAGCATTGTCTATACATAACCTAACCTAACCTTGGCCCATACGTCCCCTTTCGGCACAGTCGGACCTAGATCATATCTTAACATTCTAACTAAAATTATAATTTTAATATTTCTATGTTAATGTATAACATTTTGGGTCTTTACATGTGGCAACTTATTCAAGTCTTTTTTTCACTTCTAAAACTAAAAATTTGCCAGAGCAAGCTTGTAGAATGTACAAAGTTTCACTTACCTCCTACTTTAAATAGGAAAAAAAATCATGCAAGTCAGTGATACACTCACATTTTCGGAAGTAAATCGCTGCCTCGTCTCATGTAATCACACTAAATAAAAAAAGGAAGATTTGGATTACTAGACATTCCTTTTCTTAGAAATTTATATATGCACTTTTTGTATTCAATTAAATGAAGGATACTTTGTAATTTTTTTGGTTTCATTTTCTTGATATTTCACATTAGAAAACTTACTACTCTCTAACATTACTAGATGTATTTCATGGTCACTATGAATTTTGTGAGCATCTGAATAATTCTTTCATTGTGTCGATGGATACGGTGAACTTATCTCCAGTTTATGGGCTCTGCATCTTCTGTGCTGCTCAGCTTATCTCCTGCTTAGTTTCCTTTAGTTTAACTTTTTATTTTTTTGTTTGGAATATGTGGTTTAAAAATTCTTTTCATTCAGTTTGTGGCTTTGTGCTAAATTGTTTTGGTCTTTGCTAATACTTTCTTGTAGTGATGAGGATTCATTGTTAAACACCAAGTGCCCACACAATTTAGAGTTGAGATGGCAGACAGAAGTGAGCTCCAGCATTTATGCCACTCCATTGATTGCTGACATTAACAGGTGAATTTTGCCATTCTGGTATCGACTTACCGGGTGGATTCTACTGCTACCGCTTCTCTGTGTTATCAAGGCATTGTGTAGGATTGAATATCTTAGATTCTGATCCTTTTTTTTTTCTCGTTTTTTTTTCTTTAGATTGTGACATCCGACTATGTTGCTTCATAATACACATTGACATGCATTCCCTCTTCTCTTGGTTCTTCAGTGATGGAAAGCTTGAAGTAGTTGTACCATCTTTTGTTCATTACTTGGAGGTGCTAGAGGGGTCTGATGGAGATAAGTTGCCAGGTATGATTATATTTTTCTCATTCCTTTTATTTTAATTTCTCTACATAAGGATCTTGGAGGTAGCATCCGGTTCTACTAATCATGCAAGGCCATGTGATTGAAATCTGAAAATGTACACTTGTCAAAGGCAAATAAAGTAATGAGCATTATGAGTTTTACCAACAACAACAAAAATAAGAAGCCTTTATCCTACTACATGGGGTCAACTACATGAATCCTTTTTCTCCATTGTGTCATGTTAAGAGTCAAATTCTCTTTTAAATCTAATAAGTAAATGCCATTTCTAATATTTTCTAACCAAGTATTTGTAGGTCTACCTCTACCTTTTTGAATTATAATAATAATATACAATCTATTTCACCATCAGTCTGAATAATAGATCCAAAATATCTAAAACGTGTACTCTTATTAATAACTTAATTGCCCATAGTTATGACCCCCCTACTAGATCTATTACCTCTAAAATTATACTTCATGTATTTATTTTAGATCTACTAACTTAAGAGTTTTACCATTGTAATTTATTTTCTTTTAATTTATATTAAGTAAAATCTGCCTATGATGACAGATCTTATATGAACTAGATGTGTTATCTAACATTTTTAGTATTTTGTTAACATTGGATCATTATTGCGAGATTTTAATTCAGTTCATTAATTCCAAATCAGCATGCCTTAGTTTCAATTCCATTAAAAAATTGTTGCAATGAATATTTTAAAGGTACCTATTGCCATAGTTCAAAATTGTGTAATATATTGCGCACGATGACGGACGCTTGAGAGAGAGGTGATTGAGGCTATAAGGTGTATGTCTCAAACAAATGATGCATGCCTTGAGGCATTTTTAAAGAGTTGTAAGTATCTATTTTGAGTTTTTTGATGCGTTGGCCTGAAAAGAAAATAACAACAAAAAGCTCAAATAGCCCTAATTGTTTTTTATTTAAAATAAAAGTCTATTTTTACTCCACTAAACTTCATAAACTAAACCCTAGACATTCAAAAAAAAAAAAAAACAGGAACAACGAATGTCATAGTTGTATGAAGAAGATTTTAATATTGACTTTTTTGAAAGACTTATGAATGAGGACAATAAAAGCCATTAAGAAAGCAATAAAAATGTTAACATAAAATTGTATGTAATATAAATTATAAGTAAAATCTCAAAATAGTTCCCAGACTATTGATAAATGTCCAATTTAGTCACAGAGTTTTGCATTGTATCAATTTAGTCCCTAACTATAAATAATTGAGTCAATTTGGTCAAAAAACCTAAAATAAGAGTTAAAATTAACTCAAAAGTTAAATATGAAGGATATATTAGGTTTTTTTAGAGCAAAATTTAACATGATAAAAATTACTATTAAATTAGATTTTGCTTAAAAAAATAACTTTGGAGTTAACTTTAGCTTATATTTTAGGCTTTGGGTCTAAATTTGCTAATTTTTTAATAGTCGAGGGACTAAATTGGAGCAATACGAAACTTTGAGATTAAATTGGATATTTATCAATAGTTGGGGGACTATTTTGAGCTTTTATTCTAAAAATTATAAAGGTCAATACCATCATAATATTCTTATTAGATTTAATTGATTTGGGAAGAGGAATGTGATTGAGGTTAAAGATGATAAAGAAGATTGGAGGAAGTTGAGACATGTGAGCATGAGGGAGGTAAGAAAAGCAATCAACTATGATGATTCTAATGAAGACCTTCCTAGTGATGGGATTGGGAGTGAGTTTTGAATTCAAGTCATAAGTCATAATTAGTTTATTTCAGGACATGTTATTTATTTTAGACTTCATTGTTTATGTTTATTTTTTTTTCTTATACTTATTTATTTTAAGTGGTTGTATGTTTTTTTATGATATTATGTATTGATTTAAAATTATTACTCTTTAATGCTTTATTTTTCATAATTTTTAATTTATTTAATAATTTTATTTTCAGGCTTATGCATAAAAATGCTTTTGAGACTTGCATCTAAAAATGCTTTGAGGTTTACACATCGCATTATGAAAATACAACTCACCATATGGGTATTCAAATTTAAACTTTGCCGTTTCTCCAAGATTACTATGCCACGTTTCCTCTTTCCTATTGTTAGTTTTTTTCCACCTTGCTACTTGCAAGTTCCTGTTTCTTTGCCATGTCCTCACCTACCCATTAATCCGTGTACACTGCATTGCCTCCTGCTATTCATCACCGTTGATTGCCACTCCATTACTACTTTCTATTTGCCGCTATTACATGTTCTCTGTAATGTTTAAAATTGCGTATTCGGGTATTGAGGCGTTTTTCATTCGTGAGGCGAGGCGTAAGCCTCAAGGCGTTTTGAGGCGTAAGCCTCAAAATCAAAAGATTGCGTAAACATAAAATGATAAATTTTTTATATACCAATGAGTGAATAATATAAAACATAAAAAGATATAAGATATGAAGTGAAATCAAAATATCTCAATAATAAGACAACATGAAATATAGTTCAACTCAAAATTCTATTTCCCAAATCCCAGTATTCTTTTTATTAACATATAATTCTAATTTCCAAAAATAAATAGCAATGACATATCACATAAGAACTCATAAGTCATTAGCACTGTAATCACTAAGGGGTTCTTTATTTGAATCATCATTATGGTGAACTGCTCTCTCCCTTTCCTCCTTCGATAGAGTCCAATTTCGGGCATTTACTTCAAGATTTATGTTAGTTTTAATATATATAGCGTGAGGCGTAAGCCTCATGCCAGTGAGGCGAAGCGGGCCTCAACCAAGTTGAGGCGCAAGCCTCATAAAAAAAAGCTCAAGGCGTAAGCATCGATGCGCTTTTTACTTGAATTGCGCAAAGGCGGGCCTCAAGGCGAGCCTCATATTGTGCAATTTTAAACTCATTACTTTTGTTCAAACTTTTCTACTTCTGTTATTCATATTATTGCCTTTTTTTATCCTATAAACACATTGATGCCTTTGTTCCCCATGAACCTGTGGATTGCCATCACTGTATATTGCGATCCTTGGCTCTATGAGTTCTTTTTTTTTTTTAATTCTATCACTCACCTATTTTGGTGTATCTTGTGTTAAACTGGGAATTGAATTTCACAAATAAAAAAATGGATTTTCTATGGGAAATTTTATGCTATTGGAATTCTTGAATGATGTGTTGAGCCATATTGTACTTGGCTAGATATCAGTAGATTAATGTGAAATATCCTATTAACAACTACTTTTGAGGGTGTGTATCCTTGTAATAGTGTGAGATTTGTTTCTTCCTTTGCGTGTTTTTTATGCTTTTTCTTGTTTATTTCGTTTAGTTGCTGGTTTGTACGTATGATTTGTATATTGAGTGTGCCACTTACCATATTTCCTTTTCATAGTGTGAACTTGGTCATTGTTGAATTCTTACATTCATTCATTGTTTTTTCGTAAAGTTTTATATTTTGGCTGCCATTAAATTATTGTTTGGCATGAAAATCAACGCCTTATTTTTTCATCAAAAGGGAATGATTTTTCTGAAGTTAATATTTGGTTACCTACAAAATGTGATTTTTTTATATGTTTTTATTATGTTTCTCATCTTATGTTGTATTACTAACTCTATATGATCATAGGTTGATGTTAACATGTCACTTTGAAGTGGGGCGATTTATTAGAATAAATTAATGGATTGCCATAAATTAATGTTTTAACTATATTACAAAGCCAACTAAGGGAGTTATTATCAAATTTAGCTAAACGTGGCTATATATCAAATTAATTAGTGACTTGACACGATGGAAGCTAATTAAATATGCCCATATAAACTCGATAATGAATCTAACCATAATGAAGAACCCATTCACAACAATATTAGAAGAAGATAAATTCGCCATGAAAAAAAAAGTCAGTATGGACACACAAGGATTACACCATTGAAAATTATGATAGTAAAATCCCAAAATAGTCCTAGACTATGCTCGTGTGGCCAATTTAATCACAGAGTATCTCATTGTTGCAATTTTGCCTTTCGACTATACAAAGTTGATTCAAAATGATCCCATATATTATAATTATGATATAAAATTGATCCCATTTTAGTTCGTCAATTATAAAATTTATTCAATTAAGTCCCAAATAGATCATTTTGGATCAATTTTGTATAGTTGATGGACTAAATTGAAGCAGCTTGATACTATGGGACTAAATTGATAATATGCTTGATACGACTAAATTGATAATATGCTTGATACTTTGGGACTAAATTGATAATATGCACAGTCTGGGGACTAATTTGAAGTTTACTCCAAAATTAAGACAATTATGGATGATAGCCTTATGATGTTAGTGAGGGTCAACCATGAAAGTTAAAGTCTATGCGTTTAACTTTGATGGGAGAATAGATTCAAAAGCATTTTCTGATTGGGTAATGCATAAAAACAATTTCTTTGATTTGCAAACAATGTCTAGTAAATGCCAAGTCAAGTTTACGAAATTCCAATCAAGAAAAAATGTATTGGTTTGACACAGAGAAACAAAGGTAAAGGTTGGGCTAGAACATGTCACTGTATAGGTTGAAATGTACTTGCTATTAAAAGAAAAGTACTTATTCTTAACCAATTGGGATTGACTGCTCGCTATGTAACTCACTAAAACAATGCACAAAGACTGCAACTACCTAATTGAACTTGTGAATAGATTTTAAGAATTATTATTACGTTGTGAAGTTAAGAGGATCCAAAAAATGATGCTACATTGGCTTAAGATTTGAACTTTAGAGAGAGTTGATGCACACATATCTTTAATTTGCTAGGTGATTCTTTTTGGTGTAAGCAACTAGAAGCAAAAACACAAAGAGAGAACAAAGAAATTCAAGACTAGCTCTTTAGAAATTTAAGACACCACTTGGAGAACAAAATATGCTAAATAAACAACTAAATTTCAGAATAGAAAAGAAGCGATCATCCAACAAAGCCAAAGCAAAAGAAAGTTAACAAAAGAAACAAACTAAAACAAACAAAAACTATCCTCAGAACATCCTACTAGAGGACTCCTCACATGCACCGATTATAGGAATATATATTTCAGATAATGTTTAGATATGCAAACCAAAGGGCCCACCACTGCAAAGGGGTCCAACGTCCTACCAAACTCCTCCAGCAAATGCCACCAAAACAGCCAACAAATCTTACCAACGGAACCATAAGAAAGATACAGGTGGAGTGGAACTTGCGGAGAGACGAAGAGATTAGAAGCCCGAGAAGAAAGGTTGGAAAGAGCCCGCAGGATTTCCGGAGGGGATGAGAAAGAAGACGGACAAAGCTCGCAAGCTTTTCCAATAACCCGCAGGTCAATAGCAATTTTTGCTCACAATAATTCACCACCCATTTCATCTCCAAGCATCTCATATATATATAGGCAATAGGGGATAATCTTAACAGCCCAAAAACCCCTCAAATCCCCATATAAAAATAATAGAAATGAAAGGCCAAAAGTCACCTTGCATGATATCCCAAGAGTCACTGCCATTTCCAAGCAGAACAAGGCTACGGAACCAGCCAAATACAGAGCCAATGCCACGGTTTCAGCACAGGAAACCAGGAGTTTTTTGTTATAGAAATCCCAAACAGCACAACAATTCTCAAGGAGGAGGCCATGGTTTCAACAGCCAAACACAGGAATCCAACGGTAAGTCACGGTTTTTAGCAACCAAACAACCACCACTTTTAATGAGAGAAAGGGGACCACGGGACAGAGAAACCGAAGCAATTCATGGGAGGAAAACCAGCAGAAAACCGCAGCAGCTCAAGAGGCAACATGAAGAGGAAAAGGCAAGTTCCACTCACCCAAAAGCTTGCATACTTCAACTTTAATTTCAGAGCTAAACATCAGCTCATAATGAGCTACACCACTACTTGATAATAATGAGCTGGTACCACTAGAATTTCAATATTTAAAGCTCAAACCGAAAACAGTCAAAGCCCATTTGAAACCAGCAAACAGCCCAAAGGACAAGGTGGACCCCAAAGCCAGTAAACCCAAGGTAAGCATAACCCAAACCTTTTCCTACCATGATCATTGGATTTACCACCATCATTGGATAGCATAAAAATAAAACAAAAATAGAAAATATAACTAATATTGTTCAAAACAAAAATAATGCAAAAATTTAAATGCATCAATTCTTTTTTTTTTTTAAACAAAAACTCCACTTTATAAAGTAAAATGAAAGCTTACAACTCTTAAAATTAAAACGACTTACAAACAAAGACTCTTACAAACTTGACTCAAACATGACACCCTAAACTTGCTTTCCAAAAGAATCAGGAGATGAGATTCTCCTACCAGGGGGGAATTGATGCATTTAGATTTTTGCATTATTTTTGTTTTGAACAATATTAGTTATATTTTCTATTTTTGTTTTATTTTTATGCTATCTAATGATGGTGGTAAATCCAATGATCATGGTAGGAAAATGTTTGGGTTATGCTTACCTTGGGTTTGCTGGCTTTGGGGTCCACCTTGTCCTTTGGGCTGTTTGCTGGTTTAAAATGGGCCTTGACTGTTTTCGGTTTGAGCTTTAATTGTTGAAATTCTAGTGGTGCCAGCTCATTATTATCAAGTAGTGGTGTAGCTCATTATGAGCTGATGTTTAGCTCTGAAATTAAAGTTGAAGTATGCAAGCTTTTGGGTGAGTGGAACTTGCATTTTCCTCTTCCTGTTGCCTCTTGAGCTGCTGCGGTTTTTTGTTGGTTTTCCTCCCATAAATTGCTTCGGTTTCTCTTTCCCGTGGTCCCCTTTCTCTCATTTAAAGTGGTGGTTGTTTGGTTGTTGAAATCCGTGACTTACCTGCTGGATTCCTGTGCTTGGCTGTTGAAAATCGTGGCCTCCTCCTTGAGAATTGTTGTGCCGTTTGGTATTTCTATAACAAAAAACTCCTGGTTTCCTGTGCTGAAACCGTGGCATTGGCTCTGTATTTGGCTGGTTCCGTGGCCTTGTTCTGCTTGGAAATGGCAGTGACTCTTGGGATATCATGCAATTTTGGCCTTTCATTTCTATTATTTTTATATGGGGATTTGAGGGGTTTTTGGGCTGTTAAGATTATCCCCTATTGCCTATATATATGAGATGCTTAGAGATGAAATGGGTGGTGAATTATTGTGAGCAAAATTGCTATTGACCTGCGGGTTATTGGAAAAGCTTGCGAGCTTTGTCCGTCTTCTTTCTCATCCCCTCCGAAAATCCTGCGGACTCTTTCCAACCTTTCTTCTCGGGCTTCTAATCTCTTCGTCTCTCCGCAAGTTCCACTCCACCTGTATCTTTCTTCTAGTTCCGTTGGTAAAGTTTGTTGGCTGTTTTGGTGGCATTTGCTGGAGGAGTTTGGTAGGACGTTGGAACCCTTTGCAGTGTTGGACCCTTTGGTTTGCATATCTAAACATTATATGAAATATATATTCCTACAATCGGTGCATGTGAGGAGTCCTCTAGTAGGATGTTCTGAGGATAGCGTTTGTTTGTTTTCTAGTTTGTTTTTTTTGCTAACTTTCTTTTGCTTTGGTTTGTTGGATGATCACTTCTTCTCTATTCTGAATTTTAGTTGTTTATTTAGCCTATTTTGTTCTTCAAGTGGTGTTTTAAATTTCTAAAGAGCTAGTCTTGAATTTCTTTGTTCTCTCTTTGTGTTTTTGCTTCAAGTTGCTTACATCAATTTGGTATCAGAGCAAGTTCTCATCCTTGGTTGATTTGGGTTTTTTTTGTTGGTTTTGTTTTGCGAGTCTTTGTCTATTCTCTGAAATGGCTAATAACCCGGGTGATTGGCAAAACCTTATGCAACAATTGAATAATTTGCAAAAACAGATTAATACCATGACTGCAGCAATTGAGAACTTGAATGTTAACAACGCTAATGCTAATCCTAATAATCAAACTTCTGAAAGTGAAGAAGAGGCTCCTAGAAATCATCGTAGGCAACAAAAAAATTGTGACTATGGAATTAAAATTGATGTTCATAACTTTGAGGGTAAGCTACAATCTGATCAATTTCTTAAATGGGTAGAAAAGATAGATCAATTTTTTGAGTGGAAAGAAATACCTGATGATAGGAAATTTCATTTTGCTAGCTTAAAACTTTCTGGTCATGCTTTAACCTGGTGGAAAAACTTTCAAAATAATAGACTTTGAAGGGGAAAAGAAAAAGTTCAAAATTGGGAAAGAATGAAGGAGAAAATGAAAGGAAAATTCTTGCCAACTGATCATGCTCGAACAATATTCCAAGATCAACTCAAAACTGACAAGGCTTATCGTTTGGCTTTAAAATTGGAAAAACAATATCAAAGGGAAATGGGTCACAATAAAATCGTGGAAACGTATAAACGTCGTTCAACTGGTGGGATTAAATCTCAATCTCAAACTTCTGGGGGAACATCTGGTCTGAAAATTAAAGCTTTTGAAAATCAAAATACTGATAAAGGAAAAGGGATAATGAGTACTAAACCGGCTGATCAACCTAAGTTAATTGGACCATGCTATAAGTGCGGGCTTTATGGTCATCTGTCAGCCACTTGTAAAAAAATAACCCACCAAGAAACAATCTCATTGAAAACGATGAAAATTCAGAGGAAGAAGAAGTAAGTGAAACTGAATCTGAAAATGACAATGAAATAGAAAAAGTTGATGTTGAAGAAAATGAAGGTGAAGAGTTTTTAGTAATTCGACAAGTTCTAACAACAACAATTGACGAGGAGGATATATGGCTAAGAGGAAACATATTCAAAATAACTTGCACCATCGAAGGAAAAATCTGTACCCTTATGATAGGTAGTGGAAGTTCTGGAAATTTTATTTCTCAAAAACTGATCGACAAACTTAAACTCAAATAAAAACCACATGCTAAATCCTATAAGATCTCTTGGTTCAAAGAAGGGGGAGAGGTCCCAATCACTAAACAATGTACTGTCAATTTATCAATTGGGGGATCATTTAAAGATCAAGTTGTTTGTGATATTGTGCCTCTTGAAGTTTGCCATGTTTTGCTAGGACGACCTTGGCAGTACGACAACAAAACTGTTCACAATGGAGAGAAAAACACATATACTTTGATGCAAAATAATAAAGAGTTTACTCTTCATCTACAAAAGAATGTGCCGGATTCACCCGTTAAGAAAAACACAGTTGCCAAAATTACTTTTAAAAGCTAATGATTTGAAACATTTTGAAGTTGCTTATTTGGTTTTGGGAAAAGAATCTGATACTGTTTTTCATATTCCTAAAAAAATGCAAGCTTTATTGGATGAATTTTCTGATATAACTCCTGATGATTTGCCAATTGGGTTGCCTCCTATGCGACAAATTCAACATCATATTGATTTAATACCTGGAGCTACTTTGCCTAACATTCCTCATTTTAGGATGAGTCCAACTGAACATGCTGAACTTTTTAAACAAGTATCTGAATTGTTAAAAAGGGGTTTGATTCAAGAAAGTTTGAGTCCCTGTGTTGTGTCTGCTTTGCTAACTCCAAAAAAAGATAGAACATGGAGGATGTGTGTGGATAGTAGGGCAATAAACAAAATCACCATTAAATATCGATTTCCAATTCCTAGACTGGATGACATGCTTGATATGCTGAGTGATGCCTTTTGGTCTTTCAAATGCTCCGAGTACTTTTATGAATCATATTTTGAAACCTCTCATTGGAAAGTTTGTTATTTTAAAGAGATTGTTCGTCTTGACGGTGTCCCTCGTACATTTACTTCTGATCGGGATACTAGATTTTTAAGTCACTTTTGGAAAACTCTGTGGGTTAAATTAGGCACTTCTCTTCAGTTTAGTAGTGCTTATCATCCTCAAACCGATGGACAAACTGAAGTTGTCAATCAAAGTTTGGGAAACCTTTTGAGATGTCTTGCTGGTGAGAAACCTTTTCAATGGGATTTAATTCTACCCCAAGCTGAATTTGCATATAATAATTCTGTTAATAGAACTTCTGGAAAAACTCCCTTTGAAATTTTATATGGTCAGTTTATTCCACATATTTTGGATAGAAATGGTTTGTCTTTACCTAACAAAGTAAGTGCTGAAGCTTTAGAATCTTTTGATCATATCAAATCGGTCCAACAGCAAGTTCTTAAAAAACTTCGTATAGCTAATGTTAAATACAAAGCGGCTGCAGATAAACATGGAAGAGAGGTAGTTTTTAAAGAAGGTGACATGGTAATGGCTTACTTTCGTCGCCAACGATTTCCAGTTGATATTTTTGGTAAACTAAGCAGAAAGAAATTCGGACCTTTCCGATATCCGAAAGCTAGGCACAAATGCATACCTCTTAGATCTTCCTATTACTGTTAGAACTTCTCCTATATTTAATGTTTCTGATCTTTCTTTATATGAAGGAAATATAGGTGACTCTGTGGATGTTGAAACTTTACCACTTTCCACTTCAACCTTGGATAAAGAAGATCAAATTGAAGATGTTGTTGATGTAAAGATCACTAAAACAAGACATGGCGAACACAAGAAGTTTTTGGTCAAATGGAGTAATCGACCCTTAACTGATTGCACCTGGATTGATGCTGCTGATCTAAAAATTCGGAATCTGGAACTTTATGAAAAAACTACTGAAGCTTTCTCATCAGGAGATGAGATTCTCCCACCAGGGGGGAATTGATGCATTTAGATTTTTGCATTATTTTTGTTTTGAACAATATTAGTTATATTTTCTATTTTTGTTTTATTTTTATGCTATCCAATGATGGTGGTAAATCCAATGATCATGGTAGGAAAAGGTTTGGATTATGCTTACCTTGGGTTTACTGGCTTTGGGGTCCACCTTGTCCTTTGGGCTGTTTGCTGGTTTCAAATGGGTCTTGACTGTTTTCGGTTTGAGCTTTAATTGTTGAAATTCTAGTGGTGCTAGCTCATTATTATCAAGTAGTGGTGTAGCTCATTATGAGCTGATGTTTATCTCTGAAATTAAAGTTGAAGTGTGCAAGCTTTTGGGTGAGTGGAACTTGCCTTTTCCTCTTCCTGTTGCCTCTTGAGCTGCTGCGGTTTTCTGCTGGTTTTCCTCCCATGAATTGCTTCGGTTTCTCTGTCCCGTGGTCTCCTTTCTCTCATTAAAAGTGGTGGTTGTTTGGTTGCTGAAAACCGTGACTTACCTGTTGGATTCTTGTGCTTGGCTGTTGAAACCGTGGCCTCCTCCTCGAGAATTGTTGTGCCGTTTGGGATTTCTATAACAAAAAACTCCTGGTTTCCTGTGCTGAAACCGTGGCATTGGCTCTGTATTTGGCTGGTTCTGTGGCCTTGTTCTGCTTGGAAATGGCAGTGACTCTTGGGATATCATGCAAGGTGACTTTTGGCCTTTCATTTCTATTATTTTTATATGGGGATTTGAGGGGTTTTTGGGCTGTTAAGATTATCCCCTATGGCCTATATATATATATATATATATATATATATATATATATATATATATATATATATATGAGATGCTTGGAGATGAAATGGGTGGTGAATTATTGTGAGCAAAAATTGCTATTGACCTACGTGTTATTGGAAAAGCTTGCGAGCTTTGTCCGTCTTCTTTCTCATCCCCTTCGGAAATCCTGTGGGCTCTTTCCAACCTTTCTTCTCGGGCTTCTAATCTCTTCGTCTCTCCGCAAGTTCCACTCCACCTGTATATTTCTTCTGGTTCCGTTGGTAAGATTTGTTGGCTGTTTTGGTGGCATTTGCTGGAGGAGTTTGGTAGAACGTTAGACCCCTTTGCAGTGGTGGACACTTTGGTTTGCATATCTAAATATTATCTGAAATATATATTCCTACAATCGGTGCATGTGAGGAGTCCTCTAGTAGGATGTTCTGAGGATAGCTTTTGTTTGTTTTAGTTTGTTTCTTTTGTTAACTTTCTTTTGCTTTGGCTTTGTTGGATGATCGCTTCTTTTCTATTCTGAAATTTAGTTGTTTATTTAGCCTATTTTGTTCTCCAAGTGGTGTCTTAAATTTCTAAAGAGCTAGTCTTGAATTTCTTTGTTCTCTCTTTGTGTTTTTACTTCTAGTTGCTTACATCACTTTTCAACTTGTTTAACTTTTTAACAACTACAAAAATTATTGCATCTAAAAGAGTTGTTTAATATGTTGGGCATTCCTTATTTCACTCAACTCCTAAGTTATCACGCTTAAGTTTAGTAACACAATTGTCAACTAAGATTCAAAAGAAAAATTGGTAACTACTGCAGCAGGATCCGAAATTTTTGCAAAGGCTTATTCTAAATGTTACCAATGGTTCACTTTGCAAGAGAGTGTCGTAGCAGAAACTTGCATATTAAAGTTGAAGAAGAAGATCAAGAGGTTGATGAAGGGGAAGATGCACATGAGTTCAAATCAATGATTGCCATAACGAGAATTGGAACTTACCTACTATTGCAGTACCTTGCCTTATTTCATATTGCTAGTTTTTTCTAACCTATTACTTGATGCTCCCTCTTGCTTGTTTGCCCAACTCTTTCTTGCATAGTGTTCCCTATATGCTCTAGTGCTTCTTTCCATTCTTTGCCTTTCATTCTTACTCCATTACTTCACATTGTTTTTCGCTTTTCTGTTAATCGTTGTTCTTGCTACTCTTGTTACACTATACCAGTTGTTGCTCCCTTACCAGCTAAGCACATTGTACCGCCTGTTGATCCTTGTAACTTATCTCATTGTTTCATGCATTTCTTGGCTCCATTGTTTCTTTGTTTAACGGTGCCACTTACCTATTTTGACGTGCCATATGTTAAATATAGAATTGGAATTTACAAATCAAGATTGAACCTTCTATAGGAAGTTTAATGCTGAAGGTCATGAGTAATGTGTTGAAACCTCTTGCATTTAACTAAAATTTACATATTTTGAGTAATCTCTTATTTTTGGTCCTTTTTGGGCTGTAAAAATCTTTGAACATTGAGTATTACAGTAGGAATTCTACTTGTCTCCAATTTTTTCATGTTGGTTGGACATGTATTTTTTGAGTGCTTCTGTCATGAACGGGCCCGAAGACTCACATTAACGAGGCGGGAATGAACAGTCGGATGGTAAATAAATTTTTCACAATTATGTGACATTAATGACTAATTTTCCTCAAACACTAAAGAGCCACTAACACTACTTGTACATTTGATATGCATTTAAAAATAAACACATTTTACCTGCTTTTATTTGAGCGTCGTCTTTTCTATGCATATTCCTCTCATCTTTAAGCCATTTATATTTGTCAGGAGACTTACCTGAAAGTTAATTTAATAGGGTGAGTTTACTAAGTAAACTCAATGGATAATTACCATGGCTAAAATAACCTCCAAACATATATAAGATGCAATACATATTCTTTTTCTCGTTTCTTATATAATATTACAACTTATATAATACTTGATCTATGTATATTCTTATATCATTTAGTATACATATACATTTAATAACATTTGATATTTATTCATTTTCTATTTCCATTAATACACGAGCACCGTCTAAATGTATCAATAAAGGTACAACCATTTCCATTTTTTTTTCATTTTCATTTAATCTGCACGAGTACATTGCTTTCCCAGACAATACCATACAACTGTGAACTTCTGTAATTTGCATGCATATATCTTTTCCCTTTTTCATTTATGCTTTCATTTACATATTATAAATCTTTCATACATCTTTATATATTTTACATCATATATACATTTTCAAATATATACACATCCAAATTCACTTCCTCTTTCCATTACTTGTATTTAAGATATATATATATATATATATATATATATATATATATATATATATATATATATATATATATATATATATTATATTCATATTAACATAATAAGTGATAAACATTCTTACTGTCATAATAGTTTAAAGCAAAATATTAATCATTCACATGTACATTTAAATGAACATCAATTTTTATTTAATGACATTCATTATAAATAATCAATTATATACAACATTTCTTTTAGAATTGAAATGAATATAAAATAATGAAATTTCTATGCACAACTGTAATTACTCACATTATTTGTTTTGCGGTTCAATTCCTTTCCAAATCTTCAATTCTCAATACTAGACTTCCAGTGCTCGTCTCTCCCAATTATGAAATCTTCCACGGTTGACATTAATATTTAATTTCATCATTTAGCACTTGACAACTTTATAATTCCAAAACAATTTCAAAACAAACAATTACATTTATTTGACTAACATCTTTAAGGATAACTTTGAATACCTATCATCTCAAAATTTGTATTAAATCAAAATAATTACCTCACCCAAACTTCCCTTCCTTGCAATTTCTCCTTCCTCCACCGTCGAACCAAAATTTATTTCAATTGGATTCTTCCAAAATAAAAAAATCAAAATGTATTTCTTATTATTTCTTCAACTAGAGAAATGAGAAATGAAAGTATATAACATTAAATTAAATTGCTTACTTTTCCTTAAGAAAGAATTCCAAACCCCAAATTCTTATTTTCTCTTTTCCCAGATTTTCTTCCCTTACCTTTAATTGAACATTCATCCTTGCCTAGATTAGAAATCACGTGATGATTTGCACATAAATAATAAAAGAAAAAATCGATGAACATACCTTCCTCTTTCTTCTTCTTCCTCTCTACTCTTCTCTCGGTTTGCCTCTTTAGCGATAACGACGTAAAAGGAACAAGTGAAATGAAGATATGACTCACTAGGAGTCGTTTGATTTCATTTCTGAACTCAAATCTTCGCTTGGAATCGAAAACTGGCCTTTCCAGCCCCGCCTACGGTCGCATTCGGTCCACCTGGGTCACGGCTCTGCTCGGTTCCATCTCCTGTTTCGTCCACTTGTTAATAGATATTCGGTTCAAATGAACATAATATGTCTGATTCTTATTCATAGGTGTTGAGGTTACTTTTGGGAGCGAGTTTTGTTGAGCTGGCATGAGGTTTAGTTCTTTCTTTGAGTGATTTGTATCCTTGTTCTTGTTTTAATTTGTTTAGTCACTTTTTTTGTTTGTAATTGGAATTTTATAAGTGATGTGTGTTGGATCTTTTTTTTTTGCAATTTGAACTAGATCATTGCTGAAATTTTATGTTTTTTCTTTTTTTTTTTAATTATGAAATTTCTTGTTTGGACGACCATTAAATTATTTCTTAAGATAAAAAAGCATGCTTGCTGTTTTTTTAATTTTAAAATAATTGATTTTGCTAAAGTTAATTGTTGGTAACACGTGGGTTGTAATTTTTAGTCTTTTTATTGTGTATCTCATCGTACGTGTCATTAGTAATTCTAGACCTTAACCGTTCTACTTCATCATAATTGTGTAGTAAATACTATTTAGAATCATTAGTTTTTATTTTCAAGAAAGCTTACTGATTTCTATGGGATAAGGTTTGATAATTGTTGCGGATTAGAATCTCCATTAATTAATTTGTTATGCTCATCATGTCAGGATTGCCATTGTATTATACACTTGAAATATTTCTGCTGCTATATTTTATGCAGGCTGGCCTGCATTTCATCAATCCATGGTTCATTCCAGTCCTCTTCTTTTTGATATTGATAAGGATGGTACAAGGGAGATAGCTTTAGCAACTTACAATGGAATAATTAACTTCTTCAGGTAAGTGTATCTGTTCAGTTTTATCTGATTCTCTTTAGGAAGCTTACCTTAGGTTTTGCTTAGGGTCTCTGGTTATTTGATGATGGATAAGCTAGAGGTGCCTAGGAGAAAAGTTCGCAAAGACTGGTATGTTGGTTTGAATCCAGATCCAGTGGATCGTTCACATCCAGATGTTCATGATGACCAGCTTGTTAAAGAGGCTTCTGGTATGTTCTTAATGCCTCATAGGTATTCAAACTACTAATGTTTCTTATGTGTCTTTATGGTTTAGAAATGACACTGCAACATTGCCTTCTGGATCTAAGCTAATGATGATATTTTCATAGTGACATTCATGCTACTAAAGAAAAAAATGGGAGGATCCATTTTGAGAAGATATCTTACACAGAAGCTGTGGCGAGACTTGATTATGCTTTTTTGAGTTTTTTGAATCAATTAATATGTTCATTCAGTTTTACAAACACCTGGTTTTCTCTGTTTTCATGATGTCAAATCTGATGACTTGTATTACCTGTTATTATTTTCTTGAGTTGCTTGAACTGACTGGATGAGTTGTTACTTCTTTTTTGGAGAAATTTCTTGTGATAGTTTGCTTGAAACTGGGAGGTCGTGTCATAATCTTTCGCCTTTGGTTCTTCTTTATATCTTACAAATTTCTCTTGTTATATATTAATCATATATTTTCTTTTCCACATGCCAATTAAAGCATGTCCAAATTAAATATCATTTCAACTGACGCTAGAAATATATTGAATTGATCAGCTTGTAAGAATTTGGAAGTAACACCAAAATATAACATGTTATTTTGTCTAATCCGTCACTTTTGGTTGGTCATTTAAATTAATGTCACCTTATATACGTTATCTGATTCATGTCTTGAACAGGTACTACTGGAAGCACATCCAAATTAAATGCAAGTTCATTGGCAACTGAGCGTACTGGCTCTTTGAATGGATCTAAAGATGAAAATGTGAAAAAACAGGATTCTGTTCAAACAGCTTCTGCAGGTCAAAAAATTGGGTTGCTTAATAATGAAGTTAATGCAACAGTTCATGATGTTTCTCAGGAAAGAGTTCAGCGAGACAATAAAACCCTGCAGTTGTCATCAGAAAATTTTGAGAATGTAAATACAAGTTCGCATGATGTGCCGTTGGGAAGTTCTATGGGAGATAATTCAACAAATACTCAGAGGAAACTTCTTGAAAATGGCTCAAGTGCGAATGAGCAGGGAAGTTCTGAAATTCATAACATGGATGATACAGGGGTGCATGAAGCTACGGTGGAAAATGATGGAAGCCTGGAAGGGGATGCTGACCAATCTTTTGATTTGTTGCGAGATGGAGATGCAGAAGATTTAGCTGATGAGTATAATTATGACTATGATGATTATGTTGATGAATCAATGTGGGGAGATGAAGAGTGGACTGAAGAGAAGCATGAAAAATTGGAAGATTATGTGAACGTAGATTCACATATCCTCTGCACTCCCGTATGAAGCATAACATTTCTGTGCTACCTAATGTACTTTTTTTGTCAATTACAATAATTTTTTTTCCAGATTCATGATCTCAATTTGTTCTCTGTTTTGTTAGGTGATTGCTGATATT
The DNA here is from genome assembly GCA_022539455.1 of Dendrobium nobile. NCBI lineage: Eukaryota > Viridiplantae > Streptophyta > Magnoliopsida > Asparagales > Orchidaceae > Dendrobium > Dendrobium nobile. The sequence goes on along the minus strand of CM039728.1, from coordinate 38,072,500 downwards.
GACAATGATGGGGTACAAGAGATGATTGTTGCTGTCTCCTATTTCTTTGATCGCGAGTAAGGATTCTACCTATCATAATATTTCCCTCCTTATCTAATTGAGTAATAGAATGATCCATTCTACTGGTATCTGATACAGATTAATCAAGCAAGTCCTAACTCATCAGGTGCTTTTTTTTTCTTTTAGTTTTCCTATTTTTTCTGAGTTGATGGAAAAGCTTCTAATAGTAAAAATAGTTGAGCGTGCAATTAAAATGTACAAGAAAAGATTTAAAAAAAAAGAAAATATGTTATAAAAATTGATTTAGATATAAAAGGTCATAAAATTGAGAAAAATATAAAGGGGTTTGTAGGGAGTTTAATAAAATAATATATGATGCATAGAATTTAGCTTTTGGTGATTTATATAATATATTAGATATTAAGAATGTTGAAGGATGTACAACTAAGTTAGCCAAGCAATGAGAGAGAAGTAAGGTTGAAGTGCATTAAAGATGATGATAATTTTTTTTTTTCTTAGAAGAGGATATTCAATATAGGTGAATGAGATATTTCGATAAATTTTTCAAGGAATGTTATGAGAATATGATTGATTTTAGTGACCTTTGCACCCTAAAAAAATAAGTAATTTTTGTCTGTTCACTCAGGAAAGGATGGCGCTACGACACAAATCCTGCTTTCACAAGCTTTAGGTCCCCATTTTTTCCCGAGGGAATTTAAACTAACCATATTTTCCCCGATGAACAACATCAAGGTTTATTTAGTTATGAGATTCCACTTTTTATGAGCGCAAGCCCTCATAGTATTACCCCTCATAACGCGTAGAATAGAACTCATGATTAAGGATGAATTAATTTTTAGATGTGCAACAATTTTAAATTTTGGTTGTGGGCTGTGGAGGTAAACCCGACCAAGATTTCATAGTTTCGTCGTCTCGGGTATAACGTAGGTTTCAATCTACTAACACTAACAACCGTTGATTGAATGATTGTAGTGTCCAAAGAATCTGATTAACAGCCATGAGTTGCCTATTCTCAAGGATCCCGACTAAACTGAAGTTAATAGATGTAGGTTGATTTGGTTTGGGTTGAGACTTGTTGCTCCACTTCGGAGTTGCCTGTAGTTTAGATTTAGGTTAGGTCTTATGACCTCATTCAGGAGTTACATGTAGTTTGAATTTAGGTTAGATCTTACAAACCCGTTTAGGAGTTGCCTGTAGTTTGGATTTGGGTCAAGGATTACAACTTTCATTGAAAGTAGTTCATGTATAGCGGGTCTTATGGCTTCGTTTAGAAGTAGCCCAAAAAACGTGTTACGACCTTTATTAGAGGTTGCCCATATTATCATGGATGCATTATTTGTTATGAGAAAGTTTTTTCTAGCTAATTAAAGTGGGACTTATGACTTTTATTAAAAGTGACCCGAGTTATCAAAGATTTAGGGTTATGTTATTTTTTACATAGAGATTTTTCCCTAGTGTGTTAGCTTAAGTTGGACTTACGACCTTTATTAGAAGTTGCTAATTGAATTTTAGGTTAACGGGGTTTTAGTTTAGTGGGGTTTTTAGTAGCATACATGTAATTCTGCATTTAAGTGGGTCTTATTGCTATTAAAAGTAGCCCGTGTAGCGGGTCTTATGACCTATATTTCTTTTTTTTGACCTAATTGCATTAATTAATCAAATGAAATTTTAATTAAAGTTAAATTTTAATTTAAAATTAATTGCTCAATTTGTCAATTTAAATTTTAAATACATTTTAAAATTATATAATTAAATTGGTTGCTCAATTAATTTGATTAATTAAAAGATTTTAATTTAAATTGAAGTCTTAATTATAATTTAAAATTTTAATTAATTGAGATTTTAATTTGGTTTTAAATCGACCAATTATTCGATTAATTTTAGTTTAAAATTGAATTTGAATTTTATGAATTTAAAATTTATTTTAAAAAGTTTAGTTAATTATGTTGATTTTAATTACTAAAATATTTTATTTAGGTTAATTTAAATTATTTAATATGAAATCAATTAATTAAATGAAAGTTTGATTTAATTTAATTTAATTTAATTTAAAATTAGTTATTTAATTAAATGAAGTTTAAATTAAATTCAAATTAATTAGTTATTCTCCGATAATTTTTAAAAATTTAGTAAACTCCTGAGGCAAATTTGGTAACTTTTTCGGGGTAATTTCGACAACCTCCCAGCGTCCCATCCCCGCGAGTGGGCGGTTAGGGAGGGCATTTGCTCTTTTGATCCGCCTGTCGGATTAAATCGACGCCCGAGGGCTTCGAAGGAGAAAATCGACCTTGGATTTAGTCTTCAACTCCTCCAATTTGACGACCGCGGTAGCTATTTTAAAATTTGACATTTTTTCTGAGATTTTGGGATCCTGTCAGTGCCCAGGGCCCTCTCCCCGCGAGGGGAGGTTGAGGAGGGCATTTGCCATTTAGGTCTGCTTGGCCGGATCAAATCAATGGCCGAGGGCTTTGAGGGACATATTAACCCCGTGATACGTATTCGACTCCTTCGCTTTGCTGACTGTAGCATCTGATTTAATAATCAGAGCATCTATTTTTTTACTTATTATTATTTATAATAATAATAAATAATAATAACTATTATTATTAATATATTTTCTCCCCCCATTCACACTCACAATTTCAAGAGAGGTATGGCTTGGGTTCCGTAAAAAGAGAGAGGTAGGACTTGGTTGGAGGGCGGCCTAGGATGCTGGTCTCGTGCGCAGATGGAGGAGTCGGGCCTGGACGGATCAAGGCCGAATAGCCTAGAGATGTTCGCTGGAGGAAGTTGGAGGCAAAAATGGGTCCGCTCGGGCCTTGTTTTACTCGCAGGCAACACAGGAGTCGGAGTTCGACAGGGGAGTTGCATGCTTGGGCTTGGGGATCTAGACGGTGCAGGTACCTAAGCATGTTGCTACTATACGCCAGATACTCTATATTCGTCCGATGACTAGACTTAATCAAAAGTTCTCTCTTGTTACCGGTAGGGGCAATTAACTATAGGGGCTTGCGTCTATAGGAAACTTGAACTCAGATCATAAAGTTCTCGCAAAATGAGGACAAAATATCTGAATAGTGTCTTATTTAAAATCCAATCTGTCTTCTGAAAAATTGCCTCAGAACTTGCTAGATAAAACTCTCCTTGATGACCTAAAAAAAAGAAAGGGGCTGCAGAGAGGCAGGGGCGCGAATTTTTGGAGCCCATAACCTCTCTTGAACTTGTGACTGTAAATGAGGGGAGAAGATACTAATACTAATAATAATAATAATAAGTAAAAAAAAGAAAGTAGATGCTGCGATTGTTAAATCAGATGCCACAATCACCAAAGCGGAGAAGTCGAAAGCGTATCTCGGGGTTAATATGTCCCCCGAAACCCTCGGTCATTGATTTGATATGGACAACCGAAACTAAAAGGCAAATGCCCTCCCCAACATACCCTAGCGGTGAGAGGGCATCCAAAGGCTGTCGAAATCTCAGGAAAAATGCCAAATTTTAAAACAGGTGTCGCGGTCGTCAAATTACGGGAGTTGAAGACTAAATTCGGGGTCGATTCGCTCCCCCAAAACCCTCAACCGTCTGTTTAATTTGACTGGGCGGATCAAAAGGGCAAATGTCCTCCCTAACCTCCCCTCGCGGGGAGGGGATGCTTGGACCAAAGGCTGTCGAAATCTCAGGAAAAATGCCAAATTTTAAAACAGGTGTCGCGGTCGTCAAATTACGGGAGTTGAAGACTAAATTTGGGGTCGATTCGCTTCCCCAAAACCCTCAACCGTCTGTTTAATTTGACTGGGCGGATCGAAAGGGTAAATGTCCTCCCTAACCTCCCCTCGCGGGGAGGGGATGCTTGGAGGCTGCTGAAATTACCCCAAAAGCTACTAAATTTGTATCAAGAGTTTGCTAAATTTTTTAGAAATTAATGGAGAATAATTGATTAATTTGAATTAAATTTAAACTTCATTTAATTAATTAACTAATTTTAAATTAAATTAAACTTTCATTTAATTAATTGATTTCATATTAAATAATTAAGTTAATCTAAAATAAATATTTTAATAATTATAATCAACATAATTAAATAACTAATTAATTAAATTTTAAAATTCATAAAATTCAAATTCAATTTTAAACTAAAAGTAATCGAATAATTGATCGATGTAAAATCAAAATAAAATCTTAATTAATCAAATTAATTGAGCAACCAATTTAATTATATAATTTTAAAATACATTTAAAATTTAAATTAACGAGCTGAGCAATTAATTTTAAATTAAAATTTAACTTTAATTAAAATTTTATTTAATTAGTTGATTTAATTAATTAATGCAATTAAGTCAAAAATAATAAAAGAATTGCATTAAAGAACGATGTTCACACATTCATACTTTAGGTACAACTTACACTAAAACTTAAACTCCTAAAAAGTAACCAAAATATAAAATAGAAAGAAAACTCCAAAATCCTAAACTAAACCCCTCTAACTGCTGGTAAGCTCTAGCTCTTGGCAAGCTCCAGCTCCTGGTAAACCTTGCAGCTTCAAGTTGCAATCCATGCAATTGCTAGCCATAACGTACTTGTAAGTAAATAAACAAACATTAATATGGTGTACTAAAGCAATCTGGCACTAGTAAAAAACAAAACAAGTACTGGTAAAACAAAGAAGTATTGAAAGAATAAAATTAGTATTAGTAAGAACAGAGCTAGTACTAAAACAAACATGTACTAAAGTAGAACTTGTACTGAAAGTAAAGAAGCAGGTACTGAACAAAAAATACTAAAGTAAAAGACAAGTTACTAAAGCAGGAAAGCTACGAGCACTGCTACAAGCAAAATCACAATAAACTACTGAAAGTTAAGGTAGAAGGCATTAGTGTATGGTGGTAGGGTGTGTAACTATGGCAAAGCCAGCCTAATAGGCAATTACTAGATAAAATAGGGTAAAAAAAAAAGGTAAATCCCAACTAAATTAATGCACATGACCTCCCAAGGGTAGCTACAGACACTCCCAAGGGGAGTTATTAATTCTTCCAAGGGGAGCAAGAAATCCAAACTATACGGGCGACTGCTAAACGGAGACGTAAGACCCAATCGAAATCTAAACCTTAGGCCACCTCAGATAGAGGTCATAAGACCCGCTATACGGGCTACTTCTAATAGAAGCAGTAAGATCCACTTAAATGCAGAATTACATGTCTCCTACCAAACCCCACTTAACTAAAACTCTGTTAACCTAATATTCAACTAGCAACTTCTAATAGAGGTCGTAAGTCCAACTTTAGCTAACATGCTAGGAAAAAATCTCTTTTGGTAAAAATAACATAACCCTAAATCCTTGATAACTCAGGCCACTTTTAATAAAATCTGTAAATCCCACATTAATTTGGGTGTTAGGGAAAACTTTTCCAGAACAAATAATGCATTCATAATAATATGGGCAATCTCACTTTCAATGAAAGTAGTAAGTCACAACCATACTTGTCAATGGCGAATGGCGCATCACGACACAGTTTTTCGTGGAGCCATGATGCATAGTGCACGGCGCGGTGCACGCCATTTTGAATACGAGCAAAATAAAAAAGAATTATAAAAATCTTTATATGGATTCTATTTTAGAGTATCAACTAAATTGGGTAAGGCTTGGTTGAATATGTTTATGGTATATAGTCCAAACCATAAAAGTGAGCTTCAAGTTTATCCAAAATTTCTACTAAAGTAAAGTCTAATAAAACCTAACTAAACTATTTTAATCATATCAAATAATTTAAAATTAATTATTACATTATTTTATAAATTAAAATATATAAATATTAAAAACTATTTATAATTATATTAAAAAATTCCTAAAATTCAAATTCCGCGCACCTGCTCCATTGTGCGAGCCGTGGTGCAAATGGCGTACGCCAACTTGAACATGTGCGCTACGCCATGCACCATGGTGCGCTCCATTTTACGCCATTGACAAGTATTGTTACAACCTTTTAAATCCTTGGGCTACTTTTAAATGAAGTTGTAAGCCCCCTATACAGGTCACTTTTAATGAAAGTCGTAAGCCCTGACCCAAGTCCAAACTATAGACAACTCCTAAACGGGATTGTGAGACCTAACCTAAATCTAAACTACAGGTAACTTCTAAACTGGGTCGTAAGACTGAACCTAAATCTAAAATACTGGCAACTCCTAAACGGGGTCGTAAGACTTAACCTAAATCTAAACTATGGGCAACTCCGAAGCGGAGCTGCAAGTCCCAATCCAACCAATTCAACCTACATCTTTCCACTTCAGTTTACTCGGAATCTCTAAGAGGAGGCAACCTATGACTGCTAATCAGATTTCTTGGACATTACAATCGATAGTTGTTAGTGTTGGTAGACTGAAATCTATGGTATTCTAGAGATGACAGAATCATGAGATCTTGATCGGGTTTACCTCCATTCCCTAAACAACAAAAAATTAAAAACTTTTGCATGCATAACCATTGATTTATCTTTAATCGAGAGTTCTTTGCTACGCATTAGTAAAGGTAATTAATTATGAGGGCTTGTGCTCATAAGAAGTGGAACCTCAGAATTAAATAAACTCTGATGCCGATCATCAGAAGTGGGTAATTTAAAATCCAATCTACCTCGAGAAAAATGGGACCTTAAGCTTGCGAAAGCAGGGTTCATGCCATAGCACCATATTTTCTTGAGCGAACATTATTTTTATTGTTGTATTAGTAAAGCTGATACTACATGAACATGTGATGCTATTAACTTTGAAATTACATGCTTATGAGTGAGTAATATCAATTAGTCAACTTCCTACTACTTGAACAAAAGATTGAAAACAATAAAGCAGTGATTAAGCTTAGGCAATTGATTACAAGACAATGTTAGGAGCACAAAATAATCAAATCAAATCAAGCTTTGCTTAACGTGGGATTTTCAAAGGAAATCCCTCGATTAATAATTAGAATAGTCTTTATTAAAACCCCTCACACATGCTCATATTAGAGGGCTAGGCAGAGAAGCTTTTATTATTTCAATGATGCAACAATCGAGGAGTTAGAAGATAATAAGGTTCGGAGGAGAGTTCACCTTCTTCAAGCTTCTGAACATCGCTCCAACGTTCTTCAAGATCCGGGCAATGATTGTATGTGGGTTCGCTTTGAAGCAAACATTCATTGTAGTCGTAAAGGGATTAAAGTATTCAAATGATTTGAATGTGGCCGGCCAGGGGAGGTGGATTCTTTTTTCTTTCTTAGGTGAAAACATCAGGCGAAGGAGCCCTATTGTAGAGAAGAGGGAGGAGATTATGGCCGGTCCTAGAGCACCCTTTTAATTCTTTATTTGGGTGACGAATAAGGAAAGGCAATAAGTAGAAAATTCTTAATTTTAATTTCAGCAATGATTAAAATCTTAGGACTGAATTTTTGTCTAGGTGGCATTCCAATTAGGACAAGAATTAAGTAGGATTAAAGTAGGAATTAATGGCCTCTTTAAGTAGAGGAGAAATTGAGGGAGATTTGAATTTGAAAGCTTCCCAAATAAAAGAGAGAGGGAAAGGGGGGCAGGCGGCACCTTGATGGGGGGAATTAATTGGGTTTCCCAATTGGCAAGTCTTAAGTGTGGAAAGAGGAGAAGTAGGGGGGGGGGGGGGGGGGGCTAGCTTCAATTGGGGAGAGGATTTGGGAATTTTAATGACATTGCCAATAATAGGCTATTACTTAGGGAAAAAGAAATCGTGATGAATATGTATTTTAATTTAAATTAGCATGATTGGAGGGCATTCCTATTATAACTCATTTTATTTAAAGAAAGGAATTTCAAATTCAAATTATTTTACAAATTTGCAATGAGTTAAATTAGGAAAGTAGTGATTGCTAGGTTGAAACTTTGACTCCAAGGGGAGGGGTGATGGGGCCGGCGGCTAGGGAAGGGAGATGGGTGGCCAGCGGTTTGATGGGGGTCGGCTTAGGGCTTTGGGCGTGGAGTTCGACCAAGGGAGAAAAGGTAAGGGTGGAGTCGGCCTGGGCTTGGGTGTGGAGTTTCATACAAGAGAGAAAAGGGGAAGATGGGGGGCGGCTTCTAGGAGAAAGAAGGAGAGGAAGTTGGTGGAGGAGAAGAACCATGAGCCAAACATTTCCTGCGGCTGATGGGTAGTATTTTGCCCTCACCTATGGACTTCCACTCTCACAACTCTCTAAGAACACAAGTGCTGGAAATTTTAATCATCATCCTCTCCAAAGAGGAGGAGAAGCCTATAAATAGTCAAAATATAATGATATGTCTAACGACAAAAGTTCCCTCTGGGCCCTGGGGTCACATAAGCTTACTCCCTCAAGTGAGGGTAAACATGAAAAAAATACGTAAGTAAATCAAATACAACTAAAAGCTCAAAAATAAAATGGTCAAATCATGGATGTAGATCTTCGGGCCCTTCTCTGATAGACTTTCCACGGTCGGATGTCCTCATCAGCCGAAGTTGGAGAGTCTATAATGAAAATAAAGTGTGAAAAAATAATAGGATCTAATGATATCTTAATAGAAGTGTGGAAATACTAGGAGATCAATAAACTTCTTGACTTGTTAATATTATTTTAAAGACTAAAAATATGACATATGAATAGAGAAAAAAATATGTTTATTTCCATTTGTAAAAATAAAGGTGATGCACGAAAGTGTGTAAATTATGGATGGATTAATTTAATATGTCATACATTAAAATTATGGGAGGGAAAAATTGAGCATATTTTAGGACATGATACTAATGTTTCTCAAAATCTGTTTGGATTCATGCCTGGTAGGTCTACTATAGAAGCTATACATTTACTAAAAGGTTTGATGGAGAAATATGGAGAGAATAAGAAGTATCTGCATATGATATTTATTGAGTTAGAGAAAATATATGATAAAGCTTCAAGAGAAGTGCTATGCAGAGTTATAGAAAAAAAAGAAGTTAATAATACTTATGTTCAAGTCATTAAGGGTGTGTATATAGGAGCTATTACTAGTGTTCAAACACAAGGTGGTTTAACCAAGTATTATCCTCTTTCAGTTGAATTACATCAAATATCAACTTTAAGCTCATATATTTTGACTTTAGTCATGGCTGTTCTTACTAGACATTTGCAAGAGGATGTACTTTGGTGTATGATTTTTGCTAATGTATTCTTCTTGTTGTTAAGACTAGGGAGGGAGTTGATGAAAAACTTGAATTATGGAGGTCAACGTTAGAGTCTAAAAGAAGTGAAACCAAGAATTGTTTTCTTAGAGATTAATAAAGTTTGTTGGAGCGATGATAAAAATAAACTTTAAAGCGTCTCAAAATTGAAAACTCAAGAAAGCTCTTAGAAGCAAACGATGCTTAGGCAATCCATTACAACTAAATTTGCTAGCACTTTAAAATAACAACGTAAACAAGAGTAATGAAATGATTAGTCAACTAGAATCCGACGGTTAACAAAGTAATCGTCTCACCTTGAGGCTCAAAGTCACTCTACTACGTCTAGGGTTGTCGGAGGAAGAAGAACCATACAAGAAACGAAATCACTCCAAGGTAGACGGTGCAGACGATCCGTAGTGATGGCGATGGATGCAGCAGCGGTGGAGGAGGAGAAATGAGTGGATGGTCGTTGATGGTCCAATCGTAGTCCTGAAATTGATCGTCTATGATGTCCACAAGAGTGGGAAGGATGCAATTCAAATAGTTTTCAACAGTATCGTCGGAGCCAAACCCGACGTCGAAGAACGGTGAACGGGTGATATGGATGTCTCTGTAGACGTCGAATACCAATCCACTATCAATCTCAGGATCCGACATGCATCCTTGCCGGAAGAGAAAGAAACACCACAAGGGGGAAGAGGGAGGAAGCCGGCGGTCTGGGCTTGGGCAAGTTGAGTTGTGGGTTTGGGAAGAAAAGGGGGTCACGATTTGGGAAGAGGATGGGGGGGCGGGTGAGGCTATGGACCAAGAAACTGAAATATGAATTTTAATTCAAATTTCCATAAAAATATGGAGGGTTAATTTCAGTTTCAGAATTTCAAATTTGAAATTAATCTAGGAGGGAAAGAGTTAAGGGTGTATTAAAGGAGGATTAATAGGGGAGAGAGAGAGGTGAGTGGCCGGCCATGTAGTGGTGAGAGGGCTTGGGAATTAAACAAGTGGGGACCACAAGGGATTAATTAAATCAAATCAAATATGAATTTAAATTTCAGAATTGATTGACTTAAGTAACTCCAAAATTCAAATTAAATTATGAGGGATATTGAATTTGAATTTCAAATAGGTGTAACTCATTTTAATTAACTTTCCAAAATTAATATGGCTTAATTAGGAAAGCAATTAAGAGAGGAGACTTCGAAATTCAAAGGGGAATGCTAAAGGGGGGCCGGCGGCAAGATGGGGCCAGCGGGTGGCCGGCGGGTGGTTTGGCTGCAGGCCGGCGGGTAGCTGGGGATGCAAGGGCTGTTTAGGGCGGCGGAAAAGGGGTTGAGGTGGGGAAAACCGTGGGAGGAGGAAGGGGAGAAGAGGGAATCAATTAAAACTCTCTTCCTCAATAACTCACTAAGAGATCTTGGGATTTCACTCAGGAACTCACTAAGAGATCATAAAACAAAAGAAATTTTCATTCATAAAAAACTAACTCCAAATACAATGACTAAGCCTATATATAGGCCTTCCGAAAAATAAAAACCATAAAGACAAACTTGCCCTTGGGCTATAACATGCAATATCTTCCTCATAGGGGTACAAATGAAAAACATAAAATATAAATGACATGAATAAAATAAAACATCAGAAATAAAGACTATGAATCGTGACCGTCGCTCGACGACCCCTCCGATGGTAAGTGTGTCGAAATCTCCTATGGATGTCTTCATCATTCTCCCCAGGTAGGAGGAAGCTCGACCCTGTCGAGCAAGGGTCCTGAGAACTCTCGTACAGCTCCAGGAGACCGGGATCTAGTCTCTGTATCTCATCACGATCCAGCCATGTATTCTCCGTCTCCGGCTTCCCTTTCCACTGAACTAGGTATCTTCGGCGCCCGCCATCTCTAGTGGAAATGATTTGATCACTGAGTATGATTTCTATCTTCTTCGTATTAGGTAATGTGGGAATTTTAGGGAGTGGAGGTAGGCTCGGGATCTCACTCGGCATGGCCTCACAAGGCTCAATATTTAGTGGATTTTCATGGTTGAAATCAGGGCCATCAAAGGCTACTAGATCCTCAATGTTAAACGTGGGATTCATGTTGAAACCTTCTGGAAGGTCTAATACATAAGCATTACTGTTTATTTTGGCAGTTATTTTGAAAGGCCCCGCGCTTTTAGCATGTAATTTCTTAACGACCCCTGGCGGAAACCGTTCCGGACGAATCCGAACCATGACATAGTCTCCAACTTCGAACTCCTTGAATCGTCGCTTAAGATCAACATTAAGTTTATATTTATCATTACTTTGTGCAATTCTTTTATTAATCTCTTGATGCAATTCCTGGAGATGAGATGCAAATGCGGATGCAGACTCTGACACTCTAAACTTAGGGTTCATGGGGATTAAATCTATCGGCTGCCTAGGTTGGTATCCATATACAATCTCAGCTGGACTCATACCTGTGGTCCGGCTAACGGAATTATTATAAGCAAATTCGGCAATAGGCAGTTTAGAATCCCAATCTCTAATATGCTCACCTACCAAAGTCCTAAAAAGGTTCCCAAGGCTCCTATTGACAACTTCCGTTTGACCATCCGTTTGCGGGTGGAAGGCGGTGGAGAACTGCAGTTTAGTACCCATCTTAAGCCATAAAGTTTTCCAAAAATAGCTAGTAAATTTCACATCTCGATCCGACACAATTATTTTAGGGAGTCCATGAAGTCTGACAATTTTATCAAAGTATAAATTGGCAATCCTAGAGGCATCGAACATTTTGGAACATGGGAGGAAATGAGCCATCTTAGAGAAACGATCTACTACTACACAGACAGAGTCGTGCTTTCTAATGGTTTTGGGTAAGCCTAAAACAAAATCCATACTAACATCTTGCTACGGGCAGTTTGGGACGGGAAGTGGCATGTAGAGGCCTCTTCTGCTTTCTTTGCTTAGTTAATTGGCAGGTATGACATCGCTTGATCAATTTACTAACATCCCGCTTGAGACTGGGCCAGAAGAATCTATGTTCAACTGCTGCAATCATCTTTGCCTGCCCAAAATGCCCAGCTAAGCCTCCAGCGTGTGGTTCCCAAACGAGGAATTCACGGAGCGATGTGTTGGGAATACAAAACTTTTGAGACTTAAATAAATAACCATCTTCCAACTAGAAATCATCTATAATTTGTTTATCTCCAATCATTAGTGACGAATATACTTCTTTAAAATCAGGGCAGTCCAAATAGTCTTCCTTAAGTCGTTCAAATCCGATCACTTTAGTTCTCACCTCTTGGGTAATCATTAGTCTTCGGCTTAGGGCATCCGTCGCTTTATTCTCAGATCCTGCCTTATGTCTAATTGTGTACGTGTATTCTTGTAAGAACTCGACCCAACGACCATGACGGGCATTTAATTTCTTCTGCGAGTTAATGTATCGCAAAGCTTCATGATCCGAGAATATCACAAATTCTTGTGGAAACAAGTAGTGTCTCCAGTATCTAAGGGACTGAATGATCGCATAGAATTCCTTGTCGTAGGTAGAATATTGTTGACAAATATCATTTAGCTTCTCGCTAAAGTACACGACAGGGTGTCCTTCTTGTGATAAAACTCTTATTCCAATACCTGATGTGTCACAAGTTACCTCAAAAACTTTAGAGAAATCGGGGAGACGCATAACAGGGGCTTCGACCATTTTCCTCTTAATTTCCTCGAAAGCCTTAGTGGCGGCTAACGTCCAATGAAATTCTCCTTTCTTGAGACAGTCTGTTATGGGTGCCACTATCGTGCTAAAGTTCCTAATAAACCTCATATAGAAGGTGGCTAATCCATGAAAACTCCGAACATCTCTAATATTTTTAGGCTCAGGCCACTCATTAATTGCTCTAACCTTTTCAGGGTCGGCTGAAATTCCTTGAGATGATATTATGAACCCGAGAAAAGTAATACTATCTGTGAGGAACGCACATTTCTTAGGATTAACATATAATTGTTCTTTCCTCAAAATCTCACAGACTTGCTTAAGATGTTTTAGATGTTGGTCTGCCCAGTTACTATAGATCAATATATCATCAAAGCATACGACGACAAATTTTCCTAGGAAAGGTCGAAGGACTTGGGTCATAACCCGCATGAAGGTGCTAGGAGTGTTACTAAGACCAAATGACATAACCATCCATTCATACAACCCATCTTTGGTTTTGAAGTCCGTTTTCCATTCATCACTAGGGCGAATTCTGATTTGATGATATCCGCTTTTAAGGTCAATTTTCGAGAATAGAGTTGCCCCAGTCATCATGTCTAACATGTCGTCTAGTCGAGGGATAGGAAAACGATACTTCACAGTAATTTTGTTGATAGCGCGACTATCAACACACATCCTCCAAGAACCGTTCTTTTTAGGAGTTAACAGGGCAGGAACCGCACACGGGCTAAGGCTCTCTTTGATAAATCCACGTTGCAGGAGTTCATCTACTTGCTTCTTCAGTTCAGCATGCTCTGTTGGGTTCATACGGTAATGTGGAAGGTTCGGTGGGGAAGCTCCGGGTACTAAGTCGATGACATGCTGGATGTCTCTAAGGGGTGGGAGTTGGTTGGGTAACTCCTTGGGGAAAACATCAGTAAAGGTTTCAAGAAGAGGCTTAACTTCCTCGGGGATATGCTCTGCTTGATCAACATCCACTTCTCTAGCTACCAGGGCATACATGGGTGATCCTTGGTGAAGCTCAACGTCCACTTCTTTCGCAGTTAAGAAGTGTAAGCCCTTATTAGGTTTAACAGGAGTAGCCTTAACGTCAACCCTGTCGGATTTAGGTTGAGAGGGAAGTAATTTGATTTTCTTGCCGTTGTGTTCAAACACGCATGAGTTTGATCTCCCATAAATATGGACGTCGTTGTCAAACAGTCAAGGGCGACCAAGGATAATTTGGCCCATATCCATCGTCAACACGTCACACCAAATTTTTTCTTGATATCCAATAAACTCGAGTGGATAAGGCTCCTATCTTTTATCTCTATGGAGGTTAAGTTAATCCAGGCAACCTTATAAGGGTTTGGGTGAGGTGTGGCTTTAATGTTCAATTTTGTTATCATCGCTGAATAGACAGCGTTGATGCAGCTTCCACTATCAATAATGATCTTACAGTTCTTATATCCTATCTTAGTAAAGGTATGGAAAATGGAGGTCCTTCGCCAGTCATCACTTGGTTTAGGTTGGGACAACGCACATCTAACGACTTGTAAGGTAACAGGTTCATCCTCAGTGAAGGAGTCTTCTTCCTCATCAACATGATGAATTAAATCAGTCTCAGGTTCGTCCTCGTCTTCATCCACTTCTTCAATTATGGTGACCTTATAGGGACTAGAACATTGCGATGCAATGTGCCCATACCCATGACACCTATAGCACTTGGTTCATGAAGTGGCTTTTGGAGTGTCACGTTCGGGGGCTTTACCTTTAAAGTCCGGGTGAGGTAGGGCTAAACTAGAAGTTGGTCGGTTAGCCATAGAGCTCGTGGGTCAGTTTTGGGGTTGGTTGGTGGAAGTTCGATACGGATTTGGGCGGGAGTCAAAATGCTTAGTGTGGGAATGGGTCTTGGACTCCTCGAGGTCAAGTACTAGACTGCAGGCTGCCTCTAACGTATCTATTCCTCTCGCAAAAATCTCAGTTCGGAGATCTTTCCTAAGGCCAGCTCTAAACATGGACAGAATTTGTGTTGGGGTAGCAGATTCTTCTCCATTGCAACGGATCAGGAAATTGTTGAAGGCGGAGATGTAATCTTTAACGGGCTTGCTCCCCTGGGTCAGTCTATTCCATTTATCTAGGAGCTTGGGGTAGTAAGATGGAGGGAGGTATTTTCTCCTAAGCTCCTGCTTCATAGTTCGCCAGTTGGTGATGGGATGTTCGCCTCGAGCCTCACGCATATTTTCTAAATTAGTCCAGTACAGGTTGACTCGACCAGTGAGCTTCATTTCGGCGAACCTGACTTTCCTAGCTTCCTAAATGTTGTACCATCTTAAGTAACCATCCATTGCTTTGATCCAATCTAAGAAGACTTGTGGGTCGAGGGTACCATCGTATGTCGGGGCATCAATTCTAATGTTCTTAAGCAACTGAGCGTCATTATCTCTCCAAGGGGTCTCATTTTCTAAGGTGTCTTGATTGGGTCTAGGGGTTATGACGGTAGTGATCTCGTTGTAGTCCATGATCAATCCTGGTGTCATCACCATAAGGTGAATGCGGCCTAGAAGGGGTGTAAATAGCGGGGTTTCCTATGCGCTTTATATTATCCAGTCGGCCACTTGTTTGACGCCTAAAGTCAGCTAGGTCAGTCTGGGTGTTGCGGATTTGTTGTGTAACCGTGCCAAGTTGTCCCACTATGAGGTCTAGAGTCGCTTGAATATGTTCCGGATCCATGGATGGACGGTAGGGGTTGCTAAGGGAAGTACCGGGGTGGTGGACAGCACCTAGACGCTAAGGTAAAATGCTCCTAATGCCTCTATATGATGCTGAAATGTTGTGGACAACAACCTACAACAAGGGCCTAAGGTGTCTAAGTGTTATGGGCAGGTTTTGATTTGTGGACAGCAACCTAAAACAAGTGTTAGGGTCACCTAAAGGCTAGTAATGGGTGCAGGAATTGTTCTGGACAGCAGGTTTTCTAGTTTGGCAAGTGACCTAAGCAATTGGGTGAGATGTAATGACAAAGACAGCACTTAGATGATGTAATATGCTTGTTTATTATGATAAAAAACATGCAGAATTTTACTGGACAGCAATGTAAAACAGAAATTTATAACAAGTAGGCAATGGTACGCATGCAAATGAGTTTCACAATTGGTTAACTAGACTCCTAGGAACTTATAGCACATGCAGGACATGCTACCATGCTCTAATACCAAGATGATGTGAAACCAGAAATTGTTTTCTTAGAGATTAATAAAGTTTGTTGGAGCGATGATAAAAATAAACTTTAAAGCGTCTCAAAATTGAAAACTCAAGAAAGCTTTTAGAAGCAAACGATGCTTAGGCAATCCATTACAACTAAATTTGCAAGCACTTTAAAATAACAACGTAAACAAGAGTAATGAAATGATTAGTTAACTAGAATCCGACGGTTAACAAAGTAATCGTCTCACCTTGAGGCTCAAAGTCACTCTTCTACATCTAGGGTTGTCGGAGGAAGAAGAACCATACAAGAAACGAAATCACTCCAAGGTAGACGGCGCAAACGATCCGTAGTGATGGCAAGGGATGCAGCAGCGGTGGAGGAGGAGAAACGGGTGGATGGCCATTGATGGTCCAATCTTAGTCCTGAAATTGATCGTCTATGACGTCCACAAGAGTGGGAAGGATGCAATTCAAATAGTCTTCAACAGTATCGTCGGAGCCAAACCCGACGTCGAAGAACGGTGAACGGGTGATATGGATGTCTCCGTAGACGTCGAATACCAATATGCTATCAATCTCAGGATCCGCCATGCATCTTTGCCGGAAGAGAAAGAAACACCACAAGGGGGAAGAGGGAGGAAGCCGGCGGTCTGGGCTGGCAAGTTGAGCCGTGGGTTTGGGAAGAAAAGGGGGTCACGGTTTAGGAAGAGGATGGGGGGCGGGTGAGGCTATGGACCAAGAAACTAAAATATGAATTTTAATTCAGATTTCCATAAAAATATGGAGGGTTAGTTTCAGTTTCAGAATTTCAAATTTGAAATTAATCTAGGAGGGAAATAATTAAGGGTGTATTAAAGGAGGATTAATAGGGGAGAGAGAGAGGGGAGTGGCCGGCCATGTATAGTGGTGAGAGGGCTTGGGAATTAAACAAGTGGGGACCACAAGGAATTAATTAAATCTAATCAAATCTGAATTTAAATTTTAGAATTGATTGACTTAAGTAACTCCCATATTCAAATGAAAATATGAGGGAAATTGAATTTGAATTTCAAATAGGTGTAACTCCTTTTAATTAACTTTCCAAAATTAATATGGCTTAATTAGGAAAGCAATTAAGAGAAGAGACTTCGAAATTCGAAGGGGAAAGCTAGAGGGGGGGCCGGCGGCAAGATGGGGCCAGCGGGTGGTTTGGCTGCAGGCCGGTGGGTAGCTGGGGATGCAAGGGCTGTTTGCGGCGGCGGAAAAGGGGTTGAGGTGGGGAAAACCGTGGGAGAAGGAAGGGGAGAAGAGGGAATCAATTAAAACTCTCTTCCTCAAGAACTCACTAAGAGATCTTGGGATTTCACTCAAGAACTCACTAAGAGATCATAAAACAAAAGAAATTTTCATTCATAAAAAACTAACTCCAAATACAATGACTAAGCCTATATATAGGTCTTCCGAAAAATAAAAACCATAAAGACGAACTTGCCCTTGGGCTACAACATGCAATATCTTCCTCATAGGGGTACAAATGGAAAACATAAAATATAAATGACATGAATAAAATAAAACATCAGAAATAAAGACTATGAATCGTGGCCGTCGCTCGACGACCCCTCCGATGGTAAGTGTGTCGAAATCTCCTATGGATGTCCTCATCACTAAAGGTTTTCGTTTGAGTAGATCTAAAACTGAACACATTGAGTGTAATTTCAACAGTAATAGACCAAGTGGTGGGATTATGACATTAGGTGATCGAGTCATTGAAAAGAGTGCACGTTTTAGATATCTTGGGTCTATTGTTTAAAGCAAAGGTGAAATAAATGTGGATATTATTAGTTGAATTCAAGTTGGATGGTTGAAGTAGAGGAATGTATCGAGTCTGTTGTGTGATTGAAAAGTACGCCTCACACTTAAGGGAAAATTTTATAAGATGATGGTGAGACCTACAATGCTTTATGTTGTTTTTGTTGTTGTTGTTGTTGCTGCTGCTGAGTTGATGGATTTAGCATTGTCTTAATTGATTTGTGGAAGTAGCCCAGATGTCACTTTTCAATATAAAAATAAATAATGCTAACTGTTTCTATTAACATGATACTAATTTAACTTTAGATTTTTCATCTGAAAAAAAAAAACTATTTAAGAGACTGGATATTTTTGGATTTTGTATTTTAAAATTATTGAATGATAATATTTGAGTTTGGATGCTAAAGCCGGGAATATATCTTGAATGTCTTTTGAATAACATTTTAGATTTCAACTAGTAATCTCCCATCAGTGAGGAATTAACTGTATACAAACTTGATGTTTAACATTTTATACAAGGAATTTCTGCTCCTAGTTTTTAATCTGTTATTTGCTGTTAATGTTTAGGCATAGGCATAGCAAGAACTTCAGAAATAGAAGGCACATGTGCTTCACCTGTTTTTGCCGTTTTCCTCTTGTAGAACTCTTTCTCAGCATTTTTTGGGGCCAATTTTGTTGCACCTGGTAGTTATATTAAATATTGGGGGCCTGAGAGTGGTGCATCTTGGTCTTTTGACTTGAGAGAGAATGGTCTAGCCTCTGAAGAAAAGCTGCCATTCTTGTATTCATTCTACTCAAATTAAACTTTTTTAATCATGTATTTTATATGGCGATGATATCTTCTAAATACGTAAATTAGTAATTTACTCCTGCAAGTTGGCAGGTACTATGATAATCCAGACCATATGGCTGATTTGGGTGGTATTGATATTGGCAAATATATAGCAAGCAGTATTGTAGTATTCAACCTTGATACAAAACAAGTGAAATGGACTGCTGACCTTGATTTGAGTACTGATACTGGGAATTTTCGTGCATATATATACACAACTCCTACGGTTATTGATTTGGATGGTGATGGAAACCTGGACATTCTTGTTGGTACCTCCTATGGTCTGTTTTACATATTGGATCATCGCGGTAAGTTATGTAGTCATCTTCTCTTACATTCACATTATTATTATGTTTATGATTCATTTGTGCGGTTGATTTTTAAAGAAAAAAGCCATTTATTTCGTTTCTCTCATTTATATGCCTGAGAACATATTTCAACCGCTTGAATGAAGGAAAAGTATGTTGTGCGGGAGTATTTTCAGAATAAAAAAGTATGACAGTTTTACTTGTCCCGATCACCATACTTTATGCAATGCTCTAGTTGAAATACTTTTTTAATCTGCTGAATAAAGCTAGCATTGTAGATATTCTCTCCTGGCCTTTGTTTCATTAATATTCCACTAATTGTTATTTTATTACTTCAAAATTTTTGCTTTAAAATATAGGTTGCGAACATTGTTCTTTTTATATCGACAGAGTGATATGAAGATGGACGGTTCCTGTGTTTATTTGTGATAATAATTGTGTGATGTAAAACGTAGGTAAGGTGAGAAACAAATTCCCACTGGAGATGGCGGAGATTCAGGCACCAGTGGTTGCAGCAGATATAAATGATGATGGAAAAATTGAAATAGTGACTTCCGATGTGCATGGCAATGTTGCTGCATGGACTGCACAAGGAGATGAAATTTGGGAAGTGCATCTTAAGAGTCTCATTCCTCAGGTAAGTTATAACTTCTAGAATTAAGTAGTTTTATTAGTACCGCAGTTTTATTAGCGCATTCGAATGAATCATATATCCATCTTTGCACGGATAGATTAAAAATTGGAAGAAGGAAATTTTAATTTCTTTTTTTTTTTCAATCAAAGTTATAGTGTATGCATTAATTTCTTATTAAACTCATTTATCTAATTCTAGATCATTTAAAAGACTTTACACCCTAAAAATTTTAATTATCATCTCATGCAGTCAAAGGCATTCATTGTGAAATATTTTGGTCCAGCTAAGTGATCGTCAAAGGATTTTTTTTTTTGCTTTACTGTGATCCACTAGTTAAATGATGTTAAACCAAATGGGTATTTTTTATCTAACATTTAAAGGTCCGAGCTATTTTCTTCATGACTCTAATTAATTTTGACCGAGCCTTCAAGCCGAAGCAAATCAATTTTGATTTCAAATTGATTAGAAATTCTAGTATTATCGAGTGAGTTTTGTGTGAATCATTATTATGAGTCCTAATCGATTCATTCTGTATGATACTGATGCTTGTCTTCTATTGCATTATGGTTTGTGTGGCATGATAAATTTTTAATTTTGAAGTATCACTCAGGACATCAATTGTGTCTAACATGTCCAATAGTGAAAAATACTTCTAGAAGCCAATTTGATGAATGAAAGAAAAATCATCTTCACAAGACTGCTCTGAGTTCAGCCTTCTAGGGCTTTGTATTAGCTTTTATTTGTTTGGAATAATGTTATATTTGGAAACATTTTTTGGTAATTCTCCCTTGGATGAATTTAAGGTTCAGGAGAAAGGGAAGGCCCATATTTTGTTTACTATGTAGCATTGTGGCTGATTTTCTGAAAGGGTAATAGAAACCGATGACTTTGTCTTTATGGCTTAAGAAATATGATGTGTTGAAAACATTTTTAGCATTATGGCTTTGTAATAATGTGCATCCATGAAACAGCTGCTAAGCGTTCTCCTTGGGAAACATATAATGGAAGATATGACAAATCAGCATTATGGATCGCTATAGTGTTTGTGCTACGATGTTTCATGCCTTGACAATTTCAGGTTAAGTGGTCTGGTCTGTGCCTTTCCCACAGTGGGATAAAGGCTTGTTGTTGTTGTTGGTTTGGTCTGTGCCTTCTGAAATCTTGTACCGGTTGATGTCCAAAGAAAGATTTAAGAAGATTGCTGCACTTTGTATTAATTGGAAGAAACACTTTTGTGTCCCTCTGTATTTTGAGTCAAACCTTAAAATAAAAAGAAAATGAAATATCTATGAATCTGCAAATGACATTTGATGCTTTGAAAATTTTTACGTTGCCAATAAAGAAAGCTGACATGGAGGGTTTATGCTGAACCTTAGAATTCATTCTTAGTAATACGAGTCTTTGTTAACAAAACAAATTTGAGAGATTTATACTGAAACTTAGAATTCATACTTATTAATATGAGCCTTTGGTAGCGAAACATTTGAGTCCAACATAACAATCTGAAAAATCCAAGTCATTTATATTATAAACTAAATGGCTAAAATAAATAGGCATTAAGATGAGCTACTATTGTGCTTACACTAGTATCATGAATTACAGTTGATGAACTTCTCTGTAATGATTATGCTGAACAGTACTACAATATCACAAGCCATTATGATTTAAAATAGTCCCCCGACTATTTAGATATGACCAATTTAATCCAAACATATTTATCCAATTTTATCACTTGACTACACAAAATTGATCTCGAATGGCCTCTCAAGACTAAATTAGCATCAATTTTATACCCAATTTTTCATCGTTCTCTATTTGAGAGAGCTCGACTAAATTAGAAAAAATTGATGGAGATCAAATTGGCTACATACAAATATTTTGGGACTATTTTAGTCTTTTTCTCGTATTTTTTTTTACCTGAATTCTCTGTCCTGTTATGCAATTCTCGACATAGGTCATCAGAATCATTCATCTAGTTTACTGAACTGGGCTTGAATAACTATCTCCTTTTCTCCTTTGACTGGCTTTCTGCGATGATTTCCTTCCCTGTTTTTGCATCAACTAGTTTGCCACCTCCCTGCTTTTCTTAAGTTGGTTTATATTATTTTAACCTATGATGCACCGACACTTCTCCTCAAAGAGGTGTGCAGTGTCCGACACCGTATCCGACACGACACTCGTCCGACACACTGAAAACGTATCCAATACTCCTCTCGGACACGCGTATCTTAAATATTTTATGAATTTTTTAAATATAATTTCTTGTATTTGACAGGATTTAAACTAAATTTCTTATTTTCTATCCACAACACCAAATAAATGTCTGCACTTAATACCCAATCATCGAATATTCTCATTTTCATTTCTTTTTGGCAGTGAAGGTATTTTCATCTCCTCTCTGGGACTGATAATCAACATTGACGCCTAACTTTCAGCATCCTAATACTAATCATTTTAAGCACAATTTCTAGTTAAATGACTTATTATTTTCAAATTATTTTTAAAATTATATTTATTTAATTTTTATACACTATTTTTTAAATATAAAAACTATAATACCGTGTCCAACCCGTGTCCGTGTCATATATTTTTAATAACTAACGTGTCCCGTGTCCGTGTCGTGTCATATCCGTGTCGCCGTGTCCGTGTCTGTGCTTCATAGATTTTAACCCATTTGATTTGAATGTTGCCAAGATGCAAAGGCGTTTGTTATGTATTTTGACAATTCGTTGTGGGAGCACGCTTGTTTCCATCAATTAATTTGAAGTCTCATCATCGTGTAATTATTAACCAGGGTCCTACTATTGGTGATGTTGATGGTGATGGGCATACTGATGTGGTGATACCAACAATATCTGGTAACATATATGTCCTCAGTGGGAGAGACGGTTCATTTGTACCTCACTTCCCTTATCGAACGCATGGAAGAGTTATGTCCCGAGTTCTTCTAGTTGACCTAACCAAGCGTGGTGAAAATAAGAAGGGGTTAACTCTAGTTACCACTTCTTTTGATGGCTATCTTTACTTGATAGATGGGTCCTCTGCATGCACTGATGTTGTGGACATTGGGGAGACTGTGTAAGCTTATTTTATCCTTCAACAAGCCCCAATTTGTCTCTCAAAGCTTGTTTGACTTGAATTTCATGTGCTTGCTACTGACACTCCATAATTTGCAGGTATAGCATGGTCTTAGCAGATAATGTCGATGGTGGAGATGATCTGGACCTTATTGTTTCTACAATGAATGGCAATGTTCTTTGCTTTTCGACCGCATCACCGCACCACCCTCTAAAGGTAGAGTGGATTAACTAACAGCATTGCGGTAGATAATAATACTAAAGATTCACAGTGAAATTAACATCCTTAATTCAACATGAATTTAGGCTTTGTTTGGGACGGTTTTCTTTCTGCTTCTTAAAGCAGCTTTCTAGTACAAGATTAAATTTTTTTGTAATAAACAGCTGCTGCTTTAAGAAGTAGAAAGAAAGTCGTCCCAAACGAAGCCTTAATCTGATTTGATTTAACATCTTCTTTTCCTTAACAAACTGTTAGTAAACTTCTTTCTGCATGGCTTTTCTTGTTTTTGTTTTATAACATGGATTGCTATATTCTTCCAGGAATGGAGATCATCTAACCAAGGAAGAAACAATCCAGGAATCCGCTATGACCGCGAAGGAATTTATGTTTCGCATGCATCAAGAACTTTTCGTGATGAAGAGGGAAAACATTTTTGGGTCGAGTTTGAGATAATAGATAAATACAGGGTTCCATCCGGGTTTCAAGGACCTTATAATGTCACAGTAAGATCCTTGCTCCTTTTTGTTTTTTCTTAAGGCTTCATCTGGGATAGTTTATGGCCACTATTTTTAAATTTTTTTTACTATTTTTTTTTAAACAGTAAGAAAACTATCCCGAAGGAAGTATAAATTTAACATATTATTTAGGTGGATTAAGAACCTTATTTTCTGGAATGCTGAACATGCAGATAAACTTGTTAGTCCCTGGAAACTATCAAGGTGAGAGAAGAATTGTTCTTAAGCAAGTTTATAATCAACCTGGAAAGCAGCGGATGAAGCTACCGACGGTGCCGGTTCGAACGACGGGGACGGTGGTGGTAGAGATGGTTGACAAAAATGGGATTTATTTTTCAGATGAGTTCTCTCTCACATTCCATATGCATTACTACAAACTACTGAAGTGGCTTTTGCTCCTTCCTTTGCTTGGAATGTTTGGTGTCCTGGTGATTCTCCGGCCCCAGGAAGGTGCACCATTGCCATCTTATTCACGGAATAGAGACTGAAGCTCATTTTTTTGCAAATCTCGGTTAAAGATAAGCAATACAAAGTTTTTTTTTTTTATTGTGTGAAAGAACATCTTATCCATATTACTCTTTTGCTGGCAATTTTATTTGTTGTAATTGGGCTATACATTAACTTGGTACATATCAATGTATGAGTAAAACCTGCGGCTACCATTACTGAGAGTGCCTCAATTGACTACAACGATGATGAAATTTGTGATCAAAATAGCAAGAAAAAGTTCTACTTCATGTTATATGTTTCAACATTCAACCAGGTAAAGTATGTTTTTATATGCTATTAGCCTATCCTTTGATACTTTTTTGTTGTTGTTGAAATTGAATTATGTTGATATGAATAACATAAATAAATTAAATAAAAATTAGTCATTGATGATTTCATAACCCTTATCTAAGAAGGTACACACTAATCCATAAGGCTTCTACATAAAGTTTTGAAGCCTATTCAAGCTTAATATCAATTCTAAGTTCTTATTCCAAGTCTTAGCTCATGTATTTGAGCTAAGATCAAGCCTAAATGTTCAATTGAAGTGTTACATAATTGGCTATATGATTCAGGGCAAGAAGTTTTGCAGGTAGATAGACCTAAGAGGGGGGCTTTTAAGGCTTCATGCCTATCCAGCATAATCTAAAGCAACAGAGTTAGTAGAACAGCATCCAACTAGCGAAAAATCTCCAAAATGAGCCAACAAATAGCAAATCTAGCAAAGCAAACCAAAGCTCCAGCTAAATAAATCCTAAATTTAGCCATGCAATGTAAGTCCTAAATCATATTTATTTATTCATTTCGAGACCAAATTAGCCAAAAATCATTAAACAAAAATATTCTCAAAATATCTATTCATGTTCGGTATCATAACGTAACAAATGAAGCAAGCACGACTTATATAGTGAGGTAATCATGAAAACCCTAAGCAAAAGAAGATAGTCTTCAACAAAAATTTCTTGAAAGCAGTTAAAAATAGTGATCAAAAGCTGTCACAAACAAAACATTAATCACAAATCTAAACAATAAGCTCTCCATCAATGTCGCCGTTTGGTCCAATTGCCCATGATTATGGCTAATAAGACTCTAAAGCCATAAATCTTGAGAGATTTTAATCTTCTGGTGGCATGTTTAGTAATAAAAAAGTAATGGTATTCTTTACTCTCATGGTGGAGAATGAATAAATAGTAACAAAAAAATAAATGAAAATTGAAGTTATTTATAATTACCTCTCCTTATAATAATCAATAGTACACTATTTTTGAAGCTCTCTAATAAATTTTTGACACACCTTTTGCTTACTTTCTAAGTTGGCAAAAATAGAATATCCGCACCAAATAAGCTTTGGACAGAATAAGCTACCCCTTTATGTAGGGAAATTTAAGTTTATATAGTTCATAATATTAAAAATTTAAAAAAATATGTTCAATATTTTATTTTTTATAGAAATATTTAAAATTTTTCTTCGAAATAAATTCGAAGAAATGATAAGGTTAACATTATAAGTTATCATTCGAGCAAAAAAGTTGATCGACCCCTCATATTCTCAACACATTTTTTTTAATGATTTTCTTTAATGATTAAGTATTATGAGATAAAGTTCCCATGCAATGTTTCCTCTTCATCTTTGGTTAGCTGGTTATTATTGTTGAATGTTAGTGATCTTCTATTAGGCCAAATTTTTATCTCCTATAATATTATATGTCTACACTCTGAATCATGAGCCAATAATGACATTAAAATTTTGTTTGAGATAACTTTGTTAATGATTCTTAAAATAAATTTTTAGTACAAAAATTTTAATTTTTATACTAAAAGTTAGTTTTAAGTAAAAAAAAAAAAGCCGTTCCAAACGAAGCCTAAATATAAAATTACAAGCTTCAACAATTACTCAAAACTTATTCTAATGTGATAAAAATTTTCCAATTTTTAAATATCCAATTTCCAATTTTGAAAGTCGATTCTACTACTATATGCCAGATAACACGTATTTGTACATATCTGATTGACGATTAGTCTTAATCAAAAGTTCCCTCTCATGATCAGAAGGTGTAATTAATTATTGGGGCTTGCACCTATAGGAAACCAAAACTCATATTATAAAGTCATCGCAAAATGAGGGTGAAATCTCTAGGTAGTGTTTTATCTACAATCCCAATTTGTCTTTCCAAAATTTACTCCGGAACTTAAATTTTAGTTGAATGGCTATTCATTTCACTATATGTTTTTGAAAATCAATAAAATGCTTGAAGATTTAAAATCACAATTATAAATAAAAACAATACTTATTGAAAATGATTTAATCATAATTATCTTCAAGAGCATATTTTATAATAGGAAAATTTACATACATATCACTTTATACCATCCTACTTATATATTTAACACCCAAAACTTTAATATTACATATATAACACTCATATTTCCTTTCTACCACTCATATATTTCATTTCTACCACTCATATTTAATATGAAAATGAATTATGAGTGATATATATATGTAATACTAAAGTTTTAAGTGCTAAAAATATAAATAGAATAATATAAAATGATATGTATCAAATTTGAATAATTATAATGATATAAATATAATTATATTTGAGCACTTCATAATAACATAATTTTATTTTAAATATTATTATATTTAATTTAATTGTATCAAAATTTAAATATATTACATCATAACTTTTATGATCATTCACTATATACTATTATTAAATATTGTAACTTTAATTTGAGAAAATCTTCTTATTAAATTTTCATCTTTATTTGTATTTGCCTTGCTTTATTAAAACTATTATTATTTCATTCTATTATATGATATTATTTAACAAATTCAAAAATTCAACAAAGATTATTCAACTATTAAATTATTTTTTTAATCATTTTACTTAAAATAATATGGCACTTATAAACTCAACAATTTGTCTTTCTAAACTCCAGATTATAAAACAATAATAATACCAAACTATCTTTTACAGATGCTTACAACTTACAACAGAACTGAAGAGGAAGAATAAAACAAAGGCAATTAATCAGATAGCAGAGTCCAGTCCTCCAGGTCATATTAATAAAACCTCCTAAAAGTGTCCATTCTGTACAAAGGAGAGAGAGAGAGAGAGAGAGAGAGAGAGAGAGAGAGAGAGAGGAGGGCTAAAATCAAGATGGCCAGCTACTTCTAGTCATGTTTCTCCATTTATCCTTTAGATCAACCTGTTAAAAAGAGATAATAAAACCTGATTCCACAGAAAGATGAGAATTTTATATTTGAAACTATCAAAAAATTACCTCAGTTCTTTCTTCAAAAATGCTAGGGTAACTAATCAGGATGGTTTTCCAGTTCCCTTTACCATGCCTGAGATATGAAAAGGAAAGCAAATCATAGAAAGAGCATCAATACCTCAAATGAAGATCAAGATTTAATTTTATCATCCTAAACAAATCTGAAGCTAGCTTAAGCTGTCAGGAAGTCGGGGTTAAAGAAAGAAATCTAGCACCTAGTTTGTCTAACTATAGAAAGATATTCAACACACTAAAGCTTCATTTAGGACAACTTTCTTATAGCTTTTTAAAGCGTAGAAAGCCGCTTTAGAAAGCAATAAGAAAGATGTCCTAAACAAAGTCTAAGGTTGGGACAACTTTCTGGTTGCTTCTTAAAATAGCTTTCTAGCATAAAAATTTTAATTTTTCACTAAAAACCTGCTTTAAGAAGCAATAAAAAAGTAGTACCAAATGGCTTCATTTTGGACAACTTTCTTGCTCTTTCTAAAGCAATTTTCTAATACAAAAGTTTATTTAACTAGAAATTTTTATGCTAAAAAGCTGATTCAGAAAATAATAAACGAAGCCTAAGTCAATTCAAATAAATACATACTCTCTCACAGCCTTTAGCAAAGTCTCTTCTTCCAGCAAAGTCCACTTCCTCACTTTCCTTCGTTTAGCATATCTTTTATCACCAATCAAATTCAAAGGTGAAACAGGTTCCCTTGTTGGGCTATGTAAATGAATTCTCCCTTCCGGACGTGGTGAATCTGTCCACTGCAAAACAAAAGATCATTAGATCAAACACTTCTGCGATGGCATAACACCAAATGCAACAACTAAATCTAAAAAAAATATAGTACAGTGAAGCTTAAATTTAGAATAATTGTAAATGAAGCAAAGATTCTCAAATAATTATTAAAAGAGAAGCATAATACTAAGTTACTTGTTGCAAAGATAAGGATGCTCTGGAGGATGAGTGGCTTTACCCTTAGAGATAGGATACGAAATGAGCATATACGTAAAAAGGTTGGACTAGCTCTAGTGGAAGATAAGATTAGAGAGAGTCGCCTTAGATGGTTTGGTCACATAAAACGGCGGCCTTCCGATGACCCGGTTAGGAAAGTAGAAGTATTAGATTTGACTTATGTTAAGAAAGATAGAGGTAGACCTAAAAAGACTTGGTTAGAAAATATTAGAAATGATCTTTCATTATTAGATTTAAATGAGAATTTAACTTTTAATATGACACAATGGAGAAAAGGGATTCATGTAGCCGACCCCACGTAGTGGGACAAAGGCTTGTTGTTGTTGTTGTCGTCCCGTCTATGTCTACCATTTGCAAATATTAGGGATGATAAACGCTTTCTTTCAAAGAAATGAAACTAGAACGAACAAATCAGACAGTAAAGTGACAATAATGAGGATTGGATTAACTAAAACCAACTGCATTAAAAGGATCGTGAATTCCTTGAAAATCAGAGAAATGCTATTGTACTTGAGAGAGAAGGGAATTCCCTATAGGACTCATTAACCGTAATGGAATTACAAAACACAGATTTTATAAGACAAGAAAGCACCTCCAATGTATGGGCAGTTGGGTTTCTCTCCATAAGACTAGCTCTAGGAAGAGAAGCTGAGCTGCTATTGTTTTGTGTGTAGTTTTTCCCGTCATGTGGAATATCAGGAACCTTCTCCAAGGAAGCCATCTTTGCACGTCCATCCTGCCCATTTTGATTTTCTTCCTTTTCCTTCAAGCATGAAGGTTTCTGATGCTTATTCAACGTGGCAATTTTCTCATTTCCCTCAATACTAGTGTTCTTGGTACCTATTTTAGAAGTAGACGCAATTTCATTCCTTCTGTTCGGAACTTCATTTGCCCTTAACTCCCCACTGTATGCTTCTTCTGGATTCACTGCTTGTAGCTCAATAGCTTTGTTTGATGCGTCAAGTAGGGTGTTCTGCACCATACTTTGAAGATCCAGAAAAGATGCTTTTAAGGCTTGCTCATCATCATCTGACAAAATCAGAATGGTATATGCTTAGCAAGTGAAGACCCATAAAAGCTTGCAGGAGGGTAAAGATGCTATCCTAGGCAGTATCAATTCATAATACCAACTAATTTATGGAAAAAAAAGGAAGCGTGATAACACAACCTACTTTGCTAACTTACTGAAATTTAAGGAGCTTTGTGCTAAGGTTTTCCATAATTTAAGTGAAACAATAGAAGGGAAAAAGGTTTTTGTTGCCTTAGCATGAAGGTTAGATACACTCATTCAAAACAATACCTGTTTGTTTCCCCTTAATGACAGCGACCTCAGATCCTATTTCAGAATCAGCAATCAGTTTATCCCTTCTGTTCTGACCATCACTTCCCTTAAATTTCATGTTGCATTCTTGTTCTGAATTCTCTGCTAGTAATTCAGAAGCAATGTTTCCTGGATGAAGAAGGGAATCTCGCTCTTTCTCAACACCTGATGTAATCACGATTGCATATGCTTTAGTAAGAGATGTTAGTACTCAGTATAGGCACAATTCATGCTCATCCATACCCGAACAGCTACAAAAGCTTCTAGAGTTTGGGTAAAATTGTGGTGATATGCATGACAATGGCAGATATTTTAGACGGTTATTAAAAATTAAAGTGAAGTTAGTCCTGAAGAATATGCATGATGTAAAACTTTAGATTCATATGAGATACATTTTGAGACTTCGATAAATATGATGATATTACTATATTTAGATTAACAAATCTTTCCAATAGAATCCTAAAGACAGGGAATGACAATCAATTAGATATTAAGCACTTGTATGTCAATATTTAAGAATAAATGAAATATTCATGATTGTGATAATTATAGAGAATTTAAACTTATAAGTCATGCTAGGAAGTTATGGAAGAATACTTGATGTAGGCAAAGCTGGTTGTTTGGTGTTCTATGTTTTATTCGGATTGTGTGGTGGCTGTTGGATTCCCTGCTGAGTTTATATAAAGGTTTCGGTTTCCCAAATGCTTTGAATTTTTTTTTTCTGGTTTCCTGTGCTGGCCGTTCCCCTTCCCTATGTTATTTAGGACTGTTTTTTGCTGGTTTGCTGTGCTGGCCGTTCCCTTCCCTATGCTATTTCCTAAGTTTTGTGTTGGCTCCTATTGGATATTTGAGGCGGCTAATTAATGTGAGTGGTTAGCTATTTTTCCCCTATAAATGGGGTTGTTTTGCTGCAGCTTTAGAGAAGAATGGAATGTTTTTTGGTTTACAAACATGCGGGTTTTTCTAGCTTGCGAGCTAGCCTCCTTTCCCCTTTCCCTCTACTACTTCGTCTCGGTTTTCTACCTCTTCTTCTGTCTCTATGGTTCCCGCCCCACATATATCTTTCTTCTCTTAAATTATTGTAAGTCTTAAGTTGAGTCATGTCTTGTTCTAATATAATTTGTTAAGTAGTTTCTATTAGAAGTTGAGCTTGGTTGTGTTCTGTTTAGTTATTGTATTTTTCATATTGAAATGAATATCTTTTTTTTATTGCAATTCTAGTTTGATATATTTTTTTCATACCTAGTGTTCTCTTACTTGGCTTAGGATTTCTAGGTTGCACCAATTTGGTATAAGAGCTTTAGGTTTTTGAGAATCTTCCTTTTTCTTTAGAAAAAAAAAATGGATAGTCCAATCAATCAACAAGCTAAAGTTTCAAATCAAGATGTAAAGGAGTCTCAAGATGAATTTGATCCTACAGATTTTGAAAGCCAGCCTTCTATGCCTTGGATTCCAGAGGAGAAATTTCCAACCACAAATTGGGTTCCAGCACAAGTATGTTCTACTAATCCTCTGCAGAACGAACTTTATAGAATTCAAAGACGAATGTATTTATGTGCAGAGAAATATGAAAATAAGAGGTGTCTACTTAATTCGAGTTTATTCGGAAAAAAGAGAAGATCCAAAGGAAGTACGACATTTTGATATAGGAATAAAAAGGCGCATTCAGAACATAATGAAAGTTATAATGCTATCTCATCAGGGGATGAGATTTCTCCACCTGGGAAGAATTGATATAGGCAAAGCTAATTGTTTGGTGTTCTATGCTTTATTCGAATTGTTTGGTTGTTGTTGGATTTCCACTAAGTTTCTATGCAGGTTTCGGTTTCCCAAATGCTTGGAATTTGTTTTTTCTGGTTTCCTATGTTGGTTGTTCCCCTTCTATGCTATTTAGGACTGCGTGCTAGTCATTCCCCTTCCCTACGCTATTTCTTAAGTTTTGTGTTGACTCCTATTGGATGTTTGAGGTGGTTCATTAATGTGAGCGATTGGTTGTTTATCCCCTATAAATGGGGTTGTTTTGCTGCAATTTTAGAGAAGAATGAAATGATTTTTGGTTTAGAAACCTGCTTGCTTTTCTAGCTTGCAAGCTAACCCCCTTTCCCCTTCCCCTCTACGACTTTGTCTCGGTTTTCTACCTCTTCTTCTCTCTCGACGGTTCTTGCCCCCACATGTATCTATCTTCTCTTAAATTGTTATAAGTCTTAAGTTGTGTTGTGTCTTGTTCTGATATAATTTGTAAGTGGTTTCTATTAGAAGTTGAAAGCTTGGTTGTGTTTTGTTTAGTGTTTGTATTTGTCATATTAAAAGGAAGGTTTTTTTTAATCAAAAGCTTCAGAGAGTAAAGTCTAGATCTTCCAATGGTTTGTTTAAAATAAAATTGGAAGTGAAAATTGTGTCACATCGGAAGTGAAAATAATAGTTGTTGCAAACATACAGTAGTTGGCCTTACCCATTAGCTTAAGATTTTGAGCTGAATAAACATCTATTAATATATTAAGCTCAAGTTAGACTCTCGATGCAATGTTGAATAAACATCTATTAATATTTTTGAGCTTAGTGCTAAATTTACTAGCAATGCTAAAACATAAGAAGGAATAAATGAGTTTTTTTTTTTTTGAGAGCAAAACTATTTGTTTAGGTGAGAGCTTATCTTAGGGATATTTTGTTTTGCATGTATGTTAGTAAATGGTTGGGTCTCAATGCCTGAATTCAAACGTTTGATTAGTCGGATATAAATATAAGTGAAATCTGATATTTTGAATTGACCTACAGAGTTAAAAAGTGAGTTTGAATGATTAGGGCTAAAAATTGCCTTCAGATTTATTTCTTTTTTAATAAAATAATAATAATAATATAGCATAAAATTAATAGAATAGAATGATAAGTTGGAGTTCTTCTTTATTTAACATAACAATAAAATTCTAGAAAACTACTAAAGGATTTGTAAAATAAAATTCACTAAAGTGAAAGCGAACACAAAAAAGGAGTGTTAGCAAGACATTCAAAATAAACTCACTTAAGCTCCAACTACTTCAAAACATGGACAATGAATCATATTAGCCCTAATGGATAATGATACTTCCGCTATAAAGAGAAAAGAACCAACTCGCCAGCATTCAGCAGCTGAGAAGAACTCTTACTGATTTCCAAACCTTTGTCCTGATCCAACTGACCATCATACTCATAATCAGAATCGATAGGTTCAACAATTTTATTTTGTGCCTCCATACCCGCTGTCATTAAAAGACGTTCCAACTCAGCAGGCTCAGCAAAACCAACTCTTTGATTCTTCAAACCTGATAGTCCTTCTCTGGGGTCCTTCATCTCTCCTGGAACTCTCAAATCTGCCCTAATCTCCTCAATGTCATCTACTGCTACGGCCACCTCAGGGAACAAAGGCTCCATATCCCACACCTCCTCTAGATAACCCCGAACTCGATCCAGTGTTTCCTCCAAATCGGTACTGACCACCAAAGGCTGAAGCTCCGGATCCTTCACAACCTCCCAAAAAATATCCCTCACCTCCCGAAGCTCCTCTGAGATCAAAGAAGCCGCCGCTGACTTCTCAATGTCGCACATGCGCAGTACCCATATCCGATAGAAGGAATCAAGGAACTCATCCACATTCTGACGAAGGGCGGCAGCGGTGCACGACGAGGCAACGGCACAATAAGCGGCCTTCATAGACTCACAAGGCGGGAAGCAGCCATTCTCGCGGTCGACTTCCTCGATGAGCTCGAAGATAGTTAGGGTTTTCTCAGAGACAGAACGGAGCACCAACTCGGAGGCAAGCCGCCGGAAGAGGATCGCCTTCTTAAGGCTGGATGAAATTGGATTGACAAGGGGAAGGGCGAGGAAAACCGCATTTACGACATATTCGGGTACCGACCGCTGCCGCACGAGGAACTCTAGGATCGAAGAGGCAGTGTCGTTGTCCAGCGTCTGGAGGTAGGGAACGTCGAAGCATTTGGCCCGGCCGGTGGTGTTGGCGGCGATGGATGGTAAGGGGTTTGAGTTTTGGGGTTCGGGAATGGCCATTGGGCGAAGGAGGAAGCGGACCAGACTTGCACTGAAGCGGAGAAGATAGCCGCTTCGCAACGTAACGCTTTAGGGTTTTTCATTAAAATTAGTTTTTAAAAAAACGCCTGCTTATAGTAAATTAAAAAAAAAAAACTTTAAATATATTTTTTCTCAATTTTATATTAGATGAATAGTTATCTAATTATTAATAATCAACTAAATTTATTTAAATAAATAACTAATATTTTTTTTCATTGGCAATTTTCGGCCTAATTCTAATACAAGCCAAAATTAGAAGAATTCCAAATAATTAACTAAATAATGAATTAAGCTTCTAATTTTAATATTTATATTAGCAACAATGGATCATTAATAATATTGTTAAGATCAATATAATTCAAAATTGACTTCAACTTGAATTGCAATTTAATTCAAATTAAATTAAATTGAAATAATTAATTTAAATTAATTTGAATATTAAACTATATCTTACATGATAATATTTTTAATTAAATTGGAATTCATATCAACTAAAAATGTCTTGATATTAAATAACTAATAAAAATATTGGTTTAATTTTTTTAATAAAATATCATTTTTAATAAAAAAAATATTATAAAAATTTATGGTTCAAATTACTTGTAGAGGGAGCTACCATATGCTACAAGTTTTCTCAAGTTAAAAATCTAATTCATGAATCAATTTAAAATCAAAGTCAAAATTTAAATAAGTTTTGATTGAGATTCAAGTTTTGACTATTATCACAATAATATTAGTTTTTAAAAGAGGCAATAGTGAACATAAAAGAAATTTTTTGAGGTTTTAATTAAAGATAATTAAGCTGAAAGAGAAAGATAGTTGTGTCAATAAATGATCATCAGATAATTCGATACAAGCCTAACTCAAAAAGTTAGAATTCTGGTCTAAAATATCGACCCACTTAATTTTCAGACCAATTTTAGTTTAGACTTGACATTTGCCCAATTAAGTTTCAAATTCAAGTCAAATAGGTTGAGTTTAGGTTATATATATCATTTTAGGGTTGAATGGCTCAAGTTAAAAATATCATGCTAATCTAAAAAAATGTAAGATTCATATAACTAATTAGGTCAAATAAGTCATGTTCGATTCGAGTTAGATGAATCCATGCAGGTCAAATATTTGGGTTAGTTAAATTTCGAACCAGATCCGAATTTTTGATCGATCAACTCAAATTGAGACCCCTCGAAAGTGTAAGAACCTCAAATTAAGTTGCATCTATTAAAATAATCATTTTGACATAACTCTTAGACATAGTTTGGGATGAGATTTTTATTATTTTTTAAAGCAGCTTTTTAGTATAAATTTTTTAATTTATGTACTAAAAACTACTTTGAAAAGCGATAAGAAAATCGTCATGCTTCGTTTGGAATGACTTTCTTACTATTTCTTAAAACATCTTTTTAGTACAAAATTAAAATTTTTATACTAAAAAGTTACTTTAAGAATCATTAATAAATTCGTCACAAATGAAATCTTTAATTTGTATAGCCATTAAAATAATCTTTGTAGTAGTTCTTTAAAAAAAAAAAGGTATAATTGCAAATTTATGATAAAATATATTTCATTACAATGAAAACAAATACATGAGATAAGTGCACACTATATAATGCACTAAATACAAACATCAACACAGCTTTATCAACCACAAATTAAGCATAAATGCAAATGACATTCTATAAAAATATGCATCAACGACGATGCATATTATTATAAATTTTATTTCATTCTTATTTCAGAATAATTTTTTTTCTAATATTTTAACACCCACACTGGCACTGATCATCGCTAATGCACTTAGTTGGCTTAAACGGCCACCTGGCGCAAGCACTCGCACAGCTTTGCTCGGTGCACCCCGGTAATGTTACGGTGGTCCCACAGACAATTTTTTCCGCAGCAGTTCTCTTCGCTGTTGCCTGTTGTATCATCCCTATTGAACCATGTTTGCATTTTAGTCATCATGAAAATATCTATTTACATCTTATGTTTACAATTTATTTATTTATTTTCATAAAATAAAATTTGTAAAGTTATAAATACTATCCTGATGTAAATATATTGTATTGCAAAATATTTTAAAAAAAAAAATGGTTTAAGAAAATATGCTAACATAGTATTAATTTAATACTATTATCTTTAATTTTAAATTAATTTCATTCATTAAGGGACGAAATAAATTAATAATTTTAAAAATATGCTTCATATTTTTATAAAAAAAATAATATTACTTTGAGAGATTTTATTTAAAATTTAATCTTTTGAAACTGATGATAATTATTAAAAAAGAAAAACTTTCAAATTTGTTTATAATAATAAGATTTTATTTTTTATTAATTCATTAAATGATTAAAAAGTTATAAAAAGTCATTAAGGGACGAAATAAATTAATAATTTTAAAAATATGCTTCATATTTTTATAAAAAAATAATATTACATTGAGAGATTTTATTTAAAATTTAATCTTTTGAAACTGATGATAATTATTAAAAAAGAAAAACTTTCAAATTTGTTTATAATAATAAGATTTTATTTTTTATTAATTCATTAAATGATTAAAAAATTATAAAAAGTGCAAATTTTTTATTTAATAAAAGGTTATCATTATTGATATTAATGATAATAATTTTGTAATTATTAATATTCATAATCTTATTTTAAAAAATTATTATTATTTTGGATAAAGAAAATGTACTTTTAGGATTCATTACTTCCCAATCTAATGACTAAATTAAAAAAAAAAGAATATTTCACTTTTTCCAACGAAATCTATAATTTGAAAAAAAGTTTATAAATAATATTATTTAAATTTTGAAGATTTCAAATGACAACATATTCAAAAGTAAAATGAACTCTGCTACATATTTTTCACTAAATTATATGTTAAAATGATTTTAGTAAAAATAAAAAATAGATGGAATAAGTAATGGAGTGAAGGAACAGACCGAAAGCCGGCAGAAGAACCACAAGGAGCAGAAGAGCAGCCACCATTTTGCGAGAGAGCTCCATTGCAAATTTCAACGACCTCTATAGAACAAACGATGGAGCTTAGAGTTATTGAATACAATACTGAACTCTTATGAGCTTATTTGCAAACTAATCTTGTCAAGCTAGCCTTTATATAGAAGAAATGGAGGGTATTTCAGACATTTCCTAAGCCCATGGAAATGCATTAGATTTATTTCAAAAATTTAATATAAATTTAGGTATAAGTTGAGAGCCGGTGTGAGCATGGAGAGGCAGAGAGACAAGGGGAAACTTGGTAGAAAATACAAACTTGAGATGGTAGATGATTTTATATAGGGTTTAATTCTCTCTCTCTCTCTCACAAGTTCTTAAGTTATAAGATACCCAGAGCTAGTTGTTTTAATTGACCCAAATGCCATATATATATATATACTTTACATTAAAAATAATGTCGCGTCTTGGAGTATTCACGGCACTAGAGAAATATAAAGTTTAACTCTTTGTACAAATAGTTGTTTTAATTGACCCAAATGTCATATATATATATATATATATATATATATATATATATATATATATATATAATATATATATATATATATATATATATATATATATATATATACACACACTTTACATTAAAAATAATGTCGCGTCTTGGAGTATTCACGGCAGTAGAGAAATATAAAGTTTAACTCTTAGCTTTGTACAAAGATCCAATATGCATAAAAATAAAAAGATCGGGTGCAGCATTTATAAGAGACACCACAATTTTTTGCTTGGAAAACTCTAAAAAGGAAAAAAACCACGGGGCCTAGCCCAATTTGAATGAATCCACTAATATTTGCAGTTGATTACAAATGAGGCCCTTCAATGGGGGAAGGCATTGACTTAATGTAACAAATACACGTCATATAGAGTGTGTTACATGGTGGAAATAGGAAGAATCACTGTTGCGTATTCGTGGCGACGGAGGTTGGAATGACCATAATCGGTGGGCGACAAAGATCAGAAGGATGGTTGTCTCACGACGGAGATCGGAAGGACCGTAGTCGACGAGCGACAGAGGTCATAAAGACCTTTGTTTGGCGACAGAGGTCGGAAGGGCCGTAATCGACGGGCGACGGAGGTCAGATGAACTGTAGTTGGTGGGTGATGGAGGTTGTAAAGACTGTTATTTGGCGACTAAGGTCAAAAGGACGGTAGTAAGCGATGGAGGTCGGAAGGATGGCGTCGAGTGAAAGTATGACGATGGACAGAAGTCTGAAGTCGAATAGAAGTCTGACGAAAGTTCGGTGACTGACAGAATTTCAGCGTCAGGTAGAAGTCCAGCGTTGGGTGGAAGTTCGGTGTGATAAAAATTCGGCGACGGTCGAAAGTCCGATGTCGGGTAGAAATTTGATGACAATAGAAAGTTCGACGTCAGGTAGAGGTCCGACAATGGGCAAAAGTCCCGCGTCGGGTAGAAATCTGGCGACTGGCAGGAGTCTGTTGGGTAGAAATCCAATGACGGGCGGAAGTCCGGTGTCGAGTAGATATCCAGCGACGTGCGGAAGTTCGGCGTCTGGTAGAATTCCCGCGACTGACGGAAGTTCGGCGTCAGGTAGAGGTATGTCGATGGGCGAAATTCTGGCGTCAGTCAGCTGTCGGGTGGTAGTCCAGTGGTGGTCGAGGACAAGTATGGTGACAAGAGGGTTTTCTTCCTCCTCTTCCTTTTCTTTATTCTCTTATTGTTTCCTTGCTTCCTTCTCCTCTTCTTCCTTAGCCCCTTTCTCCTCCGCCCTTCCATGAGAAAAGAGGGGTCTATTTATAGTTTTCTGAGACTGACATGTTTAGTAAATAAGAGGTCGATCAAAGGTGAATTGGGAGAGAAGTGATTAGACAGCCGATGTTGAATCCCTTGATCATGGACTATTTACTAGATATTTGAATGTCTTAATGATATCAAAATTTGACGATCTTGGGCTCTTTGGGTTCGTCTCATCGAGACCCTCAATTCGACTATAAGCATGTCACATTTGAAAATTATTTAGTAATTCAAATTATGAATTGAACCCTCCAAAAACACTTCTGGTCTTTGATTTGGACCTATTTGGGCTTG
Organism: Dendrobium nobile; assembly: GCA_022539455.1. Lineage (NCBI taxonomy): Eukaryota > Viridiplantae > Streptophyta > Magnoliopsida > Asparagales > Orchidaceae > Dendrobium > Dendrobium nobile. The sequence goes on along the minus strand of CM039728.1, from coordinate 38,033,898 downwards.
GATTGAGTCTAATTTGGTGTCGTTGAGTTTTTATTTCTGAGACGTTCAATTCACCTGTATGTTTGCTGAAATTGAAGTTCATATTAAATTTTGAAGTTTCCGACTTGATTTTGCCTTGAAATTCATGCACGATCAAGAAAATTTTTTGATGATATATCAGTTGTCTCCCCTATTTTCGGACGTCGAAGCCTGCAGAGTCCCAAAATATATATCATACCATATCAAATTATTCGAATCATAAAATTATAATTTTTGAAAATCATAATAAATTTTTATCAATATGAAAAATTAATTACTCAAACTAACTATCACAATTCACTAGTAACTCAACCTTAATCTTCTTAAGAAATCCAAATCAATCATTAATTAATTCAAAAAAAAATAAAATTATTACATTTTAGTTAATTTTTTATCTATTAATTAGTATAGTTTTATCAAATTTACATATTAATGAACATAGTTTTAGCCTTGATTAATCTTTAATCAGACCAAATGACTCATTTTTTATAGCCCCGTTCGTCAGGCTTACCATAATGGTATCGCTCTTTAGCCCATTCATTCAGTTTTGATTAGAATGAATAAATAATGTACTACATCATACATAAATAGAGAGAGAGAGAGAGAGATAATAACTTTATTATTTATAAGGTAGAAACTGAAATGTAAAAACAATAAAGATTTTATTACTCATAACTCATAAGGGCGCGCCGATTGGAGGCAATCAAAAACGGCTGCAGTTATTACAATTTTTTTTTCTTTTTTGATGGTGGGACCCACTGCCACAATGTTTTTTAATTTGGAGTTTTGGACAATCCGACTGGCCTAAAATTTTATTTTTAAGTGGAGCCCGCATCTTTTTTTTTAACAGAAAATAATTTTTTAGAAGCGTTTTGGTTTGTTTTTTTTTCTTTTTTTGTGGTGGGGCCTTTTTTTTTTAATTTTAATTTTTTTTTGCCTTTGGGCCCCACTTTTTTTTTTGTGAGAGATATAATTTTTCTCTCTTCCCATTTTATTGGGGCCCGCCCCTTATTTTTTTGAGATTGAAATTATTTTTTCTTTTTTATAGGAATATTCTCAGATTATTCTTATTTCCAAAATATTTTTAGATTTCTATTCATGAAGAATACTTCTCCCTCCTCTGTCCTCTATAATATGAGTGATTATTCCGTCAGGTTACCGAATGCATCCGGAAACCAATAACAAAACACCACGTCACTAAAGTGCTCGGTACCGTGCTCGGTACAGGCGCTCAGTACACTCGGTATGCTCGGTATTTTTACCGGATGTAATAAAAATTCCTATAATATCCCCCTAAGGCAAGGAGAAAATTGCTCCTCTCCTCCTCCTTTCTTCTTCCTTTTTCTGACTTTCTTACAGTCGAGACATTTCACAGTTTTTTGTAGGTGGCATCCCCTACATAAATTCAGAGTCTCTCTTAATGTGTAGAAGTTAAAATTTTTTCCTCATTCCACTTTCTTCTACTCGGGTCTTCTTCTTACATTAGAGGCATTCTAATGTCTTAGATAGGCGGCATGCTCGATGATGTTGAGATATATATAAGAGATTCAGAGAATTCAGCAAGAATGTATGACCTATCAGAGGTTGTATGTCAGAGTATTGATTGATGACTTTAACCTAAATAGAAGAGGTCAAGAGAATCCACCAATGATGTATGACCTATTTGAGGTTGTATGTCAGAGCGCTGCTCGATAACGTTAACATATCTGAAAGATGATGAGAGAATCCACTAAGGATGTATGACATATCCAATGTTGTATGTCAGAGCCCTGCTCGATGATGTTAACATATATGGAAGAGGTCGAAATAATCTACCAAAGATGTATGACCTATCCGATATTGTATGTAATAGCTCTGCTCAATAATGTTTACATATATAGAAGATGACAAGAGAATCCGCTAAGGATGTATGATATATCTGATATTGTATGTTAGAGCACTACTCGATCATGTTAACCTATATGGAAGATGATGAGAGAATCCACCAAGAATGTATGACTTATTTGGAGATTGTATGTCAGAGTCCTGCTCAATGACGTTAATGTGGGTCTCCGAAAGGATTCTGCTCGTGTGGTTCGAATGCAAAGAGCACGATCACACTATCCCGTAGGACAAAATGGTCGTAGACCTTTACAATCGACACAAGCAGGCCGATGGAAGAGCAGATGGAGTTATAGATACGATTAGCCATGGAGGGTAGCGGCTTTCACCTACTAACCTCGATGGATAATAATATCTATAACCCAAAATTCACGAGATTTCCCCCATTCGATACGTCAGCTCGAATGAGGTTTATTTGATTGTGGGGATCGGTTTCCTACTGGCGCAAGCCCCCGTAGTTAATTACATCTTAGACCTCGGTCTAAGAAGACTCTCGATTAAGGACGTTAGATTATCTCCTCTGAAGTGAGTTTAGTGCAAGGGATTTCTAGGTCTTCCTAATCAAAGGGAAGAAGGTCCCAATTTGGCTCAATCAATCATACGTGGTTCAGTCAACATTCGATTGGCTCGAAGAAGTGAAAACTGGAGAAAAAGAGAAAAGACAAAGCATTCAAACATACACGAGGGAGAGAAGGAGGTGGCGTCATCTATGTGACGCGGATGGGTAGGATTTATAGCCTCTGGAAAAGTAGAGAACTAACCCACCAATAAGGTGTGTTGGGGTACACTCGTACCCCTCACCTTTAGATCCTAAATCTATAAGAGATGTAGTGTTGTACACACAACACTAGCATCTACGGCCTAGCTAATGCGATCTGGACTTATTCCTTGCCTGAAAAAGGAAGCCAGCTAAAATCCTAAGCACAACCAACCGTCCTATATGTATGCAAGATGGGAAGGCTCTATCCTAAAGAAGCAAGGATTTGAAACTCTGTAATATGCAAAGGAGTATATCTAGCGTCGTATGATGCATGAAACAAATGCATGGGTAAGAAAGATCCTTAGGTCCACTAATGCAATGTATGTATGTAAAGTGCGTTGTGGAGAAAAGTGTGTAAGAACAGATGTATGCATGACATCCAGCGTACAGAAAAAATAAATAAACACACCCTAAGGGTATCCTTCAGGCAAGATACCCGCACAGAAAATCATCAATCATCATGCCCACTTCGTGCGGGAAAACAGCGATGCCCAATGGCATGAATAGGTGGCTTACTCGACAGGCCTAAATGACCCTAATGGTCTCTAAGGCTCACAGAAAAAAAAAAAGAAAAGGGGAGGGGGGTATCGTACCCAAAACCGAAAAAGGCCAGAATCCTAGCAGAAAACCAACGATGCCCACTTCGTGTGGGAAAACAACGATGCCAACCGGCATAATAGGTGGCCTACTCTACAGGCCTAAATGACCCTAATGGTCTCTAGGGCTCACAGAAGGGGGAAAAGCTTTGACCTATAGGGCCAAAGCTTCGTCAGTGCACTAACCTATGGCTGGCTACCTAAACATGCTAGAATACCTATAAACAAGAAGTGTGTGGATGTGTAGCAGTTTCGATATATAATTAAAAAAAATTTGCTTTACAAGTCGTAGAAATCATACCTGAGTGTGGCGCTGCCACTTACAAGCTTATAAGCACACGATCTCGGATTGTAGCGCTGCCACTTTAGAGCCCTTAAGCAAATTGTCCCTTTTGATTCCTGATCATCAAGCTCCGATGTACCTCGCCAGATAAGATAACGGAGAAACATATATATAAGCGTAGATGCCGTTCAGAAAAGAAATGCAGGTAAATAAAAATATAAATGACAGGAAATGTAAGAATTGCATTTATAGAACATATATAGGTAGTAAATACTGAATAGCAAAAGAAAATGTAAGCCTAACCTAGGACTAGAAGTAGTGTCCTAATCAAACCGGTCTAAGGTGTGTGTAGGCTGTGCAGTTTTTGATAGATCCTATGTAGGATAATTTAGTTAAAGTTATTTGCATTTAATTTGTTAAAGGCCAAAAGGAGGTTTTGATTGAAGTTCAAATATTAATATTTTAGGATTGATTTTAGAATTTTATTTTTAGTATTTGATTGATTACCACCTTTGTTTCACACCGAGGCCATGAGGTTTATTTCACCCTCCTTGGGGCTAACTTAATAGCCTCGTAGGCCTGGGTTACCCAGTAGCAAACAATTTTGGTTGAATTATTAAGTTGGTTATAAATTAGAAAAGAAATGTAGATTAGGCAATTTATTAATCAATTTTTGTTGATTGATTTTAAAGATTAGTCTAAGGTTTGATATTTTAGGAGTCATTTATCCTAATAAATTTTAGTTTAGATTTGAATCTCCTAATTTTAAGTCTACATCTTTTAGACTTTAAATTGGTTAGGAATTAATTATTAGATTAGTTAGAATTGATTTAGGTTTATGTCTTAGGTTTATAGTTTAATGATTACGAATACTAACAATAACTTGATTGAGAATTAAACATTTTAACACATTTTAAGAATTAGGTTATAAAGGGTTGGTTGATTATTAATGAATTAAGGAAACTAGAACCTAGGAAGACGTGTCACTAAGTTTGATTTTAATGTCTCTATCCTATAAGGAGCATGCACCCTAAGTCTATATTTTCTAAGACTTGGTCCTTAATTTTTGTCCTTATGTGTCACTAAAGTTGTGGGGGATAAAAGGATGTTTTGTTTTCTAACCCTTAGAATTTTCGTACATGTGTCACTAAACTTAAGAATCTATAGCAAAGCAGTAGAAAGAAAAGAATGAAAATTACAAATAAAAGGGATGTAGGCATTGTTGTTTTGGACACACTCCGTAGAAGTCAAGTGCATCATATAATATCAACAATGCCCTTTGCTGTTCCCACTCCAAACGAGATACTTGATATTTTTTAAGACTTCTACCCGCAACACGCTACAAACAAATCTATATCTACTAATGGGATACAAATTCCCAACTCTAAATCCAAAGTAAGAGTTTCCTTTTGTTTTGTATTTCTCTTAAAAATTCTATACATCTTCTCTATGGAAGCTAATGTTAAAGGAATCAAAACCAGACAAATGAGTAATACCCCATTCCCAAAAAGACACTAGAGGTTTTCTAACTCCAAGCTCTCTAAGATTCCAAACTCCAAAAATCCATCCTATGGAAAGAGACTCTAAAAGGGTCTAACCCAAAACCTCCTAAAGTCTAAACCTCCAATGTTCATCCTTAGCCATAACCACCAAAAGAATTTGATTCAAATAGGAAAGCATTAACTATTCCCCAAATGATACTAAGAGATCCTACTACACAAGTTCATTCATAAAGTCATACCTCTTGAAATAACTTGCTAAGACTTTTCCAATGAGCTACTACGCGAAACCTCCTCAAAAGCTATCTACCAAAATCCCTTTTTGTCACAAAATCCTACCCAAATAACCACTAATCAAGTGCCTCTCCTCTCATTTGGAGTGGGGTAGAAAACATAAAGCTTTCCAACGAGAAGGTTTTATAAGAACCTCTCATTGTGAAGCACTTATAAAATTCGTCGCATAAAACAAATCTAAAACCGCTTATAAATCGCTCCAACCAAAGCAAAATAAGACATCTTTCACTTGAAAGAGACTTCCCAAACTGACAACACAAAGCGAATCGTAAGAAATCTTCAAAAAAAAGCGAAGAGAAACATTCATAAAGCTCTCTAAATATAAGACGACTCGTAAGACCCTTCAAAAGAAACTCAAATGTCACAACAAGCGACGATGCATAAAACAACCACAACACTTCACACAAATTAGATGAAAACATTACTCAATTTTATAAGAAGATATTTTAAACTTATTCCAATCATTTATATGAAATGTAAAGAGACAATATCATGTTCAAAAAGCTTCCAAATACTCGTTGTGAATAATGACATCTATATGGTTTAACTAAGATCACTACCAAAATAACAAGGAAAGAGTCTCATTACAACACAAATCTATAAAAAGCTCATTGGGGATGCTTAACATGAGAGAAAAGTACATGATGCTAAATTATTGCACTTCAAATCAACTTGCCAAAGCATAGTCATAATGCTTCAAACTTGAATCATTTAACATAATCTACCCGTAACTTAATGTCGTATTCATATCGTTGTTTAGCAACTACAAAACTCAACAACTCATAAGCAACAATAAAATAGGAGTATTCATCATGCTTCAAGAAAATTCTTCAATTATTCAATCTAATGCTAAATCGATTACATGTTAAGTCTATGTTTGAAACAAAAGGGAAGTAAGAATTTCCAAATACAATTGTTTATTAGCATTTCCCAAACAAAACTCAATCAAGTAGAGAAGGAAGCATAGAGATATTTCAATATTCGCAAACTCTTATAGCTAAACATGTTTCTAATAATACAAAACATTATGAATTTCTAAGACACATGATTATAAAAGCTTTAGAAGGATTTCCAAATCTCGAACTATTTGCCAACAAATATTCAAGAAAGGAAAAAAAGAAGAAAAGACTCAATCCATCAAAAATCCATGCCGAAAAATAAAAGAGTGTTGTACATAAAACTTCTTTTTTACAAAAATAATTCGCTACAACTCTACCAACAAGTATTCAATATGAAAAATTATTAAAACTCGCCAACGAGTTTCCAACACTTCTCATTGCATGCTAACTTACAAAACGACCAAACTCTATAGAATCTATTATGAAGAAAGTTGCTTCGATACATCTCGGCATTACCCTATTTGATGCAAGAAACCTTGTATGAATGATGCTAAGATGAAATGAGTAATTGAAAAAGACTACTTCTCTAGGGCATTTTGGTCAAACAACTAGCATGCGAGGTCTAAGAAATAATGTAGAACAATTTCTTTTAGATGTATGACTATGTCACACTTAGGCCACCAAACCACATAGCATGATTCAAAAAAAAAAAAGTAAAGTTCATACATCCACCATCCGTTCCAAAATAAGACAATTCAATGTATATTATAGCAAGCTCAACAATAGCCATCACAAAGTATGCGCACAACAAAGGGTTTCGTAGAGATATTTGAAATGAGCATAGCAACTAGTATTTTACATATATACTTATTTATGAAAAATTCATGTGCACACTTAATTGCAACGCGTCACCAAAACCTTGCCTAAAATTCATCAATATTCATCAAGAACAAAATGCCAACCATAAGATTCATAAGTTGTAATTAAATCAAAGTTTTGTCTTAAACCAAAGCCTCACCAATCTCTAAATATATACTTGGTTGGAAACATCACCAAAGAATATACTCAAAGGTCACCCAAAATTTACTATAAGCGAAGTGCCAACCATATGAAAACTTATGAAATCACTTGGAGCAAATTACTATAGAAACTAGAACTTCCACAATCGCATATCCTCATAAAAGCTTTAGATATATACTTAAAAAAAGGGTTACTTGAAACTTACCAAAAGCTCATTACCAACACTTGTGATCGAGAGAGCATTAGACACCTTGACAAGGAGATTTTGGGAGGAACCTCACAAACATAAATATGTCCAAACTAATGAAAAACATGTGAAACCCTTATATCTAAATATAGTCATTCAATCATTTGGTTAAGTGGCCTCATATGAAAACCCAAGTTTCATAAATCACCAACCAAATATCACAATCTTTCCTCAACAACATTTCATCAAACACTTTATATGCATGATCCGGTGAAGAAGTGACACAATATCTTTATAAGCCTTCAAAGTTCACACCTAGAACTTCTAAAGGGCATAGTAAGAATCATACATTTATTCACCTTTGAACACAAAATCATCCATGACTAGCAATAACCATCTCCATATTTCAACAAGAGCTAAAACATCACTTGATGCTCAAATGAATATCAATGAAACTAAACGACAAGAGATGATAGGGAATGGCTTTGCCAAGCTAATCTCAACAGAAATCAAACTATTTCAACTCCATTGATGAAGAAATACTAGCTGGATAAGTAGAAGAAAGATAGCAAGGGAAGAGGAGCAAAAATGGAAGAAGAAGGGAAAAGAAATAGAAGAAGAGGAAACGGGAAGCAGTGAGAAATACTTACCTTGCAAAGAAGAGGAGTCCGGGTAGATAGCGTCGAGATCGGTTCATCGAAGAGATCCGACCCTACCTAGAGTCGGATGGGCTTCGATCCTAGCTGGGGTCGGACGGGGGCTGAGGGAGGAAGAGAGTCCGTTGTCTCTCTTGGAGCTCACGAACGAAGGAGCCGGAAGGGTCGGGGCGTAGCGAGGAGTTCGAGCTTGACCAGAGCCGGCGTCGGGATGGCTAGGGCTAGCGTCGGGATCGGTCCTGGAGGTCGGATCTAGGTTCGCTGCAGGAGTTCGATCCCAGCTGAGGCCGGACGGGCCTCGGCTTGGTCAGATTTCGCGAACTGGAGAAGGAGCGAGGATGCTCCTTCGTGCTTCTACCGACCGGAGAGAGCGAGCGAGAGAAAGACTAGTTCGGGTGTCTGAGAACTAGGGAGAAAATGAGAGAGAGAGAGGGATCGAGTGGAGAAGCCTTTCCACTTCTCCTCAGGCTCCGACCGAAGAGAGCACGGCCCAGAGAGGAATCCCGATCCCCTCTCGATCTGGGAAGAGGAACCGAGAAGAGTCCTCCTCCTCTACAGAGAGAAGGCCCGGGTACTCAATGCGACTGCCACAACGGTCGACTTCGAATTTCGGGGAAATCGGAGCCGTCGAAACAATTACCGGATTTAGGAAATGATTCAAATGAGAGCAAAAGTTGATTGGAATTTACTTAAATCAAAACGAGCTGGTTAGACTCAGATTCGGGCTAAGACCGGGCTCAATTACAGGTCAAAATCTAGATCAATTTGGGCTCGAGACGGTTCGACCTAGTCATGCCGATGAAATTGCACCCAAATCGACATCAATTTAAATAAAATTGAACTCGACGCAATCAAAATAAGTTAAATTGAGAGCAACCGAGTCTAATTGAAATCAATTTGGATCGTTTCGAGTTTGAATTGGGCACGACGAGGTCTAATCGAATTGATCGAATGCGCTCGACGGTATTCGAGCAAAAAACGAGGTCAACAGTTAACATATATGGAAGAGGTTGAGAGAATCTACCAAAAATGTATGACCTATCTGAGGTTGTATGTCAGAGCCCTACTCTATGAAGTTAACATATATGAAAGAAGACGAGAGAATACACCAATGATGTATGATCTATCTGAGGTTGTGTGTCAAAGCGTTGCTCGATGACGTTAACATGTGTAGAAGAGGCCGAATCGAATTCCCCTGTGATTGATTTTTTCTTGACTGGGAGGGGGCGAATGTTGCGTGTATCTGAAATCAAAGGTGAATAATGGTCTATTTTTAAATCGTTACTGCATTTTTTTGGTCAAGATTAAGACATTACCCATGGAATAGAAGTCCAGCAAAGGACTATATAAAACTTATAATTGATTGAAAGAATCCTTGCATTTGCTGACAATTTTATCATCTTGATGTTTAAAACATCGGAGAATTTTTTTAACCATAATTGGAATCAAAGTTGACCCCCACTCCACATTTGATTCTTATAAAATAGATATAATAATAACTAATATCAAGATGTTAACAAGAGCAATCTATTGAGGTTTGAGCAATAGTTGCCCCCTAGGCAGTAACGACGTTCTCATAGGCGGCGCCAAACTTTTGTATCCTAGAATATTTGCGGTGGTAGAGAAATATAAAGTTTAGTGTCTTAGCTTTTAACAAGATCCATCACGCATATAGATAAAAAGATAGGGTACATCATTTATAAGAGACACCTAGATTTTTATGTGGAAACCCCTAAAAAGGGAAAAATAAAACTTAGGGCCAAGCCCAATTTGAATGAGTCCCATTGGGGGGAAGGCCTTGACTTGATGAAACAAATATACATCAAATAGAGTGTGTTACATGATGAAAATAGGAAGAATAATTATTGAAGTATTCATGACGATGGAGGTTGGAAGGACCGTAGTCGGCGGGCGACGAAGATTAGAAGAATCATTGTCTGGATAGAAGTCATAAAGACCTTTGTCTAGCGACGGAGGTCGGAAGGACAATAGTTGGTGAGTGACGGAGCACTAAAGAACCATAGTTGGTGGGTGACGGAGGTCATAAAGATCGTTACATGGCGAGGGAGGTCAGAATGATAGTAGTCGGCGATAAAGGTCAGAAGGATGGTGTCGAGTAGAAGTTCTATGATGGACAAAAGTCTGGCATCGAATAGAAGTTTAACAAAATTCAATGAATGGCAGAATTCCAACATCATGTAGAAGTCCAACATTGGGCAGAAGTCCAGCGTTAGATAGAAATCTAGCAACGGGCAAAAGTCCAACATAATGTAGAAATCCGGTGAAGGGTGGAAGTCTAACGTCGGGTAGAAGTCTGGCTATGGGCAAAAGTTCGACGTTGGGTAGAAATCTGTCGACTGGCAGGAGTCCATTGGGTAGAAATCTGACGAAGGGAGAAAGTCTGGCGTTGGGTAGAAATCCAGCGATGAGCAGAAGTTCGGCATCTGGTTGAAGTCTTGCGACGAATGGAAGTTTGGCATCCGCTAGAGGTCCGAGGATGGGCGGAATTCCGGCATCAGTCAGCAGCCAGGTGAAAGTCCGTATGTGGTCGAGAAGGAGTATGGTGGCAAGAGAGCTTTCTTCCTTCTCTGAATTTTTTTCCTTCGCTTCTTGTTTCATTGCTTCTTTCTCTTCTCTTCTTCCTTGGCCCCCTTTCTCCTCCCCCCTTTCATGAGGAATGATGAGTCTATTTATAATTTTCTAAAAGTGGCATGACCAGTAAATAAGAGGAAGATCAAGGGTGAATTGGGAGTGGTTTGATTGGATGACCAATGTTGAATCCCTCGATGATATACTGTTTACTAGACATTTGAATGTCTTAATGATATCATAATTTGACAATCTTTGGCTCGTTAAATTCTTCTCATCGAGATGCTCGATTCGTCTATAAGCATGTCACATTTCAAATCTATTTAGTAGATCAAATTATGATTTGAACCCTCCAAATGCACTTTGGGTCTTTGATTTGGACCTATTTGGGCTCGAATTGAGTCGTATTTGGTGTCGTTGGGGTTGTATTTCAGAGACGTTTAGTTCGACTATAAGTTTGTTGAAATTGAAGTTCTTATTAAATTTTGAAGTTTTGAACTTGATTTTGCCTTGAGATTCATGTACTATCAAGATTATTTTTTTATGATATATCGAATACAAAGGGAATTCAATATTTGCATCAGATTTTAAAAATGATTGGAGACTTTCTGCATTGTGTTTTTCCAAAGCGGATTCAATATTTGCATGGGCGTCGTTCAATTATTACGTTCGGTCACCGAATGCGTTCATAAACCAATAACCACGCGCCATGTCACTTGAAATTCGGTATTGAGCACTCAGTATTACTCGACGTACATTCAGATACGTTCAGTTTTGACCGGTCGTAATAATTACTCCTACCTTTTTGGGGAAGCAAATTCAATAATTGTTTGAAACTTTTTGCATTGTGTTCGGCTTCAGCTTCGGTGGTTTAATAGTAATTAATCTTCCTGTTAACATTAATTAATAATGTTTAGGCGAGTGTTATGTCATGACCTAACCCGACCGGAACGAATTCCTTCGCGTCGGGCTGCGACAAAAATTTTTAATCCAAGATCTGACTTTGGAATTTGCTTTAGACTTTCTTCTAAATAACAAATATACATAAAACACATAGCTACTATAAACATCCAAATATACAGAATAGTTCATCCATATTTTCTTCTTTCATCAAAAGAATTATGTACAATACAGTGCATGGCTACAGACAGAAAGAACAGAACAGAAAAGTCATGACTGTACAAAAATCAAAAGTACAAAATACCTAATCTCAGATCAGACACAGAATGGCTAGTCCAAGACCTCCTTCCCTTTCCCAGAACCTGAAAACCACGCAGATAACAAGAATGAGCTAACAGCTCAGCAAGACTACACCAGCCAATAAAAATCTCCAGAAACACACAGCCAAAATACATCAGAAGAGTAGCCGTACAGAATTCAGATAAGCGTATAAGCAGATAGAATACAAATACTCGAACAGAAATCAATCAACTGATACAGAAGAACTGAATTCATATAGCAGAATATTCAAATCAGAATCATCTTCAAATTACAGAACAGACAGAATCACACAAATCCGTATAAATCATAAGCACATGGTCAAATCAGATAAAATCATATAATACATATTTCACATATTAGATCCCCGGACCCTGACAGAATATCTACGGATTCTGGCCCCTTATGCCTCCCTTCCCTGACACAGACAGAATCTCAATGGATTCTGGCCCCTTATGCCTCCCTTCCCTGACACAGACAGAATCTCAACGGATTTTGGCCTCTTATGTCCCCCTTTGTGCTTAAAGCACCAGAACAGAATAGATATACAGAATTTTCAGAACATAACTTGATTTCAGATTTCCCGGACCTAGACAACAGAATCACAAAGGATTCCAGCCCCTTATAACTCCCTTCTGATATCACAGCACATCAAAGCAAATCAGAAAAATCGAATACTTCAGAAAATTCGTTAGCGGCATAACGACAGTATACGGAATTTTCACAAAATTCCCAAATTCAAAATTTTACCAAATTATCACAGATAATATAAAATATCATTATAATACTTTCATTATACTGAAGTAACATTTTTCAACATCCAGATAATTCGTAATTCGATTAAAACACCACAGAATTCAAAATACCAGGTAAAAATCTTCTAGAAAATACTCAAAACGTGCAAAAACATCATCTCAGAAACATACCAAAAGTTACGCTGTAAAAGTTTTACCGGTGCAAAGTTATACCAGTTTTTCGCTAACGGAAAATGAATTTGAAACAGAAAATCTGTCAAAAATCATATTTCTGAAAATTGAGAAAGGAATAATGTGCCTTACCTCGAGTCGGTCAACTTTACCAACTATGATGAAGGACGAAAATGAGTCGAAGTCGCTCAAAAATTCACTTTTTCTTCCTCTTTCTTTGTTTTTCTCTCTCCTCAGCTTTCTCTCTCTTCAAAAATGACACTATTTAGATATTTATCAAGCAGGATTGTCCAGGACGATGTCTGATCGTCCCGGGACGACCTTCTCTGACTCAAAACGTCCAGACGAAAATAAATTCTAATTTCCTTCGTCCCTAGACGATGCTCTCTGTTCGGTTCGTCCTGACGGTTCGTCCCGACGGTTCCAGGTTTGTCCAGAAAAACATGCATATTTTCTTTGTTCGTACTGGCAGTTCGTCCGTACTAACCATATAAATTTTGAACATTTCTTCAGTTCGTCCCGTACTAACAACACAAAATTTTTTTTTTCAAACATAAATTGAAATTTTAAGAGTTTCACATGTTAAAGGATACTTTGAAGATTATAGATTATTGTTGCATACAGGAGTATTCGCGGTGGTAGAGAAATATAAAGTTTAGTATCTTAGCGTTATATAAAAATCCGGCACGCAATTAGATAGGAGAGAGGGTCTAACATTTATGAGACAACAAGATTTTTACGTGGAAACCCCTAAAAAGGGGAAAAAACCATGGGGCATAGCCCAGTTCGAATGAATCCACTAATATAGCAGTTGATTACAAATGAGGCCCTTCATTGGGAGAAGACCTTAGCTTGATGTATATTTTATAGAGTACATTATTGACCTCGATCCCTTGGTCAAAGAGTTTGACTTGGTCAATTTGACCAAGCCGGGACCCAAGACCCTCTCCAATGGGTTCAATGAGTTGATCTGAGTCGGTTGAGCCCGGACCCAGGTCTTGGGTCAACCCGGGTTGACCTAAAGAATCCAAATTGATTTTAAATCAAATTCAAACCCATTCAAAGCTCAAACCCATGTCCCCTTGACCTTGTTGACTGGGTTGACCAGGTCAGCCATTGACTTGGGTCAACCCAAGTCCTAAATAGGTCAAAATGACCCATTTAATTGGAATTAAGAGCCATTTAATGCATTTAAAAGCCCATTGATGTTTTAAAATTCTAAAATCCAGTGGAATCTATCTAATTTCCCTCCTATTGAGCTCTAGATTAGATCCTAACAGTTGAGGATAGGTTTAGGCTCTTTAAATATAAAAAATTAAGTCTTTTTTGGGATCTTTTCCAAAATTCTCTTGCACCAAGCTTCCAAACTCTCTGAGATTTCGTGTGAGCACTCTTGGAGAGTTTCCCCACCTTCCCTGACAAGATCCCAGCGTCCTAGGCTTGCCGGCGGCGAGAACTCCGACGAAACCGAAGCCAAGAAGCTTTCGGGACTCCTACCGCTCGATCCAAGGAGATCCGGAGCTCGAGGTCAAGAGAAGAAATACTCCTGCAGCTTCCACGAGTCCAACAAGCCCAAGAACGAAAAAATTCAACGGTTACATCTTTCAAAAACTCTTAGAATAGCTAACATCACATGGATCTAAATAGCTTTTTGAAAAGCACTTTCTAAGCCAAACGGACGGTCCCCCATGGTTTCTGTTCATGAGTAAATTATACGTTTAAAATTTTGTGCTATTTCGTCAACCCAATCAAGAGAATTTGCCAAAAAACCCATTCTAGGGCTCCTTACGTCGCATGCATGTACAGGACGTTTTCTGGACCGTTGATCTTGCGATCAACGGCCCAGATCGCGTCATCCCGTGGTCATTTTTGACCGCACAGTACAGGCTGTTGCGGAGATCTTGGTCCAACTCGATCATGGCCGTCCATCTCAGATGGCGGGCGATCGAACGGCTTCCGTTCAGCGCTGAGTCATTTAAGTAAAATGCGTATGGGACCCGCCGCCGCCTTAATTATTGGGCAATGATTGGGCGGCGGCGCAATCATTGCCCATGATTGCCGCTGCCGTAGGAGTCCGAGCCCGCAAATGGGGTATCGCCACGTGTCACGCCGTCGACCCCGCCGCCTCTTTAATATTAAATAATTTATTTAAAAGCTTTTTAAACCCAGATTTCTTCTAAAATTCACCAAAAATTCATTTCTTGTCCGTTTTTTGCGCACAACCTATCGAATCGTTCGAAATTAAATTCTCCTCAGTTTAAAATTATTTTTATAGAAAAATATTAGGTATATTTTTAATTATTTTTAAAACAGTAAAGATATTTTTTTATTTACTTTATATTACTATTATTTAATTACATTATTATTTTTGTTAGTATTTTATTACTAAATATAGTAATTATGCCTTCTTACTGTTCTAACATTATTATTATTATATTATTATTATTAGTATTTCGATTTAAAAAATTATTTTTCTTATTAGAGAGAGTCGACGAGCGACAGAGGTCATAAAGACCTTTGTTTGGCGACAGAGGTCGAAAGGGCCGTAATCAACAGGCGACGGAGGTCAGATGAACTGTAGTTGGTGGGTGATGGAGGTTCTAAAGATTGATATTTGGCGACGAAGGTCAGAAGGACGGTAGTAAGCGATGGAGGTCGGAAGGATGGCGTCGAGTAAAAGTATGACGATGGACAGAAGTCTGAAGTCGAATAGAAGTCTTACGAAAGTTCGGTGACTGATAGAATTTCAGCGTCAGGTAGAAGTCCAGCGTTGGGTGGAAGTTCGGTGTGATAAAAATTCGGCGACGGTCGAAAGTCCGATGTCGGGTAGAAATCTGATGACAATAGGAAGTTCGACGTCAGGTAGAGGTCCGACAATGGGCAAAAGTCCCGCGTTGGGTAGAAATCCGGCGATTGGCAGGAGTCTGTTGGGTAGAAATCCAGCGACGAGCTGAAGTTCGGCGTCTGGTAGAATTCCAGCGATGGACGGAAGTTCGGCGTCAGGTAGAGGTATGTCGATGGGCGAAATTCTGGCGTCAGTCAGCTGTCGGGTGATAGTCCGGTGGTGGTCGAGGACAAGTATGGTGGCAAGAGGGCTTTCTTCCTTCTCTTCCTTTTCTTTATTCTCTTATTGTTTCCTTGCTTCCTTCTCCTCTTCTTCCTTAGCCCCTTTCTCCTCCCCCCTTCCATGAGGAAAGAGGGGTCTATTTATAGTTTTCTAAGACTGACATGTTTAGTAAATAAGAGGTCGATCAATGGTGAATTGGGAGTGATGTGATTAGATAGCCGATGTTGAATCTCTTGATCATGGACTATTTACTAGATATTTGAATCTCTTAATGACATCAGAATTTGACTATCTTGAGCTTTTTGGGTTCGTCTCATCGAGACCCTCAATTCGACTATAAGCATGCCACATTTGAAATTATTTAGTAATTCAAATTATGAATCGAACCCTCCAAACACACTTCCGGTCTTTGATTTGGACCTATTTGGGCTTGGATTGAGTCTAATTTGGTGTCGTTGAGTTCTTATTTCTGAGACGTTCAGCTCGCTTGTATGTTTGCTGAAATTGAAGTTCATATTAAATTTTGAAGTTTCCAACTTGATTTTGCCTTGAAATTCATGCACGATCAAGATAATTTTTTGATGATATATCAGTTGCCTCCCCTATTTTCAGACGTCGAAGCCTGCAGAGTCCCAAAATATATATCATACCATATCAAATTATTCGAATCATAAAATTATAATTTTTGAAAATCATAATAAATTTTTATCAATATGAAAAATTAATTACTCAAACTAACTATCACAATTCACTAGTAACTCAACCTTAATCTTCTTAAGAAATCCAAATCAATCATTAATTAATTCAAAAAAAAATAAAATTATTACATTTTAGTTAATTTTTTATCTATTAATTAGTATAGTTTTATCAAATTTACATATTAATGAACATAGTTTTAGCCTTGATTAATCTTTAATCAGACCAAATGACTCATTTTTTATAGCCCCGTTCGTCAGGCTTACCATAATGGTATCGCTCTTTAGCCCATTCATTCAGTTTTGATTAGAATGAATAAATAATGTACTACATCATACATAAATAGAGAGAGAGAGAGAGAGATAATAACTTTATTATTTATAAGGTAGAAACTGAAATGTAAAAACAATAAAGATTTTATTACTCATAACTCATAAGGGCGCGCCGATTGGAGGCAATCAAAAACGGCTGCAGTTATTACAATTTTTTTTTCTTTTTTGATGGTGGGACCCACTGCCACAATGTTTTTTAATTTGGAGTTTTGGACAATCCGACTGGCCTAAAATTTTATTTTTAAGTGGAGCCCGCATCTTTTTTTTTAACAGAAAATAATTTTTTAGAAGCGTTTTGGTTTGTTTTTTTTTCTTTTTTTGTGGTGGGGCCTTTTTTTTTTAATTTTAATTTTTTTTTGCCTTTGGGCCCCACTTTTTTTTTTGTGAGAGATATAATTTTTCTCTCTTCCCATTTTATTGGGGCCCGCCCCTTATTTTTTTGAGATTGAAATTATTTTTTCTTTTTTATAGGAATATTCTCAGATTATTCTTATTTCCAAAATATTTTTAGATTTCTATTCATGAAGAATACTTCTCCCTCCTCTGTCCTCTATAATAGGAGTGATTATTCCGTCAGGTTACCGAATGCATCCGGAAACCAATAATAAAACACCACGTCACTAAAGTGCTCGGTACCGTGCTCGGTACAGGCGCTCAGTACACTCGGTATGCTCGGTATTTTTACCGGATGTAATAAAAATTCCTATAATATCCCCCTAAGGCAAGGAGAAAATTGCTCCTCTCCTCCTCCTTTCTTCTTCCTTCTTCTAACTTTCTTACAGTCGAGACATTTCACAGTTTTTTGTAGGTGGCATCCCCTACATAAATTCAGAGTCTCTCTTAATGTGTAGAAGTTAAAATTTTTTCCTCATTCCACTTTCTTCTACTCGGGTCTTCTTCTTACATTAGAGGCATTCTAATGTCTTAGATAGGCGGCATGCTCGATGATGTTGAGATATATATAAGAGATTCAGAGAATTCAGCAAGAATGTATGACCTATCAGAGGTTGTATGTCAGAGTATTGATTGATGACTTTAACCTAAATAGAAGAGGTCAAGAGAATCCACCAATGATGTATGACCTATTTGAGGTTGTATGTCAGAGCGCTGCTCGATAACGTTAACATATCTGAAAGATGATGAGAGAATCCACTAAGGATGTATGACATATCCAATGTTGTATGTCAGAGCCCTGCTCGATGATGTTAACATATATGGAAGAAGTCGAAATAATCTACCAAAGATGTATGACCTATCCGATATTGTATGTAATAGCTCTGCTCAATAATGTTAACCTATATGGAAGATGACAAGAGAATCTGACAAGGATGTATGACATATCCGAGATTGTATGTTAGAGCAATACTCGATCATGTTAACCTATATGGAAGAGGATGAGAGAATCCACCAAGGATGTATGACTTATCGGAGATTGTATGTCAGAGTCCTGCTCAATGACGTTAACATATATGGAAGAGGTTGAGAGAATCTACCAAAAATGTATGACCTATCTGAGCTTGTATGTCAGAGCCCTACTCGATGAAGTTAACATATATGAAAGAAGATAAGAGAATACCCCAAGGATGTATGATCTATCTGAGGTTGTGTCAGAGCATTGATCGATGAAGTTAACATGTGTGGAAGAGGCCGAATCTAATTCCCCTGTGATTGATTTTTTCTTGACTGAGAGGGGGCGAACGTTGCGTGTATTTGAAATCAAAGGTGAAGAATGGTCTATTTTTAAATTGTTACTGCATTTTTTTGGTCAAGATTAAGACATTACCCATGGAATAGATGTCCAGCAAAGGACTATATAAAACTTATAATTGATTGAAAGAATCCTTGCATTTGCTGAGAATTTTATCATCTTGATGTTTAAAACATCGGAGAATATTTTTAACCACAACTGGAATCAAAATTGACCCCCACTCCACATCTAATTCTTATAAAATAGATATAATAATAACTAATATCAAGATGTTAACAAGAGCAATCTATTGAGATTGGAGAAATAGTTGCCCGCAGTCAGTAACGATGTTCTCATAGGCGGCGCCAAACTTTTGTATCCTAGAATATTTGTCGTGGTAGAGAAATATAAAGTTTAGTGTCTTAGCTTTTAACAAGATCCATCACACATATAGATAAAAAGATAGGGTACATCATTTATAAGGGACACCTAGATTTTTATGTGGAAAACCCTAAAAAGGGAAAAATAAAACTTAGGGCCAAGCCCAATTTAAATGAGTCCCATTGGGGGAAGGCCTTGACTTGATGAAACAAATATACATCAAATAGCGTGTGTTACATGATTAAAATAGGAACAATATTTATTGAAGTATTCATGACGATGGAGGTTGGAAGGATCGCAGTCAGCGGGCGACGAAGATTAGAAGAATCATTGTCTGGATAGAAGTCATAAAGACCTTTGTCTAGCGACGGAGGTCGAAAGGACAATAGTTGGTGAGTGACAGAGCACTAAAGGACCATAGTTGGTGGGTGACGGAGGTCATAAAGATCGTTACATGAAATGGAGGTCAGAATGGTAGTAGTCAGCGATGAAGGTCAGAAAGATGGTGTCGAGTAGAAGTTCGATGATGGAAAAAAGTCTGGCATCGAATAGAAGTTTAACGAAAGTTCAATGAATGACAGAATTCCAACGTCATGTAGAAGTCCAACATTGGGCAGAAGTCCAGTGTTAGATAGAAATCTAGCAACAGGCGAAAGTCCGACATCATGTAGAAATCCGGTGAAGGGTGGAAGTCTGACGTCGGGTAGAAGTCTGGCTCTGGGCAAAAGTCCGGCGTTGGGTAGAAATATGGCGACTGGCAGGAGTCCATTGGGTAAAAATTTGACGAAAGGAGAAAGTCTGGCGTTGGGTAGAAATCCAGCGATGAGCAGAAGTTCGGCATCTGGTCAAAGTCCTGCGACGGATGAAAGTTTGGCATCCGGTAGAGGTTCGAGGATGGGTGGAATTCCGGCATCAGTCAACAGATGGGTGAAAGTCCGTCTGTGGTCGAGGAGTATGGTGGCAAGAGAGCTTTTTTCCTTCTCTTAATTTTTTTCCTTCGCTTCTTGTTTCATTGCTTCCTGCTCTTCTCTTCTTCCTTGGCCCCCTTTCTCTTCCCCCCTTTCATGAGGAATGATGAGTCTATTTATAATTTTCTAAAAGTGGCATGACCAGTAAATAAGAGGAAGATCAAGGGTGAATTAGGAGTGGTTTGATTGGTCGACCAATGTTGAATCCCTCGATCATATACCATTTACTAGACATTTGAATGTCTTAATGATATCATAATTTGACAATCTTGGGCTCGTTAAATTCTTCTCATCGAGATGCTTGATTCGTCTATAAGCATGTCACATTTCAAATCTATTTAGTAATTCAAATTATGATTTGAACCCTCCAAATGCACTTCGGGTCTTTGATTTGGACCTATTTTGGCTCGAATTGAGTTGTATTTGGTGTCGTTGGGTTCGTATTTCAGAGATGTTTAGTTCGACTATAAGTTTGTTGAAATTGAAGTTCGTATTAAATTTTGAAGTTTTGAACTTAATTTTGCCTTGAGATTCATGTACGATCAAGATTATTTTTTTATGATATATCAAATACAAAGCGAATTCAATATTTGTTTGAATTTAAAAATGTTTGGAGACTTTCTACATTGTGTTTTTCCAAAGCGGATTCAATATTTGCATGGGCGTCGTTCAATTGTTACGTTCGATCATCGAATGCGTTCATAGACCAATAACCACGCGTCACGTCACTTGAAATTCGGTATTGAGCACTCGGTATTACTCGGCATACTTTCAGATGCGTTCAATTTTGACCGGTCGTAATAATTACTCCTACCTTTTTGGGGAAGCAAATTCAATAATTGTTTGAAACTTTTTGCTTTGTGTTCGGCTTCAGCTTCAGTGGTTTAATAGTAATTAATCTTCCTGTTAACATTAATTAATAATGTTTAGGTGAGTGTTAAAGGATACTTTGAAGATTATAGATTATTGTTGCATACAAGAGTATTCGCGGCTGTAGAGAAATATAAAGTTTAGTATCTTAGCGTTATACAAGAATCTGGCACGCAATCAGATAGGAGAGAGGGTCTAGCATTTATGAGACAACAAGATTTTTACATGGAAACCCCTAAAAAGGGGAAAAAACCACGGGGCATAGCCGAGTTCGAATGAATCCACTAGTATAGCAGTTGAAATGAGGCCCTTCCTTGGGAGAAGGCCTTAGCTTGATGTATATTTTATAGAGTACATTACGTGATGTGAATACAAAGAGTCACTATTGACGTAGTTGGTAGGCGGCGGAGGTTAGAAGAATCGTAGTCGGCGGGCTACGAAGGTCATAAAGACCGTAGTCGGCCGGCGACAGAGGTGGGAAAGACTATAGTCGGCGGGTGACATAAGTCAGGTAGACCGTAGTCGGCTGGCGACGGAGGTCGAAAAGATTGTAGTTGGTGGGCGACGTAAGTCAGGAGGACGAAAGTTGGCTGGCGACGAAGGTCCGAAAGACTGTAGTCGGTGGGCGACATAAGTCAGAAGGACCATAGTCGGCGGGCGACGAAAGTCGGAAAGATTGTATTCGGTGGGCGACGTAAGTCAGAAGGGCCGTAGTTGGCTGGCGACGGAGATCGGAAGGATTGTAGTCGGTGGGCGACGTAAGTCAAAAGGATCGTAGTCAGCTGGCGACGGAGGTCGGAAGAACTGTTGTCTGACGACGAAGGTCAGAAGGACGACGTCAGGTAGAAGTCCAACAATGGAAAGAAATCAATCTTTGGATAGATGTCCAGCGAAAGTTTGATAAACAGTAGAAATCCGGCGTCGGGTAGAAACATGGCGATGAGTGAAGGTCCGACGTCGGGTAGAAGTCCAATGTCTGTTGAAGGCCGAGGAGAACTCCGATATCACTTGGGCGGAGTTTTGACGTCAGGGGGGAACTCTGTCGTTACTTGGGCAGAATTTCAGCGTCCCGTGGAAGTCGGGCAGAATTCTGGCCTCATTTGGAGTTCAGGTGGAACCCCGGCAATGATCGAGGAGGAGTCTCTTCCCTCCTATTCATCTTGCTTGCATTTTCCTTCTTCTCTTCTTCCTCTTGCTTCTGTCCTCTCTCATGAGAAATGAGGGGTCTATTTATAGATATTCTAGAGTGGCATGACCCGCAAATAGATGAGAGATCACGGGCAAATAGGGAGTGGTCGGATGGACGGCCGATATTGAATCCCTTGTTCATGTACCGTTCGTCAGACATTTGAAGGTCTTAATGATGTCAAAATTTGGCTATTTTGGGCTCGTTGGATTTTTCTCGTCGAGCCGCTCGATTCAACTATAAGCATGTCATGTTTCGAAACCGTTTGGTAACTCAAATTGTGGTTTGAACTTTCTAACAGCACTTTGGGTCCTTGATTTGAACTCATTTGGACTCGGATTAAGTTGAATTTGGTGTCACTGGGTTCGTCTTTCCGAGACGCTCAGTTTGACTATAAGTTTCTTGAAATCGGAGTTCAGATGCTCCCGGATTAAATTTTTGAAGTTTCCAGCTTAGTTTTGCCTCGAGATTCGTGCCCCATCAAGATAATTTTTTGATAATATATCAATTATATAACTTAATTAGAAGAATTATTAATATTATTATTATTGTGCCTGGAGTGAAAATGGTGAATTTGGTGAGGTTGTTTTGTAGAGAAAGTAAGATCGAACGAATGGACGGTTGATATTTATTTTCATCAATGTTGAATAATAAACTACTATATTGGAGACTTTGAATGCCGTTATTGTTGATCAAAGTCAAAAGTGAAAGATGCGGCAAATTTTAATTAAAAGGACACGTGCCTAAAAACAAACTTTTTATGAATTTGTGTTAAATAATTTAAAATTTGTCACTTTTTTTAATAAAATTTTATTTTTTGAATATTTATTTAAATTCACCCTCTTCAAAATACTTATTTAAATAATGGGGAACATCCGCAACTCATCTTGTTATGTTGATTGAGAACTTGATTGCAAACTAAGAGATTTTGAATTCCAAACTTGAAGAGGGGAGAGATTTCATCATATAATTAAAGCTTCACAGACTTTTTTTTTTATAAGGAAGCCCATTAGGCTTTTGGTACCTCCAAATCATTCCCAACTTGTATATCACAAAGTTTATACAGAGATTGAAGAGAGTTTCCATATGCAAACCTCCAACGTAGTTCTTAAATATACATTCAAGTGATGAGTTTTCTATTCTTAGCAAGAATATATATATCCAAGCGCAATAGCCGTGTCGTAGCGGAAAGCAAGTTTGCGCAACGCATCGTAGATGACAGGTGTTGCCTAGCATCAATGTCTTTAACTAGTCTGAACAGAAGGGTTGGAAGGTCCTACAGAAACCCTGCTAGTGAGAGCAGGCCTCATGGTAACAATGGCTGATTCATTTGCTCCAGCCAACAGGGCTGCTTTTCCAGCTTCTAAGAACCTTGCCACTGCATCCTCAGCATAGCTGTTTGCTTGGCCGACGGTTAAGCCCTTGCCAATGTGTGGGTATGTGTTAAGAACATGGTCTCCATTGAGCTGAGAAGCAAGTTGGATCAGCTCCTCTTGAAACTCTGACAGAGATGAATCTTCTCTTGGACCATGAGGTCTCAGTGATCTTGTTACCTCTGGAAGTTTTTCTGCATTTTGAAATGAAAGGTTTGTCAGCATTTGGAGAAATTATGAGGTACAGATTACATACGTTGCTCTACATTTGGAGAAATTATGAGCTTGCTTTTATGTTCAACCAAGGTTGTAGCTTATTTTGATCCTCAAACTCACAGTATCATTTTTATATACATATTGCGATGTTTCATTACATAGAATTTCACAACCACAATTGCGGATGGATGCTGCTGGTTAAAGAAGAATCAACTTAATTAATAAGATTTTTCTTTCGTTCTTTTAAAGGAATAATATTATGGAAGTGACCTTCACAATCATTATCAACTCTTTTACCATAGCTTCTATGCTCTAATTTATATTAAATGCTCTGAGGTTTCTAGTTCATTACACAATAGAATATATATATCCTAAAAAAGGGAGATTATAGCATTTGATACAATAAAAATGGGGCTTTTACTCCCCATTCAAGGAGTACACAGGAAAATAGATCTTCGTGCTAACATCATGGAGAAGTTTGATTTAAGATGGCATGAAAATCACCACCAATAGATCCCTATCTTCATGGTCGTTTGATCAATAGGTTCAAAAGGTAGACGAGAATGCAGCTCCAATCTCATCATTAATGGTGAAGTGGATTATGTGGAGTGGTGATTCGGTTCACCTTAAACCTCAATGAGTACAAAGTGATTTCCGCAGTGTCCATTCTATCACAGGAATCCATTGAAGATTCACTCAAAAGCAACAACTTTGAGGCCTTAAACCTAACAAACTTCTTCTATCATATGAATGATTACAAAGCATTGATTAAAAAAAAAAAAAAAACTAACTAAGATTAAAGCATTTCATCCCACCATTAATCTCTATTCCAATGAAATAATTATAAACTGCATGTTCAAGGTAAGGCTAGACCTGATTTTAGTTCCTAGATAGAAGTTGACGCCAAATAAGGAGTATAAGAAAGATGGTTCAACCTCTTACATGAAGCAACCTTTGTTCTCTTTGTTTTTCTATTTTCCTTTTTTTTTTTTTAATCTAAGGAGTGTGTGTTTTACAAAACTTTTAATCGAACATGTTAAGATGAAGCGAAAACTGAGCTGCAGAGGTGACCTTACGAGTATCAATGATAGTGAATCCCACTTAAAGGAACATCAAGGAAGAGATCATATCGCATTCTCAATCTTATAATTCCTATATTTGCGTAATTACTAGTGCCACTTATGTACATGTATTAATTTACTTTTGTAGGAATGCTAAACTTGCTAAAATATGCACTTGCTGACACTCACAATGCGAGGCAACCTCACTGAGAGTGTCAACATGTGCCAATTTTGATAATCAAGAACAAATTTATAAATATCTTCAGCTTTCAAAAATTGTATGTATATGCATCTGAAACCTCAACAAAAAATGTATATATATAAAAGAACCTGGACAATCAGTGCGAGGAGTCTTTCGAAGGGAGAAGTAGCTTTCAAAAGTTCCAGCCCATGCATCCCTGTTTGTGAGAAAATTTGACTTCATATTGAACAGCTTCTTAACTGTGGCAGGGACGGATGAATGTTCGAACTGTGAACTTTTAGTTGGCCCATTAGGCTCATGAATCACTGCACAAGTGGAAAGGATACATCAGAATATTTCTCTTTTCTTTTTCACTTTTTATCACCAAAATGCTCCAACTAAGGCTTAGTTAAACTAGATATTAAATTAGATTAATTAAAGCTTAATTATATATTAAACAAATTATCTAATAATTTGGACAAACTTAAACTAGTTAATTAAGTTAATCAGGAGCAAATTAGGCTAATAAGTATTTGTTTATAGTTAGGATAATTTATAAATCTAACTATTCATATTTTGATTCATCAATAAATAATTAGGCCAACTAACTTATCAAAGCATTCGAATATAATTTAGAAATTAACAGTCCAACTAATTAGCTACTATAAATGATTACTAAAATGGCATATGTAATCAGACTAATTACAAATTAACTGCGCTTTAATAATTGATTAATTATAGGATGATAATATATCCTAGTTATTTGGATCTTAGTTCACCTAAATAACTAGTCTAACTAATTAGGAACTAATTACGTATTAGTAAATGAAAGTAGCATAATTAGTAGGTTAATTGAAGATGATAAGGATAACTAAACATTGTATAATTATAAGGATAATAAGATAGTCTGATTGCTCTTACATTATTGAATTAAAATTAAAGTCTATTTATTTATGTATTAACTAGTAGCATTTTTTAACTATACTTACTAAGTAATTAGGCACATAAAATAATAAAAATAAATAATTAGTATAGTAAGGCGTTCTAAATATTAATATAATGATTAATTAAAAAATTCTAACTCATTAGGCATTATTCAATAAAAAGGCCATTAAGCGATTGGATAATAAATAATGAAAAAAGTATTAAACATGCTAAATTATTTATGCTACTTATGGGTTGCTTAAAATAATAATTTAGTAATTAGTAATAGTAGTGATAAATCATAATTAGTCATGCGCCAATTAGTTAATAAGGAAATAAGTATAGTTAACTAAGTATTTTGGAATCATAAAATATTTGCTTAATAAACTGCAATTTTTTATACAAATAAGGATATTTGTTATCCAACCAAAAATTAAAATGAATTAACGCATGCAGATGCTTGAATGGGCTTAAATGATTTCCAAGCATCCTAATTAGGATCAACTAAGGATAATCCATGTTTGAATATACCAAAGTAGAGCCTAAACAAGTTTGAACCCGCATGAATATACACTAAACTAACAATAATCACGTCAAAGAAGACTTAACCAGCCCCTCCTGAACTAATCATCTTCCTCCTAGCATTGTGCAATGCTTGCATGAAGGGGGAGAAGGTCATTTCAACTAGCAGCGTCACCTGTAATTGCTAGGTGCTGGTGATTCGAGCCTCTAAGCACCAACTGTTGGTATAAAGCACAGAGGATGCCTCAACAGTCACCACTATGCCCTCATTTAGTCACAAAAAGATTAAGTGAAGCTCAAATATTCTCTAAATTACTATAATCAGCAAAATCAACCGTCTCCAATCATTTATATCAGAATTTTTGTCTTAAAATGAGGAAGTACTTTCTCTTTCTTTGTGAACACTGGTGATTAGTCTCATCAGGTTTATAAAAGGCAGCACCAAAAGTCCCAAAAAAATTTCCCATCAATTTACCACAGAAACTCTTAATTTTTGTTAATATCACTGCAAAAAGCCCCATATATTCTGATCGTTAATCGAAGGCAACAGTGACTTGAAATCACAACCACTAGACTACATTTGATTTAGCGATAATCTTTTTTTATTAGGTTATGTATAAATCTTGATGACGAGGCAAGTTATCAACGATATTCATCTTCCGTTAACATATTTGTTATCCCAATCAAAAATTTTACTAGAATAAACTTCCTCTACATATGGCCATGTTTAACAAAAAAAAAATAGAAACCCGCCTGGCCATCACCCCTTAGTCCCTACTTTGTTAACGTCATATCGATGACCAATCAAACTCTTTGTATCTTACTGCCAAATTTCTTCTCTTACGATTATTTGGGCTTTCCTATTAACAAATAGCCAACCACCATCACCAACATCTTGTTGATCACCTTTCTTGATGCAAAGCCTCCATTCTTAATGGGTTCTAGGTTCAATCCCTAGGAGTTTTCTACTCTACAATAATATATGTCTTTTGTAAGTTTGTGTAATTTAAACTTTCAAAGCTAAGTCCACGGTAAAGCAGTTTCAATCTCATGATCCATAGGAATATTTTTGGCATGCTGTAACATTAATAATGATAGATATTACACTTGAATGATAAATAAAGCTAATAAGTCATGAACTAATAATTAATATAAGCATACATTAATTAATTATACATAATTTTTTTATCAAGTTCATGACAACATCCATTTTCGTTTGAGTAGATCTAAAATCAAATATATGGAGCATAATTTTAGTAGTAATAGATCTAATGGGGGTGTATGAGTTTGGGCGATCAAGTCATTAATAAGAGTACACATTTTAGATATCTTAGGTCTATTGTTCCGAGTAATGGTGAAATAGATGGAGATATTATTAGAAGAATTCAAGTTGGATGGTTGAAGTAGAGGAATGCATCGGGATTGTTGTGTCCCCATCGAACTTAAGGAAAAATTCTATAAGATGGTGGTGAGACCTGCAATGCTTTATGGTGCAGAATTTTGACCATTAAAAGAGAAGCATAATATCAAGTGTTGCAGAGATGAGGATGCTCAGGTGGATGAGCGGCTTTACTCTTGGAGACAAGATACGAAATAAGCATATACGTGAAAAGGTTGGAGTAGCTCCAGTGGAAGATTAGATTAGAGAGAGTCGTCTTAGATGGTTTGGTCATATAAAACGGTGGCCTTCCGATGACCTGGTTCGGAGAGTAGATGTATTAGATTTGACTTATGTTAAGAAAGATAGAGGTAGACCTAAAAAGACTGGTAAAAAAAATATTAGAAATGACCTTTCTTTATTAGATTTAAATGAAAATTTGACCCTTAACAAGAAACAATGGAGTAAAATGATTCATGTAGCCGACCCCACGTAGTTGGATAAAGACTTGTTGTTGTTGTATGACAATATCCATTTAGTACAAGACAATATTAAGTTAATGAAAATATCCATTTTGGTCTTTTAATCAACTTAATTAGAGTTAAATGATTTTTATCAAATAATTTTAGTCAAAATAATTTAAACATAAATTTAACAAAGATTTCATCAAATAATCATCATTTATACTTGACATGTCACATCAAAGCACAACATAACTTAGTTCAAAATGCCATTACCAAACTGAACCTTAAAGGTAAATTTTATAAAATTGCAATTGAATAGGAAAAATTTATGAATCAAAATGTTGCATGACAAATAAAAACTGATAGCAAATTGAGTGCGGAAGAAATGAGGTGTTAATATGATTGTGTGATAAAACTAAAGATGATAGACCAATAAATAAACTTGATAGGTTTGAACAATAGGTCGATAAATATAAAATACTGTGTTTTGTGCAAGTATGTTATGTTAGAGAGCAGAAGATTAAACAAGCAAATATGATTACCATGGAAACAAGGAGAAGTATGGAATAGCTAATAAGGAATATGTTTTGTGAGGAGGGGAAAATGAGATATACAGAACAGTTAAGACAAGTGATAAGAGATCTAAAAATTTTGATCAAGTTAGATTGGAATTGCAGATAATATCATATTAATTAAAGATGTAGACATAAAAAAGGATATAAATATTTCTTTGAAATTTTACTAAATAAAAAAAATTAGTTTGGTAAAGTAAAATGAATGATTTAGTGAAGTATATTATAGTTTGCTAAAAAAAAAAAGTAAACTGAAGTTAGCTCTAAAAGTGATGCATAAAAGTAATATATGAGGTCTAGATGAGAACCTATTGAGATCTAGAGAATTATAAGGACACTGCAGTGGATTAGTTAATAAAATTTTTTAATAGAATTTTGCATGGTAAAAATATGTCAAATGATTGAGAAGAAGTATTTTGATATCAATATTGATAAAAAAAAGCAAAATTTAAAATTGCACTAATTGTAGAGAAGTGAAACTTATATATGAGTCATATAATAAAACTATAAGAGTGACTTAAAAAAATTATTTTAGCTTTAAAGAATCAATTTGATTTAAAATTAGGAAAACCTACTATTGAAATAATTTTTATTTTATGACAATTAACAATTTACTATAAAGAACAAAGAAATGTACTTTATATGAATTTTAATCACCATGCGAAATGCGAAAACATATGATTAAGTATCATGTGAATTGATTTGGTGTACATTAATATAGAAAGTTTTGTGTCGAAATTTTATTAATGTTATAAAAGATTGTATTTGGCGCATTGGCTAGTAATAATAATTGTAGAATGATCATAGAGTTTTCAATTACAATAGGTTTACATCAAAGATTAGCATTGAATCCATACCTTTGATTTTGTTTTAAATACCGCAGAGCTAAGGCATCACCATCCCACACTAAGGAAATGAATAAAATTAAGCAGACTAGTATGGGTAAAGAAGCTCCAGGGATCTATGTATAAAACAACCAAGGCAGTGTAAACCACCCTCCATTTCCAGCATATACTTTCAGACAAAAATTCAGCTTATCAATCATTTAGAAAGTCCAATAATGTTTTATAATAAAATGGATGCAATTTTTTGGGGATAATTTTAAAAGTTCATATTTCTAGGGGAACTAATCATAAGGAAGGATATATAAGAAACCCTAAAAGCAAGTATGATACCTGCAATAAAACTATACATGTCGGCCTATTTGGCAGGAACAATATAAAAAGCAGCAGTTATAAATGATTTACTACAAAGTACTCCAATGAAATAAAAACCTCATTTTCAATTTGTTAAAAAAATAAGAAATAACTAAATGTGTAAGGATTAAACCCAAGGACAAACCAACTTGCAGGCCAAAAAATAAAATAAGTACATCTCATTACCTTATCTACTTAAGAAGTAATAAAAATGTTCATGAGATGTTAAAATAGGGGTGAAAGGATGCTAGTGTGCTTGTTGAACAACTGAATACTTGGGCCGTTTGGTGCTTATTTATGTTAGTTATTTGATGAAGTAAACTTACTTGAGCATATATTGTAAAGTTTAAAGTTGCTTGATAGCATGCTTGTTTATAGTTTTTGAATTTCCCGATGTTTTAAGAGACAGCTAAATACTCATACTACAAAAATCGTTAACTTGATTTATCTATATTATATTCCTTGATAAATGTTAAACTGTAAGACCAAAAATTTTCAAAAACAAAAAGACAATAATATTTCATTCAAACTTCAGGTAAATGAAGAAAATATGAAAATAATTTAAATTTTACAAGGAGTTAAATTGCCCGTCGGACAGGCAAATTCTATTTAGCTAATGAGTGGGTTCTGTCAGCTACCAATTACGGCTTCATTCAATCATATTGCCCAAAGTAGACGTCACCCGTTAAACAGGTAACTTCTTTATTATTATTATTTTAATTTAATTTCTTATTTGTTAAAATATTTTTTAGGATTTTTACAGTTTTGGAAAAGCATATCCCATCAAATTTGTTATTTATTGAGCACAATATGCATTAAATATGAGCTTATATTCATTTTTTAGCATGTTTAATTTTATAAAGATAACAATATTTAAAGTAATCATGGACAAAACATGAAAATTTAACTTTTATTAATATTGATGTTAAAGTACAACCTATGTAGCTACTTGAGAAGGTTGTACGCCAAGAAAGAAAGCTCACAAAATAACCACCTACGATGCCTATTTGGTATTGCCTCACTAGAAAGTGCATATAGAGGATGCATTAGCCATGTTTGTAGGTTAAAATGCCCCCCTTCATCCTCTTCATCATTTTAAATGATAATAGGTCCTAGCTAGGTTCCGCAAGCTCTACATCAACCTCATCACTACATATTATCAGACAACTTGAATTCATATCAAACTATGTCCGTTGTAGTGTTGTCGTTCCCTCGCTCTGGAATGGCAGAAAAAATGTCTCAACAAAAGATGTTTGGACTAATAAAGGCCTAATATGCTAAGCTTTTGTATCAATGGAAGCACACCCAACACCATTTTGCAAGCCTATATTGACATAGAACCCTACTATTAAGGCCTTTTTTATCAATCCCAACATCTATTTTGGCTTAAACACATTCTCTATTTAGGGATGCTTCTATTCAAATTCAGAGCTAAGGAATGCCATCACAATAATAGATGCAATTTGATTTCAATCTGAATTAACTATTGATGAGTTGTGACATCGCTATAGAGCAGATAGAACCTATCCAAAAACCAACTATCATTGAAAATGATGGCAAGGATGAAAGAAGCATTTTAATGTATGAATACGACCTATGATGCATGCAGGCCTAGTGGGGTTAAGATAAATTGTGTATGAGTAATAGATGATGATTTTGTGTGTTTTCTTTTCTCGTTGCAATTTCTTTCTCAAATTTTTTATGAAATAATAACAATAGCAATTTTTTTTCACATCAATACAAATAGAAGTAAAAATTATATGTTATGTCATTTATCACTTTAAATATTTTTATCTTTGTAAGATTAACTATGCTCAAACAAATATAAACACATATTGAAGGCATATTGAGCTCAACAATAAAAAAATTGGAGTTGATATATTTTTTTTAAACTATAAAAAGCATAACAAACATTTTTCAAACAAAAAATAAAACAACAACAACAAGCCTTTATGCCACTATTGGGGTCAGCTACATGAATCATTTTGCTCCATTGTGTCCAATCAAGAGCCGAATTCTCATTTAAAGCTAACAAAAAAAGTCATTATTAACACTTTCTGACTAAGTCTATTTAAGTCTACCTCTACCTTTCTTAACATAAGTTGTATCTAATGCATCTATTCTCCTAACAGGGTTATCAGAAGGCCGACATTATATGTGACCAAACCATCTAAGACGACTCTCTCTAATCTATTAGCTACTAGAGCTACTCCAAACTTTTTACATATAAGCTCATTTTTCATTCTATTTCTAAATGTAAAGCTACTCATCAACCTGAGCATCCTCCTCTCTGCAACACTTAGTTTTATGTTTCTCTTTTAATGGCCAACATACATCATAAAGCATTACAAGTTTCAACACCATCTTATAAAATTCTTTTAAGTTTGAGGGGCACTTTTCTATCAGACAATAGGCCTGATGTATTCCTCCACTTCAACCATCCAACTTGAAGTCTACTATTAATACCCCCTTCTATTTCACCACCGCTTTGAACAATACACTAAGATATCTAAAAAGTGCCTCTTTTAAGTGTCTTGAAAACCTAATGTCAAAGTACCACCACTAGATTCATTACTACTAAAAGTACACTATGTATTTTGTTTTACATATACTCAAAAGAAAACCTTTAGACTCTAAGATTGACTTCCTACACCATATCTAGTCCTATAAAAAAGAAGAGTATCATCTACAAAAAACACATACCAAGGTACATCTTCTTGCAAATGTCTAGTAAGCACATTCATGACTAAAGCAAAAAAAAATGTGGGCTTAAAGCTGATCCTTGATGTAATTCAATTGAAATAGGAAAATACTTGGTCAAACCACCTTGTGTTTGAACCCTAGTAACAACGCATATATGCATATTCTTAATGACTTGAATACAAACATTATTAACTCATTTCGTTTCTAGAACTCTCCATAGCAAGAGGGTGATCAAATGAAGCCAATCATTGGTGGCAGCGAAGCCTACTCATTGGCTAAATAGAAGTCATCATTAAAAAGGCGACTTGACTCCTTATAAAATATAAATTATTATGGCCTCCCATCACAAAATTATTTTTTTCGAGAGCTCCAAATGAAAATTTGGCCTAACAGCTCCAATATGAACTCTATAAGAAATAAATAAGAATCTCTACTGAGACTTTTAAAGCTCAGGTTGTTTTCGAGCTTAAATTTAGCAGTTTAAATATCACCAAGTCAAGCTAGAGCAGAGCCCCGATTCTGCTGTGTTCATTAACAGCCTAAGGTTCCCCAAAAAGAAGAAAGCTTGCAAGAATGCAAAGATTAGGCCACTCACCTGTTCCCTTCTCAATCCAAGGTGATATAAGGAAGGTAGGCACCCGCACCCCCAAGCGATCGAATTTGAAGTAGTACGGCTCCGGACCAATGATTCCATCAGGGTTCGGCACGCCTTCCACTGGTGTCGGAACATGATCGAAGAAACCCCCATGCTCATCATACGTGATGAGTAAAGCCGTCTCGTTCCACTGTGGGCTCGCTCTGAGCGTCTCGTAGACCTCCTTGACGAACCGCTGTCCACGAGCAACGTCATGAGAAGGGTGATCATCATTAGCTGGAAAGAGTTCGCAATCGAAATAGCGCTGCTCGATCACCACATAATTTGGCAGCTTCCCCGACCTAGCGTGCAGATTGAAGGTGTACTGGTAGTTGTGGAAATTTAAGGAGTGCTTTAGCTTCCGTAGGCTCTTGAAGAAAAGCGTGGCTGGGATGTTCTGATAGTAAATTCCGAAGCTTAGCCCCTCTTCGTCTAGGGAGTCAAAGATTGTCTTTTGCGGAAATCCATGAATGAGATCATGCCTGACGTTACTCATGGCACCATGGGAAGTAGCGGAGTGCACGTAGAAGCGGTTGGGCTGGGTGGACGTTGGCGCGGAAGCAAACCAGCGATCGAAGACGGCGAATTCATTAGCGAGGGCGGCGAAGATAGGAACGTTTTCCGGGGCGAAACCGCTCATGACAGTATGTTCCATGCCTTCACCCATGCTGGCTGCCTGCTGAGCAAAACCATTCATTGGAGCGGGTATGGCGGAGGCGTCTGAGGAGCCAAAGATCTGCTCGCGGATAGCCTGGAAGGAGTGGCCGGGGTCCGAATCGATAAATACTGCGTCGTCGGTAACAAAAATTTCCGGAGAGGAAGGGTCGGAGACCGATAGCCGATTTGACTCCCGGCCAGTAAGGCCGTCAATGTCCGGCCTGGAGGACTTAAGCCATCCGAGCATATGATCAAAGGAGCGATTTTCCATCATTACGACCACAATTGTCTTGATAGGGCCCTTGATATCGTGCTTCTTCTTCTTCTTCCACCAGTTCCGGTCGACGCAGCGGGCAGAGACAACCAGGCAGAGAAAGAAAATCGAGAGAACCTGGAGGCGGAACCTCCGTTGCTGGGTTTCCATTGATAGAATCGACCAAAGAGAAACCAAAATTAGGTCTCTTGCAATCGCCGACGGAAAGGAGGAAGACAGCAGAGGGGATGTGAAAGTAACAGATACTACACGGACAAGAAAGGAGGCTTAAATAAGCTCTCCGGCCATAGCCGACGGAATTTGGGAGAAGTTGGAGAAGATAATAAAGCAGCGGATTTTGCACGGACAGCAAAGTAGGTTTAAATTAGGTCTCCGGCGATTGCCAACGGAAGGTGGGAGACCGTAGAGGTTAGAGGGAAGTAGCGTACTCCACACGCACCGCTGAGTGATTAAGGGCGGCATTTGCATCTACTAAACAAGGAAATAAAATAAAGAATCCAAATTACGAACTCGTAAACTGATGCAGAAGATACCAAAATAAAAAGTTAAAATTGATAAAGATAAAATTAGAACGCAGCGTGGAATTAGGGCTGTCTTCTGAGAATAATTTTATAGTCTAAAAATTCAAAATAGATCATTCAATCTCCAATCAAATTTAATTTCTCTCCTCTTTAGCATTAGCACGCTTTCTGTGAAGATAATTATCTTTCTCCTCATTCTTTCCTGCTCTTCTTCAACAAATTCGCAAGTGAGAAGTTTTTCACATAGGTGAACAATCCGACGTCAATACTGACATCGCACTGTTCATCTACCTAATTTTGACTTAAAATTTGAAGTTTGAATGCCACCTATGACGGATGATATAAGGTGGTATGCAATTCGGTTGGAGATGATTTTAGTGTTAAATTGTGTTACTTTTGATTGGTGATTATTTAAGATTCGTTTGGAATAACTTTCTTAATGCCTTTTAAAATAATTTTTAATAAAAAAAATTTTTAAAATTAGAATTTTTTTTAAAAAATTGTTCTAAAAAATAATAAAAACATCGTCCCAAATGAAAACCTAATAAAAATAAATTTCTTCGTTACAATTACCTAAATTAGAAATTAGGGCTATGTGGACTGGAATATATGTTTTAGTGGATTTTAAGAGGATCATCCGTTAAGATGTTTTTAACATATTTTATATTTTTTATGTGATGAAATATAATATAATATAATTATTATTTTTCTCATACTTTCATATCCACAAATTTTTATTCTTATAAAAAAATTTGAGTCAAAATATTTTAATCAATTTTTGTATGATTATAATATTTAAAATTTTTTAGATTTAGTAATTCTTTATTAAAATATTTTAATGTAAACTTTTTATCTATTGCACGTATGATTGTGTATTGTTTTTTGGGAATTCTTATTAAAACAAAATTATGAATATTTATATTAATGAGCATTTCAATTCATTCACAATTGTTATTAACAAATCATTCTAATTTATTGACTCTTAATCATTGTCACTTCTAATCAATATTCAACATGTGTCACTTCTACACTATCATATGAATTTATGAAAGTACATTAAATATCATTTATGAAGCTCACATTCTATGTAATCATTTAGTTGTTTTTTTGGTAACATATGGTAATACAAATAGACTCAAGAAGTATGCATGTCATCCCATATATGCATGTCATACCATTTATGAAATTTAGCTCAATCACTATAGGGAGATCATGTATTACGTGCAAATTTTTCGGCAGAAAATTGTTAAGTTTCCAGTGGATTTGAAAGGTTTTCAACGGAAAATTTTTCGCCAGTAAATGAGTGTTGGAAAAAATTTCCGTTGAAAATATTTCCGATGGCAATCCGAAGGAAAAAATCCTGAAATAAGCTTGACGATGCTACAACATCATCGCCCGCTGTGAAGTAAATCTGTGAAGTAAAACATGTTATAAAACATACTCATTTATATTTAAATTATAATAATACAAAAATTAAAATTTTAATTAAAATAAAATGTTAAAATGAATAAATAATCAAAATAAGCTATTAAATTAATAATTAATTAAAAAAGTTATGAAATTAAGAATGAATTAATTATTAATTTAAAACTTATTTAAATTATTTAAAAATAAATTTAATTAAAAAAATTAATGTTAATAATTAATTAAAGTTTATTATTTTAATTAAAATTTTAAATAAGTTATTAAATTAAGTTATTACATTAATTATTACTTAAAATACATATTAAATTAATAATTAATTAAAATAAGCCATAAAATTATTATTCAATTAAATTAAGAATGTATTAATTTTTAGAAATTATTAAAATTTTTCGAAGATTATTAAAATCAGCCCGAAATCAGTCTGAAAATCTACTTGAAAAATTTTCAAAAATTTTTCATCGTAATATGTTGGAAATCCACCGAAAAATCTGTAGAAAAATAGTATGCCAGAAAGCCGCTCGAAAATCTATCAGTAATAGATGATTTTCCTGTAGTGAATAAGATAATAATAATCAATCTATGATCAATAATATTTTGCAATCTTTAATGCCCCTTAAAATAATGGAAGCATGCTCCATTAAGAGATCATTTTATTTATCAACATTCAATCTCTTCAAATTTAAATTGCCAAAAGAAGCTCAACCGCATGCATACACACTGAGATATGTTTCTTTATAAATTTATATTTATGCTAAATCACAAAACATGTCATATCAAGCTGTGGATACCTTAGTTGAAGCACTAGTCTATTGATGGCCTTAAAAATGAGCATTATTGTCAAAGAAGTACTATGCAACTTAGGAGTGCAATAATGATTTTTCCATATTATGAGAAATCCACAGTAATATTCACCATAAAAACATTTTTCACAAGTTAAAGGTTTCTTATTTAAGCAAAATCAACTATGAATTTTGAATAAAT
Organism: Dendrobium nobile; assembly: GCA_022539455.1. Lineage (NCBI taxonomy): Eukaryota > Viridiplantae > Streptophyta > Magnoliopsida > Asparagales > Orchidaceae > Dendrobium > Dendrobium nobile. Next base: position 37,996,863 of record CM039728.1, on the reverse strand, counting down.
TCTCGTGGCAGTAACAAACAATAAATTACATGGTGGAGGGCAAGTATCTCATATAAGATGCAATGAGGCGCTTGCACTCTTATAAGCCTGTCTTTATTTACTAAATCTATAATAAGTCATTTGTTGATATGTTAAAAAATGTTGCATACCTGACATATAGAAGCACCACTCAAAAATATAGGTTCATTTACCCCGTAGTTAGTTTTGAATTTCATTTGAATAGGTTTTAGCCTAGCTTTTATTTTGGGACCTCTTATAATGCAGTGTAGCAACAACTTAAATATGTTCACTATTGCATCAATAATTATGCTTATGCTATTTCATTACCTCCTTTATTTTGCTTATGTATTATAGTTTCCTCAATGTTTACCTTAGTAATTATAATGATGGTGGTTAATACATAATACTACTTAGTTATTTTTGATGTTAATAACCTTTTATTAAACATTATTAAAATCTTATATTTTTAAAAATAGAAATGTCTAGTCTTTTTTGTTTTATCTTGTCCATTTCACCACATCTATATTTTTGAATCATAGAGAAGCACTCATCATTGCTTGTAAATGACTTTGGGTTGCCCAATTGGGTTTACTTTTAGTCCAGCCAATTCGAGGCCATTTTCAACTAGTTCAAGGACGTAGTTGATCAATTGGATTTATTCAATTATCATATTTACAACAATATTTATGAATTTTTTTCATATATATATATATATATATATATATATATATATATATATATATATATAATATATATATATATATAATTCTTAACTATTTATAAAATGATACAAAATGTTATACCTTTGATTTTGATGATAACTTAATAATTTATCATAAAAAAATAAATCAACAAGTAATATAATCATTAAATTAGACAGGCTTGTGTGCGAGAAAAAAATCATAATGATAGAGAAGGCATTTTATGGCTTAGCTTCATATGAACATCCAATATTTACAAATAAAAAAGAATAATGCAAGATACACTAGAATCATTTACATGAATATATCAAGGAAGAAAAAAAAATCATAGGGCATGACATAGTTGAAATAATCTTTTATATGTTTAAAGTAACAAAAGTTCACTATTTGCCATAACTAGAGATTACATGATTACAAAATTGAAAGCACTTAGTCTCCTAGAGTTTTAATAGATATTATAAGAGAATAAGCAAAGAAATGATGATCACAAACATGTAATGTAAGTTAGATAGTGGTGGTTTGACACACAATAATTAGATGAGTAATAATGAATTATACCAATTGAGTATTGATGGTCAGATGGTGATGCTCAAGTGATAGTGATTCGATGATGATAGTTAGACAATGATAGTGGTTGGTGGTGATCATCGATGATGAATATTATGACAACGACTTTGATGTCATGCAAATATTGAGGAGATAAACAAAGTAAATTCTCAAAATTATAATTTCAACATTTGTTGAAGTCGCGTATCAACTAGAGAACAAAATTTCTTAAAATTTCATATTTAAATATAATAATAATAATTTTATTTTAGTACCTAGATTATATTCTAATTTAAATATGCTTATGCTATGGCATATATTTAATATTATTCATGATAAACAATTAAATTATTATAAAAATAAGATTTGAATCTTTATTTTGTAAATATTTATGGATAAACCACACAAAAAAAGTATTTTAAATTATTTTATTAGCTGGATTACATAATTTAAAAAATAATAAGTGACTAATTTAAAAATACGCTGATCGAATCCGCCTCGCATAAGTACTGTGTCACTGTCTATACCGTTTCCCAATTCACGCTCGAAATCGAGAATGGAAAGGCAAGCGTAGGAGAGGCCGCACAAGAATCATCGCTGGAGGAGCACGGAGAGATGGTCATGGCAAGCTTCTGGCGAGCGGTGTTGGGGTCGTCGACGGAACCGGATTGCTCTGCCGATGGCGTGGAGTTCTGGTCGAATCCGGAGCACGGTGGGTGGCTCACGAAGCAGGGCGAGTACATAAAGACTTGGCGCCGGCGCTGGTTCGTCTTGAAACAGGGGAAGCTTTTCTGGTTCAAAGATTCCTGCGTAACTCCCGCTTCAGTTCCCCGCGGCATCATCCCGGTTTCCTCGTGCCTCACCGTGAAGGGCGCCGATGATGTCCTCAATTGGCTGTTTGCCTTTGAGCTCTCAACCCCTCGAGAGACCATGTACTTTATCGCTGACTCAGATAAGGAGAAGGAGGAGTGGATCAATTCCATCGGCCGCTCCATTGTTCAGCACTCGCGCTCAATCACTGACCAGGAAATTGTCGACTATGATAGCGCTTCAATAGCATCCCAACTGCGGTAAATATGATTGGATTCACGACCATCATCTATGTTTCTTTGTTAGGTGAACGCCCACTCCGATTATTGGTTTGTATATATTGGGTTCCTTTTAGTCCTCGTCTTGTTATTTCGATTGTTCTCCCAGTTGCAATTCGTTTTGATGCCGTACTCTGTGTATGTCTAAACATTTGTTTCCTACCTCTTTGCTCTTATTTTAAAGGACTTTTTTTCACGAATTGTTGTTGATTGTGCATAGGCAGCATGTTTTACTGTATAGTTTTATGCTATATTTCCTGTGAATCTTCTTTCAACGATTTATTGTTGAGTTATTAATTAATTCCTATTTATTTATAAAACTCAGTAGATGTTGCTCATTCAAGTATAAGTTATGAGGTTCGTCTTGCATGCCCTGGTATGCACTATTGAGATATTTCAAATTACAATTAGTTGACCATAGTTTATGATTTCCGGTTTGATTGTATGTTGTGTGATTAGGATAAAACTGGTTTTGACATTTAGAAACTTATATTCCAAATGACTTTGCTGGCTTGGTTTGGTATGTTGGGGGCAGCAAGAGAAATCCTGATTATGCAAAAAAAACAACAACTCTTAGGAAAAGAAAGAGAGGAAAACATTGAGCTGCTAGATTTGAAAGAAGAATGTGACGAAAAAGGGAGATGGTGATATAGTGAATAACGAGGAAGAGAAATTTAATGGGGGAAATGAGTGTTAACGTCTTGGTTGCAGTATATTCTCTTCCTGCTCTATCAATCCATTAATTTTCATTGCATAACTCTTGCTTTATCAATTGATCTTGTCCATATTGAGCATGATTTAGTCTTCCATTTGTCACTTTATCTTGTTCTAAACAAATCTATGACATCAAATTTGATCGATTCATGCATTCCTTCAAAAGATCCTTGTTGTTATGAAGGAATTGTTATGGATATGCGAACCTATTGAACTTGATTATTTTGCTAGTCCTTCAATGAATCCTATTCTTATGAAGATATGAAAAATGCAATACAATTCTTCTGATCTTTAAATCAATCCAACTTATAACATAATTGACTCATATTGATCTTAATAGATCCAAATGGCTAGAAACACAGTACTACTCGTACTTTGATCTTATAATTAAAATGTGCCAAGTCGCTGATAAATGTTATATTAAGTGATGTGGGACAAAAGAATGCTTAGAAATAGGATGCTTTGAAAAATCATGGAAAAACATAGAATGCTCGAAAAAGTGCGCTCAAGCAAAAATTGCATCAAACATAAGTAATAGCTCACACACTTTAAAATTTGTGATTTGAAATGTCTCATTAAAATGAACAAAGCTTTAACAACTATATTATTTGGCTATGTCATCTTTTAATAAAAGGAAAAATTACTAGTTATAAGCTAAGGCTAGCTTAAGAAACTAGAAAATACCATTTATATGCCCTGGCCTTAATCAATCCTTGTCATGTTAAGTGTCAGGACTTTAAAATCAATGCACCAAAGTTTGAATTATCTATATTGATAGGCTCTTTGCTATGAAACTCTTTAGGAGCTAATCAAAGCTCTTTGATTTTTTTCCTTTTTTTTCTTGTCGTGGGGATCCTTCAATGGATGTAAATGTAAGAGGGTTCTTCCATGTTTTGGGGACTTCTTTATTAGTGCTTTCAATGAAGGAGAAGAGGGCATGTGAACTTGATCTTTAAGCATGGAATTAGCTAATCAATCATGCGAATGAAGAATGATTTGAAGAAGGGTTGGTCAATGATGTCAAAAGTTATGTTGGCGCTTTTGATCCACATCTCTTCTCCTGACTATAAATAATTCTCATTTTGAGAGTGCATGTTTTGGTAAAATTCTAAAAGGATAGATGAAATGCTTCATTGGAGGTTGTGGAAAATCTAAGAATCATTCTTATATGGATAATCATGCCAACATATCAAGTAGTGCTTGTGCATAGTAGGGCGAGAGATTGGCTCATTTAAATAGGGGCGTCAAATGTGTTTTTGGGCTAGGTTTAGGTCCAAACTGAAATCCACCTGCTTTGAACCCATCCTACATGTTTAATAAAGGGTCAAAATCCTAGATCCGAACTCGATCCGCTTGCAACCCGTTGAACCTGACTCAACATGCCAACCCATTTATGCATTCACTAAAGATGTTGTAGTAGAAGAGGAATATGATGCATTTTGGTAGGCTAATGAGATTCATAGACTTCTAGGATCAGTACAAGTAATAATTTCAAAATCTAAATTTTCAATTGTATAACTAATTGACCTGTTATATGCAAAAACAATAGTTGGTAACATTCAATCCCTAATGCTTAGATTGTCTCTAGCAATAAATCTTAGTAAATTCTATGGCCATGATAGACGATTTCTCTTTCACCATTGACATTCACATGAATGTTGAAGGAAAATTTAAATATGTAATTAGCATTCAAGGTATTTTTGAAAATCACAAACATCTCTATTTAAAATAGTGGAATATAGTTAACCATGCAATCAAACAACTTATTCAAAGAATAGACATGAAATGCCATTAAGTGACCACATTTTTAATGATAAGGCAATCAGTGAGCCATTTGTGCTATGTTGATTGTACTAGGTCCATTCACAAAACATTTATATTTTGTAATCCAATCGAGATATAGTCAAACCAAATTAGATATCCAAGACGACTAAATATACACTTTGGTCTTCTTCCTCAAGCTCTTTCCCTCAAAGTTTTCCTCTCCAATTGACTTAATCAAATTAAATGTACTGAAAGTTAAGGTTTTGCAAATGCAATCTCAAGAATAAACTCCACCTCCTTTAAGTCATTATTATGGTCTTCCAAAACATTCACAACTTGATTACCTTTGGTTTTGCTTATTAAAAATGGAATGGACAGAAAAGATTACTTTTTAATTATTTTTGCACACTTTTTGAGCTATAAAAGTGATATGGCACAACTTGCCCATCTAAGAAGAAATGTTTGCCAAAATTTGAATGTGCCTGATGACAAACAAGGAATTATGTAAGAAGTTTATGAAAAATTTTATTTAGTATGTATGTTTCTTATGTGTGTTAATTATTTCAATAGATCATGTGTTTATTATTTTTATTTGTGGTTGTAATTATATTTAAAGTGTGAAATTCAAATTTTTAGAAATTTGAATTTTGGATTTAAAATTTTGACGGGATGACAAAGAGGGAATGTTAGATTGAATGTAAATGGAAAGGGTGGTTAAAAGGTGAAAAAAAAACCAATTTCCAAGTAGTTATCAATCATAGGTCTCTTCATTGATAGAGGTGGTTGCACTTTTTTAGAAGGTGTGTAACTATCTTTTACACCTCTTCAAGTGGGTCAACGTCAACTCCAACTTCTCCCTTAATTTGATTTTATTTCAATTTTAAGCTTTATAAGCATTATAAAAATCTATAAATATTGTGAAATGAAGAATAAAAGGTTGTTGTGTTTGCAAAATTGGAGTTCCATAAAAAAAAGAGGAGGCTTGGTAGCCGACCCTCACATGAGAAGGTTTGGTTATCTCCTCAACTTTGATACTTTGGTGAGTAGCAAAACTATTTTATCTTTATTTAAAATTTTTTCCTTGTTTTAGAAACTTTCACATTCATCCCCACACCATTTCATCCGTTCACAAAATCCCACACAATATCCCTCCTAAACCTTTTAGACAAAACTAGGTTGACTTTGACCAAGCTGGATTCTCGTCTTTATTTGACCCATCAAAACCCTATAATTTGGTGAAAATCTCTAGAAATTTTCTTATATATTCCTTTTCCATCTCGAAGTATTTGCAAGTCTTGAAATGCCCACCATTTGAAGCCCTAAAATCTGAAACTCCACTAGTCAAAATTAGGCCGTAGTTCCAGCATCCCTACTTTTCATTCTTCCATCTAACGTATATTTGTTTGAGTGTAAGAATAAGAAGTTGCATCTACTCCCTAATTCTACAGAAGTAACTACAAAGGAAATTAATGAGAGGATGGCTATGTGCATTGTATCAGAAAAATCCTTGCTTCGTTTGTGGCAGAGACTTGTTTGATGGTTTTCAGAACGCATGATGACATGCAAGAGGTGTAGAATGAAATTTTGTGATGATTTTTTGTTTGAGAGCAGAATCTTTACTGAGATAAATACGACCCGTAAAGAATTTGATATTGAGTTGAAAAGAATCTTTACTGATAAAAATAGGACTCAAACTATTGGCTGGGACCAAGTGGAGAAGAGGGAAGGAGAGGATAATTTGATAGGAAATACTTGAGTTCGCAAGTAATCCAAGAGGAAATACTTGAGTTCGCAAGCAACCCTAGCAATAATTGGCAAAAACAACGAGAATAATGCAAAAAATAGATGAAATCAATCCAAAACGATAGATTGTAATAAGGGAATCAAAGCAAAGCAAACACAAAGCAAGATACAATTGATCCTCAATTCAAGAGGAGGATCGCTCTCTCCCAATCTCTAGACGATGAGTCTAGAGCCCAAGACGCCAAGGAAAAACTCCAAGAGAACAACTCAAAAGATGCCTGCCCTAACCCTAGCCTCCCTCTTCTTTTAAATACATAACTTTATAATAAAAAGCAAATAAAAACCTTGCTAGAATAAACTAAATTCAAAAGAGTTTCCCAATGTGCTAGCCGCCCCCTTCCCTTTCTCTAAATTCAGCCCTAGGAGGGCCCAAAAGCCTTGGCGACTTTTTTAAGGAGGTGGCTTAACCCGCCTCTTGTAGACTTGAACCGGCCTAGGTGATGCTGGTTTGATCGGTTCAGGAAGAATCGTATCAATACCCCCTTCCCAAAGAACCACCTTGTTCTCAAGTTGAAAGTTTGGAAACTGATGTTTCATCCTCTCATAAGGTTCCCATATAGCCTCGTAGTCCGGAAGACTTTTCCACTTGATCAACACTTCTTTAGCTCCATCTCCCCTATGGTGAACCCCTATCAGCTCTAAAGGTTCCAAAATCACCTCTAAGTCCTCCGTGACTGTCACCGGTAACTCCGAGCTGACTGCATAATCTCCAATTGACCTTCTTAACTGGGATACATGAAAAACCAGATGTATAGTCACTGTTGGTGGTAATTTCAGCCGATATGCTACCGCTCCAATCTTCTCTAACTTCATAAAGTCCAAACTACCTTGGAGCAAGCTTCTCATTCCTCTTGTTGGCGACTGTCTTTTGTCTGTATGATCGTAGCTTCAAGAACACTCTCTCCCCTACTTCGAACTGGATGTCCTTCTTATGCCCATCAGCTTGTTTCTTCATAATCTATTGTGCCCTCAGCAGATGTCTATTGAACTCCTCTAACACTCTGTCCCTCTCCTACAAGTACTCCTCCACTAAAGAAACTAGAGTACTACTACTCCCAAAGCACACCAAGGAGGATTCCTTCCGTACAACACCTTGAATGGGGTCATTTGAGAAGCAGAATGATAAGAAGTGTTGTACTAGTACTCGACCCATAATAGCCACTTGGCCCATAGACTGGGTGTCTTCGACACAAAGCATCTCAGGTTGGTCTCAAAGCTCCTATTGACCACTTCTACTTGGCCATCCGTTTGTGGGTGGTAGGCGGTGCTCCTCTTCAGAACTGTCCCATGTAATTTGAATAACTCCCTTCAAAAGTGGCTGAGAAACACCTTTTCTCTATTTGATACTATCGCCTCTGGTATTGCATGTAATCTGATCACCTCTCTGATGAAAGTTGAAGCCACTGTCACTGCGGTGTATGGATGTCGGAGGGGAATGAGCATACTTGCTCAATCTATCCACCACTACCAGAATCACTGTGAAACCTTCTGAACGGGGTTGCCCATCTATGAAGTCCATGAATATCTCCTCCCATACTCATCCTGGTAAAGCCAACGACTGTAGTAGTCCTCCTGGCGACATAGCCAGGTATTTGTTCCTCTGACATACCTCACACTTGGCTACCATCTCCTCCACATCTCTGTGCATCTCCTTCCAGTCAGCTCCGAGGTTAACCTCCTATATATCTTTCCTGAATGACCCCCTGCAGTGCTCCCATGAAACTCTTGGAGTAATTTTGGAATGTGGATTAAGGTCCGGAACACACAAACCTCCCCTGATACAACATTTTGTCCCCCTCCAACGAGAACCTTGGGTGGCTAACCCCTTTCCTCAGTAAATCTATCCTGATCTTACCCAACTCCTCATCTCTAGCACTCTCCTCTCTAATGGCCTCCCAATTTAGCATTAAAGGAACCGATACTGCCACTGTCTGCAGCTCCCCCATACATCTGGACAAGACATTTGCTGCCTTGTTCTCCACTCATGGCTTGTATTAAATTTCAAAATAATATCCTAGCAATTTGCACAACCACCTTTGATGCTCTTCAATCATCATCCGCTGCTCCAACAAGTACTTCAGGCTCATCTGGTTGATTCTGACAATGAAATGTCTTCATAACAGGTAGGGTCACCCAATGTTTAAAATTGCGTAATCGGGTATTGAGGCGTTTTTCGTTCTTGAGGCGAGGCGTAGGCGTTTTGAGGCGTACGTCTTAAAATAAAAAAAATTACGTAAACATAAAATGATAAATTTTGTATATACTAATGAGTAAATAATACATAAAACATAAAAAAATACAAGATATGAAGTGAAATCAAAATATCCCAATAATAAGACAACATGTACATGCTCGGTACTGAGCGGTACCGAGCATGTACCTAGTGGTACCAAACATTATTGTACCGAGTGGTACCCAGCATATACCTAGCGGTCTCAATGTGAAAGGAAGCGGACGCCGAATGAAGAGGGAAAAAGGTCGCGGTAGAAGATAGCTCCAACCCAACTCGCGGTAGAAGATAACTCCAAGCAATAAGCGAAGAGCGACTCAATGTGGAAGGACGTCGATGCCGAACAAAGAGGGAAAAAGGTCGCTCGAAGAAGAAGGGAGAAAACCTCTTTTTGGGAAATGATGAAAGACCGCGTGGGGGTTGGGGGGTCTGAACCAAACAAATATATATTAGGTTAGTTTTTTTTTAGAGGCGGACGCCTCTCAACCGTGAGGCGAGGCGCGCCTCAGTAAACTTGAGACGTACACCTCAAATCTTGAACTCATTGCGTAGGCTTTGAGGCTTGAACGGGCGAAATTGTGCTGAAGCGCACCTCTTATTGCGCACTTGTAAACCATGGGGTAACCACTTCTGGATGGCTTAGACGATGGCCATCAACTTTCTCTCATAGGCTGATTTCAGCCTGACTATGGCTGTCAACACTTGGCTGAAGGAGGCAATGTGTTGACGATTCTGCATGAGTACTACCCCTAGTTCGTACCCTGAAGCATCTGTCTCCATTATGAAGTCCTGAGTGAAGTATGCTAAAGCTAAGACTGGTATAGTAGTCATAGCCTTCTTCAATCTCTTAAATGATGTTGTGGCTGCCTCTCCCCATAAGAACCATATTTCTTTAGCTACTATGTCAATGGCCATGCTATAGTGCTGTACCCTTTTAAAAACCTCCTGTAGGACCCTGTCAGTCCTAAAAATTCTCTCAATATCTTTAGATTCTTATGTAAGGGCCACCTCAACATAGCCTGAATCTTTGACTGATTGGCTACCACCCATTTTTTGGAAATAATATGACTCAAATACTCCACACTGGTCTGGACAAAATAACACTTCTTCAGGTTAGCCCTCAGCTGATGTTCCTGTAGCCTCCCAAGACCATCCTCAAGTGCCCCTGATGCTCCTCAGTTTTGCAGTAGACTAGTATGTCATCAAAAAACACCAAAACAAACTTCCGGAGGTACTGCCTGAACACCATATTCATCAATGACTGGAAAGTAGCAGGCGTTGGTAAGCCCAAACGACATTACTAGAAACACATAATGCCCCTCGTGTGTCCTGAAAGCTGTATTGGAGATGTCTGCCTCCCTAATTCTAATCTGATGGTATCCAAACTTCAAATCTAGTTTGGAGAATATCACTGCCCCATATAGTTCATCTAAGAGCTCATCAATTATATGAATAAGGAACTTATCCAACATTGTCTCCTTGTTCAAAGCCCTATAGTCCACACAAAACCGTTAGCTTCAATCCTTCTTCTTGACGAGTAGGACTGGACTAAAAAAAGGACTCACACTCGGTCTAATGATCCCAGCCTCCAACATCTCATGGATCAGTTTCTCAATCTCATCATTCTGAAATTGAGGATATCGATAGGGCCTGACGCTGATGGGTGACACACATTCCCTCAAGGTGATGGTGTGCTCCTGCTCTCTCGGTGGTGGCAATCGCTGAGGTGGTTAAAACACCTTATGAATTTGCTGAATCAACAGCTATATGGAGAGGGGTATTTCCCGTCCCTCCAATCTAGCTCCCTCAAAACTGTGCAGGTCCACCAAATATCCTCCACCCACCACCTGTATACTTCTCACCATGATTTTAAGAGAAACCATGGATTTGGATAGCCCTGTATCTCCCCTGATCACAATCTTCCTACCATCCATCATCAGCTCCATCATGAGTGCTCCCCAATTAACCTTGGTGTCTCCCAAGGTATGCAGTCATTTCATCACCAGGATGACATCTGCACTCCCTAACTCGAGTGGAAGAAAATTTTCTCTCACCTGAATCCCTTGGATAGTCAGTAGCACTCCACTATAGATCCCCAGGTTTTTCTCCACCTTCCCCGTACCCATCATCACTCCATAACAATCGGTATCCACCAATTTCACTCTCAATTGGTCGACGACCTGAGCGGAAATGAAATTGTGGGTAGCCTCACTATCAATTATCACCACCACCTCCCTGTCCTCTATCTCCCCTGACGCCGGAGCTGATCTGTCATTTGTATTAACTTCAGGATAGTTTCATTCTAGTTGGTAGTTGTATGGCAACATAGGAAGAAACTGCCAAAATGCATGAGAGGAAGAGATGGAAACCTGTTTCACGGATGAGACGCACGAATGGATGAAAATCACGATCAGCTCTCTTCCGAGACGGACATCATGGCTGCAGGCAGTGGAAAGAACCTGATGATGCCAATCCAGACACTTGGGGGATTGGCTCTGTTTTTGGGTTTCTGTATCCTGAAGGATTTCAGGTGGTGATCCCTCCCCCAAGAAGGAGTTCTTGGTCCCGTCACCGGATCCTCGACGTGGATTCGTCGAGCCCCCTCTGGTCCGGTGTCATCCCCCTTCACCTTCATGGTATGATTCGTAGTGAATCTTATCACCGAGTTCAGGGAAACCTCGGTCAGATCCAGATGCAGCTTCTTCTCCATCTCCTCCAACTCTCCCTCACTTTCCTTCTCAGTTTCCTCGTCATCATAGATGGTAAGAAAATGAAGAGTTCGGTCCCTACATCTACGTTCTGGAGTATACTTCTCATCACACCTGAAACATAAATCTCTTTGCCCTCTTCTCCTGCATCTCCTTCTCTGTCAGCCTCTTAAAGATTTTCCCTCTCCCTCTTCCTACTGTCTTCTCCATAGTGGTCTCCTGAATTCCTCTTATTACAGGACACTTAGGTGCTAAATTAGTGGTCGTCATCCTTTAAGTACCTCCTGAGCTGCTACTCTTGGCTCCCCTCTTTAGATTCCTTTGATGTTTAACTAGTTATGCCAACTTCATGGCCTCCCCCAAGTCACGAAGCATCAAAACTATCACTGCCGCTCTAATCTCTGTGCCTTCAGCCCCTTCATTAAGTTTCCCTCCAATATAGTATTTGATAATCGCTCCACCCTACTGGCTAGGTGCTTGAACCACTCACAGTAGTCTGCTACTGATCCCTCCTGCATCAGAGTAAAGAACTGCTCATAGAAATCTTCTCCCCAGTCGGTTTGGAAACGTTATATTATACAGTCCTTGAATTCTCCCCAGCTCCTAATGGGTCTCCTTTGGTCTCTTCACTGGTACCATGACAATGTCTTCCCCTCCAAATATAAGCATGCTGCTGTCAGCTTCTCCTCCTCCATTAACCCATTGACAGTGGAATACTTATCTACCTTATAAATCCACCAATACACATCATCCCCTTCGAATATGGGCATCTTCAACTTCCTTACCTTATGATCTCCCCCATTTTCCCTTATTCCTCCATAGCTTCCCCTCTCCCAAGTGCTTGGCCCTCTCTACGTCTCCCGGTCTCCCCTTTCCCTGTCATAACTCAAAACCCCTTCGAATTCCCCTCTCCTTCCTTCAAGTTCAGCACCTCGGTGGTCATAATATCTCTCTCCGGCATTCCCAATCAGCACCCCTTTGCTCCACTCCCCCATACCCATGCCTTTCCCCATACCTACCTCCTCTATCCTCCCTCTGGAAATGCTTCAGATTGGGTTTTATTCTTTCTCCCTCCACGATCTCTACCTCATCTTCCTTCCTACAAATTTCAGAATTCGTGTTCTTCCCTTCTAACCCTTTTGCCACTGAAGCCGCTGTTTGGTTGTGTATTTCTAATATTTTCTTCATCATGTCCCAGAGATCGGCTACTTTCCCTTCCATGGAGGAAATCCTGTTCTCCATCGTTGTCTTGATTTGGTTCATCTTTCCTTCATGTCTTTCTTCCAGCGTATTCACTTTCTTAGCCGCCATCTCTATTCGGATTTTTGTAGATTCAAAAAATTTGGATTTGGATCACAAAAACAACAACTTTCTCCTTCACCGGCCAAGATTCAGCCGCTGAAATTTGCCAAAATTAGCCCACCAACGGTCCCAAGACTTGCTCTGATATCAATTTGATAGGAAATACTTGAGTTCACAAGTAATCCAAGAGGAAATACTTGAGTTTGCAAGAAACCATAGCAATAATTGGTAAAAACAGTGAGAATAATGTAAAAATCTAGATGAAATCAATCCAAAACGATAGATTGTAATAAGGGAATCAAAGCAAAGCAAATACAAAGCAAGATATAATTGATCCTCAATTCGAGAGGAGGATCGTTCTCTCCCAATCTCTAGATGATGAGTCTAGAGCCTAGGATGCCAAGGAAAAACTCCAAGAGAACAACTCAAAACATGCATGCCCTAACCCTAGCCTCCCTCTTCTTTTAAATACATAACTTCTTAATAAAAAGCCAATAAAAATCTTCCTAGAATAAACAAAATTCAAAAGAGTTTCCCAATGTGCTAGCCGCCCCCTTCCCTTTCTCTAAATTCCGCCCTAGTGGGGAATCACCCCCTTCCCTTTCTCTAAATTCCTCCCTAGGGGGGCCCACAAGCCTTGGCGGCTTGTTTAAGGAGGCGGCTTAGCCCGCCTCCTAAAGCCGCCTCCTATAGACTTGAACCGGCCCAGGCAGGTCCGGTTTGATCGATTCAGGAAGAGCCATATCATAATTAAACAAGGGCATCAAGTTGTTATGCTTCTTGATGGAGCAAGAAGTGAAGACACCTTTCGAGTGGGTGCAAACTCCAAGGCATAAGAGAGAAAGAAGAGAAAAACATATATTCTTATTCCATAGAAATGTTTACAAACTTATGAGTACTATTTATAGACACAAATGAGTTAACCAAATCCATTGGATCATTTATTAGACCTGCTGGGCAAAATTGTTAATAAAAGTAAATGTATTAAAACAATATTTATGAGATTGGCAGCTTGTTGTCTATTTTTATGGAGTTGTGTTTGTGTCCTTTATTTTTCTTCCTCTTCGTTGATAAACCTTTATAATCATCTTGTTGTCTTTTGATTGTTCTTTCAAGTATTTAACGTAATTGTTACAATGTTCCTGCCCCGTCTTTGTGTCCAATTGAATATGTTGTTGCTTAACACTATACTATCTCTCTCTTGGAAAAACTTAAACCTAATTTCACTCTTTTGGGAGTTTGGTTGGTCTTCAAGCCAATTCTAACTCTTAAGATGAACTGGGGTTCTACTCCCATACTTTGGGACTCTTGCTCTTTTTATGAGTAGTCAAGGATTTACTGCCCCTCTTAAGGAGAGGAGTTAAACTTCTATATATTTCTTTTTTTAATTTTTGAAAAATACTATCTTTCTGCTCCAATTCTTTTTATGGTGTTAGGTGAAGTTTCTCCCACAATTAGGTTAAGAGGTCAGCTATTGACATTCTTAGAGCCAAATATTCGGCTACTATGCCTGAAGTTTATTAGCTGTATAAAAAGTTATGATGAGGAGTGATTTAGGAAATATTTGTGGCTTCCTAACTTATAAATTTATATGTTCTTTTTTGGCTTCATAGGCTTGAAATGTTTAGTTTTTCAAGAAAGATCAGAAATTGCATCGAAATGCTTTCATGATAATCCTTGCCTTTTGCTGTCATCTTTCTCCACTCAATTACTTCTTGGTGGCCGCTCTTCCTCTATGGACTTCAGCAAGATCTTTTCTACTCATTTTATTGAATTGTAAATTCTATCTTCTTGAGGTCTTGTTCCTGAGGATGTAATTGTCGTGTAGTTTGTCTCGTGTCTCCTACTCTTCTTTTCCTTCGATCAACTATGTCAACGGGAGTTCCAAATGTTGATTTGAAGATTTCAACATTTGAGAGTTTTGCAGTATTTGTCCATGGAGATAATTTATTAGGTGGAGATCTTAAATAACAAGGAGTATGGCGAAGCGAGAGAATTGTAGAGGGAACAATAAAGCTTGAGATAAGGTTTTGAGAGTCCAAAGAGCAGGTTTGGAAGGAATCTTGAGGGATTTGAGAGGGAAATTTGAATGTAGGGACTGTTTAGGGATTTCTTTTTAATTTGAATGCATAAATAGTTTGTTTTCCTAGGGTAAGGGCATCTTGAATTTGACTAAAATTTGAGATCTTCTAGATTTAGGTTTTCTTTGGGCTCTAGTGGCGTCTAGAGATTTGGGAGAGATCGATCCTCCTCTCGAATTGAGGATCAACTGTATCTTGCAATTTTCTGTTTCTATTTCATCAAATAATACAAATTTTTTACTGTTTTCTTGGGATTGTGTGAATTCTTGTGGAGGATTTTCACAGTTTTCCGAAGATTGATAGGCAATACTTGAGATCTACAAGTGTTTCCTATCATTATCCTCTTTCACTTTTTGTCTCGTGTTTCTTTTATCTCAAGCATAGGCAGATTTCTCTTGCTCCCTCAAGATTGTCTTGCTAAATCAACCTCTATCTTGTTATATAATTGATTACATACAATCCTTTTTTGATATTTAGCTTAACCACACTACGACCAATAACCAATTAAAGACTAAAAACTTGTAAATTTTGTGCTATCAATTTCCAAACTCCAAATTTATTTCTATCCTACTCAAAATAACCTTCCATCTAAACTGTCAATCCGGAATAATGCCAGCAAGCCGTTCTAATAATATTTAGAGTTATCTTATGCATCTTGACACTAATTTATACCTCAACGTTTGTGCCATCAATGATAACGAATACTTTACAATGATGGTTATAATTTTGAGCCTCCAACTTGAGAATCAATAAACTGGTACGGCTTGAAATAGATCTCTGTGTTGACTGTTGTTCCATACTGTTCATGAAGGATTTGTGATTAGCAGGGACATCTTTTGCATTCCAAACAAATTATTGGTTTATTAGTACTATAGGATTCTATAATATGAACCATATGATGCTGATATTTGGACTGTTTGGTAAGATATGCTATTTGTTTAACTGAAGACCTCTCATGAAAGCATTATCTGTAAGATAGGATTCTATAAGATATGCTATTTGTAAGATATTCCAAACAAATTTTGCCCTGGTTTCTTGATGTCAGTTTCTGTTGTAAGATACGTTATTTGTTTGGCTCGCTTTCATCTAGACGTTGCAGCAACTGAGATGCTGGACTGAAGATGGTTATAATTTGGAAAGTAATGAGAGGCCATCATATTTGAAAAGGTTTTTGTAGATTTTGAGGCAATATCAGTAACGTCCTAAGATTTAAATTTGAAAGAATTATCTGTTTTATCTTTTAATTAATTTGTTAGAGCAACTAGGTATCCATTACTAAAAAAAAATAAATATAGCAAAAGCAACTATAAATCATATACATAAAAATATGTATCTATTCATTTTTTCAAAAATTCGATTTACAATAGTCAGGAGATTTCAATAATATCAATATATTTTTTAAAGTTCTTAATTACAAAAGAGTAAACTAAAATACAAAAATAAAATAAAACTTGAAAACACATCAACTTTTCTCTAGAGGGTCCTGACTCCTATCCAGATCTGAAATAAATGAAAATCACATAATGAACTTATAAAGTCCAGCAAATTACCAAAATCTATTATTACATTCATTGCAATACATAAAAATTAGTATGCATGCTCTAGTTCTAATCAATATAATAAATTAGCTATTAGTATGAACTATAAATAATCTATGCAATCAATATCAATCACAAGTAGAAATCAATATGGTCAATAAAACAAGAGTATCTCATTAAGCAAAAGAAGTCTAATCTATAAGGAAATTGATAAAAGTCTATAAATCAATAACAGGAGTCGTACAGTAAAACTACATCAATTATCTATTAGTTATATTCATGTTGATAGTTCTACTATATGCTTATATCAATTATTATGTCATATATAACTATCTGTCAGTCTGTTATATCAATATATTTATCAATGCATTATATACTCGCACATCTATCAATATCTATCATTATATATGTCATATACTATGTTATGCTACACCTGCCATAAAAAAATCAGTCCTATATGTCTTATTATGTAAATGCAAACATGGGTATAATTATGAATAATAAGACATGACATCCAGCTTGAAAGTGGAGTTTTCATCTTTTCATTTATCATATCAATCTATCATTATCTTTAAATTATACCTATCAATTGTTTTTATTAATCTTTTACTTCAGCAAGTGATTTTTAATAAATCAATGAAGAGTCGTTACTCTCTATTATTCAGCGTAAACAATCAATTAGATATAGGCTAACATCAAAGATTACACCATAAACTTTTATTTCAAGAAAAATCCGTCGGTCTATCCTCCTGTATAAGGTATTATCATTTTAATAGACAACAATATTAATTATAGTTTTCTGAAGTTAGTCTTCCTTATTTATATGTAAATGCCACATTTTTCACATATCAATTATTCATTTTTTCTATGCAATTTAATATTATGTATGAAATGAAATAAACTATAAAATGCTGAGAAATTAATTTATACACTATCAATTAATTTCAAAAAATTATAACTATTAATTTAACTGGTAAAATTCAATAATATTATAGTCATAATACCCATAAAATCATATCTATCGTATATGAGAAATTGCATGATAAAAATTTGATAAATAAAGAGAAATTACATTTTTATTCATTTTATGAAGAATAAAATCCGAGAAATCAAAATCATTGAAATAAAAAATATGATTCGAGTTTTCTACCACGACCAGATGAAATTTCGTAACAGGTTATCCTTGATAAAAATGTCCCGAGCAATTCCTTCTCTCTTCTCTCTCCTCTCCTCTTCCTCTCCTCGGTGTAATAATGGGGAAATGGCTGGCGGTAATGGGGTTGATGAAATGGATTAAGATATTTAATTTTTTAAAAATCACTATTTTGACCTAGCATCGCGATGCTCGCTTTCCCAACTCCATAGCGGAGCTGCCTCTGTGCCGCAACGCTCACTTAAGCCCATTTTTTGCCCAAAAATCTGAGAGCTCAATGCCGGGGTGCTGCCAACCCTAGCATTGCAGCACTAGTAGAGAATTCTTTGAACATTAAATTTGGCTATTACAACCTAAGTACGTTGGAGCGGTAAATTGTTGTAAATTGAAAAGCTTTCTTTAGCGTTTGGTTTTGTTAATGTTCGATTAAACAATGGACCAGCCTATTTGGAATTGCAGTGGCTTGAACTTAAGCCATTAGTTATAAGTCAGATTCTATAAAAGCTAGCTTTTGACTGTTGTAACTGCAGCCATGTTTTCTTGATCCTGGTGTATCAAGCCAATTATGAGTTAATTTGATTGAATCATACACAAGTTGCCTGAACCAGGATGGTCTAATTGACTCGGTATGACTTAAACTCTTGAGTCATTATAAAAGGATTTTGATAGAATCATCAAGTGGAAAGTCAGTGGATACTCAAGAGCTCTATGGACCTATTAAATATGATATAGGGGTCAATAAAGGCTTCTTTTGGGATAACTTTCGTACAGTTTTTTTTTTAATTTCAAATTCAAGAAATTTTTGTACTAAAAAATTACTTTAGAAAGCAATAAAAAAGCCGTCCCAAAAGAAGCCAAAATCTCTAACAAATTGTCACTGACTTTAGAGCGAGATGTTGAAGGTTCAAGAATTAGAGTTTGGTATTGCCCTGATAACACTCTTTGCCTTTGGGAAGGATCTTTTAAATATGTTCTATGGTTTTAGGAACCTAAGATATTGGCCAAGTTGCTTGAGTTAGTGACGCTATTAGCCAAGTCACTTTGAACAATTACTGCTGATGTGCCAAGTTCGAGTTCCCATGATTTGAGTAAAAATTATATATTCCATAAAGATCACATTACACATGGTATGATGCCAACTCAATAATATTCTCAAATAACTTATTCAAGTAGGGAACTTAGACTTCGTTTGGGATGACCTTCTTCTTGCTTCTTAAAGCAGCTTTCTAGTACAGAAATAAAGCTGCTTTAAGAAGTAGGAAGAAAGCCGTCCCAAACGAAACCTTAAAGAGTTCAACATAGTTGATTCATGAATATCCATAACATAGTTGATTCATGAATATCCATATATGGCGTCGATCACTGAGAACTAGAACATGTATGTTCTAGCTCAGAGGCATATAAATAGACTTAACATAGGATGATTCTCAGTGGAGCTGGAGTTGGTAGTCTGGTGTGGAACAACT
Organism: Dendrobium nobile; assembly: GCA_022539455.1. Lineage (NCBI taxonomy): Eukaryota > Viridiplantae > Streptophyta > Magnoliopsida > Asparagales > Orchidaceae > Dendrobium > Dendrobium nobile. Next base: position 37,977,769 of record CM039728.1, on the reverse strand, counting down.
TGGGAGAGGTCTATGCTTCCTCTAAGTCATCTTCTCTTGAGGTCTCCATCACCTTTTCTAATGTACAGCGATCAACAAAGGGGAAACCCTGTAATGATGCAGTCATCGTTGCATTTATGATCTCTCCAACTTCTGTATTGATAACATTCTAATCAATACAAGGAGTTCTGTGAACGTATTTATATGAAATTTCGATCAAAAGAGTCTTGATCATAATACATTGTTGCCTACTATTGGAACTCCTATATGACTTTTCTGTTAATTGATAAGAATACAACAACAATAACAACAACATCAAGCCTTTGTCCCACTACGTGGGGTCAGCTACATAAATCCTTTTTCGCCATTGTGTACAGTTAAAAGTCAAATTCTCATTTAAATCTAATAAAGAAAGATCATTTCTAATATTTTCTAACCAAATCTTTTAGGTCTATCTCTACCTTTCTCAACATAAGTCAAATCTAATACCTCAACTTTCCTAACCAGGTCATCGGAAGGCCTTCGTTTAATGTGACCAAACCATCTAAGGCGACTCTCTCTAATCTTTTCTTCCACTGGAGCTACTCCAACCTGTTCACGTATATGCTCAATTCGTATCCTATCTCTAAGGGTCAAGCCACTCATCCACCTAAGTATCCTCATCTCTGCAGCACTTAACTTTGTATTATGCTTCTCTTTTAATGGCCAACATTCGGCACCATAAAGCATTGCAAGTCTCACCACCATCTTCTAGAATTTATGTAAGTGATAAGAATCCGAAGGCAAAATTGCATTGACAGTCACCTGGGAGGAAGATGACTTCAAATACATTGCAGTGTCTGACTTCGTTATGGTTGACGAGCTAACTTTACATGATATCCTCTTTGTTGTGCCATTATTGAATGCTTTCAGAGCTAGCTCTGTCAATTTACAATCTGCGAGGTTTCTAGTGTAAGCTTTTGCAATCACCATTCAAGGAGATTTGTTGCAATCCATAGCTTGTTGCTTGAAGGCGGTCGGATTTAGGGGTGTCAATCCGGGTCAACCCGTCGGGTTCGGGTCGAACCCGACCCGACCCGTATTGAAACGGGTCAATCCGAACCCGACCCGTTTTTACAAACGGGTCGGACATTTCAACCCGGACCCGACCCAGCCGGGTTGCCAGGTTGACCCGACCCGACCCCTTTTTTTTTTGTTCTGCTCTTGATGATGCATTTGACATGGTTGATGAGCTAAAGTACATGGAGCTTGGAAAGCAGGTGACCAAAGACAAGAAGCTGAGAAGGGTGCGTTCCATCATGAAACGGGTCGGATTGTTAGTACTAATATATTAAGTTGCCATATCATATAATGTTTTAAGGGTATATTTGAAGTCCCTTAATAACTATTGAATGATCATTTCATGAAACAAGTAAGGTGGTATTGAAAAAATCGTAATGTTTAAGCATTATAGCCCCACTTATTTATTATTCATTTAGGCTTCATTTGGGGTGATTTTTTTGCTGCTTCTTAAAATAAATTTTAAGTACAAAAATTCTAATTTTGATACTAAAAAATCATTTTGAGAAGCAATAAGAAAGTCGTCCTAAATGAGACCTTAATTAGAAGAACAAAGCCATTGATTCTCATACATTTTTTCCCTTATAGTAAAAAATTCTAATTATTTGAAATAAATTTCTAGGCATCATAATTATTCACTGCTAATTTTTTAATAATTTACCTTATTAAAGTTTCGTTAGTGATATTTTTTTTTACTGTTTTTAATGTAGTTATTTAGTTAAATTTTTTTTAAAAATAGCAAAAAATTAGTGATGAAAAGTTGTCCCAAATAAAATCTAATTCATTATACAAATTTAGAAATTTTAACTACTAGTTTTTTTTTTATTAGATAGATCAAAGTCAATGATGTTGAATTTATTTCCAATCCTCTCCAATTAAATTCTAACAAAATAAAAAAAAATTCAATCATTTAGATTTTAGATAGAACATTAATTCCCTCTTCTTATTTATTTACATATATGTCTCACAGTTGTTGGGCTCTTATGCAACATAAAATTTTATACAGCCTACAAGGCATAAATTTTCTTTTTCTTTAAACACAAGTTAGTTGAATAAAACATTATTTGAATAAAAATAAAACCAGATCAAGTCTAAACTAATATGCAATAATAGATTTGATATAGCCAACAAGACATTATTTTTCTTTTTCTTTAAATACAAGTTAGTTGATGGAAACCTCATAATTCTAAGCTGATAATCAATCTGCGGCTTGTTATATAAGCCTTTTTTTTGTAGAGTGTGCATATAAAAATTCTCAAATTTATATTTCATTTATGACAGCTTTCTTATTGCTTTTAATTTAAAGCAATTTTTTATAAAAAATTAAATTTTTTATACAAAAATTAAATTTTTTATACAAAAATTAAATTTTTTATACTAAAAAATTGCTTTAAGAAGCAATAAAAAAGCCGTCCCAAGCAACGTCTTATTAACAATTAGTTCATCTTATCATATAAGACTTAGATTTCGTTTGGGACGGCTTTCTTACTGGAAGCAATAAGAAAACCGTCCCAAACAAAACTTTAGAGCTGGTTTGGAGCGTTTGTAACTTTTTGTAAAGATGATTATAAAGTTGTTGAAGAGAAAATTAATTTTTTGAAAGATCCTATAGAAAGTCGCTTCCTAACACAATTTTTTCTTAAGCAGTGAAAAATAATGATAAAATAAAATTCATGATTGTGATATAAAAAAAACAAAATAAAATTATCCCAAATAAAATTTTAATGGGCTGAGTCCAACAAAAAAATTGAAAGAGTGAAAGAAGATAAACGCCATTATAATAAACCCACATTGATATAATATATGGGTGACCCACCATTATCTTCTGTAATAAGCAATTTCTCAGAATTTTATGTTACTTCATCTACCCATGCATGCTTGATTCTAGAAGCTTACGTACATATTTGAAAATGAAGGGAAAAAAAAGTACACCGTTGAGCTCAACGTACAGTACGTCGACCTTTGCTACTTCTCCAATTTTAGCCATGCATGTATGAATTGCATGATCATATATTAATAAATTATTTATAATTATATTTTTGAAAATTTAAATAATATTATTATAAATATAAGCACTTTAATCCACCCCTACAAATAAAGAGATTTACACGTGTCCCTGCTATAGAGCCCATCGTTTGCTCAAGAACAGATCCCAAATCCAAAGAAAGATGTATTGCTTTCTTAATTATTTTGGTGTTATAATATGATCTGTTCAATATAGAGGAAGCTACAGCACAGATTTAGGTTACCTAAACTTGTGGCTAAGCTCTTAAAGATAGAATATTTATCATTGCTGATAGATCCATTTCTAAAAGAGACGCAATTTACTTTTAATGAATACGACTGTGTACCAAATGGCTATTCTTTGAACAATTAATGAAAGCTTGTGACACCTATCTCTTCTGATTTCCATGTAAAGTTTTTGCTGAAATTGCAAGGAAATTGTGGCATGATTGATCAGTCGTCGCAGTTGTGATTGATCTTAAGCTGTCGCAAAAAACGCATCAGAAATAATTGTTTTTTGTGCAAAAGATTTATGATGTAATATAATTAATTCTTGTAATGATAGGATGATATGCATTTTACTCATTTCTCAGCTCTTAATTCATAGTAAACCCCACCCACCAATCTTGCCATGCTCTCTCTCTCTCTCTCTCTCTCTCTCTCTCTCTCTCTCTCTCTCTCTCTCTCTCTCTCTCTCTCTCTCTCTCTCTCTCTCTCTCTCTCTCTCTCTCTCTCTCTCTCTCTCTCTCTCAGTGTGTTTTGGTCATCTCTTCTCTTTTACTCTCTTCTTTAATGTAATGAAGGGCAAAAATAAATGATAGTCCTTTGGCTAATTAAAAATATTTGGTGCTTTATTGATAATTCTTTGGGTCTTAATTTGAATCTTTTTAACATTAATTGTCATTCTATCCTTGCCTAATGTTTTAATAATAATAATTAGGCTGGCCATATTGCAACAGTTGTTCCTATGGCTATCTTTTGGTTGCTTTGGATAGAAAAAAATAATTGCAAGCATCTGACATGAAGATGAGCTTTGATAGAATTCTCATTGGTCTTGAAAGGATGGGCAAGAATCGGAATAAAGAGCAGGTTGCCAGACGGAGATAGAAAGAAATAAGGTAATTGTATTAAAATGTAAAAGAGAATACAGGAGCCCTTATATAGACTAAACAGGTAAAGTAGTAATAATAGCTGGTACAAGATAAGGTAATGTTGTTCTATGCTAGCATCCTCCCGCAAATTAATAATTCATACTATGAATTGTTAATTTGTAGTGCAAATCTTTGAACCAAGCTGGAGTGAATGGTTTGGTCAATATGTCCGCAACTTGATCTTTGGAAGGAATGTGGTTGATGACAATATTGCCGGAGTTGACGTGCTCACGGATGAAATGGTAGTTAATTTCAATATGCTTTGTTCTAGCGTGGAAGACTAGATTCTTGGCGATGGCGATAGCCGATTAATTATCACAGTAGATCGGAGTTGGGATGCTTTGTGCTAGGTGTAGTTCGGCCGCAAGACGTCGCAGCCAAATTACATCCGATGTGGCGGCGGATAGTGATCTGTATTCTGCTTCAGAGGAAGATTTGGCGACAGTGATTTGTTTCTTGACGGACCAGGAGATAAGGTTTGGTCCCAAGAAGCTACAGAAACCGGAGACGGACTTGCGATCCGAGTGGTCGGAGGCCTAGTCGGCGTCGGTATAGGTGTGAAGATGCAAGTCTCCGGTGGTTAAGGGAAGACCGAAAGTGATGGTTCCCTTGATGTAGCGAAGCAGCCTAGCGAGGGCGAGGTAGTTTTGATCTGTTGGGTTTTTCATGTGCTGACATATGCGATTTGTAGCAAAAGCAATGTCGGGTCGAGTTATTGACAGATTTTGAAGCAAACCGACGATGCGACGATAGAGAGTGGGGTCGTGGAATGGTTGAGGAGTGCTGTTGAGCTGCTTAGAGGCAGGTGAAATGGGCGCTGGTGCAGCTTTGCAATCTGCGAACCTGGCTTCGTTGAGGAGCTTCCGTGCAAAGTGGGCCTATGATAGGAAGTATCCGTCATTTGTGTGCTGCACTTGGATTCTTAGAAAGAGTGAGATCTAACCCAGTTGTTTGAGTGTGAAGTTGGAGTTTAGGTCTTTGAGAAGAGATTGCACCGCAGTTTGATCATTTCCTGTGACGAGAATGTCGTCAACATAAATTAGAAAGTAGATTTGAAAATGATTGTTAGTAAAAATGAGTAAGAATGGGTCGGAGCGACTAAACCGGAATCCTCTTGTTTGGAGAAAAGATTTAAGCTTTTAGAAACACTGTCGAGGGGCCTTTTTGAGTCCGTACAAAAACTTGTGGAGTTTACATACGAAGTTCGGTGAGTTTGCGTCAGTGAACCCGGGTGGTTGACGCATGTAGATGTCGTCGGGGAGATCACCGTAGAGGAAGGCGTTGGAGATGTCGAGTTGAAGAACTGGCCATTGTAGATTAAGAGCAAGAGTAAGTAGTAGACGGATGATAGGCATTTTTCGCAACCGGGCTGAAGGTTTCATTGTAGTTTTCCCCGCGTTGTTGATCGTAGCCGAGAGCAACAAGACGAGCCTTGTAGCATTCCACCTGTCCATTTGTAAGAGTTTTGGTTTTAAAGGTCCACTTACATCCAAGAATGCACTTATTTGACGGTGCTGGAGCAAGCGTCCAAGTCCGTTGTTTCTGAAGAGCATGTATTTCTTTGGCCATTGCGGATTGCCAGTGCGGAATGTTGATTGCCTGTCTGTAGGAGGTAGGAGTTGAAGTAATTATAGTACTGCTTTGAAGAGAGTATACCGGATTTGGTTTGGAGATTCCAGACTTGGATCTTGTTTGCATATGGTGCCCAGGACGGTCTGAGGTGTTTGCAATGCGGATGGGTTTTGGGCATTGGCTAGAGGAATGATCGTGAGTTGTGGTGTCGACAGGACTTTGAGGATTGTTGTTGGAGGTATGAGTTTCCAGATTGAGGATGTTCGGGCGATAAGATTTGGTGGTGATAGACGCGGGAACAAGGAGAGGAGGCGGAATTGGTCTTTTGGTGGTAGCTGAGAGAGGCGTTTGGTCGGTGTGCGGTGAGTGAAAGGGAAAGATGTGTTCATGAAACACAACGTGCCGAGGTGAGAGGAGTCCATGGTGGTGTACAATGCATTTGGCGGGATGTACGGAGTAGTTTGAATATGGTACAACCCGTTACGAAGGCGACCACATAGAAGCGGTCGATGATCCTGGGAGTCCTTCATTTCAAATCCGTTAGAGTCAAAGGTAATAGATATGGAATTTTCGGTCGTTAGTTTGGAGACAGAAATCAAATTATGTGTAAGGGACGAAACGTGTAACAAATTACATAAATGTAGCTTACGGGGTGTGTCCAGAAGCGGTAGAAGGCCTTGCCCGGAATTTTGTATGGGCACATTGGAGCCGTTGGCCACCAAAACGGACACCTGCCCGTGATAAGCGGTTGGGTATTGAATGTTACTGCTATCCGGTGTGAGATGAGCGGAGGCGCCGGTGTCGAGTACCCAATCTTGAGTGGGTAGGTAGCGGTGTTGGCAAGCATTGCACGTGGTGTGTAGGTAGTTGTTGACGCATATTTGAAATTACAGCGATGCCAACAGTTGATGGCTATGTGGCCGTTCTTGCCACAAATTTGGCAAGTTTGCCGTTGATTTCCGGAGTTGTTACCTTATGGCGGCATTGGATTTGAAGATAGCTAAATGGAGGTGCTGTTCTTGAAATTCTTTGATGGACGATGATTTTTACGATCGCGTTGCTGATTGTGAGACGTGGCGTAAAGAGCAGACGGATCGGTGGTGGTGTCTTTGAGGAGTTCTTGATTGACATGAATTTCTTCGCTACAAAGGAGCGAGTAAAGTGAGTCCAAATTTGCCGGTATTGGTGAGTTCTGAATATAAGTTTTGAAAGAATTGCAGACGGCGGGAAGTCCGTTGAGGGTGTAGAGAATAATGTCTTCAGGATCAACTTTAGAGCCGAAAGCGGCAATGTTGTCGATGATGGTCTTGACCTGAGTGAGATATTGCTGCATTGAGAGATTTTTCATTTGGAGGTGGTGTAGTTCAATCTTGAGTTGGAGGACTCGAGAACGACATGAGGATTGCAATCGGCGTTCGAGGATTGCCCAAACGTCTAACGCAGAGGAGGCGGTGATAACATATGGCAAGATGGAGGGCGAGATCGTGGAGAACAGTGCCGAAATCAGTTTGCTATCGACTAGCTTCCAGGTGGCGTGAGCAGGCTGTTGGTCGGCGAGTGGTTTAAGAACTTCCCCGGTGAGATAGCCCGCGTAACCGGTAGCCGTGAATTGTTGGAGGATTTGAATTCTCCAGATGGCGTAATTTTCAATAGTTAGGGGATGAGGGAGAAGATTCTTAATGTTTGTGATAAGAAACTTCAGTGAGACCGGAATGAGAGGCTCAAAGTTGGTGGTTCCGGCGAGAGCGGTGGAGGAGGGAGGGAGAGAAGAAGTTGAATCTTGATCCCCCATCTTGTGGCTCTTGATACCATGAAAGGATGGGCAAGAACCGGAATAAAGTGCAGGTTGCCAGACGGACATAGAAAGAAATAAGGTAATTGTATTAAAATGTAAAAGAGAATACCAGAGTCCTTATATAGACTAAACAGGTAAAGTAGTAATAATAGCTGGTACAAGATAAGGTAATGTTGTTCTATGCTAACAGATCTTAAGCATAAAATTCATCAACTAGTTGCTACCAACTTACTTTGCCTTAAACATTTTAAAGCCAAGCTAGAATAGATGGATTTTTTTTTTTTTTTTTAATTTCTTTGAGAATTCTCATATTGGTTTTCCAGGAAAAGTCATCATCTAGGATAAGCCTCCCATGGATCGGGTTTGGCTTAATATTGACTGTTCTGTTAACCGGTCCACTACTGGATGTGAGGGAATCACTCATGATAATCTGGTGACTTTAATTTTGCTTTTCTGCTTCCATTTCCCAGTGTAGTGTCATTGTTGCTGAGGTTAAAGCTTTGTTGATGGGTTTGAAATACTGCTTAGATTATAATATGCATAAAATTTAGATAGAGTCTGGTTCTAGGTTTTGTGTTAATTTAATTTCATCTAACTACTGCAACAATGCTTCTCTTCATTATATCTTCGGGAATATTAAATTTTATCTTAATAAGTTTGATTATGTTTTTATTCATATATTGAGAAAAGAGAATAGTTATGTTGTCTGACTGGCCAAACAAAAAGGGTCCTGCTATATCCAATACTGAATTGTATCAAAACTGTAATGAGCTTTATTTTTTGAGAGGTTTGACAAGATTGGATAAGGTGGGATTACCTTATTTCAGATTTTAATAACTCGTTCTCTTGTTCATCTTATCTTGTGGTCTCTCTGCAACAATTATTCATTCTTCTTACTGTTGTTATTATGCTACTCTCCTTATTTGGTTGTCTGTTTTCTATGATGCCTACTATTTGTTGATATGTAGTTTAGTCTATTTCCTGGGTTGTTGGTTGATCGTTTGACCTTTTGTTTTCATCTATAGGGATATCCCTTATGTTTAACTCTATTCTTCTGCTCCTTTTGGTTGTGTCTTTTCTATTTGCTTGCTCTAATTTTTTCTGTTGCTATATTATCTTTTTTTTGTTGCAGATTGGTTGCCTTGGTTTTTAGTTTTTGCTTTTTTCTACCTTTCATTTTAGGTTCCTTGGGGCATCGACTTCAGATATTTTTTTATTGTATTGACCTTACAGATTTTATGGCTGGTTTCTTCACGCGCCTTCATATATTTAGACATGATTTTTTGTCTGCTCTTATTGAATATCTCAGCTTTGGGTAGGGGTGTCAATATTTGACACGACACAAAAACCTGACCCAGAATTTTTGGTTTAGACCGGACCCGTTTCCAAGATGGGTCAGGTTCGGGTTCCCGGATTCGAACCGTTTGAAAAACGGGTCGGGTTCGGGTTGACCCAACGGGTTGACAGGTCAACCCGGAAACCCGTTTAAACTAACCCGCAGACCTGCCCGCCCTGCTGCCGTGCGACCACACCTCGCTGCCGCGCGACCACGCCCTGCTGCCGTGCGACAACGCCCCGCGCGACCCAGCTCTGTTGCCGCGCGACCACCCCCCTCGCGACTCCGCCCCGCTGCAACTCGACCCTGCCCCGCTGCTGCCCGCGACCCGGCCCCGCGGGACCACACCCGCCTTGCTCCCCGCGCGACCCCGCCCCACCTTACCCTGCCTGCACTCGCCCTGCGCAACCAGCTTTTTCGGGTCGGGTCAGGTCAACCCGGCAACCCGTTGGGTCGGGTCCGGGTTTGCATTTCTGACCCGTTTACCTAACCAGGTCGGGTTAGGGTTGACACGTTTGAACCCAGGTCAGTTCCGGGTCCGACCCGAACCCGACCCGTGACCCGAAATTAACACCCCTAGCTTTGGGCTTCTTATTTTTGGTTTTGACTTCTTATGTACCGTCTTTAATCTTTCTCTCTTTTCATTTTTCTTTGATTATAATTAGATATGTATCTTTGACTGTTGGGTTCTTTTTTATTTTTTTTTATTGTAGCTCTTTGAGCATTAGTGAGATCGATCCCTTTAAGGATTTGAGTGCTATGCAACAAAGGACAAAAATGCACTTATCAAATGAGCTGGTAATATTAGTATACGAAGATTAGGAAGGCGTGAATTAACCATAAGATTATATTGATATATTAAAGTTGTTCTCCTCTCCTCTCTCTCCTCGCTTTGAGTGCCGTCAAGGCGATTTAGGGTTTCTTCGCTGTGCGAGTGTTTTTGAGCTCGATCCAGTCATTTTTCTTGCTTGGATCTCGCTGGAGTTGGTGTTTTGTGAGTTTCCTTCGTCTCTTTGCCCTTTCGGGCTGTCGGGATGGCTGGGGTTCCTCCTTCCAACCCGTGGGGGAAGGTTTCGGGCCCGATTCAAGGCTTAAACAGGGGCTTTTTCTCTTTAGATGGAGAGGGTGCGGTTTCTTTGCCTTCTCGTTCTTTTAAAGATGTTCTTTCTGCTGATCCGATGTCAGGTGACAAAATCCCTAACTTAACTCAATCGACGTTTAATGGAGTTCCGGCTGTTCTACTTTCGGACGAAGATGTCCTTAAACTTGCATCTCCATTTCAGTTCACCTTGGTAGGAAAGTTTGGTTTGCGTAGACCGAATCTCGACTCTATTCGTAGCTTTTTCGGTAATTTGAAGTTATCTGGTTTCTTTTCAGTCGGTTTAATGGATTCTCACCATGTTGCTATTCAGCTTTCTAATGATCTAGATTATAGTAGGATTTTTGCTAGAAGAGCTTATTTCATTAACAACTGTCAAATGCGCGTTCTTAAATGGACACCTTTTTTTGATGTTAAAGAGGAATCTCCCATTGTTCCGATTTGGATCTCTTTTCCTAACCTAAGATTACATTTCTTTAACCCAAAAGTTTTGCATGCATTAGGCTTGATTTTTGGTAGGCCGCTTCAAACTGATCAGGCCACTGCTGCTAGAACTCGACCTTCTGTTGCTAGAATTCTGGTGGAAGTTGATATTTCAAAAAAACATCCGAAGGAGGTTTGTGTGGGTTCCAAAGCCTTTGGTTATCTTCAAAAAGTTGAGTTTGAAAAAACACCGGATTTCTGTCAAAACTGTAAGATACATGGTCATTCTGTTAGTGAGTGTTTCAAGTTGCATCCGCATCTTAAAAAAACTGCTGTTCAAAATAAAGAGGTTTCTGTTTCCGAAGAAAATCAAGAAGAAATTCCCTCTAATAACGCAGAAAACCCCGTGAATTTAGAACAAAATTTAGATGTGATCAATGAATCTGTTAACCCTGCTGTTACAGAGAATCCGAAAAATAAATTTTCGGTGTTAGAAGACCTTAATGAAGAAAATGAAGTGATCTCTAATGTTTGTGTGAAAGAACCTGATATTTATATATCGATAGATTCTATGCTTAATTTGCCTAAAGATATGCTTGATCATGCTCATAAACAGGTTGATGTTTCGAATGAGCAAGCTAGTACTGAAAAAGAGGGATGTGAGGAAGGAGAATTTATCCCCAACTTGAACAATGAAATGGATCTTTATGAGGTGGCTGGTAATATCATGGAGAATAAAGAGAATAGCTTTACTACTAACGATGTTGGTAAGCCTTCTTCCTGTGAGGAAGATGGGGAGTTCATTAAGGTGGGAAAAAAAGGGTAAGAATATCTTACCTTCGACGCCCCGTCCAACCCGTGCTAAAACTTCTTCAAAATCTTTTAATGGTTAACACACTTATCTGGAACATAAGAGGTATTGGTGGTAAAGACTCTTTTTTTAGAGCTAAAAATTTGTGTAGAATTTACAATATTCAAACTCTTGTTTTACTTGAGCCGTTTCTTGCTAGGGATAAAATTGCTATTACTGCTAAAAAATTAGGTTTCTCTGACTATTTTGTTAACTGTTCGAACAAAATTTAGATTTTCTGGAAAAATTTTGTCGATTTAAATATTCTTGATGATTTTCATCAAGTTGTTCATGTTAAGATTTCTATTTTCAATTTCTGTTGTAAAGCTTCTTTTGTTTATGCTGCTAGCACTAGCTCTGGTAGGGCTGTTTTGTGGGAACAGTTAAATAATTTTGCCATTAACTCCAATATGCCTTGGTTAGTTGGTGGAGACTTCAATATTATTAGCAATATTAATGAGAGAAGAGGTGGTAGATCTCCGAATGTTAATGCTATGGAGGATTTTAACTCCATGATCAATAATTGTCAACTTAATGATATTGGTTTTTTTGGTAACTCTTTTACTTGGAACAGAGCGAACCTTTGGCAAAGACTTGATAGAATTTTATTTAATAATGAATGGCTTAATATTTTTCCCTTATCTCATGTGGAACATTTGAGTAGATCTACTTCTGACCACGCTCCTTTACTTTTGGGTATCAATACGAATCGCAATTCTGCCCCTTCTAATTTTCTTTTTCAGAACATGTGGTTATCTCATAAAGATTTTAACAATGTTATTAATTTTAATTGGTATGCTCCCATTGCTCCGAATAATGATATTGTGGGTATGCATAGATTGTGGGCTAAATTTCAAAGATTGAAGCAAGTTTTAAGGTGGTGGAATAAAAATGTGTTTAAGAATATTTTTGCTAACATTAAAGAAGCCGAGAAGGAGGTGATGGAACTAGAGAATACTTATATGGAAAATCAAAGTATTGAGATTAATCATGCCCTTCACAATGCTAAAAATAATCTTGCTATTTTGCAAGAAGAAGAGGAGATTTATTGGAAGCAAAAAGCTGCTTCTAATCTGATTGTTGAGGGGGATAGAAATACTAAGTTTTTTCACACTTTAGCTAATAAGAAAAGAGCTCAAAATTATATTTTTAAAATCATGGGAGAAGGAGGTGTTATTTTTGAAAAAGATGAGGATATTTCTCTTTCTGGTGTGGATTACTTTAAACAGAGTTTCAATAAGGACTTTACTCCTACTTCTATTTCTAATCCTTTCATTGTTCCTAAATGCATTAGTGATGCTGATAATGTTATGTTAATTAAAACTCCGTCTGAGGAGGAAGTTTGGAACACCATTAAGGATATGAATATCGATTCTACTGCGGGTCCTGATGGTTTTACTACTAAATTCTTTGTGCACTCTTGGAATATTATCAAGTTTGATGTTTTAGATGCTGTTAGAGATTTTTTTAATGGTACACCTTACCCTAAGTTTTTTTCTGCTACGAATATTGTTTTAATTCCTAAAAAGGTGGGGGCTAATTTGTGGAGTGATTTCCGTCCTATTAGTCTTTGTTCCTTTTTTAATAAACTGGTGTCTAAAATCTTTGCTACTAGACTTGTTGACATTTTACCTAGAATTATTTCTGTCAATCAAATGGGTTTTGTTAAAAATAGAAGTATTTTTGATAATATCCTTCTTGTTCAAGAGATGATTCATGATATTAAGTATAAGGTTAAAGGGGGCAACATTGTCTATAAGCTTGATATTTCTAAAGCTTATGATAATTTGAATTGGAATTTTCTGTATAAGATTTTATCGTTATTTGGTTTCTCTCAAGGTTTTATCCAGTTGATTAAAAATAGTATTGAAAATTGCTTTTTCTCTGTCATTATTAATGGTGGTAAACATGGTTTTTTCAATTCTTCTCATGGTTTGAGACAAGGTGACCCCTTATCTCCGGCCTTATTAATTATTGCTATGGACTACCTTTCTAGAGGTATGGAGGAGTTATACAAAGGCCATAATTCGCTTTATTTTCGTACTAAGGGGGGTTTGCCTGTCTCTCATCTTGGCTTTGCGGACGATTTTATTATTTTCTCTAATGGTGCTATTAACAATGTTAAACTTATGGCTAAATTTTTAAACAATTTTCAGAATATGAGTGGGTTGAAGATCAATAATAATAAAAGCAATTTCTTGGTTCCTAGTAGTTTTAGTCAAGGCAAGATTAATAATATTATTCGTATTTGTGGATTCAATTGCTTACCTCTGCCCATCAAATATTTAGGAACTCCCATTTTCAAAGGTAGAAAACGCAATCATATGTTTGAAGATATTATCTCTGCTTTTCAAAAGAAGATTTTTCAATGGAACTCCAATTTTCTCTCCTTTGGTGGTAGACTTGTTTTAATTAAAAGTGTGTTAAACTCTATTCCCATTTATATTTTGCATACTCTGAATCCTACTGCTACGGTCTGTTTGAGAATGGAACGGTTGATTAACAAGTTTTTTTGGGGGGGTAAACTTAACAGTAGTTGCATCTATTGGTCTTCTTGGAATAAAGTCTGTGGTGTTTTAAATGAAGGTGCTTTAGGGGGCAAAAACTTCTTGGATATGGTTAAAGCCTTCTCTTACAAATTATGGTTTTCTTTTCATTCTAATACTAGTCTTTGCGCTAACTTCATGCATGCTAAGTATTGTAAAGATAAGCCTGAAATTTGTTGCACTTACAAAAATTCTGACTCTGCGGTTTGGAAAAGACTTTGTAAAATTAAGGGGGAAGCGGAAAATTTGATTCAGTGGGGTCTTGGTAAAGGTGACATTTATTTTTGGCAAGATAATTGGTTAGGATGTGGTTCGATTGATTCTCTGTTAAATACTTCTACTTTAACCAATATGAAAGTTTATGAGTTTTTCGATAATGGCAGGTGGAATGTTAATAAACTTAGGGATTTTGTTCCTCTGAGCATTATATCTGTTATTCTCGATGTGCCTTTACAATTACAGAGCAATGATACTATCTTATTTAAACCGTCTCCTACTGGGAAGTTTAGTCTTAAAATTGCCTGGGACAATTTTCGTATCAAACAAAGTCAATTGGTGACTTTTGCGGCTATCTGGCATAATACTATTCTTATCTCCTATTCTATTTTGACTTGGAGAGTTATAAAAAATTTTATTCCTGTTGATGAGTTACTGATGAGAAAAGGCTTGAATATTCTGTCCAAATGCCAGTGTTGCTCTAACAGGGAAACTTTGGATCATGTTTTTGTTAGTGGTTTGATAGCTAAGAAAGTTTGGCTGCATTTTATGGGTATTACTCATAAAGACAGCTGCTTTATGCAGGATGATATCTCTAAAATGCTGGATTTGTGGTTGTTTAAAACGAAAGGTCATATTTACAATCTCATTCCCATCCTTATTATTTGGTTTTTGTGGAAGGCTAGAAATGAAGCTAAACATGAGGGTATTCGTATGGATGCTTTGAAAATTATTGATAATATAAATTACAAAGTCTATCAACTATATGCAGCTAATGTTATTTTTGGTAAGAACTTTAAAAACTGCAGTTTTTTGGCTCATTATTTCGGTATTTCTCTTGATTCTGTTGAGTTTAGAAATAGGGAGAAAGTTGTTAGATGGCTGAAACCGTGCTTGCCTTTTTTCAAATTGAACACGGATGGTTCCGTGGGATCTGTTGCTGCTGGAATGGGAGGCATTCTTCGTGATTCTAACGGTGATGTTATTTCTGCCTATGCCTCTTCTTTAAATTACTGTAAAGTTATTTATGCGGAAATGAAGGGTTTACTCTATGGTTTGGAATTGTGCTATAAACTCAAGGTTACTAATATTGTCATTGAAGTGGATGCTTTGAGCCTTATACAGTTGTTGACAAAAAATTTTATGAGTTATCCTGAATTTATTTATATTTTGAGGAAAATCAAAATATTGATGGAAGGTTTAAACTGCACTTTAGTTCATATTTTTCGCAAAGGTAATGCGTGCGCTGATTTTTTAGCCAAGAAAGGTTGCCTCATTAATGGTATGGAAGAATTCTCGTGCAGTAATCTCCCTCAACAGCTGAAAGGTTTAGTTAGATTGGACAAATTGGGTATGCCTTATATTCGTTCCTTTTAGTGATATATCCTGTTAATCATTTTGTATTTATTTTTCTATCACTATTGGATGTTTTTGCTGCCTGGTGCTGATTTTATTGTCGCTGGAAGTGTTTTGTCTCTATCAGTTCAGGTGGATTTGCTGGAGGTTTTGTCTGGGATGGAAGTTTACATCTCGGTTTTAGCTCTTTCTTTTTACCGTTCTCTGTTTTTTCCTTGTTTTGTTTTTCTGCTTCTATTTTTGCAGGTTGCTTCCACCTTGAGGAGGTTTTTGCCAGAAAGACGGGTGTGACTGCTTATCTGTTGATCTTTCTTATTTTTTGGGCGTTCTCTGATCGCCTTAGAATGTTGCTAGGCATTATTGTATTTTGCTTAGATAGGGTTTTTTCGGCCTTTAGCTTTTGTTTCCTTTTTGAATGATTGTAGCTCCTTGAGCATTAGTTGGCTGAAAATCCCTTTAAGGACTTGTAATTTGTTTTTATATCAACGCGTAGGCCCCATTGTGGGTTTCCCCTATATATATATATATATATATATATATATATATATTAAAGTTGTTCAAAATGATTTGTGAAGAATTGTTTTATCACCTTAGATAAACACTCAACAAAAAATGAATGAAAAATGAAGCGATTGACATTGTTTTCATGAATAGTCTTATCACAATATTAGAGGATAGCCTAGGCTATGGTTGGTTAGGTCGTCGTTTTGAGCTGGGTGATAATGTGATAAATGGAAGATCTGATGATGGCCAATATTAATTATGTTTTTGAAAATCAAGAGAAAAATGTTATTTCAAAGCTCTTGATGTCACTAATCTCCAATATAATTGAAAGATTAAAATTTAGATCAATAGATTGGATGAAATAATTTTAAGAAGACAAGGGAATTTATAGGTTGAAAAAATAGCTTTAATACGCTACAATCTTTATATTAAAATGTATTTAGCTCTATATAAATCCAATGCCTCAAACTTCTCAGGAATTGGAGGTTTATAAGAGTCATAGTAATTTTGGGAAGTTATCATGATCAAATATCTTCTCAACTTGAGCTTGTGATGCACATTTAATTTGCCTCCAACACTTCTAATATAAATATGTAATGTATGTCATATAGGAGATGATCAATAGTCGTTTACCATGGATTTTGAGCAAGCTTTTCTAAAGCTTTACTTGGGCCGGCTTTGTTACTATTTCTTAAAGCGGCTTTTTAATATAAAAATTAAAAATTTTATATTAAAAAGCTGCTTTAAGAAGCACTAAGAAAGCAATTCAAACAAAATCTAAATCTTTTCAGATCTCAAGTTGATTGCGTATTTTTTAAAGGAGATTGAAGATTGAGACTGAAGACCCCCGAAATCTATCTTCACATTAATATATAACCTTTATTCATCATAGAAAATTTTAAGATAAAAATAATCCAGTAGTTTTAGCAACTAAAAAATTATTTTAATCATAAAAAATAGTTACTCATAAATTTTAACCTGTCAAATCTTATTTTTAACTTATTCAAAATAGGATAAGTTAAAAAAAATTAAAACTGTAGTATAATTTATTTTAAATATAATTAGTTATAAAACTAACAAGAACAGCTTAGCAAATGATCAAAAGAAAATACAATATATTTATATAATAATGGTACAATTTCTTTTGCACCATAAAATAACATTAAGCTCATTTTTTTGTTATAAAACAAGAACATTTGTATTATAATCTAATTATCTAAACTTAAAAAGAAAAAAAAAACACAAATAATTATCCTGTGGTAATCTTTTTTTTTTTCCCTTCAAATACGACTTCAGCTAAATTTACCTCCTCTTGTTCCTCCCCGCAAGCAAGAGCGCCAAGTAGAACAAAACCCTAAAGAAAAACCCCCAAGCCACGGTGACAACAAGGCACCACCACTTGCCCAGCTGCGTCACCCCATTCTGCTTCAGTATATCCATCCCCTTCGTCAGGCACGTCTCCGGCGATATGCTCACCCCCAGCACTCCCCCAATCGCCGCCAACACCTTCTCTTTCATCTCCTCCGGCATCTTCCCCATCGGCGTCGTATCAAATATCTGCACTCCTCTCACAAAACACTTGCCACCTTCCCCAAACTCGTTGTGCAGAACCCCCTCATACGAATACTTCACCAGCGACAGGTAGTGAAACCAAATCCAGTAGTCTGGTATTCTGTCACGGTTGATGAAGAAGCCGCTGAAGAGGAGGAAGTAAGCCAGCACGGCGACAACGACGACGTAGCCAAGCATTACCTTGATAGAGAAAATATAAGCGGAGGACATAAGAACAGATTGAATATTTTCATAGCAATTTTTTTATTTTTGTTTCAAGCATACCTGAGACACGATGGCGGAGAGAAAGGTGACGAAGCCGCTCCCAGCCCAAAATGAGGCGAGGATGATAAGCAAGTAGAAGAGGAAGCCGGATGGGCCGCCGGCCAGTCCGACACCTGAAAAAGTTGCGGAAGCGAAGGCGAGGGAGAGAAGGATAAGGGAGGGGAGGGCGACTAGGGCGTTGGAGAGGACGTAGGAGGAGCGGCGGTAGGAGTTGTAGGCTGTCTCGCGGAGGAAGATATAGCGCTCTTGAAGAAAAACGGGGAGGGCGTCGGAGCAAGTGTAGTACATAGTGGACATCGCGAAGGCGAAGAAGCCGAGTCTCTCTTGTATGCCGCGAGGGGATGAGTCGAGTCGGTAGAAGACGGTGGCGAGGATGCCGCCGGTGACTAAGACGGAGCCGAGGCGCATGAAGAAGAGCTCGGGCATGCGGCTGGTGTTGGTGAAGGAGCGTCGTGTCAGGACGGCGAATTCTACGTGTAAGGGGTTGGCGAACTGCGGCACCTTGCCTCCTGCTGCTGCTGATGATGATGAAGCTGTTGGCGTAAATGTGCGTGGTTAAAAGGCTAAATTTTAGATTATTATAATGTTCAAATTTTCATTAAATTTGAAGAAGATTTAGAGAAAGTTTTAATAAAGTTTGAATTAATTATAATCTAATTTGTATTAGATTATTTCCTTCTTTCTCTCAAACTCCAAGCATTAAACAAGAAGCCGAAAAGCTAAACCTCCGATGGTGGTGGCGGCGAAGAGTTTCCCGCGGGAGATACTGGCAGTAATAGCCGCCTGCAGTGTGGAAGCCGAAGAAGGGGGACGAATAAAAGGAGAGTCTTGCAGAGCTGAAACAGAGCCCTGAGTCCGCGAACGATAGAACTGGACGAGCCCTTCAGCGCCTCCGGGCTCAGCCTCCAGTTCCCGAACAACATCGAGAGCGAACTCCGCCCTGTTCTCCCCTTGAATGATGGGCCTCCCGAAATCGGCAAAAAAGTTCAATAACCCGTCCGGACTCCCAAAGAATACGGTACTTCCCTTCGATAGTATTAATAGCCTATCAAGAAGCTTTAGAATCCTGGAGCTAGGCTGGTGGATCGAAGTCACCACAACGCTTCCAGAGCTCGCAATCCTCTGCAGCACTTTCATGACCATGAATGCGCTGGTGGAGTCAAGTCCTGAAGTTGGCTCATCGAGAAAAAGGAGTATGGGATCGTGGATGATGTCCGTACCGATGGATACGCGACGGCGCTCGCCGCCGGAGACTCCGCGGTGGCCTTCGTCGCCGATTATAGTGGATGCAGCAGCGCGGAGGCCGAGTTGGTCGATTAGAGCCTGGACGCGAGCACGCTTCTTTGAGGCGGAGAGCCAACGCGGGAGTCGGAATTCGGCGGCGAAGTTGAGGGTCTCCTCGACCGTGAGCATCGGGAAGAGAAGGTCATCCTGCATCACGTAGGCGGAAATTGTTTTCTGAATCTTGGATTCTAAGGGCTCACCGTTGAGAAAGATGCCACCTTTGCCAAGGCTTGGTTTGGCGATGCGATCAGCAAGGGCGTCGATGAGGGTGGATTTTCCGGAACCGCTGGCTCCCATTACAGCGAGGATCTCACCTTCGCGAGCCTCGCCGGAGATGGAGTCGAGGAGGGTGCGGCGGGGAGGGTGAGAGTTTCCATCTGATGCAAGATGGATGCGGCGGAGAAGGGAAGGGAACGTCTTTGAAGTTCGGGTTTTGATGGTATAGGTGAGGTTTTGGAAGGTGAGGATGAAGGGAAGAGGGCGTTCAAGCTCCGCTAGAGGGGTTTCCATGGTACGGCCTGCATCAGCGGCTAGGCGGAGAAGCTCGGCAAGGTTGTGCTCTGTGGTTTGGCTTCCTGCACGGAGGTGACCGTTGTGGCTGACCTCATGCTCGGGGATGTCGACGGTGGTGGATGGAGGTGCGTCGTGAAGATTTACTCGCAGAAGAGGCATTTCTGCCGTTTGTTTTGGCGGCGCTGTCTGGTTTGAATCGGCCGGCTTCGAGAGAGAGGGAGAGGGAGAGGGGGAGGGTGGTGGCGTTTAACTAAGAGTGGGGAGTGATAAATAGAGGGGAGGGTGGGACCTTATTTTGGTAAGAAATAATTTTCTTAATTGTGTAAGTTTTACAAGATTGGGTGGCTGTGGGCCCACTCGTGCTGTATTGCTGCTGGATTCAAATCAAATGGTGACATTTAATTATTTTTTAAGCCTTTAGGTACGATGAAGGGGTGGGAGAATTAGCTTGTGGTTTGATTAATTAAACCTCACAAGAAAATAATTACAATGGGAAATTGTTTGAACATATGAGTTTAGAGAGAGAGAGAGAGAGAGAGTACGAAATTATTTAGAAATAAATGTCATTTCAGGTACGTTATCAACTAGGGGTGAGTATCTTCCTAATCAAATTAAGTTTAATTTATTCTTGCTTTGCTTGAGTTCTACTTGAGCTCATTTACTAAGCTCAAGCTCGACTCGTTACAGAAATATATAGGCTCGAGCTCATTTGAAAAGCTTGAACTTGTCTCGATTCCAAAGTTTTAAATAAAAAATTCCAATTTTTTAGAAATTTTATTTTTAATATATAATTAATTTAAAAGTATTAAAATATATTATATAGTGCTAATTTAATACCCAAAGCTTGAACTTGTCAGTAGAGTGTGTTTCATGTCTTAGCAGTGTATAAAAACTTAGCATAAATATATAGAAGTAGTAGGACCAGAGAATTTTTTACATGTAAAACTCCAAAAGGGAAAAAATCATGGGGCTTGACCCAATTGTAAAATCTAACATATAGTAAGTGATACACAGATCATCCTTCCATCATTGTTGAAGAAGAGGAAGTATATGGAAAATCAAGTATGACAGTTAATACCCAACAACATAGATTGATTTTCCCAATAGGCGTTATAGAAAGTAAATGAACACAAATTGACTTTTATACCTAACAACATGGTTAAATTTTATCAATACTTTGGAGATGGTAGAAATTTCCAATGGAGATCATGATTGTTCCGTGGTGGACGTCAGCAACGATGGTTGGAAAATACCTACAAGTGTTCTTTTCAAGTTGTCTCTATCCTTTCTCCTTCCTTTTGTGATGAATGAGAGTCTATTTATAGATTTTTGGGAGTGACATGCTCCATAAATATGAAGAAGATTTAGAGCAAATTCGAAGTGCTCTATTAGACGGTCCATATTGCTTCCCTCAATCATGGAGCATTCATCGAGCATTTAAGTGTCTTAATGATGTCAAAATTGAGAGATATTGAATTACTCGTTGGATTCATCTCGTCGAGCTGCTTGATTTGACTATAAGCATTTCTAATTTAAAAATTATTTGATCATCTAATTAATGTTATAAAGTTTTCAAATATACTTTACACCATTGATTTGAGCCCATTCAAACTCAAATTAGACTGATTTTGGTGTCATTGAGTTTGTCTTGTCAAGACATTTAATTTAACTATAAGGTTGCTAAGATTGGATTTTGGATGATCCCAAATTTAATTTAATTTGAAAGTTTCTAATTCAAATATACCTTGAGATTTGTGCTTGATTAAGCTGCTTTTTGCTGACATATCATTTGCACACCCCCCCCCCCATTTTCAGATGTTGAAGTTCGCAAAGTTCTAATATATATTTGATCTTTGCAAAATGTTGCAACATAAAGCTATAATTTTTTAATAAAATGCACAACTGCTCATTGGATGTCAACATGGATCTCCTCGGCCCTCGGAGCCGAGAATCAAGTAAAATATCCTTAAGTATAATTTAAGTTTTCCATAAAGTTGTGATGTGCTGATCAGATAAAAAGTATTGAAGAATTTCACTTTAAAATATTTTAAATTATTCAAAAAGGCCTGTAGAGACTTTGTTAGGTTTTAAAAGTGTTGAAAGTGATTGCAGAACTTCGAAAAATGATCTTGGTGGCCGAAAAATGTTGGAATAAGCATGTTTGGGCCCAAAACTAAGCCCAAATTAGGTTGGGCCAGCCAGATGGCTAGCCACCTGCCACTAGCCTACCATCGTAAAAACACACGTAAAGAGCGTGATGCGTGAGCTTAGCACCCGTAGGTGCTAACGTCGTTTAACGCATAATGTGAAGTCGTTTGGCACCCCATATTATTTTTTATTTGAAAAATATTTTTTTTGAAGGAATTGTTTTAAAAATTTAAAGCTATGTAACTTCCCTATATTAATTAATATAACTCTCTTTTATAAATTCATGTAACTTTCTTTTATAAATCAAAATAATTCTTTCATTTAAAGTCATGAAAGTATGAAACTCTTCCTTCGCGCCCCCCCCCCCCCCCCCCCCCCCCCCCCCCCCCCCCCCCTCAAGTTTAAATGCCTTTTTTTAGGATGAGAAATTTACACTTTTTATTATTGGCTTGGCTGAGAAATTCCAGTTTAAAAATTAATGAGCTAGCAAGCTCAAGGAAAGTCAAAACCAAATTTTTTTGGGTTTGGATTGACACCCCCCCCCCCCCCACTTTCCTACATCACGGTGGAAGTGGGACCCACACGCTTTTAATTTACTTTCTGCGGTCATCCAATTGAGCGTGGATTTGGATGGACAGCTTAGATTGAGCTGGATGAAACTCCGATCCAACTGAAGGACTCCATGGTCAGATAGTGGCGCGGAATAGTACGATCTTGACCATTGATTATAAGATCAACGGTCCAGATCGTGAACTATAGTAATAGGGCATAAACCGAACCCTAATATAAGAAAACGTCTCATTCTCGCAAAATTGGCAATGAAACTTAATGATATTTTAAACTTGGAAAGCATGCATGAAGAACATTCATGGGGGATAAAAATCGCATTCTAAAATGTGTTGTATGAAAAGTTAGTTAATGCTAAGTATCATAAGCTAGGGTTTGAGATTTTTCCTAATCCAATGGATGGATTCAAGAGATCTTGGGCTTGTTGCACTTGTAGACTGTCCACACTCCTGTTTGTAGAAGGAATCACATTATCGAAATGCTCTGGATCGACGGGAAATTTCCTTGGAAGGAATTTAGCCTCGGTTCGCTGGAGATCTCGCCAGTGAGGCTTTGACGACGGGTTTGGCTTGGGAGAGGTGGAGAGAGATTAGGGGAGCTCAATGGAATCAATGTTTGGGCTTGATGAGGCTTGGGAAGAAAAAATAATGTAAGATCCCTCTAAAGATGCCCTAATATCCCTATTTATAGCCCTAGGCTTATGATGGATGGCCAAGATCAATCCTAGGGTTAATTAGGGGGGAAATAATCCTCCTTGGCCGTGATTTGGGTGAAGGAGATATTTGGAAAGGTTTAAAAACAAAAGGGGGAGGTAATTTGACTTAAATATGTCAAATTTGATCATTTAAAGCTTGGGTTAACCAAGCCATATGTTGACCTAGTCAACATGGTCAAACAAGTTCAAATGGGCGAGGGATTGGGAAAGGTGGGCCTTGAAATTTAAATCAAAAGGGAGGTGATTTGAGCTAATTTGGTCAACCTAGGTTTACCTAGTCAACCATGTTGATCCAAGACCTGGGGCTAGGCTCCATAGACCTAGTTTGACCCACTGAACCCAATGGGAGTCATCTTAGGGTATGGCTTGGTCAATTTGACTAAGTTAACCCCCCTTGACTCAAGGTTTAGTGAAAAGCAAGGTCAACATCGGAGTTTGGATGATTCAAAATTTAATTTTGAAAGTTTCTAATTCAGACATGTTTCGAGATTAGTGCATGGTCAAGCTAATTTTTTGGTGATGTGTTGAGCGGCTCAACGAGATTATAAGTTGAGTCAGACTAAGTTCGAGCTCAAACACGTGGCTCAATAAACTTGACTTGTGAGCTAGTTAATAAATCGAGTTCGAGCTAACTTGACTCACTTACACCCCATTATCATAGTTTAACTAGCCACAAATGCCAAATTAGGATACCTTATCTTTTGTTACATTCCTCTTTTATTAATGAAAAAACTTATTGACCACTTATTGATCCGAAAATTGGCTCGGGAGCTCTGCTAGGATTTTTTTAGTCGCGCTGCTTCTTCCCTTTCTTTTCCTTCCTGTAGACGGAGGGATCCATGGATCGCTCCCTCTCCAACTCCACTTTTCCACCTCTCTACTACAACACCCCGCCATCGCATACCATACTCCCTACTTCGCCGCTGGTTCCTTCGCAAAACCCACTCCCCTTTACTCGTATCCTTGCCGTTAACCCTAACCCGAGCAAATTTTCTGTCTCTGCTCTTCCAACCCCTGAGGACATCATCTCTTTTGCGCATGAGGATGTTGTAGAAGCTTCAAGCGAATGGAACCTAGCACTGGTGGGATACTCCCTTGGTAAGAGTCCTTTCTATGAATCCTTACTAGCGGCGATAAGCAATGTTTGGAAGCTTAAAGGTAGTCTTAAAATGATTTCTCTCAGTGATAGATTCTTTCTTTTTAAGTTTTCTTTCGTTGAAGACTTTGAGTATGTTCGAAACAAAGGAGCCTGGTTTATCCTAAGAAAGCCTTTCGTTCTTCAAAAGTGGTCGCCTCTATTTTGCCCTAAAAGGGAGGAGTTCACCTCAGTCCCCATTTGGATCAAAATCCTAGACTTACCTCTTTGTTGTTGGACCCCTACTGGAATCTCAAAAATTATGACCAAAATTGGTATCCCACTTGCGGTAGATGATCTTACTGCGACCAAATCCCGTTTAACCTATGCGAGGGTTTATGTGAAGGTGCACGCTTCAGCCACATATCCTGATTTTGTTCCTATTCTGGTAGAATGGAAAAATTTTAACCTGAAAATCCTTTATGAATGGAAACCCATACCTTATGAATGCTGCTCTTCGTTGATTCTTTCGGCCTTTGAATGCCCTAAAAACCCGAATGCTCAGACACTTTCCCAAAAACCCCTTGTCCCCTTTCATGGTCGCAACTCTAGTCGCAGACCCAGAGATGATCATGCTGTTCAAAAAGGTATCCTCCCCACCCCGGCTGAACCGAACTCTATACAAGAAGTTTCTGTGATAGGCTCACACAAGATTCCTCAAAATATTCCTAACATTCCCAACCTTAACTGTCCCAATGAGGAACTTTCTTCTTCTGAGTCCTCTAATCCTCCCACCCACTCTCCTCCTCCTCTTAAAGCTAAATCACCTGTTGTTCAGTCCACAAAAGAATTCACTGCATTGCAAGACAACCCTGATCCGGACACTGATCCTGCAGTCCAAGACATTGAGACTAGGGAACCCCATACTAACCTGACATTTGGCATTTCTGATATTGTGCTAAAAACTCTGCCAAGTAGCATTACCCAAACCTCTACTCAAGGCCCCCCTGACAAGGGAAGTCTAAAATAAGTCAGTACTAGATGGAAAGGCTCCAAAAGGAGCAACAATCCAAAATCCTGATGCACATTCCACCCATTGGTGTGTGGAATATGAGGGATTTTAACAGCCCTGATAAGGTTAATAGTGTCAAGAAGTTGGTTAAGGACCATATATTGGGTATGGCCTGTCTCTTGGAGAACAGAATTCTCCTTCAAAATCTTAATGACTCTTGGTTCAATTACTATCATGAGATTTTTAGTAATGAGAAAAGTTGTAATAACTTTCACCTTGCCTCTCCGGGTAGGATATGGATTAAATGGAATTCTGGTAGAATCAAGTTTGAGCCTATCTTCCTTTCCAATCAAATGATTTCTGGCAAATTGTCTGTCACTTCTCTTGACCCTATCATTTTAACAATTATCTATGCTTCTAACTCTCATGATGAGAGAACCATTTTATGGGATGATATTAGAAGGCTCAATCCCCTAAATGATTATTAGTGGATTGTCACTAGGGATTTTAACTGTTGTAGATTTAACATTGAGAAGGCTGGCGGTAATCCTATCTCAGTAGCTAGGCTAGGTAAATTTAACTCCTTGATATTTGACACTGCTCTCACGAACCTTACTTCCATGGGCATTTTCCTCACCTGGAGCAATCAGAGAAGTGATAATCCTATTAGCATTAAGCTTGATAGATCTCTTGTCAATGATAAATAGATTTCTACCTTTCCCCACTCTTCTTATAAAGTTCTGAGTGCCTCTATTTTTTATCACTCCCCACTTATCATTACTACAGGTGAGCATAATAGAAATGTTCACCGTTTTATGTTAAAAAATCACTGGACCCGATATCAAGACTTCTGGGATGTTCTGTTTGACGTCTTTGCAATGTCGGTTGAGGGTAACCCTATCATTAGATTCTATAATAAGCTCAAAAATCTTAAAATGCTCATTAAGGGAGCAAACTGAAACTCTTTTAATACTATCATGACCTTGATTGACTCTCTTACCCAAAAGCATATGGATTGTCAAACGCTTCTTCATTTGGACCCTCTCAATTTAGAGATCTATAATAATCTTAAAAACATCAACTCCAAGCTGATGTATTATAATTCCATCTGGACCACCTGGGTGAAATAAAGAGCTAAAATCAATTGGCTCAAGCATGGAGAAGAAGATTTAAAATTTCTCTACTCAAGGATTCATAGAAGAAGAGCTGCTAATAGCAGTACAATTGAATGTGTCCTCTTTAGCACTTCCATAGATCGGGCTACCAAAATCCAAGAAATCATTCATCATTTTAAGGCTTTGCTGAATCAGTCTAGCTCTACTACTGCAAATACTAGATACTTGCCTATTGGTACAGGTCTTCCGCCTCATCTTGCAGAACTCTTGATCAAACCTATCACTTATGAGGAAGTTAAAAATGTTGTGTTTGCTGGACACTCTGACTCAGCATCGGGGCCAGATGGTTTCAATTTCGATTTCTATAAAAAATGTTGGCACATTATTGACATTGATGTTTTTAGGGCTGTTCAAATTTTTTTCTCTAAACTCTACCTTCCTATAGGTGCTAAGGCCACTGCTCTTATCCTTATTCCTAAACAAGATCATGCTAGTATCATTGGGGACTTCAGACCTATTGCATTGTGTAATGTATTTTACAAAATTATTGCTAAAATCCTTGCTGATCGTATGAAGTTGGTTATGCCTCTTATTATTCAAAAGAGTCAAACAGTTTTTATTTCCAATAGATTGACCACTGATAACCCCATTTTAGCTGGTGAAATTATGAAGATGTTCAATAATTTTAGAAGAAGTGATTACTTTTGTGCTAAATTTGACATTAGGAAGGCTTTTGATACGGTTTCTACGGAGTTTCTGATCTCTAGAATGACTCAAAAAGGTTTCCTTATTGTATTCACTAACTGGGTTAGGGCTTGCATTAGTAACGTTAACTACTCCATATGCTTGAATGGCTCGTTAGAAGGTTTTTTCCCTTCCTCAACGGGCTTAAGGCAGGGCTGCCCTCTCAGTCCATACCTTTTTTGTATCATTATGGACAATCTTTCTTGTTTGCTTGATGACCTGTCCAACTTGAGAGAGTTCAAGGGTATTTCCTTGAGAGATTTTCACGCCTCACATCTTTTGTATGCTGACGATTTGATTGTTTTTTGCAAAGCTAATTATACTAATTGCTCCAAACTTATTGATATTTTGAATAAATTCTCTAGCTGCTCTGGTCTCCATCTTAATAATC
The DNA here is from genome assembly GCA_022539455.1 of Dendrobium nobile. Classification (NCBI taxonomy): domain Eukaryota; kingdom Viridiplantae; phylum Streptophyta; class Magnoliopsida; order Asparagales; family Orchidaceae; genus Dendrobium; species Dendrobium nobile. The sequence goes on along the minus strand of CM039728.1, from coordinate 37,950,479 downwards.
ACAAGAGTATGGTCTCTTTCTCTTAGCACATGCCTAATGTCTTAGAATTGGCTCAAATTCTGAAGATCCCCAATGTTTCAAACAAATTTATCTACCTTGGCATTCCTATTTCGTCTGAGAAGGTTAAAATCTCTGATTTTAGCCCCCTTATGAAAAAGATCAATCACCTCCTTACTGGTTGGAAAGCCAATACATTGTCCTTAGCTGGCAGAATGCAGTATATTAAATATACAATCTCTAACACTATGGCGTATTGGGTTAGAGCTACCTTTATCCCTAATACTGTGATTAAAAGCATTAGTAAAGCATGTGCCATATTTCTTTATTTTGGTAATACTATTGGGAAACAGATGCACCTTATATCTTGGGAGAACACCTGTAAACCTATTAGCAAAGGCGGGCTTGGTATTCCCTCTATTTTGGCAATGAGGTTTGCGTATAACTGCTTTATCATTAGTAGAATGTATAATAATTTAAATCCTCTTTCGGATTTTCTGTTAGCTCACTATATTTCTCCTTGGAAGAGCAACGCTACTCATCCCACCAGATTCTGGAAGGGTATTTGTGATACCGCTTCTAGGGTCAGAGAAAATTTCCTTTTCTCTCCCCATGGCTTTTGCAAGGCATCTATCATATGGGACCATTGGTGTATGAGCGAAAAATTGTTTAATAGATTCCCTGGACTTTCCTCTCTCAATCTTTGCAAGGATAATGAATCTATTGATAGTTGTCACGCCCCAAGATCTAACTTGGAAAGAATGTCAATCGATTTCTCAACAATTTACCAGAGCTATCTAAAACCTTCAATTAACAATCTATCAAACATCTATAAAATTTAAAACATCAATATACAAGTCGATTCATATCTCAAAAGGTCATGTACAATACTCAGGAACTACACTACAATCACCAGTACTGAAATCTATCCTGAGTACAAAAGAATCAAAATCATCAAAAGACAAACAACCTGAAGATCCGGATCAATTCCTATCTTCTGCTCCCTTGCCCTGACCTGAAAATATCAACCACATATAATGAGCTTTACAAAGCCCAGCAGGTCACCTAATACCTATAACTGAAATCAAAGCACGGCGATGCTATCAATATGCATGTCAGTCAATCAAATCTATATCAGTCAATGGTTAATGAATCTATGCAATACGAAAATCCATAGTCAATGAAACCAATCAATGCAGCAACAGGCAAATCAATAAACCAAGCTCAATCAATCCACGTCAATCTCGAAGAAATCCGTACATAGAAGAAAATCAATCAATCCGTCAAATCAGTCAATCCGTCCGTCAAATCAATCAATCAAATCAAATCAAATCTATACTAACAAGTCGATAAAATCAATCGGAAAAGCGATACAATAAATCTCAATCTATCCTATCAATAAATCAATTGTAGCAATCAATACAATGCAGAATCAATAGTATCAATGGGTCTATACAAAATCTATATCCATTCTATCCATATCAATGTCAATAATCAATATTATCCATGCTCAATGATCAATCAATGAAATCTATAAATCCGGACGATACAGTAAATTCAATCAAATCAATAAAGCAGAAATCGATCAAACAATAAATCCGTACGTCAATACAGTAAACATGCATTCAATACAATAATACTGAACAAGTACAATCAACTGGTTATGTTGCTGTTGTAGAATCCATATTACTGTTGTAGATATCCATACGTTGGTTTCAATAAAAAGAGTCGTCACTCTATTGCCCGTCGGCCGCCCGTCGGCATATCTATAAACCCCTTATGACTCCCAATCGTTATATCAATGATCAATGGTTTAAAGGAAAGCCCGTCGGCTCACCATCATGTACAGGTCAATTCAATCTCCAACCAACGTTCAACCAGGTTCCACTTGTGTTCCAGTATCAATAGTCAATTCAAGAATCAATTCAATAATCAATTAATCAATAATCAATTCAATAATCAATATTAAAGCAATCTAGAACAATCATATCAATAGTCATACGCATATCAATTCAATCTATCAATTTCAGATAAATCAGAAATCATACGAAAATCGGGCAGAGTAACGGCAGTCTGTCAAATTTACACAAAAATCCTGCAAAAATCACAAATTCCAAATTTCTCCAAATTACAATAGAATATCCACGACATCAATACAAGACTATTATTCTATAGAATCCAAATCAAATCAAGTCCTGATATTTTTCTATTCAATTAAAATCGCGTAGAATTGATTCTGACTGGTAAAATCGTCGCAGAAAATACTCAAATCGTGTACAATAGTCATATCTATAACATACCAAAAGTTGTGCGGTGAAAGTTGTGTCAATATCAAATCAGGTCCACAATTCGACTACGAAAACACAAAACAGTGCACAACTCGATCAAAACTCAATATCTTCGAAAACAGAAATAGGATTCGGAGTCCTTACCACGAGATCTACACTTTTTCCAACAGCAGCGTCGGACGAAAAGCGCTCCGCGGCCTCCAAAACCCAGCTTGTCCTCTTTTTTCCTTTCTCTTTCTCTCTCCTCAAATCAGATATTTTGATTTTAAAATGATTTTCTCTCTCTTCAAAACGAGCTGATTTTCTTATATCCTAAAGCTGATCGGCCCGGCCGATCGCCAAATCGTCCTGGGACGATCAGACCAAAATTATCGGCCTGGACGGTTCCCAGAACTAATCTCAGGACGATATTTTGAACAGTACAGATCGGCCTGGACGATCTCACTATCGTCCCGGACGATCCTGGGAGGAAAATCCAATCTAGAGAGAAACAGTAAGGAAATGAGGTGTGACGCCCCAAGATCTAACTTGGAAAGAATGTCGATCAATAGCCAAACGATTTACCAGAGTTATCTAAAACCTTCAATAAGCGATCTATCAAACATCTATAACATTTAAAACATCAATATAATAGTCGATTCATCACAAAACATCATGTACAATACTCAGGAACTAAACTATCAATACAAGTAGAGAAATCTATCCTGTCCTGAGTACAAAAGAATCATCTATCGATCAAAAGAACTAAAACCTGAAGATCTGGATCAACTCCTATCTCCTGCTCCCGAACCCTGACCTGAAAATATCAACCACATATAATGAGCTACAATAGCCCAGCAGGTCACCAAAGCCTACAACTGAAATCAAAGCACGGCGATGCTATCAATATGCATGTCAATCTATCAATCTGAATCAGTCAATGGTCAATGAATCTATGCAATCCGGAAATCCATGAATCAATGATCATCAGTTCTATGCAGTGGAAATCCATAGACAATAAAACCAGTCAATGCAGCGGCAGACAATTCGATAAATCAATGCAATCAATCAATATCCGTCAATCAAATCAATACGGTCAATTCAGTACGATCTAATCAATGAAGTCAATTGAGAAAAGCGATACGAGACAAGGAATCTATAAAACAGTCAATACGGTATAGAACAATAGCAACAGCGAGTCTATAAAATCTATAGGCAGCAATATAATGAATCTATACGATGTCCATGTCCATGCTATCAATGCAGTATCTATATCTATCAATATCCATATCAATGCTCAGTAATCAATGCTCGGTAATCAATCAATGAAATCAATGAAATCGTACGATACAGTAAATCCGATCAATCAATAAGGCAGAAATCGATAAAGCAATAAATCCGTAAATCAATACAGTAAACATGCAATTCAATACTATATACTGGACAAGTAAAATCAACTGGTCATGTTGCTGTTGTAGAATCCGTTGCTGTTGTAGTCCGTACGTTGGTCTATCAATAAGAGTCGTCACTCTTTTTGCCCGTCGGCCGCCCGTCGGCACATAAACTCCTTATAACTCCCAATCGTTATATCAATGATCAATGGTTTAAAGGAAAGCCCGTCGGCCCACCATCCTATACAGGTCAATATCAATCTTCACCAACGTTCAACCAGGTTCCACTTGGGTTCCAGTATCAATAGTCAATTCAATCAATAAGCAATTCAATAGTCAATATTAAAGCAATCATATCAATAATCATATTCATATCGATTCAATCTATCAATCTCAGACAATTCGGAAATCATACGAAAATCGGGCAGCGTAACGGCAGTCGGTCAAATTTACACAAAAATCCTGCAAAAAGACACGATTTCCAAATTCTACCAAATTACAATAGAATATCTATAACATCAATGCAAGACTTTTATTCTATAGAAACCAAGTCAGAAAACATCCTGATAATTTTCTATTCAATTAAAATCACGTAGAATCAATTCCGACCGATAAAATCTTCGTAGAATACAGTCAAATCGTGTAGAATAATCATATCTATAACACTCTAAAAGTTGTGCGGTGAAAGTCGTGTCAAATCCAAATCATGTCGAAAAGTCGACTATGAAAACACAAAACAGATCTCAACTCGATCAAAACACAACATCTTTGAAAACAGAAATAGGATTCGGAGTCCTTACCACGAGATCTCCACTTTTCCCAACAGCAGCGTCGGACGAAAAGCGCTCCGCGGTCTCCGAAAACCAGCTTTTCTCTTTTTCCCTTTCTCTTTCTCTCTCCTCAGATATTTTCGTTTTTATAAAATGATTTTCTCTCTCCTCAAAACGAGCTGATTTTCTTATATCTGTGAACTGATCGGCCAGGCCGATATTCACATCGTCCCGGGACGATCAGACTAAATCCTGATCGTCCTGGACCTCACCCAGGGCTATTGTCTGGCCGATAATTTCTACAGTACAGATCGGCCTGGACGATCTCACGATCGGCCCGGACGATCCTGTCCAGAAATCATCCAGAAAACACTCCAGAAATCAGCTGTTTTCCATGCACTGATCGGCCTGGACGATCTCAACTTCGTCCTGGCCGATTCTGGGAGGAAAATCCAATTCAGAGAGGAACAGTAAGGGAACGAGATATCACAATCTCCCCACCTTAGAAAAATGTCGTCCCGACATTTCCCTAAAGGTACGAAGCAAAACACAAAGCAAACCAAATCGATCGAAATCCAAATCCCAAAACAAAACTCGTCGAAATCCATACAAAACACACAATGCAATCAATCAAATGTCAATATGCAATGTTCATATGTCAATATCAATCGGTTAGTCAAATCAATCTTACCAGTAGAACCTTCTGGTCGCTGTTGATCCTGATGCTGTAAACTCTGTAGACTGTAGATGCGTGGCACCACTGGAGGAAGTGTAGGAGGTCGTGGTGCAACTGTCTCCCTCTGATCTCTGACAGCTCTATCATCTATCCGGTTCCCTGATCTCTCACTGTAAGTCCTCGGGCCAACAGTCCTCTGCTGTCCTGAACCCGTGCCAGAATCAGTCCGTCCACCCAGTCCTTTCTGAGGACAAGCTGCTGCTCTGTGCCCTTGCTGTCCACAGTGAAAGCACTGCCCCGTCAACAGGTAGCATCGACCTGCATGTCGTTTACCACAGTGAACACATGCTCCAGAACTACCAGACGATACTACCGATGCAGATCGCGGTACAGATCCCGATGCAGATCCTCTCGAACTCTCATATCTGCTTCTCTTCTCTCTATCTCTATCTCTACCAGAATCATCTCGTCGTACCTCGTCTCTCCTCCTTCTGGTATCCTCGTACCTCGGTACCGGTGTCGCCAGATCAATCTCTATCAATCGAGCTCGCTCCACTAGCTCAGAAAACTCATGGATCCGGAAAGGTACTAGTGGATGCCTCAGCTCTCTGTTCAATCCGTGCAGGAATCTATAACATTTTTTCCTCGGCCGTAGGAATCAGATGAGCAGCGTACCTCGCAAGAGCAGTAAACTCGGCCTCGTACTCCATCACTGACTTGCGGCCTTGCTCCAATCTCATGAAAGCTTCCTGCATCTGTCGCTGAGCTGACGGTGGTACAAACCACATCCTGAATACTGTAGTGAACTCATCCCAGGTGATCTCAGCATTGGTCTTCCCCTGGAATTTCTCTCTCTGCTGTCCGATCCACCATCTCTCTGCCTCACTCTCCAACATGAATACTGCCAATGGTACTTTTCTATTCCCCGGACACTGCATGCTATCAAAAATCTTTTCCACCCTCATGATCCAATCCTCAGCAGCCTGTGGTCCTACAGCCCCTTTGAACAACGGAGGCTTCAGCTTGTGGAACATCTGCAAGTGTCTGTCTACCTCTTCTTCCTTGCTTCCACTCATCTTGCTCTGGGCATCCCCCATAACATGTGCAATCGCAGTAGCCAACTGCATCATACTCTCTGAAGGCATTGGAGCTGCGCTGTGTTGCTCATTCGGTACACTGGATTCTGCTGGAGGATCCATATCTTTTTCACCTGCACAATTCAAAACAAATGATACACACATGCAACGATGTATGCCAATGAAGCTCTTAAAGCTACCCAATCTACCCAATCTCTCAATCCAAACCTACAACTCTGGTAACAATCCATTCTTTCAATAACACTGCTCTGATACCAAAAACTTGTGACGCCCCAAGATCTAACTTGGAAAGAATGTCGATCAATAGCCAAACGATTTACCAGAGTTATCTAAAACCTTCAATAAGCGATCTATCAAACATCTATAACATTTAAAACATCAATATAATAGTCGATTCATCACAAAACATCATGTACAATACTCAGGAACTAAACTATCAATACAAGTAGAGAAATCTATCCTGTCCTGAGTACAAAAGAATCATCTATCGATCAAAAGAACTAAAACCTGAAGATCTGGATCAACTCCTATCTCCTGCTCCCGAACCCTGACCTGAAAATATCAACCACATATAATGAGCTACAATAGCCCAGCAGGTCACCAAAGCCTACAACTGAAATCAAAGCACGGCGATGCTATCAATATGCATGTCAATCTATCAATCTGAATCAGTCAATGGTCAATGAATCTATGCAATCCGGAAATCCATGAATCAATGATCATCAGTTCTATGCAGTGGAAATCCATAGACAATAAAACCAGTCAATGCAGCGGCAGACAATTCGATAAATCAATGCAATCAATCAATATCCGTCAATCAAATCAATACGGTCAATTCAGTACGATCTAATCAATGAAGTCAATTGAGAAAAGCGATACGAGACAAGGAATCTATAAAACAGTCAATACGGTATAGAACAATAGCAACAGCGAGTCTATAAAATCTATAGGCAGCAATATAATGAATCTATACGATGTCCATGTCCATGCTATCAATGCAGTATCTATATCTATCAATATCCATATCAATGCTCAGTAATCAATGCTCGGTAATCAATCAATGAAATCAATGAAATCGTACGATACAGTAAATCCGATCAATCAATAAGGCAGAAATCGATAAAGCAATAAATCCGTAAATCAATACAGTAAACATGCAATTCAATACTATATACTGGACAAGTAAAATCAACTGGTCATGTTGCTGTTGTAGAATCCGTTGCTGTTGTAGTCCGTACGTTGGTCTATCAATAAGAGTCGTCACTCTTTTTGCCCGTCGGCCGCCCGTCGGCATATAAACTCCTTATAACTCCCAATCGTTATATCAATGATCAATGGTTTAAAGGAAAGCCCGTCGGCCCACCATCCTGTACAGGTCAATATCAATCTTCACCAACGTTCAACCAGGTTCCACTTGGGTTCCAGTATCAATAGTCAATTCAATCAATAAGCAATTCAATAGTCAATATTAAAGCAATCATATCAATAATCATATTCATATCGATTCAATCTATCAATCTCAGACAATTCGGAAATCATACGAAAATCGGGCAGCGTAACGGCAGTCGGTCAAATTTACACAAAAATCCTGCAAAAAGACACGATTTCCAAATTCTACCAAATTACAATAGAATATCTATAACATCAATGCAAGACTTTTATTCTATAGAAACCAAGTCAGAAAACATCCTGATAATTTTCTATTCAATTAAAATCACGTAGAATCAATTCCGACCGATAAAATCTTCGTAGAATACAGTCAAATCGTGTAGAATAATCATATCTATAACACTCTAAAAGTTGTGCGGTGAAAGTCGTGTCAAATCCAAATCATGTCGAAAAGTCGACTACGAAAACACAAAACAGATCTCAACTCGATCAAAACACAACATCTTTGAAAACAGAAATAGGATTCGGAGTCCTTACCACGAGATCTCCACTTTTCCCAACAGCAGCGTCGGACGAAAAGCGCTCCGCGGTCTCCGAAAACCAGCTTTTCTCTTTTTCCCTTTCTCTTTCTCTCTCCTCAGATATTTTCGTTTTTATAAAATGATTTTCTCTCTCCTCAAAACGAGCTGATTTTCTTATATCTGTGAACTGATCGGCCAGGCCGATATTCACATCGTCCCGGGACGATCAGACTAAATCCTGATCGTCCTGGACCTCACCCAGGGCTATTGTCTGACCGATAATTTCTACAGTACAGATCGGCCTGGACGATCTCACGATCGGCCCGGACGATCCTGTCCAGAAATCATCCAGAAAACACTCCAGAAATCAGCTGTTTTCCATGCACTGATCGGCCTGGACGATCTCAACTTCGTCCTGGCCGATTCTGGGAGGAAAATCCAATTCAGAGAGGAACAGTAAGGGAACGAGATATCACAATAGGTCTCACAATCTCCCCACCTTAGAAAAATGTCGTCCCGACATTTCCCTACAGGTACGAAGCAAAACAACGCAAAACAAATCGATTCAAATCCAAATCCAAATCAAAACTCGTCGAAATCCATACAAAACACACAATGCAATCAATCAAATGTCAATATGCATGATCAAATGTCAATATCAATCGGTTAGTCAAATCAATCTTACCAATAGAACTCTCTGGCCGCTGCTGATCCTCACGATGCTATAAACTCTGTAGGCTGTAAACACGTGACACCACTAGAGGAAGTGCAGGAGGTCGTGGCGCAACTGTCTCCCTCTGATCTCTGACAGCTCTATCAGTCATCCGGTCCCCTGATCTCTCACTGTAAGCCCTCGAGCCAACAGTCCTCTGCTGTCTTATACCCGTGCCAGAATCAGTCCTTCCACCCAGTCTTTTCTGAGGACAATCTGCTGCTCTGTGCCCTTGCTGTCCACAGTGAAAGCATTGTCCCGTCAACAGGTAGCACCGACCTGCATGTCGTCTACCACAGTGAATGCACGCTCCAGAACTACCAGACGATACTACTGATGCAGATCGCGATGCAGATCCCGATGCAGATCCCTTCGAATCATCATACCTGCTCTTCTTCTCTATATCTCTGTCTCTACCAGAATCATCTCGTCGTACCTCATCTCTCCTCCTCCTGGTATCCTCGTACCTCGATACCGGTGTCGCCAAGTCAATCTCTATCAATCGAGCCCGCTCCACCAGCTCAGAAAACTCATGTATTCGGAAGGGTACTAGTGGATGCCTCAGCTCTCTGTTCAATCCGTGCAAAAATCTATAACACTTTTCCTCGGCAGTAGGAATCAAATGAGCAGCGTACCTCGCAAGTGCAGTAAACTCGGCCTCGTACTGCATCACTGACTTGCGGCCTTGCTCCAATCTCATGAAAGCTTCCTGCATCTGTCGTTGAGCTGACGGTGGTACAAACCACATCCTGAACGCTGCAGTGAACTCATCCCAGGTGATCTCAGCATTAGTCTTCCCCTGGAATTTCTCTCTCTGCTGTCCGATCCACCATCTCTCCGCCTCACCCTCAAACAGGAACACAGCCAATGGTACCTTTTGATTTCCCGGACACTGCATGCTGTCAAAAATCTTTTCCACTCTCAGGATCCAATCCTCAGCAGCCTGGAGACCCACACCTCCTTTAAACAACGGAGGCTTCAGCTTATGAAACATCTGCATGTGTCTATCCACTTCTTCCTCTTTGCTACCACTCATTTTGCTCTGAGCATCCCCCATTACATGTGCAATCGCAGTAGCCAACTGCATCATACTTTCTGAAGGTACTGGGGCTGCGCTGTGTTGCTCATTCGGTACACTAGATTCTGCCAGAGGATCCATAGCTTTTTACCTGCACAATTAAAACCAAATGATACGCACAAGCAACGATGTATGCCAATGATGCTCTTAAAGCTACCCAATCTACCCAACTCTCAATCCAATCCTACAACTCTGGTAACAATCCATTCTTCCAATAACATTGCTCTGATACCAAAAAGATTTGTCACGCCCCAAGATCTAACTTGGAAAGAATGTCAATCGATTTCTCAACAATTTACCAGAGCTATCTAAAACCTTCAATTAACAATCTATCAAACATCTATAAAATTTAAAACATCAAAATACAAGTCGATTCATATCTCAAAAGGTCATGTACAATACTCAGGAACTACACTACAATCACCAGTACTGAAATCTATCATGAGTACAAAAGAATCAAAATCATCAAAAGACAAACAACCTGAAGATCCGGATCAATTCCTATCTTCTTCTCCCTTGCCCTGACCTGAAAATATCAACCACATATAATGAGCTTTACAAAGCCAAGCAGGTCACCTAATACCTATAACTGAAATCAAAGCACGGCGATGCTATCAATATGCATGTCAGTCAATCAAATCTATATCAGTCAATGGTCAATGAATCTATGCAATACGGTGTGGACCTCCGAAAGAGCACCGCGCGAACGGGTCAATTGGAAGGGCAGATTGGATCGTGCATACGACTGACCATTGGGGATAGAGACTGTCGCCAACACACCCCGATGGGTAGTAATATACATAACCAAATCACGGGTTTCCCCCATCCGATATGAGAGATCGAATGGGGTTTAGTAGATTGTGGGAACCAAGTTTCCCACGGGCGCAAGCCCCCGTGGTTAATTACATCCCAGGCCGGAGCCTGGGAAAACTCTCGATTAAGGATCATACATTATCCTCTCCTAAAGTGGGATTGGCACATGGGTATAGACTAGGAAATCCTATCCAAGAGGAAGAAGGGTCCGAAGGGGTGAATCAAACATACATGGCTCATACCAGCATTCGGAGGCTCTAGGGTACTAAATAGAAACTGGAGAAAATCAAAGTCAGGCATCCGATCACATGCGTGAGAGAAAAGATGGAAGTGGCGTCATCCTGTGACGCAGATAAGTAGGATTTAGGGTCCCTGAAAAGAAGGAACCTACCTACTATTTTAGGCATACTACGAGACCGAGTGTAGTAGCCTCGAATCCTAGATCTAGGTTAGGCTTAGTGTTCGACGAGTAACACTAAGGCCCATGTCCTAGCTAGTGCAATGCAAAGATCTGGACTTATCCCGGCCTGGATGGGGGAGCTAGCTAACCACCTAATCGATTCAAAACCATGTTGTCCAGTCAATTATGAAAGATGGGTAGGTAGTACAGTTGTTGGGAATAGGACCGACATCTAGAGGATTTCCTAAGTGGTCCTAGACTTATGTGGGTTGGATGCTCCTAGCTAATGCAATTAAATTTTAATTAGTTGGTTACTAATGCAATGCATGCTAGTTGAATTGTCAGCTCATGAATGCTATAGATCTTTAAAAACAGGCTTATAAAAAAATAAATTTTTGAAAAGACTGAGTCTCCCTAGGTCCGGCACTTCATCCTCATAGGCCAGATTATCCGGACTCTACCCGCAGGCAGGGAGATGTCTTATAGCAAGGAAAGAAGAAATGCAGTAATATGCATGCGACCCCGGACGATTCCGGCAGTTCCCTAGGTTCGTTAGATTTCTATGTTATTTATAACTTAAAATTTTAGAAATTAGTTACGAGTATAAAAATTTTATAGTCCTTAGAAGAGCCTACGAAATCCAGGCGAAAACAAAAAAAAACGACATGCAAGAAAGAAACCTAGAAAAATCAGATAATTCTACTGCGCAATCAGGTAAACACACCAATCATTTTTCAAACAGCATGCAATGAAATCCGCGAAAGCTCCGGCACACAGCAGAAAAGTAAATCCCAGCGGCCTAACCTAGATCTAGAAGTGGTGCCCTAGCAAACAATTCTATGTGTGTGTAAGGCTAGTGTGGTTTGGATAGATCCTGAGTGGGGTAATTAGTTAAAATTGTCTAAAGTTCAGGTTTGTTGTAGGCCAGAAAAGAAAATTTTGGTTGAAATTTAAATATTAGTGAATTAGGATGAATTTTGATTGTTTCAATTTGTTGATCAGTTTTAAGAACTTAGGATATTCATATTTGAGGTTTAAATTGCATTAGCCAATTTTGGAAAGTTCCGGGTCCTCCTAGGAACTAAGGTAGGGGTCCAAAAAGTCACTATGGGAAAAAGGCTAAGTCTGGGATTTCCATCATCTTAGGAAAATACTAGACCTCAATACGAGTAGTTAGCCAGGTAGTACACTGAAATTGGAGTTCTCTAGGCAAAGTTATGAATTTTCTAAGTTTCGGGCCCTATCCTATAGACTAGGGTTGACCAAAAAGTTGACTTTCTAATCTAGGCCAATTTCTGAAATCCTGATATTTTTAATAAATACTAGACCCTAATTAGAGTCTAATGCAAGTGAGTTTACCTAATTTGGAATCTTCCACAATTAGTTATGAGTTTTCTAAAATCGGGATATTTATGGAATTTTCTAAATTAATTAGGAGAAGGCCCTATTTTGCAATTTTGGCCCAAATCAGCCCCAAACTGAGTCGAATCACTCCCAAAAGTCAAGGATGACCTGAGAAAGTGATCCCCTAGGGTTTGGAGAAGATTTGAGATTTTTAATAATTTTTAATAATTTATTAGGGGCAAAAAGGTAATTTCCACGTATGGTCAAATTAGGGGTCAACCTAAAGTCAAACTAGGGAGCCCTATTTATCTAAAGTCAAAGGTCGGGTTCTGGTCAGTTTGAAATATTATGGGTAATTTTCTGACCTAAAATATATTTATTGTATTTTCCGGAAGGTCTCGGGGCCTTGATTAACCAGTTAATTAGGGTTAGTTAGCTAAGGGCTTTAAAAGCTCCTAAAAAATCCTAGAAAATTCAGTGATGTTTTAGATGTCACTAAGTTTAAGTGTTGCAGTTTTCATGTCGTTCTGGGGTCTATCCTAGCTCCTAGACGACTTCTAAGTTCGCTAGACGAGTCCTTAATTTTTGTCCTTAGGGTGTCACTACGTTGTAGGCGTTTAAAGTGATGTTTAGTCTAACCCTTCAGGTAATAAATGCATGGGAGTACAAAAATGAAATAAACACACCATGTCCTTAGATCTAGGAGAGCCTAGACTAAGTGCTCGTGGTGCGACCTACACATGCAATCTACGAAAAATAAAAGTAAAGACACCTAAAGAAAGGATTAGTGAATGATTGGGACTCAACCATTCACTAACCCACTCCCCCATGATTGCTCTTCACATCTAGAATCCATGTCTAAAATTTCATTGAAACAGCGGGTCTCCCAAAAAGTAAGATTTAATTATAAGTAATTTAAAAATAGTTTCAAAATAATTATGAATATAAATATATATTTTTGGAAAATAAGATAATTGAAAGTAAGTCAATTCATAATACACTGACATAGGGAGACCCACTGACCACCCAATCGAGACTTCAATACGATTTGAAAATAGTTTGTATCTTGAAAATAAATATTATATTAATAAGTAAATGATAATTAAATAATCAAATAACGCCCCGAAAATAGAAATCTGCCAAAACAGTAAAAATCAATGGCTGAAAACAACTCCAAAACATAAAGCTCGTCTTTCTGAAAAGAACAAGGGGTCGCACGCAAAAATCCGAATTAAAACGACGAAGATACGCAATTTACAAGTTTAAATACAATAAAATAATATCTTTAAAATATTGCAGTTTACTGTTTTTGAAATAACAGAAGATACAGATAAAATTTTCATCTGGAAATAGTTTTAAAATATGCAGAATTCAGAGTACATCCAAAACAAGGTGTTGTGCGTCAAAATACGACTTAAAACGACGGAGATATACATTTCTGAAGTTTAAATACAAAAATAGGATATTTTAAAATAGTGTTGTCTCACTGTTTTAGAAATATCAGAAAGCCTAAACAGAATTTTCACCCAAAAGTAGTTTCAGACTGTACAGAATTTCAAATACACCCAAAACAAGTTGCTGTGCGTCGACAGCGGATCAAAAACAAGAAAGTCATTAATTTTGGAAATTTAAAGGGGCATTAGGGACTATTTTCAAAATAATTACAAAAGAAATAATAATAATAATAATAATAATAATAATAATAATAATAATAATAATAACAATATGATAACAATAGTAACAATAAAATAAATAACAATATTTTAAAATAACAGTAAATAGATAATTAAATAATAATATAATAATAATTATATTAAAATAATAATTAAAAAAAAAAAATTTGTTTTACTGTTTTTAAAATAATTAAATATATATATATTATTTTTATATAAAAAATTTTTATTAGGTAGAGGACGACGATACGAATCCAACGAGGTCTTGTACGCAAAAATCGGACGAAAAACAAATTTTCTACGAATTTTTGAAGTTAAAAAAAAAAGGTTTAAAATAATAAAAAAAAAATCATTATTTTAAACAAAATATGTCGGCGGCGGCTGGGGTGCCACGTGGCGCGAGCGGATTGGATCCGTGGTTTCGGGGCCAATCATTGGCGGCGGCGCAATGATTGCGCCGCCAGCCAATGATTGCGGCAATCATGCCGCAATCACGTCCACCCCACTCATCCACGTAGGCAGCCCCCCTCCACCGTCTGATCCGCGCTGTAATGGACGGACGGCTCGGATTCATCTGGACGAATCCGCGGTCCGACCAGATCCCTGGCGGTCGGACGGAATCGCGGTCCGACCAGGATCTGCACCGTCGATCAACAGGATCAACGGTCCAGAAGGCAGGCGGCTGGGAGCTGACCGGACCGAAGGCTATGGAGCTATTCTTGCTTCGTTCTCTCAAACGGATGGACCAAACGCAATGAAATTTGAGATCTAGCTTCTACTAGTGAAGAGCATCGATGGGGGATGTTTATTTTTAATTAATATTCACTAATCACAACGCTAATTAACCCTAAGTGTTCTAAACTAGGGTTTGAGATATACCTCAATCCACACGGTGGATTCGGACGATCTTGGGCTCGTTGGACTCGTGGGATCCTCTAGAACAATTCCTCTGTGGAACTCGGGCTCCGAAACTATCTCGATCGAACGGAAATCGAGCGGAAGAGAGGAGGGCGGTCGGTCTCGCCGGATTTCGCCGCCGGCGGGGGTCCTGGCCGTCGGGTTTGATCGTGGAGGATGGGGGAAAGTCTCAGGAGCTCTCCAACGAAAACTCTCGGGCCTAGGGGGAAATAGATCGCAAGATCCCTTAATTGGAACCCTAAAATCACTATTTAAAGGCTTGAATTGAATCTCAACGGCCACGATTCGATCCACCGTCCATCACCAGGCTAGATCAAGTGATTTGGGCGGGATTTGGAGTTTCAAAATGAAGGGGATTCAATTGGCATTGATTGGAGCAATGAATGGGCTCTAATTGGGCTTTAATAGGTTATTATGACCTATTAGTGGCTTGGTTTGACCAAGTCAACGTTGGACTTGGTCAAATCAGTCGAATAGGTCAAGGAAGTCCAAGGATTGAGCCATGAAAGAAGTTGGATTCGATTTGGGCTCAAAAAGGCCTTAATGGGTCAAAATTGATCCATTAAGACTCGGGTTGACCAAGTCAACAGTTGACTTGGTCAACTCAATCCTTCACGCCCATGGGTTTGACAAAATCAAGGTCAACAAACGGACCCCCAACAGGAGCAGTGAACAACTAGTGAACTGCTCGTGTTGGCGTTGACCGACCATGCCATAGAAAGTAGAGTGAAAATCATGAGTGAAGAAATATCAGGAATATGGTGGAAAAAGAAGGAAATTCTTCTCCTGGCCTTGCCCCACAGCGGGGGGCAGAGCCTAGGAAAGAAGAGAAAGCAGCAGTGCACAAGCCAAGAATCACCAAAATGGTGAACTGGTAGTGTGGTCTTCTCCTGGCCTAACCCCTTGACAAGGGTAGAGCCAATGATGGAACCAACGGTAAAGATCACCTAAAAAAGGTGAAAACGAGGTAAGGAGATTCTTCTGTAGCCTTGCCCTATAGCAGGGCAGAGCAGAAAAGAGAATCAAAAGTAAAGATCACCACTTGGGTGAAAAAGGTAAAGGGATTCTCCTCTGGCCTTACCCTGTAGTAGGGGTAGAGCCAAGAGAAGGACCAAAAGTAAGGTAGCAAAAGTATACCAACTATCTATCTGACTACATCGAATCAGCAAAATAGAAGGTAAAAGGGTCCCATATCCTCCTGCCTATTTCAGGACAGTGGATTGGGGTGACTCAATGTCTGCCTAACAAAATCGGGTCAGCAAACAAAGGAGTCACAACGCCTGGTGTCTGTCTAATCGGGACAAGACACTCAGGGAAAAAGAGTGGCGAGGAGTTCCTGCCAGGTGTTCTGTCAGGCCCTCTCTACCAAGTAAGTCAAACCAGCTTCCTGCCTGTTCATTTCAAACAGCAGGATAGAAGGTGAAAAGATCCCATCTCCTCCTGCCTATTTCAGGACAGTGGATTGGGGTGACTCAGTATCTGTCCGATCAACTCAAGACATCAAACAAAAGAGTCACAAAATCTGGTGCCTATTTGATCAGAATAGGACACTCAGGAAGAGAGGCGAGGAGTTCCTGCCAGGTGCTCTGTCAGACCCTCTCTACCAAGTAAAACCAGCTACCCGCTTGACTATATCTGGACAGCGGGGTGGAAAGTGAAAAGGATCCCGCCCCTCCTGTCCTTTCGGAACAGTGGATTGGGGTGACTCGATACCTCTGCCTGACCTCAGCAAAAGTAAAGAAGACACAAAGTGGAAGCCTGCGTAGTCTTTTACAGGACATCCGAGTAAAGGGGTGTTGAGGAATTGCGCCTCCCAGGGACTCTGTCGGGCTCACTCAACGGTAGGTAAGAACCAACTACCAGGCTGACCACATATGGACAGCGGGTAGAGGGTGAAAAGGATCCCGCCCCTCCTGCTCCTTTCAGAACAGTGGATTGGGGTGGCCACTACTTCTGCCTGACCTCAGCGAGAAGCTCATGAACCACGAAGTGGAAGCCTGCGTAGTCTTTTACAGGACATCCGAGTAAAGGGGTGTTGAGGAATTACGCCTCCCAGGGACTCTGTCGGGCTCACTCAACGGTAGGTAAAGACCAACTACCAGGCTGACCGCATCTGATCAGCGGGTAGAGGGTGAAAAGGATCCCGCCCCTCCTGCTCCTTTCGGAACAGTGGATTGGGGTGGCCACTACTTCTGCCTGACCTCAGCGAGAAGCTCATGAAGCACGAAGTGGAAGCCTGCGTAGTCTTTTACAGGACATCCGAGGTAAAAAGAGAAGTGTTGAGGAATTGCGCCTCCCAGGGACTCTGTCGGGCTCACTCAACAGGTAAACTTCAACATCTGCTAGGCCAGCTCTGCTTTGCAAATGAAGAAGGGCTCGATACTCACTCAGTCATTTCAACTGAGGGAATAAAGAGTCAAGCTCTGATGCCTGTCTGATCAAAATAGGGCAATCAAAAGCGTGGCGAGGAGTACCTGCCAGGTGCTCTGTCAGGTCCTCTCTACCAGGTAAACTCAACTATCTGTCCGTTCATTTCCAACAGCAGAATAGAAGGTCAAAAGTCACCTCGACATCAGCCTAACACGCATCTGTGTAGGGATGTGAGGGAAAAAAAAAAGGTAAGTAAATGGGATAATTTTAAGGGCAGAGCCACCTAGGGAACCCTTTCTAGCAATCTGATAACCACATGGTAGAGGACAAATCGTCGTGGCCATGAGTATCCAAATGCTGCCAGGATTTCCTAAAGAACTCTAACCTTACACAAAAGGGGGAGGAGACATCAGAACGACATCTCTCAAGAAAGCTGGAAGAGATATACCCGCTGTAAAGTGTGTAAAGGGGTGATCTCATTCCAAAGGAGTAAAAAGAACTCGAGTAGCGAGGGGGCACCTCAACTACAGAAGGCAGGACTATGCCTGGTAAAACTAATCCTCAAAGAGGCTACAGTATTGAACCCATACTAACTGATGTGGACCCTGTAAGACGTGGGAAGGGTACCAAAACATCCAAGGGACCTCTCCGGCAGCTAGGAGGGGGGTCTCAATGGGGAAACAAGTGGTAAAAGTATCTGAATGAGCTGACTCTCTACTAGAGAATCAAAAGCTCAAGAAAGCGATGATTTTGGCATCTAAAGCACGATATCTCAAATCACCGAGTAAGAGGAAGAGAACCAAAGCAGCGAAGGAGAACCTCCGCTGCTCAGGGCAACAACTCTGAGTAGGAGAAATCTCACAGTGGTAACACCCACACAAGCTAGTGGGACCCTGTGGGGAGTGAAAATGACCTTAACACATTCATAGGACTAATCCGGTGACTGAGCCTAGTGTATGAATGGTAAGATAGGTCAAAAAGTAGTAGAAGAACTGATCTTTCGCATAGAAGGTCAAAGTTCTCAAAGCGGTGATGTTAGTATCCGAGGCAAAGTATACTACACCACAAGGAGGGAAGCAGCTCTATGTAGTGAAAGAGACACACCTACTACCTGAGGATGGTAATCATGTATAGAAGTGAAGTATCATCAGAAGGGTCACAGTGGTAGCACCTACCTTGACTGGGTAGGACCCTGTGAGAAGTGAACACAACCAAGCAACATCCGTAGGGCTACTCTAGCAGTTAAGAGTAGGGAACGAATGCTAAAGTACGCTGGTGAAAGAAACCAAGGAGTCGGCCTTCCGATGGAAAACCGGGCTCCCGGAACTGGGGTGCTAACACCTGAGAACAGATGTACTACATCACAGCACAACTCTGAGGTGACAAGAGAGCACTCCTGACACCTAGTATAATAATCATGAGTGAGATCTATGATCATCAGTAAGTTACAGCGGTAACACCTACCCTAATCAGGTAGGACCCTGTGCGAAGTGGAGGTAACACTGCCACATTCATAGGACTACTTTGGCGGCTCAGAGTAATTCATGAATGGGAGGTAGACTGCCAAAAGAGAGCAGTCCGGGGCGATCTCTTCTTAGAAAGACCCAAGCCCAAAAAGTAGTGATGATTACATCTCAAAATACAATGTACTACATCACTAACGAATAAATGCATTCAAAATCATGTAAATTCATCGACCAACTAAGTGGGAACTCAACCTTGAAGAGATCGTCAAAGTACTCTCAAGGGAGGAGAAAGAGAAATTTTTGGGAATTTGAGCTCTTAGAGAGTTTTACCGGGTTCCTCCTATGATAAGGGCAACCGGGTTTTTGTTCCCCTACGAGCTTCCCTCTTTTTTTTTTAGATTATGTTCGCCACATGAACAGAACTGGGAAATTTGTGCTTTTGGAGAGTTTGACCGGGTTCCTCCTATGACAAGGGCAACCGGTTTTGCTCTACTAAGAGCTTCCCTCCTTTATCACATATAAATTTTTAAATTGGGAGGTAGTGGATGGTTTTGATAACCCAGACCGCATTCACCTCATGTGAACGAACTGGGGAGCACAATCACATAGAAATTGATGTACAACTGAGATCAATATCAGGATAGAGGCTCAACACTATCATATTTAGCTAGCATGGGATGGTGTGGACCCTGTATCCTATCTCAAAAGAGTCTAAACCAATGACTCTAACATCCTTGCTCACATTCAACTCACATGAATGGACCAGGTGCAGCATCTATCAGATCGGAACTGATAGGAAGAAGGAACTCAACTAGGGACAATGGATCTTCATCACCATTCCTGACTGTCACGGGGTGGTGTGGACCCAGTATCACCTCTCAAAACTAGACTCGGACTATTGATTTTGATATCCCAGACCACACCTGGAGCGGCAGGTGAAACTGGGGGACTAAGTCCAACAAAGGGGAGAACAGACTGAAAATTCTATGCGATAGCACCAACGTGATTGATGCGCACAGACAAAGGTACAAAACATCCCTATGGCGTATTAGTGCATCACCTCTAAGGATAGCCTTATACTTTTCTAAGCAACGTCGCGTGGTAGAGGACAAATCGTCGTGGCCACGCAGACTGCTGAAAAGTAAAAGGAATCCTTTTAGGAGCTGCATATACAGAGGGATATCTACAGGCGGTAGGGAGGCTCCCCTGTAAAGTACTAGACTCAGGCATAGTACTTTTTCAAGTACTGCCCGTTGATGACAGGCATTGGGTGAACGCCATTTGCATCAACAAGTAGGTAGGCACCACCTTCATAAACTTGCTCTATAGCGAAGGGGCCTTCCCAAACAGGCTCAAACTTACCACCTCGCCGACGGTGCGAGATGATAGGCCTACGCAAAACAAGAACTAACTCGCCTACCCGAAAAGCACGGGGCCTAACAAGACGCTCAAAGTGTCGCTTCATTCGGGCCTGGCTTAGCTGAAGGTATTGATAAGCTCGTAAGCGAAGCTCATCTAGACCGTCCAGCTCTTCCAACCTCAGTCGGGCATTATCTTCCTCAGATAGATTGTAACTGACTGCTACACGCAGTGAGGGGATCTCGACCTCTAGTGGGAGAACTGCTTCAACCCCAAAAGCTAAAGCGTATGGGGTGGACTGAGTAGGAGTACGGTAGGTAGTCCTATATGCCCATAACGCTTCAGGTAACTTATCATGCCATTCTCTCTTGTTTGCAACAAGAATTTTCCTCATCAGTTGTACAAGAGTCTTATTAAATGCCTCTGCCAAGCCATTGGCTTTAGGGTAGTAAATTGACGAGTATCGCCAATTAATGTTATGGCGGCGGGCAAATCTGGCAATTTTGGTGCTTCTAAAGGACGGGCCGTTATCTGAGATTATACGGCGCGGAACACCAAAGCGATAAACAATGTTATCGTGAAAGAAACGCATCACATCTTCTGATTTAACTTCTTTAAGTGGGACAGCCTCTGCCCACTTAGAGAAGTAATCAGTGGCGGCTAGAATGAACCTATGATCCTTAGAGGAAGGAGGGTCTATAGGACCCACCACATCCGTGCCCCAGCCCTCAAATGGCCAAGAAGAAACAGTAGGGTGCAACGGATTAGGGGGTTGGTGAATCACCGTGCCATGAATCTGGCACTGGTGGCATCTCTTAGCGTGCTCCATACAATCATGGATCATAGTCGGCCAGTAGTAGCCAAGGCGTTTAATTCGGCCTTTCATTTTTGGTCCAGATTGATGGGCACCACAAAGCCCTTCATGTATCTCGCTCATTACTCGACTAGCCTCTCCTTTACTGAGGCATCTTAACCACATTTGGTCAAAAGAGCGTCGATACAGAGTTTCATTTACATAGGCGAATGATAAGGCTCTCTTTCTGATTTGAGCAGCGAGAGACTTATCATCTGGAAGCCTACCATGCTTTAAATACTCTATGAAGGGATCTCTCCAATCTGACTCCTCATCCACAGCTAACACTGCGAGGGTCTGATCGGGAGTAGACAAGTCTGCGGGGCATAGTGCTTGACGATACTGGACAATAATAGACACTGGGTTTCCAGTAGGGTCAGCTAATTCTTTTGCTAACTTGGCCAATGCATCTGCTTTTCCATTTTCAGATCTAGGGACCTTGGCCAAAGTTACTTCTGGTATTAAGCTCAGGAGTTCCATTGCTTTATTATGATATGGAATGAGCTCAGGCTTAAGTACTTTATAGACTCCAGCTACTTGATTGATTATCAGTTGGGAGTCTCCAAAGATCTTCACCCGCGTAAGACTCATCTGAATGGCTAACTCTAACCCCAAAATCAGAGCTTCGTACTCAGCTTCATTATTAGTACGAGGTTCTGATAAGCAATAGGAGTACCGTAGAGTATGACCCTCAGGAGACACAAAAATCAGGCCTAATCCTACCCTAACCGTAGGAGTTTCATCTGGACTTAAGGTTTTGACGGATGACGCACCGTCAAAGTAGAACTCCCAAGTAGGGGACTCCTGTTCCTCCACACTCATGATGAATTCATCAGGTAGTTCATCGTTGAGTGGGGAATCTGCAGAGATCGGGTGATCGGCCAGAAAGTCAGCTAAAGCCTGTCCTTTGACGGCCCGCTGAGGAACAAAAGTAATATCAAATTGCAGTAGTATCATAGACCACCGTGCCAGACGACCTGAGAGGGTCGGACGGGTCATCAAGTACTGCAACGGATTGACTCGAGAGATCAAATTAATCTTATGTGATAGCATATAATGCCTAAGCTTCTGTACCGCGAAGATTAAGGCTAAACATTGCTTTTCTACTGCGGGGTACTTAAGCTCTGCAGGTATCAGTCGCCTGCTGAGGTAGTACAAGGCATTCTCCTTGCCTTCCTCATTCTCTTGAGCCAACAATGCACCTAAAGACTCGTCCAGGGCCGTAGTGTAGAGAATCAATGGCCTGCCTGGGATAGGTGCAGCTAAAACAGGGGGGTTCATCAGGTAGCGCTTTATACTCTCAAAGGCCTCCTGACAACTCTCATCCCAGTGGAATCGGGCATCCTTCTTAACTAGTGCAGAGAAAGGATGACACCTACCAGAAAGATTGGAGATAAATCTCCGCAAGAAAGCGAGTTTACCCTGAAAGGACCTCAACTGGGTAAGACTCTTAGGGGGTTTTAAGTCTACTATGGCTTTGATCATAGAGGGATCTATCTCAATGCCACGGTAGCGAACTATAAACCCTAAGAACTTTCCTGCACTAACTCCAAATGCGCATTTTAAAGGATTCATCTTTAAATCAAACTTGCGCAGGCGTTCAAAAACGATTCGCAGATCTCTGAGGTGATCTTCGCGGACCTTGCTTTTGACGACCAAATCATCCACATAGCATTCAACTTGCTCATGTATCATCTCATCGAAGATGACGGTCATGGCACGTTGATAGGTGGCCCCGGCGTTCTTGAGACCGAAGGGCATCACCTTGTAACAAAAGACACCTATAGGTGTCCGGAAAGCAGTAAACTTCTCGTCCTCGGGGTCCATCTTTATCTGATTATAACCAGATGAACCATCCATGAATGAGAAGACACTATGGGATGATGCTATATCCACCATAAGCTCAGGAATGGGAAGAGGAAAATCATCCTTAGGACATGCCTTATTTAAATCACGGAAGTCGATACAGACTCGTATCTGTCCGCTTTTCTTCCGGACTGGAACAATATTGGCAAGCCAAGTAGGGTATTTCTCTTCCCTAATGAAACCAGCTTCTATAAGCTTCTTGGTTTCAGCGATCACCTGTTGTTCAATTTCTAACCTCATCCTCCGAGGTGCTTGTTTAACAGGGACTGCATCAGGCTTAATGGCTAACTTGTGGACTGCTACCTTTGGATTTAGACCAGGCATCTCGGTGTAGTTCCAGGCAAAACAGTCCCTAAACTCTGATAGTAACTTGACGTATTCTTGAGTCTCTAAATCAGACAGTAGGGCACTATGAAAAATAGGCCTAGGATCTGACTCAGTGCCTAAGTTTACCTCACACAGTTCATCCATGGCTGAAGTGGCGCCATCTTCAAACTCTTGTGGAGCATCAAGTATTCTATCATCGCTACTATCCGGGTCTTCTTCCTCGGTAAGAGAAACAACCGGATAAGCATGTGAAATGACACGAATGCTGGCATCACTAGACTGATTTAACCCCATGTAACCTACGCCTCCTAGGCCTTGGGGGAAATCAGTCCGCCAGACTCGGGCCTGCTGTAGAGCTTCTTCGTCAGGCCAGGTGGAACGAACGAGACCCCGCTCAACAAAGCTCTCTACAGTAGGTGAGAAGTAACGAGGGGCACTCCTGACCTCTATATCCATAGCGGTCTCCTCCAGATCCTGTCTCACAGGACCCAGTGGTGCACCTATACTATGGGGTACAGAGGGACATTCCCTAGGTCGGGCTGGCCCAAACGAATCATACAAGTAAGGTATGGGGTTGTGACTACCCCATATTGTACTATCATCATCAACTATGAGGATGTCAGAAGATCTTTGACTGGAATCCCCGACTCCTATCCCGCGTATCTGATGGGGGGAAGGTTGTTTGGTAGTAGTCTGACGTAGGAAGTCCTCTTCCTCGTCTGAGCTAATATCAATAACCAATCCACCTTCAGGTATCAAGTGGCTACAAAGAGTAGGTCGGGAATCGTAACCAGCGGAATAGGGAGATGGTGAAGTGACTGGACGCTGAAGAATATCGCTCATTTCATCGTCGGAAGAGTCGGACTCTACGGTCAAAGAAGAAGTGTAAAGGTTGGGGGGAGGAGGTGTGCGAGTGTCGTGGTTCCGCGGCTCGCGGATCGCAACTCTACCTCTTCCTCTACCTCTACCCCCCCTACCTCTACTAGGGGGAACGTCGTGCCTCACTGCAAACTGAGAGGGATCTCCATCAGCATGGTCAGTGGGAACACCTGGCTCGATACCAACCTGTGATGGACCTTGTACTGACGATTGTATAGGACCCTGTGCAGGTGGCTGCGTAGGATCCTGTACAACAGTATCAGGTATCACTGGGGACTGAGCAGGTGGAACTCTACGAGTCTTCCGAGGTACGTAGTACTCGGCATCGTCGTACTTAGAGATCTCATGCACGGAAAAGGGCTGGGTATCTCCAGGAATGGTATACTCAACATCATTCCTCAGAAACTTCATACATTGGTGCAAGGTAGAGGGCACCATTCCATACTCATGGATCCAAGGCCTTCCTAAGAGAGCCTTATATGAAGTATCAGCCTCAATCACATGAAACTTTGCCTCAGTTAGAAAATTTCCAAATTTCAGAGGCAGGGTGATAGCCCCTAGAGCTCGCTGGCCTTGGTCATTGAAGCCTTTCAACATAATTTTATCGGAAGTGAGCTTCAAATGACCTAGGGAGAGGCTCTTCAAAGTTTCATGGGTTAGTATGTTTACTGAAGCCCCTTGATCTATGAGGACCCTGTTCAACTCATAATCATTAACTTCAGCAGTGACATACAAGGGACGATTGTGCTCAGTGGTCCCTAACAAAAGGTCACGACTAGAGAAAGTAATGCATGACGTGTTGTACGAATGCCATGCTCCATCATCAGGGTCGGAAGTGAAGAAGGCTTGATAGGTCTCTGGTTCAAGCAATGCTTTTACCAGTGTCTCTCTCAAGTCAGGTGACAACATCAAAGCATCATAGACACTAAGAAGAGCAGGAATCTTCTTTAGATGAGCCAACACATTATAATCAACCTCCAGCTGAGGGCCTTTCCCTTTCTCCTTAGGCTGCTCCTGGGAGGAAGGGATAGAGTCATCCTGCTGGGTAATGATATTTTTATCTTTTGTATTTTTAGCCAACTTAGGTGGAAGGACCTTCCCTGAACGTAGATGAACTTCCTGTATTGAGTCATCCTCAATAGGAGATTCCTCTGGTTCAGTGGCGGTGGCAGGTGTTGGTTCTAAGGAAAGTATTGAGAGTGGGTTCTCGGATTCATCTTCTGAATCCATGTAACATCCACCTTCTGGTATCACAAAGACTGGTTCATCTTCATACTCAGACTCAGACTCTTCACTGGAACCATCCATATTATAAGAAACATGTAAAGCATGAGAAGACTGAGTGCTAGTAGAAGTAGAAACAGTAGCAGTAGAAGTAGAAGCAGTAGTAAAAGCAGTAGGAAAAGAACACCAGAAGTAGCCAGAATCACCTTCTTCTATTATTTCTTCATCAAATGAAGGGAGAACAAAGTCCTTCAGCGTAAGTGCTGGGAGGAACCCTGTCTTCCCCTCAGAGGTTACAACATATTTTTCTCTTTCATACATTTTCTTATTACATACATCAGAAGAAAAAGAAATGTGCTCAGTAGGCACTACAACAGAAAGAGAAGAAGAAGAAGGTACAAGTGCTGGAGTAGTAACTGCAGGGGCAACTGTCGACTTGGCCTGTGGTGGCCTCTTCTCAACTGCCTCTGAACTCTGAACTGCACGGTCTATCATCTTCCTGGTCTTCTTGGAGAGTGCTAACTGCCACTCTCCCTCAGAACTCTGGGGTAAACTGCCACTACTACCCTGACTGTCAGCCTGACTGGGACTGTGGCTGGGACTGGAAATCATCTGAACTATCTGAGGGCCCTTGCCCTTGGGCTGCACTAGGTCACTGTCCTGGAGGTGTATCTGTCCTGTGGCCATCAACCTCTCAACCTTGTCCTTGAACACAAAGCAATCCTCTAACACATGCCCAACGTATCTGTGGTAAGGACAATAGAGTGGGTGCTCAGTCTGACCCTCCTCCTCCACTCTATTGCTGCTGGGAAAGGTAAGTATGTTTTTCTTAGTAAGGAATTTAAAGATCTTCCTCACACTCTCCCTTTTGAAGGGATATTCCTTACTAAGCTTCTCCTGCAGGAACTGCTGACTCTCTGGAGTCCTACGGGAGGTCCTGGGCTGTGCTGCTGGCTGACTAGCTGAGCGTGACTGCTGTGGAGGTGCTGAACTGCCTAAGGGCCTCTTGCCCTTATCTGCTGGTCCCTGAGTACTATGTACCTCTCCTCTCCTGGGTGGAGGTGCTCCTGAAAACTCCTGCCGCTGAGGTCTGCGCGAAGGCTGACTCTCAGCCTTAGGAGGGACTGCATCGGGTATGCTGTCCTGTAGGCTGGTGACCTTGGTCAGAAGCTTCTGAAAGGTCCGTATGGTGAAACCCTTCAGGTATGGAGCTATGGGACCATCTATGTTCTTCAATAAGATCTCAACTGCGTGCTGCTCCTGCAACTGTGGCTCGCACTGCAAACTCAAATTCCTCCATCTAACTATGTAGTCTGTGAGTGACTCTCTAGGCCTCTGTCTGGTGACTACTAACTCTCCAACTGTAACTCTGTGCTCGGTGCTGACAAACCTTTGGATGAACAACTGCTCCAGCTCTGCGAAAGTCCTGACTGAGTCGTTGGGGAGGTCGGCGTACCAAGCAAACGCCACCCCCGCCAAGCTGCTAACGAACAACCTCAACATCAGTGGGTCACTCCCTCCTATATTGCAACATATGGCCCGGTACTGCGCCACATGCTGCCTCGGGTTCCCAAACCCATCGAACACTCTGAACCTAGGAGGGATGAAACCAGGAGGGTAGGGCTCCTGCTCGTACTCTATCGGGTAAGGCCGCCCTCTACTAACTGACTCTCCAGTCTTTCTGGAGGAAATGGCCTGCTCTACCTTCTGGGCAATCAGATCCTGAAGCTGACCCGCTGACAACTGAGCTGGCTGACTCTGAACCACTGAAGGTGCTGTAGGCACTGCTCTCTGGACCCTCTCCACTCTCAGGGGGTCTAGTGCAACTGGGGGCACAACTGGCTGATCTCTAGAAGTACTGGCAGCGGCTACCCCTGCCACTTGGGGCACCGCCCCCAAGGCTGTCAACTGTGCTGTCATGGCTGCCATGGCTCTGGCCATCTCTGCCATCTGTGTCTGAAGGTTCAGGACCGTAGCATCTGTCTCAACTGATCTGGGGGATCCACCCACCTCGGGCTCTCCCTGCTCATCCTGGTCCTCGAGCTCTCTCTCATCCGAGTGACCTCTACGGGTAACTACACAAATCCGGTGTACTGACACCTCCTCATCAGAATCCACTAGTGTATCATCGTCATCTAAAAAGGCCTGTCGCATCGCCTCTATGTACGGGCTCATAGGAGAACCGATCCTATGAGGACTAGGGGCAACCTCTGTCTCAATCCGTACTGGCGATCTGTCTGGGGCTAAAGCTGAATCATCATCGACTGCCATCGGGACTGCCTCAGACCTGGAAGGAACTGCCAAATCCATCTGATCAACCGCCTCCTCTGGCTGCTCTGTCTCTGCCAGTGGCGCTGACTCAACTGTAGGAACTGGGTCGACAGGGGTGTCTGCCTGTCGACGTCTCCAAACCCACCTCCTACGGCGGGGTACTGTACTGGCAACTGGCTGCTCTGGGGTCATCACCTCTGAACTGACCTGAGGCCGGGCAGGCTCCTGCTGCTGTCTCCGTCCTCGACGACGTGGGCGTCGTCCTACCACAGGAGCACCTGCTGGCGGCCTAACTGCTGGAACTGTCTGTGCTGGCTGCTGCGGTGTCTGCCCCCTCTGCCAACTGTAAAGCCTCCTCGCAGTCTGTCGACGTAACTGAAAGGTAGCCCGAGAAATCTGACGGAGTAAGCCCTCCCGACTGACGGGCCCTCTGCCACGAGCTAAGCGGACGATGTTCCGAATCCTCTGAGTGAGGGCTCGGACACCAGCGTCCCTGGGTAACCTAGCTCGGGGTAGAGTAGTGGCGACAGGAGGAGCCGCCGCTATGCGGGCAACGTCCTCCTCATCTCCACTATACGTCAGTGGGGAGAAGCGTCCTCCCTGAACTGCCTCCAACTCGGGGGCTACCATCACCTCTGGAGTAGGTGCCTCAACAACTGGACGTGGCCTCCGCTGCCTGGGAGCCACTCTCGTCTGCCTCTGAACTAACTCATCATGAACAACGGCATCTGCCATCCGCTGCCTCTCTGCCTCTGATGCAGCTAAACGCAACCTCCTGTTCCTATTCCTCCGGGCCCTTCTCCCAAGACCGGAGGTGGAGGTGGAAGGAACATCTGAACCCACTGCCGGAGGGGCAGGGGGAACAGGGACGACTGGAAGTGCCGGGGTCTGCCCGGCAGTCTCAGAGTGAGAAAGCCGAGCAAAAACAGAAACCCGGCCAGAAGAAGGCGAAGGCACCTCGGTCTGGGCACCCCTCTTCCTAGTGGAAGCGGGAGGGGCAATCCGAACGCGAGGTACTTCCGTCGGAACAGTCGGAGTAACAACAGCAACAGGCTGCCGGCGCTGAGGGGCCGGGGCAGCCTGTGCAACAGGAGCGGCAGGCGCAGGTCGCCTGACCGCTGCACGAACAGGTGAAACTACTGCAGCAGGCTGTCGGCGCTGAGGGGCCGGGGCAACTTGAGCAGTAGGCGCGGCAGGCACTGGACGCCTAACCGCAGGACGAACTGGAACCGGGTGTGGCCTAGGCACTGGTCGCCTAGCCACAATGCGCACTGGCTGCGCAGGAACAGGAACAGGACGTGGTGCTCGGACTGGGCGCCGAGCAGCAGGACGTCCAAACGGGCGCATGGCTGCGCGTCCTCTCCTCTGAGGAGGAGAGAATGCTGCAGCCTCCGCCGGGGTCGGCCCGCCAAGAGTGACGAAGGCCGAGTCAGTGAAGGAACCAAAAGTGATTCCTCCCACTGGCGGACTAGCGAGCAGGGACTCAGGGAGAGTCACCTGCGCGTCCGAACCAAAGGCAAAAGTAACGGAAGGGGCTGAACGAGCCATGGCACTGCTGCCAAGAAAAGAAAGTGAAAAGAATTAGTTAAAATTGAAATCACAAAAGAATGAAGGATTTGATTGAGATTTGATGAAGATAGATAGGAATTGATAAAGGGTAGAATAGCCTGCTAGGCTGGAAAGGAGAAGAGTAGGGGGGAAACCCTAGCTAAGGGGAAAGAACCCTAACTAAGGAAAGACCCTAACTAAGAGTGGGACGGATCTAATCTAAGGAGTACCAATCCCGGAGTACACACAAGAAAGGATAATATAGAATCCAAAGATGGAGAGAGAAACTGGTCCCACCGTGGTCGCCAGAAACCTGTGGACCTCCGAAAGAGCACCGCGCGAACGGGTCAATTGGAAGGGCAGATTGGATCGTGCATACGACTGACCATTGGGGATAGAGACTGTCGCCAACACACCCCGATGGGTAGTAATATACATAACCAAATCACGGGTTTCCCCCATCCGATATGAGAGATCGAATGGGGTTTAGTAGATTGTGGGAACCAAGTTTCCCACGGGCGCAAGCCCCCGTGGTTAATTACATCCCAGGCCGGAGCCTGGGAAAACTCTCGATTAAGGATCATACATTATCCTCTCCTAAAGTGGGATTTGCACATGGGTATAGACTAGGAAATCCTATCCAAGAGGAAGAAGGGTCCGAAGGGGTGAATCAAACATACATGGCTCATACCAGCATTCGGAGGCTCTAGGGTACTAAATAGAAACTGGAGAAAATCAAAGTCAGGCATCCGATCACATGCGTGAGAGAAAAGATGGAAGTGGCGTCATCCTGTGACGCAGATAAGTAGGATTTAGGGTCCCTGAAAAGAAGGAACCTACCTACTATTTTAGGCATACTACGAGACCGAGTGTAGTAGCCTCGAATCCTAGATCTAGGTTAGGCTTAGTGTTCGACGAGTAACACTAAGGCCCGTGTCCTAGCTAGTGCAATGCAAAGATCTGGACTTATCCCAGCCTGGATGGGGGAGCCAGCTAACCACCTAATCGATTCAAAACCATGTTGTCCAGTCAATTATGAAAGATGGGTAGGTAGTACAGTTGTTGGGAATAGGACCGACATCTAGAGGATTTCCTAAGTGGTCCTAGACTTATGTGGGTTGGATGCTCCTAGCTAATGCAATTAAATTTTAATTAGTTGGTTACTAATGCAATGCATGCTAGTTGAATTGTCAGCTCATGAATGCTATAGATCTTTAAAAACAGGCTTATAAAAAAATAAATTTTTGAAAAGACTGAGTCTCCTTAGGTCCGGCACTTCATCCTCATAGGCCAGATTATCCGGACTCTACCCGCAGGCAGGGAGATGTCTTATAGCAAGGAAAGAAGAAATGCAGTAATATGCATGCGACCCCGGACGATTCCGGCAGTTCCCTAGGTTCGTTAGATTTCTATGTTATTTATAACTTAAAATTTTAGAAATTAGTTACGAGTATAAAAATTTTATAGTCCTTAGAAGAGCCTACGAAATCCAGGCGAAAACAAAAAAAACGACATGCAAGAAAGAAACCTAGAAAAATCAGATAATTCTACTGCGCAATCAGGTAAACACATCAATATAAATCCAAAATTAATCAACTAAATGGCCATAGGCAAATTGCCCTTATTACACCCCAGATATACAGAAAATAAAGTGGCCGGGCTCCACTGCCAACAACCCGGATTTCTAAGCCTATGAC
Source organism: Dendrobium nobile (assembly GCA_022539455.1). NCBI lineage: Eukaryota > Viridiplantae > Streptophyta > Magnoliopsida > Asparagales > Orchidaceae > Dendrobium > Dendrobium nobile. The sequence continues at coordinate 37,919,573 of CM039728.1, read as the reverse complement.
AGACGCCAACAACTTTGAGTGGGATATTGGGTCTTCAATCTTTGGTCTTCTGGATATCTCCTCCTTGGACTTCTTGGATCTTTCCTCCTCGGACTCCTTGGATCTCTCCTCCTTGGACTCCTTGGATCCGTCGTGGCATGAATATCCAAACGAAGGGACAATTTCCCCAGTATGGGGGTATTGCCTTTTCTCTTTGGATATCTAAAGCCATCCAACTCAGTCTTCCAAATGGAAGGAGACTCTCCCCTTTAGGGATGCCTTCTTCTTTTGGAATCCGAGTTGGATAAGAATACCCCAACTCAAGGTTATTTTCACAACTCTTAACTATTATTACATACAAATTTACATCCATTTGAAAAAGAAAATTCTAGACCCCCTGCATGGTTATCCTAAATAAAATCCCAAGCAGTTTATATATATATAAAAAAAAATGCTAACACCATTGACCCTGTGCCAAGCCATGCTCTTAATTTTGAGGGCTAAGCAGCTCCATCTGTAGCAGTTATAATAATTTAATAATTTTAGCCCTCATTTCATTTTAGGGGGAGCTGAGCAAGCACCTGCATAAAACATTATTAGAAATCATAATAATGCTCCCCCATTTTATTAGCATTGAGCATGGCCACCTGCACGGAAGAACAGTATATATATATGACGTTCCTAACCTAGGGGTAAATCTAGCGCTCATCACATCACAGAGTGCAATAAATGTAAGCAAACACACCAATCATTTTTCAAACAGCATGCAATGAAATCCGCGAAAGCTCCGGCACACAGCAGAAAAGTAAATCCCAGCGGCCTAACCTAGATCTAGAAGTGGTGCCCTAGCAAACAATTCTATGTGTGTGTAAGGCTAGTGTGGTTTGGATAGATCCTGAGTGGGGTAATTAGTTAAAATTGTCTAAAGTTCAGGTTTGTTGTAGGCCAGAAAAGGAAATTTTGGTTGAAATTTAAATATTAGTGAATTAGGATGAATTTTGATTGTTTCAATTTGTTGATCAGTTTTAAGAACTTAGGATATTCATATTTGAGGTTTAAATTGCATTAGCCAATTTTGGAAAGTTCCGGGTCCTCCTAGGAACTAAGGTAGGGGTCCAAAAAGTCACTATGGGAAAAAGGCTAAGTCTGGGATTTCCATCATCTTAGGAAAATACTAGACCTCAATACGAGTAGTTAGCCAGGTAGTACACTGAAATTGGAGTTCTCTAGGCAAAGTTATGAATTTTCTAAGTTTCGGGCCCTATCCTATAGACTAGGGTTGACCAAAAAGTTGACTTTCTAATCTAGGCCAATTTCTGAAATCCTGATATTTTTAATAAATACTAGACCCTAATTAGAGTCTAATGCAAGTGAGTTTACCTAATTTGGAATCTTCCACAATTAGTTATGAGTTTTCTAAAATCGGGATATTTATGGAATTTTCTAAATTAATTAGGAGAAGGCCCTATTTTGCAATTTTGGCCCAAATCAGCCCCAAACTGAGTCGAATCACTCCCAAAAGTCAAGGATGACCTGAGAAAGTGATCCCCTAGGGTTTGGAGAAGATTTGAGATTTTTAATAATTTTTAATAATTTATTAGGGGCAAAAAGGTAATTTCCACCTATGGTCAAATTAGGGGTCAACCTAAAGTCAAACTAGGGAGCCCTATTTATCTAAAGTCAAAGGTCGGGTTCTGGTCAGTTTGAGATATTATGGGTAGTTTTCTGACCTAAAATATATTTATTGTATTTTCCGGAAGGTCTCGGGGCCTTGATTAACCAGTTAATTAGGGTTAGTTAGCTAAGGGCTTTAAAAGCTCCTAAAAAATCCTAGAAAATTCAGTGATGTTTTAGATGTCACTAAGTTTAAGTGTTGCAGTTTTCATGTCGTTCTGGGGTCTATCCTAGCTCCTAGACGACTTCTAAGTTCGCTAGACGAGTCCTTAATTTTTGTCCTTAGGGTGTCACTACGTTGTAGGCGTTTAAAGTGATGTTTAGTCTAACCCTTCAGGTAATAAATGCATGGGAGTACAAAAATGAAATAAACACACCATGTCCTTAGATCTAGGAGAGCCTAGACTAAGTGCTCGTGGTGCGACCTACACATGCAATCTACGAAAAATAAAAGTAAAGACACCTAAAGAAAGGATTAGTGAATGATTGGGACTCAACCATTCACTAACCCACTCCCCCATGATTGCTCTTCACATCTAGAATCCATGTCTAAAATTTCATTGAAACAGCGGGTCTCCCAAAAAGTAAGATTTAATTATAAGTAATTTAAAAATAGTTTCAAAATAATTATGAATATAAATATATATTTTTGGAAAATAAGATAATTGAAAGTAAGTCAATTCATAATACACTGACATAGGGAGACCCACTGACCACCCAATCGAGACTTCAATACGATTTGAAAATAGTTTGTATCTTGAAAATAAATATTATATTAATAAGTAAATGATAATTAAATAATCAAATAACGCCCCGAAAATAGAAATCTGCCAAAACAGTAAAAATCAATGGCTGAAAACAACTCCAAAACATAAAGCTCGTCTTTCTGAAAAGAACAAGGGGTCGCACGCAAAAATCCGAATTAAAACGACGAAGATACGCAATTTACAAGTTTAAATACAATAAAATAATATCTTTAAAATATTGCAGTTTACTGTTTTTGAAATAACAGAAGATACAGATAAAATTTTCTTCTGGAAATAGTTTTAAAATATGCAGAATTCAGAGTACATCCAAAACAAGGTGTTGTGCGTCAAAATACGACTTAAAACGACGGAGATATACATTTCTGAAGTTTAAATACAAAAATAGGATATTTTAAAATAGTGTTGTCTCACTGTTTTAGAAATATCAGAAAGCCTAAACAGAATTTTCACCCAAAAGTAGTTTCAGACTGTACAGAATTTCAAATACACCCAAAACAAGTTGCTGTGCGTCGACAGCGGATCAAAAACAAGAAAGTCATTAATTTTGGAAATTTAAAGGGGCATTAGGGACTATTTTCAAAATAATTACAAAAGAAATAATAATAATAATAATAATAATAATAACAATATGATAACAATAGTAACAATAAAATAAATAACAATATTTTAAAATAACAGTAAATAGATAATTAAATAATAATATAATAATAATTATATTAAAATAATAATTAAAAAAAAATTTGTTTTACTGTTTTTAAAATAATTAAATATATATATATTATTTTTATAAAAAAAATTTTTATTAGGTAGAGGACGACGATACGAATCCAACGAGGTCTTGTACGCAAAAATCGGACGAAAAACAAATTTTCTACGAATTTTTGAAGTTAAAAAAAAAAGGTTTAAAATAATAAAAAAAAAATCATTATTTTAAACAAAATATGTCGGCGGCGGCTGGGGTGCCACGTGGCGCGAGCGGATTGGATCCGTGGTTTCGGGGCCAATCATTGGCGGCGGCGCAATGATTGCGCCGCCAGCCAATGATTGCGGCAATCATGCCGCAATCACGTCCACCCCACTCATCCACGTAGGCAGCCCCCCTCCACCGTCTGATCCGCGCTGTAATGGACGGACGGCTCGGATTCATCTGGACGAATCCGCGGTCCGACCAGATCCCTGGCGGTCGGACGGAATCGCGGTCCGACCAGGATCTGCACCGTCGATCAACAGGATCAACGGTCCAGAAGGCAGGCGGCTGGGAGCTGACCGGACCGAAGGCTATGGAGCTATTCTTGCTTCGTTCTCTCAAACGGATGGACCAAACGCAATGAAATTTGAGATCTAGCTTCTACTAGTGAAGAGCATCGATGGGGGATGTTTATTTTTAATTAATATTCACTAATCACAACGCTAATTAACCCTAAGTGTTCTAAACTAGGGTTTGAGATATACCTCAATCCACACGGTGGATTCGGACGATCTTGGGCTCGTTGGACTCGTGGGATCCTCTAGAACAATTCCTCTGTGGAACTCGGGCTCCGAAACTATCTCGATCGAACGGAAATCGAGCGGAAGAGAGGAGGGCGGTCGGTCTCGCCGGATTTCGCCGCCGGCGGGGGTCCTGGCCGTCGGGTTTGATCGTGGAGGATGGGGGAAAGTCTCAGGAGCTCTCCAACGAAAACTCTCGGGCCTAGGGGGAAATAGATCGCAAGATCCCTTAATTGGAACCCTAAAATCACTATTTAAAGGCTCGAATTGAATCTCAACGGCCACGATTCGATCCACCGTCCATCACCAGGCTAGATCAAGTGATTTGGGCGGGATTTGGAGTTTCAAAACGAAGGGGATTCAATTGGCATTGATTGGAGCAATGAATGGGCTCTAATTGGGCTTTAATAGGTTATTATGACCTATTAGTGGCTTGGTTTGACCAAGTCAACGTTGGACTTGGTCAAATCAGTCGAATAGGTCAAGGAAGTCCAAGGATTGAGCCATGAAAGAAGTTGGATTCGATTTGGGCTCAAAAAGGCCTTAATGGGTCAAAATTGATCCATTAAGACTCGGGTTGACCAAGTCAACAGTTGACTTGGTCAACTCAATCCTTCACGCCCATGGGTTTGACAAAATCAAGGTCAACATACGGAAATCCATAGTCAATGAAACCAATCAATGCAGCAGCAGGCAAATCAATAAACCAAGCTCAATCAATCCACGTCAATCTCGAAGAAATCCGTACACAGAAGAAAATCAATCAATCCGTCAAATCAGTCAATCCGTCCGTCAAATCAATCAATCAAATCAAATCAAATCTATACTAACAAGTCGATAAAATCAATCGGAAAAGCGATACGATAAATCTCAATCTATCCTATCAATAAATCAATTGTAGCAATCAATACAATGCAGAATCAATAATATCAATGGGTCTATACAAAATTTATATCCATTCTATCCATATCAATGTCAATAATCAATATTATCCATGCTCAATGATCAATCAATGAAATCTATAAATCCGGACGATACAGTAAATCCAATCAAATCAATAAAGCAGAAATCGATCAAACAATAAATCCGTACGTCAATACAGTAAACATGCATTCAATACAATAATACTGAACAAGTACAATCAACTGGCTATGTTGCTGTTGTAGAATCCATATTGCTGTTGTAGATATCCATACGTTGGTTTCAATAAAAAGAGTCGTCACTCTATTGCCTGTCGGCCGCCCGTCGGCATATCTATAAACCCCTTATGACTCCCAATCATTATATCAATGATCAATGGTTTAAAGAAAAGCCCGTCGGCCCACCATCCTGTACAGGTCAATTCAATCTCCAACCAACGTTCAATCAGGTTCCACTTGTGTTCCAGTATCAATAGTCAATTCAAGAATCAATTCAATAATCAATTAATCAATAATCAATTCAATAATCAATATTAAAGCAATCTAGAACAATCATATCAATAGTCATACGCATATCAATTCAATCTATCAATTTCAGACAAATCAAAAATCATACGAAAATCGGGCAGAGTAATGGCAGTCTGTCAAATTTACACAAAAATCCTGCAAAAATCACAAATTCCAAATTTCTCCAAATTACAATAGAATATCCACGGCATCAATACAAGACTATTATTCTATAGAATCCAAATCAAATCAAGTCCTGATATTTTTCTATTCAATTAAAATCGCGTAGAATTGATTCTGACCGGTAAAATCGTCGCAGAAAATACTCAAATCGTGTACAATAGTCATATCTATAACATACCAAAAGTTGTGTCAATATCAAATCAGGTCCACAATTCGACTACGAAAACACAAAACAGTGCACAACTCGATCAAAACTCAATATCTTCGAAAACAGAAATAAGATTTGGAGTCCTTACCACGAGATCTACACTTTTCCCAACAGCAGCGTCGGACAAAAAGCGCTCCGCGGCCTCCAAAACCCAGCTTTTCCTCTTTTTTTCTTTTCTCTTTCTCTCTCCTCAAATCAGATATTTTGATTTTAAAATGATTTTCTCTCTCTTCAAAACGAGCTGATTTTCTTATATCCTAAAGCTGATCGGCCCGGCCGATTGCCAAATCGTCCTGGGACGATCAGACCAAAATTATCGGCCTGGACAGTTCCCAGAACTAATCTCAGGATGATATTTTGAACAGTACAGATCGGCCTGGACGATCTCACTATCGTCCCGGACGATCCTGGGAGGAAAATCCAATCTAGAGAGAAACAGTAAGGAAACGAGGTCTCACAATAGTTGGATCCAAAATGGGAACTGGTGCATCCTTGATTCTATTAGGGGAGATATCAGTAACTATATTTACAATATTCCTCTTTTTTTGGATCACACTTATATCCTTACCTGGAACGGCAATTTTAAGCACTCGTATATAGAGTATTACATGAAATTCTTTGAGGCTCAAGACTCTGTGGACTGGTCCCATCTTATTTGGCATAAGAGACACTCCTAAATTCTCTATATATACTTGGATGGCTCTTTTTGATAAGCTTAAAACAACTGATGTTTTAGCTTAGAAAGGAATTTTCATTAATAATCCCAAGTGTTATTTCTGCCATGATAATTTGGAATCCACCGCCATTTATTCTTTGATTGTGAATATTCCTACAAAATTTTAATTAGGCTTATTCCTATCTTGCAAAAGTTTCTTTTAAGACCCAATGTTTCCCAGGCCCTTGAATTTATTGGTGGCTTACCGGGTGAAAATAAGGATAAGTTGTGCAATCTATTATTATTCAATGCCACCATTTATCATTTGTGGCGTGAAAGGAATAACCGGAGGTTTAATTCTTCGGCAAAGTGTTTTACTACTTTGGCATTCGATATTGCTAAGGATGTGAGAATAAAGACCTTGAAATGGAAATAAAGGTTCTTCTTAGGCACTTTGATAAGTGCAGTCTCTTTTGGCTATGAAATCTGGTGTTCAGAATTCTGTATTAGGATTTGGAAGTTCATTGAGAAGGCTGCTCTATGCTGGTACTTTCGTTGGATCTCCATTTTGACCGGCTTTTATGTCAGGCTTTGAGGGATTATTGTCAGCTTGAACGATGATGATAGCTTGACTTTGAATACTATTGGAGGGTCTTCGGGCAACCAGAGTATATGTATTCTCTTCATCTATTCCAGACTAACTGGGGTCAGAGCTCGTCGATGGCATCGCTCTATTTTCAACCTTCGGGTTGCATTATTGGCTGTCAACTATTTTAGTTATTGGCTGTTTTCTATTTTAGCTTTCTCTTTGTGTATTTTTTTTTTATTTTTCCAAATATCCAGTTACTTTTCTCTCATCATTGTACTTTGTTTTTTCCTATGATGAATAAAAGGCTCTGGCCAAAATTATCCAATAAATAAATAAATAAATATTAAAATGTCAAATTAATTATTGGGAACTATTAGCTTTGTCAAAGATCGAGCGGAGGTAATTAAGCAACGAGAAAAAGATAGAAAGCAAGTGAAAACTACTCAAATATGACATATTAAAATTTTTTAGTAAGTCAACTTATAAACTAATAAGCTGTGGTCAACTTTGACTAATTATTTAAGAGCCATATGGAAGCAAAAGCTGTATTGGCTCATAATTGAGGTTTCATTTGGGATAGCATTTTTATTGCTTATTCAACTAATTTTTTAGTAGAAAAAATAAAAATTTTGTATTAAAAAGCTGCTTTAAGAAGTAGTAAGAAAATCGTCCCCAACAAAGTCTGAATTAGAACAAGCAATAAGCTAGAAGCATTATTTAACATGCTTTAGGCTCCATTTTGGAATAGTTTTTTTAAGGATTTCTATAACAAATTTTCAGTACAAAACTTTTTTGAAAGTAGTAAAAAAACTGCAGCAAAAAATTAAGTACAAAAATTTTTTTAGCTAAAATTTTATTCTAAAAATTTGTTACAGAAAGTAGAAAGAAAGCTGTCTGAAATGAAGTCTAAGACTTGCAAGAAGAAATTATTAAGTGACATGTAAGAAGAATATGATGAGAATGTGCTATTACTTATAATTTTTTTATCATATAATTTATCTTTTTTAATAAAAATTCTTTAAAAAAGGATCAATGTGGCTAGAATGGTTTGATTCAAACAAATGTGGACACTAATTCTTCAATTGTTTTGTCTTTTTTTTATAACCTATGGTGAAATAGAGGGGTCAAAATGAGTTGACGGGTTGGATTTGGGGCCAATCCCTAATTAATTGACATGAATCCAGCCATTCCAAATCTGATTCGTTTAATAAACGGATAAAAAAGACCAACCTAAATTTGACATGCTACTAACCCGAATGATCTGAATTTGACCAGTTAACCCAATTTGATTATTTTTCAATAACTTATTAACTATAATGTTTAAGATATTTGATAAAAAATAAGAAGATTATACCCTAACATGTTATTTTTTGGGTCAAAAGTGGGTTCACGGGTCACTCTGAACCCAACATTTATTAACATATTAATCTGAAACTAAATTTTTTTAGATCGGATTAATGAGTCCGGTCATTTAGTGACATCTCTTAGTCGAACAAATAAAAGTAAAATTGTTGACCATAGAAATCACCTTGGATGCCTGGAGATAGGGGTGTAAACGAGTTGAGTTTAGGCCCTAATCGAGCTCGGCTCGTTACACATGGAAAGCGAGCTTGAACTCGAGCTCGTCTCACTGTAAACGAGCTCAAGTCGGCTCGCCAACCAGTTCGCCAGCCATGGGCGGGAATTTTTAAATTTATGCGGGATTTTTAAAACTTAGACAAATTTTTTTAAAAAATATTAAATATTTACCATTTAAATAATATTTAGGTGATTATTATTATTTAATATTTAAATTTAATAAATAAAATAATATGATTTTAAAAATTTTAATATTTATTCGAGCCGGCTCGCGAGCTCACGAGCCGATCCGGTTCAAGCTTGAATTCGAGCTTGACTCACGAGCTCGAACTCGAGCTCGACTCACGAGCTCGAACTCGAGCTCGACTCACGAGCTCGAACTCGAGCTCGACTCACGAGCTCGAACTCGAGCTCGACTCACGAGCTCGAACTCGAGCTCGACTCACTAGCTCGATAAGCTGGGCTCACGAGCCCATAAACGAGTCGAGCTCGAGCTGGCTCGGCTCACTTACAACCCTACCTGGTGATCTACATCATCCAACATCGGCTAATAGTCGTCAGTTTCCAAGAAGATTAAAAAAAAAAGCTCAGAAATTACTATAATGGAGTATATAATTTGTTTGCTTGTTCAAGTACATTGATTTTCTATAATCTTCCTACAAAAGGAGAAAATCTATGGAATTGCCTTCCAATCCATCATTAATCAATTGAAGCTAAGGTACAAATAGAATATTCTAAAAGAAAATCTTTCGCTGAGGCTCTTTAGAGAAGAGGAGAGAATTTAGTAGGGGTCATGCCAACGTTGAATAAGTAAAGCTTAAAGATGTTTAGATATGCTCCATATGCCATTTTAACTATTGAGTGAAAGATAAATGTATAGATCAGATTGCTCAAATACCTAAGCAGAAGGAAGCAAGAACTTAACTATCTAGTTGACGAAAAATTATTCTGTAAGGTCATCAAATGACATCCAGAGATGAATGAAAATACATCACGTCATTTTTTTGTTGTGTACCGGCACCGGTTGATGTGACGCATTCTGATTCATCTCTAGACTGTTCGGTGACCGCACAAAATAATTTTTCTCTAAATAACACCCATTTGTAGTCTCACTTAATCATCTAATTATTGTTGACAATGACCATATAATTTTTTGTTAGCCTAGCCATTGTCATCAACCTAGGTTTGCATTGTCAACACCTCAAGGTTTCACAACATTCTCGCCCTTGTCGTTTGGAACAGCTTTTTTGTTACATTTAAATACAACTTTTTAGTACAAAATTTCTTAAATTAAAAAAAAAATTATAAAAGCAGCAATTGCAAATTCATTTAAATTTTAATGAAAATCTAACTCTATCATCATCATCATCATCATCAATAATCTTCTCCAGCCTAATTTAATCAATACTTCCATACAAATTACCTATGATCAACCCCTTCTCATCAATGTACTTGGATTAAAATTCTATCACTAATTTGTATTAAACGACTAAGCAATGAAAAACCAAAATAGTTTTAATAGAACAATGTTGATCTTACAACAACTATGAATATTTTAGTGAAATAGTACATATTGATTGTTTTTGACAAATACCATTACAACATCATGGAAAAGGATAGAGTAAATGCATTTATATGGAACCAAAGCGTTGTTCTTTACACAATCCAGATGCTTATACTTCCTTGGTATCATCAGTTTCTATCTTGAAATGATCAAGCAAGCATTTGCTGGCCAACTGTTTGCTAAAGAAAGTTCTCATGAATTCAGACATTGTGAAATTTCGGTAGTGAGCTGGATTTTCGTTTGAGAGTAGTTCTGGTAGAGGCCCATAGAGGTCAGACTCACTTCTCCCATCAGGATTTAAGAACATAGCAATAGAAGCTCTGGCTTCTTTATGAGAGTTGGCCAACACTCTGTGATGCACACTCTTGTATTTGTCATTGGAAATCACCTGACGAAAAGATAGGTATACAAGTTAGAAAATGAATTGAAGTTCAAAGGTATATGAGCTAAGGCCTTCTCCAGTCGAACGTCAAACATACGTATTCCTGAGATATTTGCGGGTGAACAGTGCGACGCCAATACGCCAATTTTTAGCGTCGCACTGTTCACCCACTATATGTTTTTTTTTTTAATTCGAAAAATTGATTATTAATTTTAAATTTTAAGAGTAGAATTTTGTTATTAATAATTAAGAAATAATAATTTAAAAACACATTATTTTATAGAAATTAGAATATTTTTTACATAATTAAATATAAATATAATAATTAAATGTATTACTGTATTTTGGAGTCAAAAATGAGTTTTTCGGTTGAAGATGCCCTAAGAGCCTGAAGCGGATGCCAAACACTGGTTCCGGATCAGCTTCAATTGATTTTTAAAGCTTTTTTATATACTTCTCATAAGAAAAAGGGTAGAAATTTTGAATTTTATTTCAGATTAGAGAGAATATGAACATACGTATAGACATTATATGATTAATTATGAGTCTTACAATTAGCAAACAAATTAATACATAATTAATAATAATAAAAAAGAAAATACAAGCATGTATGCGAATTGCTGAGATGGACAATCATTATGATCTGAGCACATAGATTGCTGAGTATGAAATCGTCCTGCAATAAATAATCTCAACACTCACCTTCAAGTTGGTGCATAGATATCACATACATCCAGCTTGCTTAAGAACTTTGAGAACACCCAATTGAAATTGAATGCTCATTTGGTAAGAATATCTGCTAAATGATCTTCTTACTAAATCTTTTATAGTTCCATATTATTCTAATCCAGTTGCTCTTCAACGAAGAATCCATCTTTTCATTTTTGCATACCATTTTTTATCTCATATCTGTTGCAGCAGATGGAACAGAGCTTCCCAAAATGTAGGAATTTTTTTCTTGTTTAGATATATTCATCTTCATCAACTGAGACCACACATCCTAATTTATTTGAATAAGGAGCATGCCCGCTTTAAAGGGACCTACTCCATTGATGCCTTCCTCGGCCCTCATTCAGCATCAACAAAAAAAAAAAATTAAACTTTCAGTTTACTAGTTTTGATGAGATTCTACACCAAGCTTCATAGGAGGCAATCCTAGGTGTCATGGTCGTGATCACTATGGTAGACATAGTATTCTAATCTGTCAAATAGGCGATTGCCAATTTTCAATGGCGTCGGGTTTTTAAAAATGTCCTTGTTCTGAATGACCTCAACTAACTCGACCATAGAGACTCACAACAGAGCTATAGTTCTGAATTATAGGTGGCAGTGGGTGAATTAGAGGTGGAAACAACATCTCTCCATTGCGATCATTGGGTCATCTGTCATTGCATACTCGCCTATCAAAGGGATGAGTTCTTTGATAGAGGGTTGATATTCTTTAATCATGATAAAATCTTTTTGCAATTCTTTGACTCCTACGACAACTTCTTTGGTTCCTATAAAATAGCTGAAAAATTCCCTCCTATATGACTTCTCTCCTTCCTCTTGGCCACAGTAGAGGCATCAGTCTCCATGCATATTATAGTCTCCAACATTTATATGACCCTTAGCTTTGAGTAACTTGACTAAAGTCCCTAATTGCTATAGGCTAAGTGCATAATGAAAAGGTCCTTCTTGCAGACCTTCTGTGAGAGCATCTGATGAGGGCATCAGATTTCGACATGTGTACCATTGCCGGGGACGACGATCGACGGCCCTGATTCAGAGCCTTTATCTGTGATGCTTTAGTTCTTTTTTTTTTCCATTAGTTTATTTCATGTTTCCGTTTGTACCCCCTATGAGGGATGTAGCACTTATTGTAGCCCAAGGGCATTTTCGACTTTATGCTTTTATTTTTCTGTCAGCCTATATATAAGGCTTGTATCATTGTATTTGAGATTATTATTGAATGAATGAAAATCTCCCATGTTTGTTCTCTTTGTGAGTGCATGAAGTTCTCTTGGTGAGTGCTTCCCCTTGAGATCTCTTAGTGAGTTCTCTAGTTATCTTGTTTTATTTATTTTGCTTTTGCATGATATCTTCCCCACTAGAGAATTCCTCCAATTTCCCTTCCCCTTGCTCTTGCCGCCGGCCCTAGGGATTTCCCCACCGCCGGCCTAGCTCCATCCCGCCGCCCACCACCTCGTCGGCAAACACCTCTCATACGCATCCTCCCATATTTCTTTTCCAACCTCAAATTAGAGATTAGAAATTTCAAAATTTGAAATATTTCCTAATTTGGAAATCCAAATATGGAAAGCCTTCATGAGTAAGAAAATTCCAAATCAATTTAGTTTGGAGTTTTAAAATTCTTGCCACGTCATCCAATCAAGCACTAAATCCCCCTTTCCCCCTCCACAAATTGCTCTCCCTCTATGTTGCACCGATACGGATACTGCGATACGGATACGACACGATACGGATACGGGACACGCCAATTCTTAAAAATACAGGATACGGATACGGCGCGGATACGGCATTATAATATATAAATAATACATAAAAATTAATAAAGTAATCAAAGTGTAATATTTGAAATGACAAAAAAATTGAAATAAAAGTAAGTATTAAGTATTGAAATGTCTAGTACAACAACAAAAACAAGAAGATAAATTGCCCATTTGCCCAGCACATGAAATTTCAACTATTCAATAGAAGGAATGATAAGATTAGCTTCTTCAGTGGTTTGTCTTTGAGTTTCTATATCATCTTCAATAAATATCATAGCTTCTAATTCAGGCTCATCAAGTGAAAGATTAGCAATTTCTAATATTCCCATATCCTCAAGAGATTCAAATCCATCTCCAGCAACATCCCACATCCTGTTTTCTCCTTCCATATAAGTTGGAGTTTTCCTTGAGAGAAGTCGAAGGTTTGTATGCACGTAAACTAAATCTTCAGCCCGTTGTGGAGTAATTTTATTTCTCTTCATTGATTGGATGAATGAGTATGTGCTCCAATTTCTTTCACAACAGGATGAGGATGAAACTTGGCCAAGCAATTTTATGGCGATTGTTTGAAGTAGAGGTGCTGAAGCTCCATGTATAATCCACCACATTTTCGGATCAATTCTCCACCTATCACGCAATGACTCTTGGTCACCAAAGTCCTCCAAATAACCAAAAAATTTAGCAAGCTCAATATTGACACTTCTTCTCTCCTCCTCATTTGGAAAATAACGCTTCAAACATGTCTTCCTCATATTTGAAATTTCTAAATCTTTCTGTGGAGAAACTCTTTGAGGATCCTCTTGAAGCCATTCTTTAGTTGAATATCTTCAAATAACATTAAAATGAAATAATGAAAAAATGTTGAAATTACAAAACAACAAATTGTGAATTCATAATAAAAAAATGTTGAAATTTACCTTGGATTTAGTGAGTGAGCCAAGCAATGTAAAGGTGTATTACTTTTGCTCCACCTATCTTCTAGAATAACATAGATTACATCCCAAAAGCTTCTCGGTGCCGCTTGGTACTGAAAAAATTTAAGTGAAAGTGTAGATATATTGCGACTCTGCCGGGGGTCCAAGGGGCAGCGCCCCTGCGGGGGTTTTAGGGGGCAGCGCCCCCGAAACAAAATTTTTTTGTAAGAGTAATTTTGAAGTGCTGTTTATTTTTAAAGTTGTTTTTATGGAAAGATACCGAGCGATACTGAGCATATTTTAGCTTCTCGGTGCCGCTTGGTACTGAGTTCCAATACCGCTCGGTACCGAGTAGTACCGAGCAATACCGAGTTCCAATACCGAGCAGTACCGAGTTCCAATACCGAGCAGTACCGAGTTCCAATACCGAGCAGTACCGAGTTCCAATACCGAGCAGTACCGAGTAGTACCGAGCAATACCGAGTTCCAATACCGAGCAGTACCAAGTTCCAATACCGAGCAGTACCGAGTAGTACCGATCAATACCGAGTTCCAATACCGAGCGGTACCGAGTTCCAATACCGAGCAGTACCGAGTTCCAATACTGCTCGGTACCGAGTACCGAGCAACACCGAGTTCCAAAAAAGTTCGGTACCAAGTTTCGATACCGAGCCTATGATTAAGAAAACGAAGAACGATGAAGAAAACGAACCTACACTGCTCACGTCGCCTTCACTGTTCGCGTTGTCGAGCCGCTTCGTCGACGAAGGATGATCCTATCGACTTTAATGCTCGCGTCGTTAAGCCTCTTTGTCGACAAAGGATGATCTTCTTTGCTTCTATGCTCGCGTCATTGAGCCGCTCCTTCAACTATAACGAAGAAGATGAACACGTGGGTGACTGGGTGGAAACGAAAAACCTAGCTCTTTGAAATGTTGCTCCGTGTTTTGAGCGGAAACGGTGGAAAGTCGAAAAGAAAAGGGTAAATCGTGGCTCCGTGTTTTTTTTAATAGGACACGCGTATCCGATACGCGTGTCCAGTCAAATTTAAATAATATTTTAATCGGACACGGCAAGGCCGTATCCGACACGTATCCGTGCCGTATCGGAGGCGTATCCGTATCCGACACGTATCCGATACAGCACGCCTCGTAAATAGGAGTATCCGTGCAACATAGCTCTCCCTCCTCAAGCATGCCGCCGGCCCCATGATGCTCTTTCCCTTTAATTATTTCATTAATGCTCCTAATTCTAATTTGAAATTCAAATTAGGAGTCATTAATTTTCCCTCCCATCATAACAAAACTGAAATATTTCAGTTTACTCTCCTCCTCTCCCTAATCCTATACCGCCGGCCTCCCCCTCTCTCTTCCCCATTAATTCCCCATTAAGGAATTAATTGCTCTCTCTTGGGAATTCGAATTTCCCCTCCAAAACTTTCCAAAACCTGAAATTTCTCTCAATTTTATTTTATTTCCTACACCCATCCCTCCTCCCCTCCACACCATCCCTGCTCCTACCCGCCGCCCCACCTCTCCTCTTTGGAGCCGTAGGCGTGGCGACCATCCTTCTATCCCTCAAATGATGCATGGAGGTTCCCGAGTGGAATTTCGGATTTGAATACGATGACCGCGGACGAGTGGACATCCTCCAATCTCCTTTCTTTGACGCCGGATTCGACTTCGACGACACCGTCGAAGAGTATTTGGCCCGGATCGTACCCACTCTAATAGAGACCATCGACGATCATTTTTCAGTTTACACTTGGATCGTCGAAGGGCGTCACCTTGCACCGCCTCCACGACCCGCGTCAACCTCTTCTTCCCTACGGATCTACGGCGCCATCGCCCTAGGGGTGGTCTCATCAATCGTGTGGTTCTTCTTCTCCCAACAAGCTTAGAAGTAGGTAAATGAGAGCGGCCTCAAGGTGAGACAATCGCTTTGTTAACCCTGGGATTCTAGTTGGTTTCTACATTTGCCTTATGTTTATTGAAGTTGTTATTTTCTTGGTCTTGCTAATTTAGGTGTAAGTGCTTGCCTAACCGTAGTTAACAACTAAGATTTTCGAAAGCTTGAGTTGAGAACAAGATTGAATTTGCAATGTCATTACTTGAATAATATTTCGTTAAATCTCTAAATTCAAATCCTGGATTTACATCAGCATCTCTACTGAAAATTGGCTCAAAATCTTTCACATCGAGCATCTCCTTCAAAAATCGAGTGATAAAACTCCTCAACAATTCACTTGGCTCTCGCCACATTGACAATAAAGCTTGTGAGTACTTTAGCAGTTATTGCATGCTAGTAAATCGCATCACAAACATCCTCTTCAACTCAGAGAAAGAAATGATGATGCTGAGTAGCTGATGCGAGAACCACCTCAAATATGATTTCGTGAATGTAGTGAAGAAATGCCTACACTTCAATGCATAGTTGATATCTAGAGGTGAAGCTTTCGACTCAAAGCTTGCAACAAGAATGGCTGGATCCCTCCTTTCCTTATATAAATCCAAATAAAGGATTTTTAACTTCACTAAAAGCTTGGCCTCATCAATATTCTTTGAGAAGCCAAAGACAAGCAACAACATGATCTTCTCAATCCTACTTTCTCCCTAATAAAGAGTTGAAAATCGACTCCTCAATGCCACGATAATATCTCAAGGCTCTAGCCCCATATAATCTCCTCCTCACAGTAGAATCAAAAGATCTTGTAGGCAATTCCGCTCGATGAATGGTTCTCCGCATTGTCTCTAATGCTCCCACAATCATTCGAGTTATCCTCTCCTCAAATTCAACAAGTTGACGAACAGTTGCAAACTCTTAATTCGCCATGTTAACACATCTTCTCCTCATGAATGCTATTTTGCTCCACGTAGCAATCCTTTTTTAGTTGCTGGCATGCTTCACGGTCACAACACTTTTTATAATATTGAATCCAAAATTATACGTGAATCACATTAATTATATAGAGAATACTAAGTAAAAAAGAGAATAAAAAGTAGAGAGAATTTTAAAGTAAGAAGCTATTATAGATAATTACATAAAAATTACGTACCTATGATCACTCCCTAACCCACTATTTATATATTTGGATTGAAGCTTAAACGTCGCAAAATTAGTTGTATACATAGCTATACAAAAAGTAAATAAAATCCAATAATTGTATATCCTGATCAGATGGCTTAACTTGATGTAGTTGTTAACTGAGTAGCTGAGTAATTGAGTTGTCGATTAATAATTTGCCTTAGAAAGTCACCTATCTTTAAATAATCACTAGGGTTGACTGATAAGCTTTAGTAACTAACTATGAAGAGTTCTTGGATCATGGTCGCATACTTAAGGTGCACACTCTTGTCGACTATAACTTTTTTAACTAGTTGAGCTCAAGGTTACTAAACTAGCTCGAGCTTAGTAAGAACTAAATAAACATAGCTCGATTGGGCAGATATTTAGTCCAACTAGAGTCTTTTACACCCCTAGCTTGAACTTAGTCGACTTAGCTTAAACCAGGTTGATTCTAGTGTGTACAAGTAGTTTATATTTTATGAAGTAAAATAAAACTATTCTTATTCACAAATAATCCAAACTATTGAGAATTCTATACAAATTTCCCATTAAATGTTTTTATAAATTTAACTATCTTCCCTCTCCCAGCTTCTTTCTTCCATGTCTCTCTCTCCCGTTTTCTAAATCCATAAATTTGGCTTCAGCCGAATTCGGAAATAAAATCCCCAATCCCTACTCAGCTACGAACAATGAAATTAAACTAAAGCCGATTGATAAAAACAGATAAACTAAGCTGTTTGCAGGATCAGTACATCCCCGTCAACGAAACAGTTGAAGAATTTTTTTTTTTTTGCAAGAGTTAAACCCAAGACTTATAGGTTGAAGAAATTTCAGTAAGCAAGAAAATTTCAGTACCTGGAGGAGATCTCCAACATTGACCACAACTGTCCCTTCCACGGGCTTGACATCAACCCACCAGCACTCCCCGTCTTCCCCCTCCTTCTTGATCTGCAAACCCCCAATGTCGTCTTGCAGCAGAAGCGCCAGCACCCCAGGATCGCTGTGATCCACAAGCCCTGCAGTGGCCTCAGGTTCAGGACAAGGCGGATAGTAGTGACAAGCCAAAACCCTCGAATTCAAACAAGTTATCTTCTCTAATCTATCCTCCTCCACCCCCATCCCCTCCGCCAGCATCCCCATCACCTGCCGTGCCAACCCCCTCGCTGCAGTATCCCACGCGTTAAGATCCTGACGGCATACCGCCGGTATCTTCTCCTGGTCCGGCGGCGTAGGGCCCGTCCTGATCTGTAGGGTATCGCGCCAGCTGGCTGCGCTGGAGCTGTAGAGATCAACATTGGAAATATAAGAGACGCCACCGCCATATTCGCGAGAGTAGTAGAGGGAGCGCTCTGCTGCTGGGAGCTCGTGGAAGGATCGGGCCGATGAAAGGGCGCGACTGAGGATCTGGAGTGGAATGGAGTGGTTGATGACCTGGAAGAAGCCCCAGTTGCAGGCGGCCGAGACGACAGCGGGGAGAATGGAGGTACGGGGAAGGGAAAAGTCTATGATCGGTACAGAAAGATGGGGAGGTGGAGGGGGAGGGATGAATCTTGGCTTTGGATGATAGAAGAACGAAGGGATTGTGGTGGCGCCGCCATCAACGAGACCTTTCACGCCAGTTTTGGTCTCGTCAAACGCCCGCCTCGCCGCCACATGGCCGTTTCCGTTGTCAGTGCCGGCGGAGGCCATCGTCCGTTAACTTTCTTTCTTCAGGTGAGAGGTTCCGCTTCAGTACCGCCAGGCGCCCGCTGGGTCTGGAGGTTTGTCTCGGTCCAGAGATTGAGCTTTTGAGGAAAAACTATTACTTGCGGCAGAACTGCTTCGGAGGAATTAATAGGCACATCAATCAATGTATAGAGTAGTGACTTTTCTTAGTTCATTCGCCTCAAGACACGGACCAATTATTGGGTCAGGTGACCGGAGGCGAAAAATAAGTTCGGACATTCAATAAAAATTTGCCGCGTCACCTTGCGCTTTAGTTGCGCTTTTTGACTTGCGCTTTAGTTGCGCTTTGATTGCGCTTTAGTTGCGCTTTGGTTGCGCTTTAGTTGCGCTTTCTGACTTGCGCTTTAGTTGCGCTTTAGTTGCGCTTTGGTTGCGCTTTAGTTGCGCTTTGGTTGCGCTTTAGTTGCGCTTTAGTTGCGCTTTAGTTGCGCTAATTTTAAAATAATATTTTATTAATATCCGGACCCATCTCTGCGTTCGGTCACCTGACCCAATAATTTGCCCAAGACACGTTAGACATCCACACGTAATAATCTCTGGCAATTGAGGCCGATCAGTAGACGATGCCGTGAAGTCATTTAATTAAAGTTAAATTGATCAAAATTAAAAAATAAAAATAATTCCAATAAAAATAAGGAGACGATGAGGTGTGTGAGAGGAACAATTATTACTTCCTCCGACTGAATGTTGCTATAGGTTCAGCCTCCAATGTTTTTACGCCACGTAGCAGCCCGAAGACCCGACTCAAACCCGTGGTAATTACGATTTTTCACGGCTCTTTTCACTAATTTTGTTGAAACGGGCGGGAAAACTTTAAAACCCGCGGTTACTTTATATGAATAAACATTTGTCCGATTATCTTATGTACAAAGAACGTTATACAATATTTAGGGTTTACAGGTAGAAGAGAAAAAGTTTCGCGAAGAGTTTAAGGCGATGGATGAGAAGAATCCTTCTATTACTTTGAAAGAGTTAGGCGATTTCGACGAAACATTTGGCACTTATACTCTGGATGACAATTTTTCTTATTTTTTACAAGTAATTTCTCATCCATCTTTGTCTGATCAAATCTTTTTTGTTTGTACCGATCCTTCTGATAACTCGGTACTGCTCGGTATTATATGTAATACTCGGTATGTATATTTGTACCGAAAATATAATTATGATACTTTTGTAACGAGACTTTTTATAACTAGGTACTGCTCGAGGTTTATTTCTATTATTTGAAATTGGTCTTTGGACCGATATTATAATTATGAAGAACAGCATACCGAGTTTTTTGAGAACTAGGTATAACTCGGTATTTATAGGTATAACTCAATATAGATAAGTTTTTCGTATCTTTACGTCAATTATGTTTTGTATATACCGAGATTTTAATTTTAATGTCTTTGTACCGAGTTTTATCTAACTCGGTATAGTTCGGTATTTATCGTAAAACTCGGTATGCTGAGTTTTCTTGTTTGTTTTCTATCAGACTAGTTTACTATGTACCGATTATAAAAACCATATGTCTGTACCGACCCGTTAGAAAACTCGTTACACTTCGGTATTTTCGTGTATTATTAGGTATTTATTCCGTGGTACACATTCATAATATTGGAATTTTTTTTCACAGAGGGTTTACAAATCTGAGAAGGAAGCATATGTTAAATATTGCCAATATGCACATACGCATGGCTTTAGTGTTCGGAAAGAACATCTTTCATACTGGCCTAATTCAAGGAAATTAAATCAAAGGTTTTTGTTTGTTTCAAATCTGGATTCAAGAAGGACACAGAAAAAATCTGAAGGTTAAATTTCAAAAAATCAACTACAAGAACTGGATGTCCTGCTATGGTGAGATTGTCTATTAGTGAAGATGGAATATGGACGGTGAAAAATTCGGTAGAAACACACAACCATGAATTGGCAAAACCGGATGATCAACATTTGCTGAGATCATCTACGCATATCACTGAAGAAAATGCCTCCGTTTTGAAATCAATGGCTGATGCGGGAATAAGAACAATAAATGCATTTTTCTATCTATCCGATGAGGTTGGAGGTGTAGAAAATCTGAGGTTTACCAAGAGAGATGCATACAACTACATTCAGAAGGAGAGAAGAACAAAAATTGAGAATGGGGACAGCAATTCGCTAATCGAATTGTTCAAAAATCGAGCAGCTAAAGACCATCTGTTTGCATGGGATGTACAAACTGATGAAGAAGATAAGTTGGAAATTTTTTTTTGGGTTGATGATTTTGGGGAGAGTGGATTACGACTGCTTTGGGGATGTAATTATTTTTGATACTAGCTGCCGTCTTAACAAATATAATTTAGCATGTGCCCCTATTATTAGAGTCAATAATCATTGGCAAAACATTATATTATGAATGACATTTCTATCTGATGAAACAATTGATTCATTATGTTGGATATTTCAAACATTTTTAAGAATAATGGATAATTAGCATCCAATTACTATATTCACTGATCAGGATCAAGCAATGTCTAGGACGATAGAGATTGTAATATGTGTAAGAATTACTCACAATTATAATCATAATAAATCTATTAACATATCCTAAGGATTGACCTTTTGACTGCTTTTTTGCTATTGTATTAAATTCAGTCACGAGGAAATCCCTAATGGATTGGGGCCAATTGTATGTTCCGAAGTTCTCAACATTCTTTGCAACGTCCAATATTGTTGATTGTACTCGAAAGTTGGCTATTGGAAAGAATATGTTGGACAATAAGTATACAATGAATTGTTCCCTTACATTCTCGATCGGCGTTGACACATCCAATTTCAGAATATCATGCCTTATGTCATTTGATGTTTTCCAGCAGTTGTAGCAGTCCCAGGTTCAAATTTAATACCTCTGTTAGGTAAGCCAATAATCAAAGCTAATTCATCAGATGTGAAAGCTAAAGTCCGGCTGTTAATAACAAAACTTTCAGAATTGTTATCCCACGTTGACAATAACATATAAACAAGTGGAACATTCTGTGGGAGTCAAGGCAGATGTAGGAACTGCCTAATTTGTAGCTCCCGTAGGTTTCTAACAAACTGCTCCCCAAATTTCTCAACAATCTCATCACAAACTTCTCTAAAACTTGACGTTCGACATCTAAAATGAATCTTGGGGAAATATCCCTGCATAATAAAGTAGATAATATTACATAATACCGAACAATACCGAGTATTTGTTCTAAAAAAAACATTGTACCGAGTTATACGAGTAAAGCTGGTTATACCAAATACTAAGAAACACCATATATCAATACATTACATATAAAATACTCATTATTTAATAAAAATACAAACAAATATAGAGTTATACCGAGTGTAACTAGTTGTACCAAATACTAAGAAACATCATATATCAATACATTACATATAAAATACTCATTATTTAATAAAAATACCGAGTTATACCGAGTATAATTAGTTGTACCAAATACTAAGAAACACCATATATCAATACATTACATATAAAAATACTCATTATTTAATAAAAATACCGAGTTGTACCGAGTTATACCGAGTATAATTAGTTGTATCAAATACTAAGAAACACCATATATCAATATATTACATATAAAATACTCATTATTTAATGAATATTTCGAGTTATACCGAGTTGTATCCAAATTATACCGAGTATAACTAGTTCAACCAAATCGTAACATACACCAATTATCGATATTTTAATATATAATACTCATATATTATTGGTAAATACCGAGCATTTATTCTAAAAAATCCCCTGTAACGACGTGTACCGACCTATACCTAGAAACATCTCGAACAACACCGAATACCGAATACCGATTAGTACCGAGTTTTATAACTTGTACCGAGTTTTATAAACTACCAAAAATAATTGAATTCAAACGTCCTGATAGAAATGTTAACCCTAATCCTAAACATACTTTTTCTTATATTTTAAACGAGATAAACAATATGATAAGAAGGAAAATTTTTCGGTACATCTTTTCTAACCTCAGGCATTATATCTGCGAAGGTTTTCGACCGGAGAATACAAAGAACTACGAAGGAAGTGCTGGAGAACTACGAAGGAACTGCTGGAGAAATACGAAGGAAGTGAATAGTGACAGGGAGTCGATTCGCCGTTAAAAATTTGAAATATATCCAAAAGGTAAAGGGATGCTGTTCGGGATTAATTTCATTTAAAAATCTGCACGTGCGAGAACCCAAAATACAGCGGGTCGGGTCGGCGACTTTTCTTCATGCTACGTGGCGTTAATACATTGGTGGCCGAACGTAGAGGAACGTACGTTCACTGGACCGAATAAAAGTTCGTGTGAGAGCGAGAGATAAGAAAGTTAAGTGGACTGATGGGTTCGAGCTCAATTTGATAAATAAAAATGTTAAAAAAATTTATTCTTGAAATAGAAAATGAAAAAAAAAAATGTTGCCAATCATTGGCTAAAAAAATTATTACATGCGGAGTCTAAATACGTCTTGCTTCCAAACTCCAATTAAAATAGGTCACATCTTCTGTACAAAAACCTATGTATAATATTATACATAGTGGGCATACATATAATATATATTATGTGTATAAATGATATGACCTATTTTAATTGGAGTCGGGACGCCATCTAGACATCAGCCCTTGATGTGGCAATGCCAGTCCCTTGAAAGGCTAGCGACCAGCCTAAATTGCTTCAAAAAAAAAAATCTTAAATATTCTTCACTGAAATCTTTAGTTAGCTTCCTCCCTACTGGCGAAACAACCCAACACATTCCTCCTTCTAAGTTCTATCTTCTGGTTCGTCCCGGTGAGCTTCGATGAGATCGAGGTTGGAAAATCGAGATACTTGACAGCCCCTCTACCTCGCCGATCGGTACATCCCTCTCTCCCTATCTAAGTTTATGACGATAAATTTGGATATGTCATTTTATTTTAGATCGGAATATTTTTATCATAAACTAAAATTTTTGTTAGCTTTTATTTTATAGATCTGAAGTATTTAGGCTATTGTTTTTTTATTGTAATTTATTGGTATTATTTTTCTAGTTTTTTTTTTGGAAAATATGAAACTATAGTATTTGTACCGATTCAAAAATATGAAAAGTATTTCAAAATAAAAAATCTGAATTTTTGTTTAAACTAAATTGTTGCGGCACTGAGCTTGTGAACGCTGTGACACTGGGATTGTGAGCGCAGCGGCACTAGAAGTTGTCGCTGTACCATTGAAAGTTTTGTTCTACCTTAATTCTGAATTTAGCATGCAACACTTCAGCACTAGACCACTAACATTATATATATATATATATATAAGCCTTCACTAGCCATCTTCCTCCCTCATTTTGTGGAACTTTTATTACATCCAGTGAACGTACGCTCCTCTACGTTCGGTTTTAGATCAAAACAGCGCAATACCGAGTTTTTTGAAAAAACTCGGTACAACTCGGTACTCGGTATTGCGCTTTTTTTGCCTAGATCCGAACGTAGAGGAGCGTACGTTCACTGGATAAAATAAAAGTTCCATTTTGTGTGGCTTGTCGTGGAAGAAGAGAGGGAAAGGGAGAGGAAGCAGAGAGAGGGAATAGAGAGAGCCAAATTTTAGTCATTTTCGTCTACTGCTTCAGTTATGAAAAGTCTTTGATCGTAGTAAGTAATCTAAAACTCAGTTTTGTTTTTAATGATTTCATATCTACTGAGTTAAATTCCCTTAAAAAATGATAAAAATGCATATTCTCTCAATTTTCTACACTTTTATCGTGTAATTTTTCGTATATGATAGATATTGATTTTATAACCATTTTGATTATAATTTTATGGAATTTCATTAGGCAAAGTGAAAGTTATTATTTTTTGAAGCTATAGACTAATAAATTAATTTTCGTAAATTTTATAGATTTAAGCCTTTCATGTTGCATTTTACATACATTAAAGAGAGATTAATACAATTGATAATTAATAAGATGGACGAGCCTAATGACATTGACAGTTGTATGTTCATGATCTACAATATTGATTTATTGATTATCAATGTTGTTGCATCCTGGAATATTCGAGGCGGTAGAGAAATATAAAATTTAGCGTCCAAGTATCATACCAAAATCCAGCACACAAATAGGTAAAAAGGTGGGTGCATCAATCACAAGAGAGACCACAATTTTTACGTGGAAACTCCTGAAAAGGAGCAAAAACCATGGGTCCTGACCCATTTTGAATGAATCCACTAGTGCTTACAATTGATTACAAATAAGGCCCTTCCTTAGGAGGAAGGTCTTTGCTCGAAGTAGCAAATATACATCATATAGAGTGCATTATATTGTGAGACCTGAAAGAATAAGTGTCAAAAGTTTGTTTGGGCTGAAGGATCATAATCGACGAGTGATGTAGGTCAGAACAATCGTAGTCGACGGACGACGGAGGTCAGAAGGATCGTAGTTGGTAGACGACGAAAGTCGGGATAATATTAATCGATGAGCGATGGAGGTCAGGAGGACTGTAGTCGGCAGTCGATAGAGGTCAGGAGGACCATAGCCGGTGGGCGACAGAGGTTAGGAGGACCGTAGTTGGTGGGCGATGGAGGTAAGGAGGACTGTAGATGACAGGTGATGGAGGTCGGAAGGACCGTAGTCAGCTAACGACGGAGGTAATAAAGACCGTAGTCAGCAATGGTGGTTGGAAGAAATGTAATCGACTGACAGTGGTCGCAATGACTGTAGTCGACAGACGACGGAGGTCTGAAGGACCGTAGTCGACAAACGATAAAAGTTGGGATGATAGTAGTAGGCGGGCGACAAAGGTTAGAAGGACAGTAGTTGGCGGGCGACGAAGGTCAGGAGGGTCGTAGTCGGTAAGCCACAGAGGTCAGGAGGATCGTAGACGGCATGCGACGGAGGTCGGGAGGACCATAGTCGATGAACAATGGAGGTCATAAAGATCGTAGACAACAATGGTGGTTAGAAGAATCGTAGTCGGTAGGCGATGAAGGTCAGGATGACAGTTGTAGGTGGGCGACGGAGGTCGAGATGACAATAGTTGATGGATTACAGAGGTCAGAAGGATCGTAGTCGGTGGGCTACGAAGGTAAGAAGGATCATAGTCGGCGGACGATGGAGGTCCGAAAGATTGTAGTCGGCAAGAGACGGAGGTCGGGATGATAGAAGTTTGCGATGTTGGTTGGAATGACCGTTGTCAGCGGGCGACAGTGGTTGAAAGGATAATAATTGGCGAGCGATGGAGGTCAGGAGGACCGTAGTTGGCGGGTGATGGAGGTCAGAAAGACTGTAGTCTGTGGGCGACGAAGGTTAGAAGGATCGTAGTCGGCAGGCAACAGAGGTCGGGAGGACCGTAGTCGGCGGACGACGGGTGTCAGAAAGATTGTAGTCGGTAGATGATGGGGGTCATATAAATTGTATTCGGCAGGCAACGGAGTTCCGGAGGATCGTTGTCGACGGGGCTACGGAGGTCAGAAAAGATCATAGTTGGCGGGAAAAACTCCAGCGGTGGTCGGTGGACTGGTAAAGTCTGACGGAGGTCAGCGGACAGGCAGAAGTTCGGCGATAGTCAGGAAGAACTCCAGTGGTGGTCGGCGGAAGGGCAAAATTTCGGCAATATTCGGCAAACATGCTGAAGTTAGTCGATGGTTGGGAAGAACTCCAGTGGTGATCAAGAGGAACTCCGGTGGTGGTCGGCATGAACTTCGGTGATGGTCAGAAGGAACTCCGACGATGGTCGGCAAGAACTCTGATGGTAGTTAGTGGCAAGAGAGCTCCCAAACTCCTCCCTTTCCTTTCCTTTTTCTTCCTCTTTTTCATGAGAAGAATGGGGACTATTTATAGTTTTTTAAGAGTGGCATGGCTTATAAATATGTGGATGATCAAGGTCAAAATGACAGTGGTTTGAATGGACGGTCGATATTGTTCCCCTTGATCGTGGATAGTTTAATGGTCATTTGAATGCCTTAATGATATAAAAATTAAGTGATCTTGGGCTCGTTAAATTTGTCTCGTCGAGTCGCTCGATTTGACTATAAGCATGTCAAGTTTGAATACTATTTGGTAATTCAAATTATGGTTTGAACCTTCCAAATATGCTTTGGGTCTTTGATTTGGACTCATTTGGGCTTGGATTGAGTTGAATTTTTTTGTCGTTAGGTTTGTCTTTCTGAGACATTCAGTTTGATTATAAGTTTGTTGAAATAAAAGTTCAAATGGTCATAGATTTAATTTTGGAAGCTTAAAACTCAATTTTGCCTCGAGATTCGTGTCCGATCAAGTTAAATTTTTAATGATATATCAGTTTTTCCTCTATTTTTGGATGACAAAGCTTACAAAGTTTGAAAATATATATTTGTATCTTCTCTTGAATAACAACATAAGCATAAAAATGATAAACATAATTTATAATTAATTTGTCCAAAATCACAAATTATTTATTAAGAAGTTGAATATCAATTTTGATATATTAAAAAATAAATTGCTTGTTATAGGTTGATGGGAATTTTGGATTTATAATTTGCCTTGAGCTATAATAATTTTTATGTAAGCCCATGAAGTCATACATTTCTTTGGGTTGAGGTGGTTGCCTCACACTTTTTTTAGCTATTATTTTTATTATATTTTTTAATAGAAGTAATTAAATTTAGGCTTTTAAAATTCCAAAAATATTATTAAAAAATGCAAAACACTTCTAGAAAAATCTACAATGTCTTTTCAAATTCCCCTTTTATGTATTAAATGAAAGCAATAAAGTTTTGTCTCTTTGAATTTCTAAAATTATATTAAATTATTATTATTTTTAAATTTTAGAAATTTCTAGAAAGACTCTTTATCTTCCCCTTAAGCAATTATAAATACCCCCTTGGGGGTAAGAAGAGAAGCACGGTTCTCTTGAGCTGGTCCATAATTTCTCTTGTAAATTGAAAGAGAAACAGAAAAAATTTGGAGGTCGTCAATTTTTGGAAAAGACTCAGTACTCCGGTGTGGGCTCCGGTCTTCATCTGAAGGACGTCTTGAAGGAGTCACAAGACCATCAAAATTTGATAAAGTCTCAGTCCTCTGGTGTTGGCTCCGGTTTCATCTGAAGGCCGTCCTAAAGGAGTCGCAGGACCATCAAAATTCGTTAAAGGGTCGGTCCTCCGGTGTGGGCTGCGGTCTTCATCTAAAGGCCGTCTTGAATGAGTCGCAAGACCATCAAAATTCGGCAAAGGCTCGATCCTCCGATGTGGGCTCCAGTCTTCATCTGAAGGCCATCTTGAAGGAGTCGTAAGACCTTCAAATTGGTTAAAGGCTCGATCCTTTTGTACCAGATGATTTATCCTTTCCCCTGGATTTATAACTTGAAGAATATTGGTGTCGACAATTGGACGAAGGTCTGATGATGATGGATAGTCAGGAAGAGATTTGACAATTATAAGTCAGTCCTTTGAAGTATGAAGTTAGGTAGTATGCCCGATGAAAGCCTCTTGAAAGTGATTAGGTGATATACTGACTTTAGTGATTAGGCATTGAGCTAATGATAACAATTGGGATATATTTTCTTAAAAATATATTGTATCCATGCTGACAGAGGAAGATAACTGATAATTTGATGATTAAATATTTTGTCGATTGTAGTTATCTATTGATACACTAATGATGCTAACAGAGTGGAGTCCTGATGGGAATCCAATCCTTCCTTGAATAAAATGAGAAAGATGCTTCGAAATGCTTTAGGGAAGAGGTCGATGGGATGCATAAAAGATGTATGACCTATCCGATGTTATTTTTTAGAGCATTGCTCGATGACGTTAACATGTGTAGAATAGGTCAAGAGAATCCATTAAAGATGTTTGGCCTATCTGAGGTTATTTCTTAGAGCGTTGCTTGATGACGTCAACCTGTGTGGAAGAGGTCAACAGAATCTACCAAGGATGTATGATTGATTTGAGGTTATTTGTTAGAGCATTAATCGATGACGTTAACCTGTGTAAAAGAGGTTGAGAGACTCCACCAATGATGTATAACCTATTAGAGGATATTTATCAAAGCGTTACTCGATGACGTTAACATGTATGAAATAGGTCGAGAGAATCTACCAAGAATTTATGACCTATCCGAGGTTATTTATCACAGTGTTGCTCAATATCGTCAACATGTGTGAAAGATGTCAAGAGAATCTACTAAGGATGTATAACCTATCCAAGATTTTTTGTCAGTGCATTGCTCGATGATGTTAACCTGTATGGAAGAGGTCGAAAGAATCCACCAAGGATATATAACCTATTCAAGGTTATTTATCAGAGCGTTGCTCTATGATGCTACCATGTATAGAGGAGGTCGAATATAATTCCCATAAGATTGATTATGCCTTCACTAAGAGGGGGAAAATGCCACATATATCATAAATCAAAGGTGAAGAATGGTCTATCTTTAAACTGTCAGTTTCTTTTTGAGGTAGATATTACGATCTTACCCAAGGAGGAGTAGTCCAGCTAGAGACTGTAAGTATCTTACAATTTATTAGAAGCATCCTTGTGTTTGTTAGCAGTTTTATGAAAAAATAGTTTCCAAAGATACTATTATGGATGTCAGAAGATTTAGAGTAATTTTCTTGGCCACGGTTGCAGTCAAGAAATTTATGCATAATTGGTTGATATCTAAGGGGTGCTAAAAATTACATAATTTGCCCCCCAACTAGGAACCTTTTCCCATAGATGATGCCAATTTGTTATAATCTGGAATATTCACGGTGGTAGAGAAATATAAAGTTTAGCATCCAAGTATTATACAAAAATCTGGCACACAAACAGGTAGAAAAGGTGGGTGCATCAATCACAAGAGACACCATAATTTTTACGTGAAAACTCTTAAAAAGTAGAAAAACCACAGGGACTGGCCTAGTTTGAATTTATCCACTAGTGCTTGTAATTGATTATAAATAATTGAAAGTCCATATAGGTTGTTAGACCTAACACAATAGTCTCAATACTAATTAAGAGGGGAGGTGAATTAGTAATTTAAAAAATCTCTTGAATAGAAAACCATTTTATAAGTACTTTACACAATTTAAAAGATTTAATAAACTAAAAACTTTTCAACCACACCAAAATTAAAATGTGCAAAAAAATAAAAAATGCGAAAAAATAAAAACACAGAAATTTATAGTGGTTCGATCTAACTAGACCTACATCCACTCCCTAAAGACTCCCGCTTAAGGTATTATACTATTACGAAAGTGACTCTCCTTTTACTCCCACAGTAAGGCAGAAAAGCCTTTACAATTACCATCTCTTCCACCAATCCTCAGTGCGGCAAAGTACCATCATACTTTTACACCCTCCAAGTGTCGGCAGAGAACCGATGTCCTTTCACACTCTCTTGGTGTCAGCATAGAACTGAATTTTCTTCAAAGATCTTCTCTCGAGCATCTTCAAAAAATCAAAGAAGAGAGTTGCCATAAATACAAAGAGATTATCACTTTTGAGTAATCTTGTGAACCCTTCACACTCTCAACTTATAATAACTCTATCTCAACACTCTCTCAAATCACTCTCACACTTTCTCTTAAAGAAAAATGAAGAAGGATTTCATCCACAGTCAATTTATAGGACCTTAAATATGAAAGACATAAAAAATTGTCCAAAAAATTGAAAATTTTCAATTTGACTGTCGACGATCATACAGTACGTTCGACGATCGTACGTACAAATAGTTCAAAATTTACTCGTACGATCCAATACAAACTAATTTCATACTCTGATTGACTTGGGTACGAACTGCCATTGTATAGTATTATCAGTTCAAACTTGAACATATTTGTCCGATACGATTTAATACGAAATGATTTCATACTCTGAATAATGTATTGTATGAAATCCATATCACATAATATAATTTATTTTAATCAAACCATGTTTTATTTGGTACGAAAATGGCCTAAACCATTTCGTACTCTGGAAGTCATCTGTACGATCTAATGATTGTACAATATGAACTATTCAAAAAATTTACTTGTTCGTCTGGACGAAAAGATACGCATTTATTTCATACTATGGATGTCGTCTATACAAACCTATGATCGTATAATACGAACATTTCAAAAAAAAAAAAATTAGAAATTCATCGGGATGAACTTGTACGTATCTACTCCATACTCTAGAAGGCGTACGTAAGAAGCTAACTTCGTATAATATGAACAAGGCTTATAATTTTTTCTTAGCATGGTTCGATTAACTGCTTGATGTTTGTTGTTGTTGTTGTTGATGGTTCGATTAACTGCTTTCTGGATGTATGCTAAAGACAAATCATCTCGTACTATATAAAATCGTACATTACGATTAGTTTTAAAAAGTTACAAATTTTTTACACTCCCATAGGGTGTGTGTGCACTGTTACCCAATTATAATCACACTCTCTCAGACTCAAGAAAAGTATAAAAAGAATTGACTTCAAAAATAATAAACCCTAATCTAATCTAACTTGAAGTCTTCAACTGGCTGAAGTATGCTTTTCCTGAAATGTTAGTACACACAAACAACAAAAATAATATATCCAATATATATTAGGAGAAATAATAGTCAATATAAAAATATTTTGGAATCATAAAAAATGCACATGATATAAAAACATAGTAATGAAAACTAAGTTGTAACAATCTCCCACATTTTTATAATGATAAAATAGTTATTGTTTGAGTTAACATTCAAAATACTTTTTTCCTTAGCTCCCCCTAAACGAATAACCAATTAAATAACAAAGGATTCCCATGATGATAAAAAATAATAAACCTAAAACAAAAAATACAAACTCGAACAAAAAACACAAAAACAAACGAACATTCAACATTAAAAAACATACATACATGTAAAATATCAAACATCAAATATATACATGCAAAACATCAAACAACAAATATTAAATAATATTTTGACTCCCCTTTTTGACAATAGCAAAAAGGAAAGTTTAATAGCAAACACCTTGAAATGAGAGTTTTTTACAGATAAACCAAAAGAGGTGAAAGAGAAAAGGATTTTAAACTAATTACAATTACAATATTAATTTTGTAATACTAAAAAATAAAATTTCAAAATTTTATTTCAAAGAACAACTAAGATAAGAAAAATCAACTAGGTTTAATATTCATTCTAGACAAATTACATAAAAATGATTATTACAAAAATGACGAAATGAATATTAGTTAACTTCAAATTCAATAATGCATATGATTGTTAATTAAATAGATTTAAATTAGAGATTAAATGATAAAAGAAAGAACACAATAAAAAAATTTAATTGAAGATATTGCACATCTTTTCAAATATTTATAGCAAATTTTATGCATCTTTTTTATTTGGGCTAATTTTGTGCCTCTTTTCACTTTGTGAACCATTGAGCAAATTTTTTTTATTTATGCATTTCTTTTTTTTATTATTAGAGTCTTTCTAATATCAGTGATCTAAAAATCAAACTTCATTGTTGACCTCTACATATGTAGCACGATCAATGCAAGCAACATATGTGATGATCAATTATTGAATGAAAGCGATCGAAATCGACAGACTACGGAAGTACTCGACGTTTCTCAAACGTCGTCCGTTTGCAAAATGAATTTCTCCATTATGTTCAGAACGTTGAAAAACATCGGGAAATGACTGCGATATTATTTGGATATTCGTACGAGGAAAATATATAAAATTTGGTGTGCGAAAATATAAAATTTGGCTTGAGTTGCGAGGCGACGATACATAAATTGAAAATATAAAATTAGACGACTTTCGAGACGATGAAGACATGTAAAATGAAATGCATAATAACAAAAAAAAAATTAGCAAAGGTTGATATTATATGTATAAAGTCATATATTAAATACATTTTGTAAATATTAATTATTATATTCAATTGCTGCTAACCGTTAAAAAAAAAAATAATAATAATAATCCTTATCTTGTATAAATTTCATACTTAAGTTTGTAAACCATATTATATGTTATTATAAATATTATTTAATATATAAATATAGTAATCGAATATCATTGTTTTTTATGCATATGTCCAAATTCCACTATGAAATCTTTTAAATCACGTTATGGACATCTCTTATTTTATAAAATAATATTTTATTTTATTCATAACACTATGATATTATATTTCTATATTTGATTATAAAAAAAAAATGCCTCTTCTGATATCTATTATCTAAAGCAATGCATATCCATATTTAATTATATTTTCTTATTTCATTCCACCACCTGACCAACTCATGCTCTCACATATCTCTTTCTTTAACACATGTCTTGCTATGTATCTACAACTCAACACGTTTCCTGCATAATTCATATTCTCATCACACATTGCAATCCACCTGTTGGATCAAATGACATGCAAAGAGCCACATCTTCCTTGATTTTATAAACTTCAAATCATAACAGCCACTCTGGTTTCTCCACTACAGCAGCCCGAGCTCCACCTCTCCAAACCGTCCCCCTCTTCTACTTCTCTACAAGCCTACTATTCTATGCTCTATCCCTCCTACCATTCCATACAAACAGCCGATTCATATAGCAGTTCTTACTCCCTTCCATTCACTCTCACATCTATACAGCCCTCAACCTCTCATTAACTCCACCAGTCATCAATCCACAAGCCCACTCCACTAGATCTTAATTCATATCTATAACTCCTCCAATCCCAACATCACCACTTGTCTGTTCATATAAAATCCACCAAACTCTCTTAACCTTTCTCTCTCTGTTTATATATATATATATATATATATATATATATATATATATATATATATATATATATATATATATCATAAAACAAGATCAGAAAATAAATATAATATATATAAAAAAAAATCTTCTTTAGCCTCGCCACAATCTTTGCCGTCCGTCGTCGCCTTGCTCGCTCGTCAAGGTATATCATTCGCCAAACTTAAAGCTCAAATCCTGTCTTCGGCGTTCGCAACGCACCGGAACCGCCTATGCACGCCTTTATTGCGCGTGGTGGGATGAAAGTCCGGTGCGACGCCTACGGCGAGGCGGGGTTACTTATAAGTACCCGTAAACGGGGAAATAATTGTGCTTTCAAACAGGTACGTTAAAAGACCCCATGCACGCCTTTATTGCGCGTGGTGGGATTGAAGATTACGGCCGTGGTGTCTACATAAATAGACACCAACCATGCACGCCTTTATTGCGCGTGGTGGGCAGGCCTAGATTCCCTGTAGATGCCCCCAAACGCGGGGGAGACGCTGGGATGCTGCCAAAATTTTGACGACAAAAGCCTGAATAAAATAATTTGATATTTCTTAAGCTCAAACAAAATAAACTTGAGATATTTCTTTGGCTCAAATTAAAGAATTTTTGGAAATTTCTCGAACTCAAATTAAATAAAATTTGAAGAATACTTGAGCTCAAATTGAATTATTAATATAAAAAAAAATCAATCATTTGAATATCAAATAATTTTGTAAGGCAATAGTTCTCTGCTATGTATGTTGGCTCATGGCTGTATGAGGAAAACCCTTTGGAAATGTTTAGAAAGAAGAAGTGACGAACAAATTATATCATAACATGTGGGCTTGTGTTTCCAGCAACCTTGATGTTAAACTATATGTATGTATATATATATATATATATATATATATATATAATATATATATATATATATATATATATATATATATATATATAAAGAAAAGTAGGATTTCTCTTTTCATATATTCCTGAACAAGCAATGATTAATTTGAGTATGCAAGGAGAAATAATAAGTGCTTTAAAGTCTCAAGGAAGAGTATTGATTGTTGGGAGAAACTCAAGTCCAATGTGGACAAATCCAGATGCAATCATAACAAATCTAATGGAGATGTTATAATTCATAGAAGAATGAAAAAATCCTCCATTCTTTGTTAATATTGTTACTATATTATGATAGTAACTTCCATACATATTAATTCAAGGCATAAGTTGATCGAGTGGACTAAAATATAATCAATAAATTTTAGTAGCAAGTGGAAACAAAGTTCTCATATAAGGCAATGAAATAAGATAGTAATGATTTTGGTAAGATTTTTTTTATGCAAAATGTGACTTTTTCAAAGATCTTGTTTAAAATCAACGCCACCGGATCCGCACCACTTTTACAAGCGGACAGAAGGCGTTTAATGCCCCCTTCTACATTTAAAAATAAGTCTTAATTTCAATATAATGCATCAAGCAGAGTGTCGACACCTCTAAAATGCGTGTAGCAGCCTTGGGAAGCAAGCGACTGCCCCGAGAAGAGTGCTCTCGCTTAGGGAAGCAAGTCACCACATCAAGAAGCATGCAAATTAAATTTTAAAAGCCTAATATATGTGCTATATAATCCCCGATGATGGCCGTGTTGAATGTTTATATCAACCGGAGGGGACTCTACACATTTAAATGCTTCCAAATATTTATGAAATGCAAATGTTTCTCAATGGCTACAATAAAATCGCCCCGATGATGGCCGTGTTGAAAGCTAATATCAACCGGAGGGGATTTCAAAACATGCATATTTGGAACAAAATCTTGATAAATTTTAAAATATTCAAATAAAATTTATTATTTAAAACTTAAAGCAAAATTTCATCCATCTTCCGCAAACATTTGTTAAGGATGATAAATTTCAGAATAACTTCAACTCACAAAGAGTAAAATGTCTAATTGAATGTATCACTGTGATTCATTCTCAAATGATTTCTCGCCAGCGGAGACGTGGCATGTGCCCTCTGACCGGGTGGTTTTGCTGCAAAATAGCACCACTATATTACGGTTACGGTCAAAGCTCGTATGTTCTCCAATGGTTAAAAGCCCCTTGAGTAATGAATTATAGGGTGTATTTAATAAGGCATAAAGCTTTCTGTTAGCTAAGGTTGACTAAAATTTGTCTCCTTAAACAAGCATCCGCCCCATGTCTACAAGGTCCCCTTGGACGAAGCAACCCATGGCTGCCGACAAGGATCCTTCTGTCAGGTTGGGTCGACTATCTCCTCTGACTAAGTAGAATAGGGACCACGATAGCCCGGGACGACGGAACCATGGGATCTTGATCGGGCTCATCATCATTCCCCCCACCATCCGCTTTAAGTATAAAAATAATAAATTTATAAATTTACAAAAAAATTCACATGTTGCTACTATATGCTAGGTATTTTGTACCTACTTCATGACTAGTCTTAATCGAAAGTGCTCTCT
Organism: Dendrobium nobile; assembly: GCA_022539455.1. Taxonomy (NCBI): domain Eukaryota; kingdom Viridiplantae; phylum Streptophyta; class Magnoliopsida; order Asparagales; family Orchidaceae; genus Dendrobium; species Dendrobium nobile. The sequence continues at coordinate 37,883,702 of CM039728.1, read as the reverse complement.
CGTAATCGAGAGGGGTAATTAACTATAGGGGCTTGCGCCTATAGGAAACCTAGAACCAGATCATAAAGTCCTCACAAAATGAGGGCGAAATCTCTGGGTAACGTCTTATCTACAAACCCATCTGCCTTCCAAAATTTACCCCGGAACATATCCGTTAAAACTCCCTCGCCAAAAAAATAAAAAGAAATCGCGCGGCGGGGAGGCCGGGGCCGAATTTTCGGAGCCCACATTCATTAATAACAAAAATAAATATATTGAAAAAGAAAATAAAAAAGTAATAAGATACCAATCTTGTAACAATTACTGCTTAGATATGTTTGTCAAAAAGAACATTGATCATTGCTCTTAATTGCTCTTTTGATAATATGAATAATTATTTTGATTTGTGTGAGAAAATATGTTATAAATGGAGTGCTGGTCATATTGATTTTCTTATCCATATGATTATTTTTTGGCTTTTATGGATGGAAAGAAATAATAGTAAACATTTGGGTGTGAAATGAATTCTGATAGGATCATAATGTGCCTTAAGGTGAAAATTCATCAAATGTTTAATGCTAATTTGTTGAAGCTAAGCACTTTAATGGTGTGATGTCTTGGACAATTTTTTTCCAAATTACTTTTATGCAGGACAACATTAGGAATTGTTTTAGTATTGTGTATTGGATTAAACCGACCTTGAATCAATACAAGCTTAATGTTGATGGCTCTTTCTCTAAGGATGGCAGTGGTTGTGGGGGTATCCTTAGAAATTCTATGGGTGATATGATCTTTGCCTTTGCTGATAAAGTTTATCATGGTAATGTTTTGATTATTGAAGTCTCTGGCCTTCTTATTGGTATGAATTTGTGCTTACAAATTGGCATAAGGAATATCTGGACTGAATCTGATTCATTAATTTTGGTTAATCTCATTAAGAGTAAAGTTTGCAACAATGCTTCTCTATTCCACATTTTTAGAAGTATCTTGACTCTTTTGCATCAGATTGATTATTCCATTGCCCAAATTTCTCGTAGTGGTAATTCTTGTGTTGATCTACTGGCTAGGAAAGGTTTTTATTGTTGGTGGAATTTTGAAAATAGGTTTTACAAAATATTAATTTTCTTTGGAATTTTTAAAATCGACTTTTAATTTGAATCTTGAAACCAAACATCCCATTGGGAGAGTCATACCACTTTGTGAAGTGGAAATAAACCTCCATAATGGGTTTAGATTTTAAGATTACAAATCCTACCTTGAATATCATAATTAGATTCGAGAGAGAACCAAATATGACCTCGAAAGATAGAAATGGAGTTTGGTCTAATTTCTAACCATGATATTCTCAGTAGGCTATCTTTAGTCTCATGCCTAGAATCTTATGAACAAGTGATGTATCTCCCCTAAGAAAGAAGTTACCACTGTTTGATAATTATTTGGGCATGACGATAATGATCGTCGTTGATTGAATTTTTCCAAAGAATACTAATTCAAGTTTTGAAGATTTCTTTGGGGAAATTAAATTTGAATTTTAATTCTGAAGCCAAACAGATCATTAGCAATGATATACCACCTCGAAAGACAGAGATAAAATCTCCTAACTGGTTTAGAATCTGAATTATAAAACTATTTTCTTAGTTGTCGTAGTCTTATTTAAAGGAGAACTGCATATGACCCCGGCCGTGAGGGTCAAAATGAGGTTTAATCTAAAATTGAACTACGATAATTAAGAGAAAAAGGGATTGTTAATTTCATATTCGGATTGATGCTAACACACGATAAACCTCTTTGGAGAAAGGGAGTATCATCCGTTAGCCATTATACGAATATGACGATGACGATTGTTTCAAAGTAGATTTCCCAAAAGAAATTTAAAGTGAATTTTGAAAATCAAAATTTTTTTTAAATCAGGTGTATGAGGTTCTAAATTTCCTACGAGCGTAAGCCATCGTAGTTAATTACATTGTAGGAAGACAAAGTCTCCTACAAAAACTCTCGATTAAATAGCGGCGAAATTTTGTTAAGAAATTTCTAGGAGTGATACAAAAGGAGGTGAAAATGGAATTTTAAATGGGATTGGAGCATGATTGAACAGTTATTAATGAAATCAAGGGAAGAATCATAGGGGACACTTTGAGATTCCAAAACCATAAGGAAGTGTCCTAACTTAATCTAAATGTTGAGCTTTATGTTTTGAATTGAAATGAGATTTAATTAAAATTGAACATTTTATTAGAAATTTGAGATTATATTCCTAGAGGTTGGAGCCTTATAATCCAAGATCTGTTATGAATCCTAAATCTAAATTTGAACACTGGACCATAATTATCCGAACCTAACTAATGCAGTGCAAAACCTGGACTTATCCCGGCCTGGATTGGGGAGCCAGCAAGCCACCTAGTCAATTTAAAATATATGAGTTCACTCACTTTATAATAAAGTGGTAGGGATGTTTTTATTAAATTTTTGGAGGGCTAGGGCCGACATCTAGAGATGGTCATAAGTGGCCCCTTTTGATTTATGTTGGGTGAAAATGCTGAGGACAAATGTAATTAAAATTTAGATTCTTTTAAATATGATTCTAATGCAATATATGATAGTCGACAACTCCAAATCATGTATGCTTGAAAGTTAAAAAAATGCTTAAAAATAGTTTTTTAGAAGATTGGACATCCCCAGGTCCGGTACCTCATCCTCATAGGTCAGATTATCCGGACTCTACCCGCAGGCGGGAAAGGGTCTAAAGCAAGGAGCAAAGAAATGCAAAAATATGCATGCGACCCTAAGGGCGATGTTCGGCTAATTTCCTAGATTCGTTATCTTTCTATGTTGCTTAGCTTCTAAAATTTTAAACTTTTAGTTATAAGTATAAAAATATTTTTACACTCTCACGAGCCTCGCGTATCTAAGCTAAAACAAAATCGACATGTAAGATCATCAAAAAATTAAGAAAAATAGGTAGTTCTATATGAAATCGTATCAAAACATCAAATATAAATAAATAAATTAATAAATGTCCATAGGTAAATTACATTGCTTATTACAAACTAGGGTCTTCAGAAAATAAAGTGGTCGGACACCACTAACAACAACCTGAATTCTAGTCCTAATAAAGACGCAAGTGTCTTTCTAGTGAGATAATCTTTATTTTTAGTTATTCAATCTTCTTTCCTTCGAGTTCTTTCTCTTCAGGCTCTTTGGATCCTTCGTAGTAGGTCACTCAAATAAAAAAGAGGGCTCTTCCCTTTAAGGGGGATGCCACCCTTTCCACTTTGGGTATAAGAAAGGTGATCCAAATTTGGACTTCTAAATAGAGAAGGGGTATCCTTTTTTCCTTGGAATCCAACTTTTGGATCTATGTATCCCGACTCAAATGTGCACTTTCTCAATATTTAATATTTTACATAAATTACATTTGATATAAAATAAAAATTCTAGACTCTCATGCACGATTATCCTAAGCATTTAATGTTGAATTATTCCAAAAAGTTATATATTTAATTTAAATAATCAAATTAGTCACATTTATAATCGTATCACAGAGTGTAGGAATTAAATAAACAATCACAATAATCATCTAATTATAATAACTAGCATACAGTGAAAGCTCGAAAAATCTGACACACAATATAAAAGTAAACACCGACCTAGCCTAGATCTAGGGTTGGTTTTCTTAGCAAACTATCTAAAATGTATGTAGGAAGTCGTGTGGCTGGGTTAGATCCTAAATTGGATAGTTGGTTAACGTTGTATAAAGTTTTGAATTTATTAAGGCTTAAGGGGATATTTATGTTAAAGTTTAAATATTAATATATTAAGAATTATTTTAAATATATTTTAAAGGTTAAAAGATTACTACCTTTGTTTTATATCGAGGCCGTGAAGTTTATTTCACCTTCATTGGGTCTAAACTAATAGTCTCTCGTAGGCCTAGGTTAACAAGCAGCAATCAGAGTTAATTAAGTTAATTTAGTTGTTTAGGATTAAAAAATGAATTAATATTAAATGATTTAGTTAGTGACTGATTTTAGGAGGTTGGTTGAGTGTTTTATTAATCAAGTTAGAAAATTTTGAAAAATTTAATGGATTATGGATTTCTTTTTTAATTATCTAAATAGATTAATTAAGGGATTAAAAGTTGACTTTTAAAATTAAAGTTAATATTAAATATTTTATATTTTTAATAAATATTATACATTATTATGAGTTGTTAGACTATTAGCACACTTAATTCAGAGTTTTCTATGAAAAGTTATAAATTTTTTAAATTTGAGCCTAGATTTGAACTACGGTTAACTGAATTATTAACTTTTTAAATTTGACCAGATTTTGGAGGTTTGACATTTTTAGAAAATACTAGACCTTAATTGGAGTCTCTAGATATTGAGTTTGAGTGATTTATAATTTTCTACAATTAGTTATGAATTTTGGAAGTTTGATTATTTAATTGAATTTTAAAATTTATTTAATTATGGAAGTTTTGAATATTTTTATCCAAATCAACTCCAAAATGCATGGAGTCACCCCCAAAAGTCAAGAATGACTTAAGAGGGGTGTTTTCAAGTGTTTGTAACTTTTTTGGGGATTTTTAGTAATTTTAATTAATTAAATATTAATTTTTACAAAAAATCAAATTAAAGTCAAATTAAAGGTCTGATGATATGGCTTTTATTTTTCCTAGATAGGAGACTACGTCCTGGTCATTTGGAGATATTATTTGTATTTTTTGAATTTAAATTTAATTTATTGTAATTTTTTAATTTTTTGAGACCTTAAATGGGCTGAATTTTGATAAGGCTAATTTTTGACCTAATGATCTCCAAATTCAGTCAAATTTAAACCTATGGTTTAAAATGTCACTAGGTTTACTGTGTTTAAGTTTCACCCCTATTGGGTGTATATATAACTCCTTAAAAATTTTCTAAGTTTTCCATACATTTTCTTAATTATTTTGCTTAGGTGTCTCTACTATTCAAATGGGCTTGAAATCTAGTGTGACTAACCCTAGTAAACATGCATTCACATCACAAAACTTTCACAATCAAATAATAAAAATCTATGGAGTTATGAATTTTCAAAGTTTAGGATCCAAAATGAACTAATTACCTTGCAAATTCACATCATAGAAAATTAAAGAGCATCTGACCCTAGAAAAATCAAAACATATGACTAAGATGCCCAAGAACATTCCACCAAAATTTGGGATCAATTTAATCCCTAAATTACAAGAAAATTAGAAAAAACTAAATTCAAATAAACTTAATTTTCTAATAATCCAGAGCTCAAAAGAAAATAAAACTAATTTTAATAAATACTACATTCAATTAGCTTTCCAATGTGATCAAGAATGTCCAATTTTCTATGAATTTTGGAAGATTTTGGCATTTTTTTGAATTTTTTTAACCATTAATGGTCAAATCGGTCGCCGCCGCCACCGTATCAATCATTAAGCCATTCGACGACGCGGTGCCGCATCACAGCCAGGTGTCGGCCCAAAGGCCAATCACTTATCCACGTCAGATCAAAGATCCGACTGTTGGATCGATCACGGGAAGGACCAACGGCTCAGATTGAGCCACGTGGCATCCCGCAGTCCGAAACAACCCGCGTACGAGCCCAAGTGAAGACGCGCGAATGGGGGGGAGGGGGCTACGTGGGCGATTATGGGTTGTCCGATCACGATCGGATGGCTCTGGTTGAACCAAAGTCAACTTTGGTAAAAAAACTTCAAATACTCATATCTTTCAAAATACTCAATAAAATCTAATAAAAATTGAAACACCATTAGAGGGCAATGTAATCTTCCAACACTTGAAGTTTGGAGGCTTCATGTGTTGTAGATTTGTTGCACTTTCAAATTAAAGTTTTAGAAAAAAATTGAGATATCTTACAATCCTGTTAGTGGATTTGGATGATCTTGGGCTTGTTAGAAAGCTGTTGATGTTCTCTACAACTTCTCTCAAGGGTTCATAAGCTTTTGATGGTTGGTTTAAGATCTACTATCAAAATTATCCTCTCTCTCTCTCTCTCTTAAAAGTTCGTTAGGGATGTTAAGCCCTATAGAACTGGCCCAAGACTAACCAAGAGGGGGGTGAATTAGTATTTTAAAAACTTTAATCAAAGCTCAACAAATTTCACAAACCAAAACACCACAAAACAAACAATGCGGAAATTTAAGTGCGGAAGCCATAATAAGAAAGAACACACCAGATTTATAGTGGTTCGGTCAAACCTTGACCTATGTCCACTCCTTGGAGGCATCCTCCAAGTATTGCACTAAACTAAGTGTCTCTCTTTTTGCCCCCACAGCTAGGCGGAGAAGCCCTTACAAAATTACTTCCACCTTCCCCGGTGCGGCGGAGTCGCCGGATCCTTTGACACCAAAGTGAACTTCTTCTTTGGTGAACTTCCCTCAAGACAAGCCTTGAATCCGACAGTATTAAGATGCAAGCTTGCCAGAGCAACTGTGTGGAATCCCCTCCACACTCCCTTGAGTCCCCCCTCATAGGATCTTCTCCCTCTTAGACTTCACCCGTTCCTCACTCGCTTTCAAGCTCTCTCTTCAAGTCTCCCCCACAAGAATGAAGCTACAATGGCTGTCAAAGACACTTACAAAAGTGCCTTGATAAAGCTTAAAAAGAAGCTCTCAAAACGAGCACATTAATGCAAGTTGCCGACATTATCGTCCATGACAATATGTATATCGTCATGTACGATCAGTACAATTGAAGCCCAATCAGCCAGGACGATTTGAGACAATCATAAGAAATTTATTCATATCGTCCAGACCGATAATATATCGTCCTGGACGATCAGTACAAATTGTGAAATATCGTCCTCGATATCACCCTAAAAAATGGCTATCCAATGACCAATCGTCTAGCATATCGGCCAGGAGGATATGGTGATCATCCAGGCCGATTTGATCGTGAAATCAAGTCATAATTGCTTTCCTTAAATTTCAGATAAATTTTGGAAAAATTGACCTAGATCGTCCTGGATGATATTTTATAGTCCTGGACGATCCACCAGGACGATGTCTAAAAATAGGTTATTTCTAAATAGATCTGGCAGCATATTCTTTCTGAATTGAGCCTATAGTCATGGCCGATACAAAATTATCCAGGATGATGTGTTTTGCATAATGACGGCTGCTTTAATGAGGATGCCCTAATTAGGGTTTCTACTTTTGGTTAAATCGTCTAGGACGATATAAATATCATCCCGGATGATGTTACCAAAAACAAAAATCTTTAGGGAGCAATAGAAAATCTTCCAAGTTACAAAACATCAGGAGCCACACCAAATACAATATACTCAAGAAAGGAAAAAATGTACAAACTAACTTAGACCTAGTCTACCCAATCTTGAGCTGATTCCAAATTGCAGTTCGATCGTGTGAACCTGAAATATCAGTATATAAGACAGTCGTAGAGAAATAAGAATATTTTGCTATCATCAAAATCATAAACCATTGATCCGCAACATCTCTCTCTCTCTCTCTCTCTCTCTCTCTCTCTCTATCTCTCTCTCTTCTCCTAATTTGAGCTCTCAAGACTTTCAACAACCCCTCTAAAGGCTGGAGGAGACTTATTTAGAGATGGAGAGGCTGGGTTATGCCTTGGAGAAAGTTGTGGGTTGCTGAGATTGAGGATTTTGGATGATACAGAGTGAAGATAAAGTTTTGAGTGAAGAGTGAGATAATTCCATTCCTTTTCATAATTGTTTGCCTTCATTAAGGAAATGGATAAGCTATAGGCTACTTCCAATTAACCCCCTCAGCCTCCCAAAAGAATGAAATTTTGGATTATTATGTTGTTTTGACTTGCCAAGGTGGCAAAGCCACATAAGCATGTAATTTAACCTTGTTGACTACTTTCACCAATCCCCATGCCATGTGACTGCTGAGGTGGTATGGGTGGAATGTTTGAGCTGCTGGAATGACTGGTTGAAGAGGGTTTGATGCCTAGGAATGAGGCTTGAAGGCAAGGAAGTGAGTTTAAGCTAGTTTGACCAAGTCTAAAGGTGTTGACTATGTCAAAATGACCATGGATTGACACATGTAATACAAAGGGATATTTAAGATGTCAAATGAAGTGGATTCAAAGGTTCTTAAATCAATGAGGCTAACCATTTGAGTGGAAAGGTGTATTGAATACATGGCTTTAATCATAGGTTAATGTTTGACCATGTTAAATCAAGGTGACTTGACTTCAAATAAGTTTGAATGGATTTGACTCAAGTTTTGAGATGGGTTTGAAAGCTTAAGAGATTTGATTTAATCAAATGGGTTGGAATAAACCATTTAAAGCTTTAAAGGGTAATTTGGTCAACATAGGTTGACTTGGTCAACCAGGCTCGACCAGGGCCTCGGCTTGGGTCCATTGCACTCCTAATGGTGATTAGGATGCATTGGAAGAGGTTTTGAGGTTTGATTTGAAAAAGGCCAAGTTGAAGTTTGGAGATAACTTCAAATTTGCCCTTAAGGGGCATTTTGGTTATTTTGATCCATGGTCAACTATGGGTCAAAATGGGTCTACCAAAATATAGTTTAAAGCTCAATGAGTCATAATCAAGGGTCTAGAATTAGTTGGAGCCTTTGGAGAAAGCTCCAAGGTCAAGATCCACTGGGTGGTAGGTTCAATGACATAGATTGTAAATATTTGAAGGTTTTATAGCCTTTGGATTTCAATTTAGTTTCTGGGGTAAGAGACCTCAGAATGAACTCAAATTTAAAGGATTGCCTCTAGAGACATGTCCTATCAATATGCAATTGATAGACTTTGAATCAGAGATCATTTGAATGATTTTTAAAGTGTTTGAAAATTCAATGGAAAAGGCTTTTAGAACTTAGCTTTTTATCCTTGAATTTCGGTTTAAAATTTTGGATTTGAATTAGGTTTTAAGTTTGAATAACTGGATTTGAATTATTCAAATCATTTATAATCATTTGGAAAGATCATAAGTGATAGGATAGGATTGAAGTTTGATAATAGGTTAGATCAACTAGAGTTTGGGAAAAGTCCTACTGACCTCATACAAAAATGTGGTCAACAAATGGACCCCAAAAATATGTAGTAGAAGGAACTTCTGCTGCACATATTGGCATTGAGTGAATGGTGAGTTTAAAATGGATTCTGGAATTCTAAGGGAGGACATCACCCAACCTCAGGTCTAGAGGATGTTGATAAAAGACTTACTCCTAATAGACAGATTAATTGGGAAGCCAGGGTAGGCATTACCTAACCTTGGGTCTAAAGAGGGGCATCACCCAACCTTAGGTCTACAAGATGCTGATAGAAGACTTACACATAATAGACATATTAAATGGGAAACCAAGGTAGTTAGGGGTGTCAATATTTAACACGACCTGAAAACCCGACTTGAACCTGTCCTGAAAATTTCGGGTTAGGGTCAACCTGAACCCGAAACGGGTCGGGTTCAGGTTCAACATTTCAACCCGTTTCAAAAATCGGGTCGGGTTCGGGTTAACCCTTTGACCCAAAATTGACTCAAAACTGACCTGAAATTGACCCGAAAACCCAATTTTGACCCGGTAACCCGAGATTGACCCAATTTTGACCCGGTTTTGACCCGAAAAGAGGAGATTGACCCGTTTTTGACACGAAAATTAGTAATTTTTTTGTTGAAAATGGGTCATTCGGGTCTGGTTGGGTTGACCCGGACCTGAAGCGGGTCGGGTTCGGGTTTGGAAAACTGACCCGTTTTTAAAAATGGGTCAGGTTCGGGTTGACCCGAATAGTGCCGGGTCAGTTTTGGGTTCGACACGAACCCGACCCGTGACCCGAAATTGACACCCCTAAAGGTAGTGATCACCTAACCTTTGGTCTAAGGAAGGGCATCACCCAACCTTAGGTCTATAAGATGTTGATAGAAGACTTATTCATAATAGACAGATTAATGAAAAAGCCAGGGTAGGCATTACCTAATCTTGGGTCTAAGGAGGGGCATCACCCAACCTTAGGTTTATAGGATGCTGATAAAAGACTTACACCTAATAAACAGATTAATTAGGAAACCAAGGTAGAAATCACCTAACTTTGGGTCTAAGGAAGAGCATCACCTAACCTTAAGTCTATAGGATGCTGATAGAAGACTTATTCATAATAGACAAATTAACTGAGATGATCATGTGGGGAGGAAGCTTGCTCCACATAGAGGATCGAAGCAGGTAAACTTGGATAATGCCACGAACGATGTACTCCACTAGTAGTTAATGGGTCAAAGCTAGGGTGGTGCCACGGAGGGTGTACTTTACCACTAGAGGGTGAAAACTAGGATGGTACCATGGAGGGCGTACTCCACCACTAGCGAGTGGTCATGTGGGGAGGAAGCTTGCTCCATACAGAGGACTGAAAAGATTGAGTTTGTTTCTTTTAAATTTGGAGAGTTTTGAGTTTAAATTTTTTTGTAATTTGAAGATTTTTGTTTGATGTTAAATTTGATACTCATCAGGCATGGTATTTCTTGAAGAACCACCCAAATGATAAGAAGCATCGGGTGATATCCTATGAATGGATCAATTGATAAGAACCTCCAGCATAGATCATTTCTAAGGTGATTTATCAGTCAATGTCGATTCAAAGTCTCCATTGATCTTATGGTGGACTAAAATTGGTCTCCAAAGGACTATGGCCAAGTTTCCTACTTGGAAAGTCCTGAGGTTACACAATTTATCATGAGCTTGAATCATACGTGACTTATGTAATTTTAAATTTTGTTGAATTTAAAAAAACAACTTCCTTCGAGGAGATCCTCCAATCAGAGTCAAACTCTCTACTCAGTTGTGACTCAATTTTTAAAATCAATTTCCAACTATGTAAAATACACCTCTATATGAGAACAAACTTAGACCTAATATAGAGTGTTATTTTATAGAGAGGATCTTAAAAAAAAATGATGCATATGTTTAAAGGCTCACATATTTCCCTCAAGAATGAGATTTAGATTCTTATCCAGGATAGAAGATTCATTCTTTTTTATAGAAAATTTCCTCTTAATCATTTGGACCCTGTCAGAACGATATGTGGGAATAAATTTCAAAGTACAGTGAGAAGTATAGTGACTCCAATTGACCCAAAAAGAGCCAAGAGTTTAGATTATGTTGATTTATATCAAGTTTCATAAAAATCGAATTAGGTTCTCCCTTGTATAAAATCAATTTCAAAAAGTTCTAAGTTAGATAGAGAAATTTAATCTTTTCAATTCTCTTGCATAGAATTTTTTATCTGATAGACTATCTATGCACGACAATAAATCTATAATCAAGATTTTTCAAAATCAAGCTATTAAAGGTGATTGGTTTTTTTTATATTCTAGTAATTAAAGAAGAAGGAAGCCTCTTTTCCTTTTTTTGGCGCACTTTACGTTTCTTTTGATTTCTTTGGTGCACTTTGCACTTCTTTTGATTTCTTCTTCTTTTTTTTACAAGAAGCTTCATTTTTCTTAAAACCTTAGAATGATTGCTCGTCTGTTGACCTCATTTTTTGTATGAGGTCACTTGGACCAATCCTGACCCTAAATCAATTCAACTTTCTAACAAATCTATACTCTAGGATCCTCCTAGAATATAGACCCTAGGATCTACTCTAGACTCTAGGACTCTACTAGACTCTAAACCTTAGAATCTATTCTAGATCCTAGAATTCTTCTAGATTAATCTAAACCTTAAGATTTTTCCAAACTTTAGATTTTAGGATCCTCCTAGACTTCAAACCCTATGATCTTCTTAGGCCTTAGGAGTTACCTAGATCACAGATCAATCCAGACCTTATGATCAATTTAGATATTAAATCAATTTAGACTTCAAATCAAACCTGACCTCAAGTCAATCCAGATCTCAATTCAATTCAAGCCTCAATCAAAATCCAGACTTTAGTCCAGTTTAAAATCTAAATTCTAGTTCAAATCTTAATCCAACTTCAACCCTATCCAATCACTTATGATCATACCAAATGATCATAATGATTTGGACAATTCAAATCATATCAACCAGACTCAAAACCCAAATCAAATCCAGAGTTTTAAATCAAAGTTTAAAGGTATAAGGCTATGTCCTAAAAGCCTTTTCCAGTGAACTTTCAAACACTTCAAAACCCAGTCAACAGACCTCTGATTCAGAGTCTATCATTTGCAAAGTGATAAGACATGTCCCTTCAAATTTGAGGCCATTCTGAGGTCTCTAACCCCATAAACTTAATCGAATTCCAAATGCTGTAAAACCTTTAAATATTTACAGTCTATGCCACTGGACCTGCCACCTAGTAGATCCTGACCTTAGAGCTTTCTCCAAAGCCTCTAATCACTTACAAACACTTAATCCTAACCCATTGAACATTAACTGTACTTTGGTTGACCCATTTTGACCCTCAGTTGATCAGGGGTCAAAATGACCAAGATACACCTATGGGATTCAAATACCCATTTCAAACCCAACGACCTCCAAATTGTTTGGAATCACTTCCAACAATTTTCAAATATCAAACCAAACCTGTCGGACCTAAACCAAGACCCTGGGTCAATCTAGTTGACCAAGTCAACCTAGGTTGACCAAACAGGCCCTTAAGGGTCAAAATGGGCATTTAGATCATTTTGATCTTTCTAGACCTTGGGACCACCTCCAATGGTCTTCAAATACCATTTCAAATTTGTCCAACCCAGACCCACCCTTTGGGTTAACCTGGTTGACCAAATCAACCCTTAAGCTTTTTCACTTTGAATCAAGCCTCAAATTCATTCAAAACTCCTTCAAACTATTGTGATCATTTCACTTGGTGATTTGCTTTCGATTAGATCTTTGACCCAACCATTAGTTGACTTGATCAACAAGACTCAAGCCTAGTCGATTCAAGTTAGCTTGGATCAATCCTTTGAATCCAATAGAAGGAAACCTTAAAACCCTTCTACCTCATTCAAATGCATACTTCAAAAATCTCTAAACTTCCCATGAGTCAAATCATGGGAGTTTTGACTTGGTCAACCCAACAAGACTTAGTCAAATTACTTCAATTCCTCATTTTCATTCAAGTTAAAACCCTTTAACTTCAAGCCTTTTTTCAAATAAACCCAACCAGCTCCTCAAGCCTCTTTGATTGCCACCTCAGCACCTATTTGACTGTTTGACTAGTCAAACAGTCAGCACAAGTCATCATATAGGTCAAAGAGGGTCAAAATAACTCTCAAATGACTTAAACCCTTGATTAAATCCCTTAAACCCAAATCACATTTAATTCCATCTGCCAAGACTTTTTCTGGAACATTCTTGAGTTGATTATAAGCCATTGGATCAATATCAAATGGCTTAGATCACTCCATGTGTCCAAATGAGGACCAAGAGGCCTTTCCACATCATGTGTCCTCTTGTCCTTTGATCCTCTTCTCTCAACCACTCATGGGACACATGGAAGCATCCCAGCAACCCTTCCAGTTGATTTCAACCGTCCAAACTTTTCTAGTACACTTAAATAAAGGGAAAATGCCCTAATCAAGGAGGATTCTAACCTAGAGCTTCTCACACTTAATCCCTCTCATCAAAAGCCAATCAAGCACTCAAAAGCTCTCCAAAATCTTCTCTAGATGCTCCTCTAAAACTACCAAGCCTTCCCCCACCGAATCCAAGCCTCCAAAGCTTCATTGGTGAAGAGAGAGGAACCTAGAGAGAGAAAGAAGAGTTTCTAGAATAACTTCTAATCCAGCCCAAATCAAGTCTTGAGATCTTCAACAAAGTTGAAGAAGATCTTAGCAGATTTCCAAAGAGCCTAAGAAGTAAAAAATCCAACGGTTGGATTATAAGTTATGCTCATTTTAAGTTTAAATTTCAATTTGAAATTGTAGCAAATCTATAATGCATGGAGCCTCCAAACTCCAGGAATTGTTAGATCACATTGCCCTTTATCTACAGTTTAAATTTCGTGCAATTTCGTTGAGTATTTTGAAAGATATGAGCATTTGAAGTTCTCTAGAAGACATGATCGGACGGCCCATAAATGGCCACGTTGCTTCGTCCCGTGGCTGGATCAGCTGACTCATTTAAGTGGAGGCCGCCGTGCCACATGTCGTGCTGTCATTCACCACCGCTATTTCGGCAACTTGTATGACCAAAAGGGATTTAAAAAATTCAGAAAAATGCTCAGATCTTCCAAAATTCACAAAAAATTAAAATTTTCACCAAATTGAACATTTTTGGGCTCGTTGGAAAGGGAATTTAATGTAGTATTTATTAAAATTAAAATTAAGTTAATTTGGTCATTGCATTGTGAGATATTATTGATTTTTTTGAAATTAATGTTTTATGAATTTCTCATAATCCAATGGTCAATTGAGCCCCAAATTTTGGTGGAAGATTATTGGGTATATGAATGTTCACTGATTTTTTTAGGATCAGATACCCAATGGATTTTTGTGATGTGAATTTTCAAGGTAAAGGGTCCATTTTGGACCCTAAATTTTGAAAATTTATAACTCTCTAAATTTTTAGTGTTTTACTGTAAAATTTCTGTGGTGTGAATTCATGTGCACTAGGGTTAGACACACCAAATTTCAAGTCAATTTGAACAGTAGAGACGCCTAGGAAAAATATTTAAGAAAATGTCTAGAAAACTTCAATAATTCCTAGGGCATTTTACGCACACCCAATAGGGGTGAAACTTGAACACAATAAACATAGTGACATTTTAAACCTTAGGTACAAATTTCACCCAATTTGGAGCTCATTAGGTTAGAAAATTAAACAAATCAAAATTAACCCCTTAATTAAGCATTAAAACTTCCAAAAAATGTAATAAATCATGTTTAAATCCAAAAAATACAAAAAACCCCACAAATTGACCAAAATTGAACCCTTAATCAATGAAAAATAAAACCATTTTGAGTTGACAACAATCTGGACTTAATTTAATTTCAAGTGAATTTAAATATTTAATTAATTTAATTAATTAAAAATAGATAAAAAATTCTAGAAAATTGTCAAACACTTGGGAATCTCTCTTTAGGTCATTCCTGACCTTTGGAGTTGATTTCAAGGAGTTGAGAGTTCATTTGGACTCAAATCAAGAAAACCCTTTTAATTAAACAATTTTGAAAATTCAACAAATACAAGAACTTTGAAAATTCATAACTAATTCAAGAAAAATCCAAATCAGTCAAACTCAGTGGCATTTAACTCAAAATGAAGTCTTGTATTTATTAAAATTTTCAAACATTCAAAAATCAGTCAAAGTCAAAAAATCAACAAACTAGTCAAACTTAAGTCAAAATTAAGTCAAATTTTCGAACCTTCATAACTAAATCCAGAAAAATCTAATTTCAACGTATTTATATTCTAACTGATCATATTAAGGTCTAGTATTTTAATAAAATATTAATTTTCTAGAAAATACTCTTAATTAAAAAGTCAATTTTTGACCTCTTAATTAAATGATTAAAATAATTCAAAAAAATTCATAAAACTTGAAAATTTCTTTAAAACTCCAGAAACCCTTAATTAACTTCAAAATTAGTAATCAACCAACTTAAATTAAATTTTCTTTACTTTCTAACCTTAATAAAATTAAAACACTTAATTATATCGGGTACTACTGGGTAACTCAGACCTATGAGGCTATTTGCTTAGCCCCAAGAAAGTTGAAATAAACTTCAAAGCCTCGGTGTGAAATAAATATGGTATCCAACAAATAATTAAGAATTAATTTTAAAATTAATTCTAAGCCATTAAGATTTAAACCTTAATTAAATTTCCTTTAAGCCTTTCAACCAACCAGAATCTTAAGCAACTTCAATCAGATATCCTATATAGGACATATCAAAACCACACAGCCTTTTACACACACTTTAGATGGTTTTATATGGAAACCAACTCTAGTCTTAGGCTAGGCCAGTGTTTACTTTTATGTAGTTGTGTGCCTTATTTTTCGTGGTTTTCACTACATGCTATTTGCTAGCTTAGAATTGATTGTTTGTTTATTTATTTACTGCACTCTGTTGAGCATTTAAATTTTAAATATATCAACTGTTTGAGATCAATTATAACTACTTGGGATTATATATAACTGCTGATAATTAGAATAACCCTGCAGGTTGAGTCTAGATTTTTCAATTTTAATTAATATAATTTGATATAATTTGAGTTGTATTTAAAGTGATTTGAGTTGAGATGTTTAGATCCAACTTGAATTCCAAAGAGGAGAAGACATCCCTAAAGGGGAGAGTCTTCATCCATTTAGAAGATCAAGTTTGGATACTCTTCAAGTATCCAAAGAGGAAAGATAACACCCCGTTCAAGGAGGAGTTTCTTTTCATTTGGATATCTGGAACCGACGAATCAAGATGCTCGTGAGAAGATAAAAAAGGGGATAACGAGAAGAATCCCAAATCTCAAAGTCACTTGAGTTTTAGGATTAGAAATCCAAGTTGTTGTCAGTGGTGCCCGACCACTTTACTTTTCTGTAATTCTGGGATGTAATATTAAAGGCACTTGCCTATGGACTTTCAGTTTGAATATTAATTTAATTGATTTGATTAATATTTGATGTTGATTGCGATATAGGATTGCCTATTTTTTATAGTTTTTTGACGATTCTTGCATGTCGATTTTGATTTAGCCTGGAACCCGATCGTAGGCTCTTAAGGACTCATTAAAATTTTTCTACTTAAATCAAATTAAAACATTTAAGCTCACATAGAAACTCTAACGAATTTAAGAAGTAAGCCCGGGACTGCTGGGAGTTCTCATTTTAAAATTCTTTATTCAAATTCAAGCATTTAATCGAGTCAATTAGTATGCATTGCATTAGTAAGAAATTTAAAAATCACTAAATCTTTAAATTGCATTTAGCTTAAATATTAAACACCCAACATAAGTCAAAGGGCCAATTAGGATCTGCTCTAGATGTCGACCCTATTCTCAAATTTTTTTCTTAAAAACGTCCCTACCACTCAACATTAAAAGACCGGACTCATAATTTTAAAGCTCCTAGGTGGTTTAGCTAGCTCCCCAATCTAGGCCGGGGTAAGTCCAGATTTGCATTGCACTAGCTAAGTTCGGGCCACTTTTAAGTGCCCAATTTAGACTTAGGTTCTGAGGCAAGCTCGGGCTGTAAGACCTCACCCTCTAGGAATTGAATCCCAATTTTCTAATAAAATTGACCATTTAACTTAAATATCTTTTCATTCAAATTCGAGCCCAACACTTATGATAGATTAGGGTACTTCTAAATTATTTCAGAATCCCAAGTGTCTCCTACCCCTATTTCTTTGACTCTAAAAATAAATGTTCAACCTTGAACCAATCCCGATTAAAAATTCTAACCCTTACCTCCTTTGATATCGAGCCTTGAATTCTTAAGTAAAATCTATACCGCTATTTTAATCGATAATATTCGTAGGAAAATTCCAATTTTCCTACAATGTAATTAACTACGAGGGCTTGCGCTCGTAGGAGATTTAGAAACCCAGACCAGATTTTCAAAAATCAAAATTTTTCAAAACTTTTAATTAATTCTTTTTGAGAAATTCAATTTAACGATCATTATCGTCATATCCAAATAATTGATAATATGTGATATTCTCTTTCCTTCGAAAGATATATCATTCTATTATCCTGATTTTGATTATGAAATTAATGATCTCTTATCTAGATTATGGTAGTCAAATATTTGATCAAACATCATTCTGATCCTCTAGAATCATATGTTGTCTTCCCTTAAGTTTGACTACAATAATCAAGAAGAATTTAAATTTTGTAATTTGAACCCATTATAGAATGATATGTTCACCTCCCGAGGTGTTATATTATTCATAATGACGCGCTCAATTTCAAAATTCAAAAAAATTTAAATATTCCTAAAAATAATTAATTCTTTTTCAAACTAACATTTTTTCAATCGAAACATCATCTTTTTTTTTTTTGACTGGATTATATCTCACGTATAAGAGAAGAGAACTCATTCTCTTATGCAAGAAAAAATAATCCCCAAATCGGACCCAATCTTTAATAAGAATATCAGCTTGACTTGGAAAATCATTGAATAAATTTAAAGTATGCAAGAGGTGCCCACAAGATAAAAAATTGCGAGAAGATGGAGAAGATTTTCATTTCAAAAACCAACTTAATCTTGATACAAATTTTATTCCAAAAATCAAATCGACCCGCAGAAGCGGTGGAAGGGAGGTGCCTTTAAAGATCCAGTGGAGTCAACCACAACTCTCTCCTATTTTTTATTTAAGTAGAGGTCAATTTTCATTAAACAAATGAATCAACTATCTTGAAAATTCAAACCCAATACACTTGGGAAGTTATATGTTTTCCTTCAAAAAGGCAAGCCTAGGTGGCAAGACCCTATCATTATAGAATTATATTTTTATAATCTCTTAGGAGAAAGAGATTATTGTGGGGTATGCACTATCCCTAGCTAGTGCTGCATCATTTCTATCTAAAGATCTATCGTGATATGGCCTGTTTAGAAGTTAAATTCAGATGGTGTCACTATTTGATAAGATCTCAGATCCATCATTATTCCCCTCCCTAATTACTAGTGACCTAGCAATTACGAGAGCGGCACCCTGGGCTATTTCTACACCTCCTCCTCCATAGATGATATAGTGGGGCACGTGTAGTAACGTGACCAAACATCATCTAGTAGAGTGGATGGGTCATAACCCTCAACTAGGGGCTTATAATCTATTACTGTTGATTACTCAATTTAGATTTGGTAGATCTTTTCTGTGCAATAGTCAAAAGGGCACAGTGGATATCACACTATCATTCTCACAACCTCCCTTCCTTGAGTAAGCAGAAGAGGGTGGAAGTGGCTTCCACCCAAGAGGGGGTAAGTGAGACGAGCAATGAATTCTTTATTGGCCTTAAATGACTTGCTTTAAGGCTTTAATCCATCAATCTTTTTAGTCTTAATGATTTTCTTTTGACACTACACTTGTGGTTCTTCTACAATCGTGCTGCTGTGTAATGAGAAGGTAAGTTTTCTAGCC
The DNA here is from genome assembly GCA_022539455.1 of Dendrobium nobile. Taxonomy (NCBI): domain Eukaryota; kingdom Viridiplantae; phylum Streptophyta; class Magnoliopsida; order Asparagales; family Orchidaceae; genus Dendrobium; species Dendrobium nobile. Next base: position 37,864,718 of record CM039728.1, on the reverse strand, counting down.
ATTCGAGTATACTCATTTTCCTAAATCTAAGGAAAATGTGATTTGAATCAGTTGATTTGAAATAGAATTTCAATCTCAAAATTGATTGATTTTCTTCAAATTTTGGAACTCAAAAGGTTGAGCTTTCACCCAACATGAAGGTTCACAAAATTGATAAGAAAATCTCAAGAGTTGGGCTTGACTCACTCATTCCACCGACTAACTTGGGGTGAAAAGTCAAAGTCTTGATTTGAAGTAGAGATTGTGATTGAACTTGATATTAAAATTGAATGGATCTTCTTTAAATTTTGAAACTTAACATGTTAGATTTTTATTAAGCATGCAAGTATACAAAATTGACATGAAAAATCCCCAGAATTGGGCTTGACTATATCATTCCATCAATTGACTTGGGTGAAATGTCAAAGCCTAGATTTAATTTAGAAGATTCAAATTTTAGAATTGAAAATAACATATCTTCTTCAAATTCTGAAACTCAACATATTGAACTTCATTCGAATATGCAGGTTTACGGAATTGACATAAAGACCCTAAGGTATGGCTTGACCCTTTGGCTCAGCCAATTGACTTGGGAGCAAAAATGTCACTACCTGGAGTTGTTAGAGGGAGATTTGAATTTTGATTTTGAGACTGAAGGGTCTTCCATAGATTGTGAAACTTGACATACATGAGATTCATTTGGATATGCAAGTTTGCAACATTTAGAAAGATCTTAAAGAATTTAACTTGACTCTTTTTCTCTACCAATTAACATGGAGGCAAATGTCAAAGCCCGGCTTGGACAAAGATTTCCTCGCTCGCCTCTCTGTTTGACATATTTTTCTTTTTGATGTTGGCCACACTCACCCAAGGAAGAAATGGGTAGAATGACCAACGGAAGGAAAGGTAGTTAAGACTACCAATGAAACAAAATTTTTCCATTATTAAAGATGGAGAGAGAGACAGAGAGAGATTTAGTCCCACAAGGCGTGCCATTTTTTTGTTGGTAGAATTTTGAAAATAGGTTTTGAAAAATATTAGTTTTCTTTGGAAATTTTAAAATCGACTTTGAATTTGAATCTTGAGACCAAACATCCCATTAGGAGAGTCATACCACTTCGTGAAGTTGAAATAAACCTCCATGATGGGGTTTAAATCTTAAGATTACAAATCCTACCTTGAATATCATGATTAGATTTGAGAGAGAACCACATATGACCTTGAAAGATTGAAATAGAGTTCGGTCTAATTTCTAACCATGATATTCTTACTAGGCTATTGTTAGTCTCATGCCTAGAATCTTATAAACAAGTGATGTATCTCCCCTAAGGAATAAGATACCATTATTTGATAATTATTTGGGCATGACGATAATGATCATCGTTGATTGATTTTTTTTCCAAAGAATACTAATTCGAGTTTTGAAGATTTCTTTGGGAAATTAAGTTTGAATTTTAATTCTGAAGCCAAACAGACCATTAGTGATGATATACCACCTTAAAAGGCGAAGATAAAATCTCCTAACGGGTTCAGATCAGAATTATAAAGTTTTTTTCTTAGTTGTCGTAGTTTGATTTAAAGGAGAACCGCATATGACCTCGGGAGGGTCAAAATGAGGTTTAATCTAAAATTGAACTATGATAATTAAGAGAAAAAGGGATTGTTAATTTCATATTCGGATTGATGCTAACACATGATAAATCTCTTTGGAGAAAGGGAGTATCATCTGTTAGCCATTATACGAATATGATGATGACGATCATTTCGAAGTAGATGTCCTAAAAGAAATTTTAAGTGAATTTTGAAAATCAATTTTTTTTTAAATTCGGTGTGTGAGGTTCTAAATCTCCTATGAGTGTAAGCCCTCGTAGTTAATTACATTGTATGAAGACAAAGTCTTCTAAGAAAACTCTCGATTAAAATAGTGGCAAAATTTTGTTAAGGATTTTCTAGGAGTGATACAAAAGGAGTTGAAAATAGAATTTCAATTGGGAATGGAGCAAGATTGAACAGTTATTAATGAAATCAAGGAAAAAATGGTAGGGGACACTTTGAGATTCTGAAACCATCCAGAAGTTTTCCAACTTAATCTAAATATTTGGCTTTATGTTTTAGATATAAATGAGATTTAATTAGAATTGAACATTTTATTAAAAATTTGGGATTATATTCCCAGAGGTTGGAGTCTTATAATCCAAGATCTACCCCGGATCCTAAATCTAAATTTGGACACTCGACCATAATCGTTCGAACCTAACTAATGCAGGGCAAAACTTGGACTTACCCGGGCCTGAATTGGGGAGCCAACTAGCCACCTAGTCAATTTAAAATATATGAGTTCAATCACTTTATAATAGAGTGGTAGGGATGTTTTTATTAAATTTTTGGAGGGCTAGGGTCGACATCTAGAGATGGTCATAAGTGGCCCCTTTTGACTTATGTTGGGTTAAAATACTGAGGACAAATGCAATTAAAATTTAGACTCTTTTAAATATGTTTCTAATACAATGTATGTTAGTTGACAACTCCAAATTATGTATGCTTGAAAGTAAAAAAAAGGCTTAAAAATAGTTTTTTAGAAGACTGAACTTCCCTAGGTCCGACTCCTCATCCTCATAGGTCAGATTATCCGAACTGAAGGGTCTAAAGCAAGGAGCAAAGAAATGCAAAAATATGCATGCGACTCTAGGGGCAATCCCCGGCTAATTCCCTAGATTCGTTATCTTTCTATATTGCTTAGCTCCTAAAATTTTAAACTTTTATTTATGAGTATAAAAATGTTTTTACACCCTCACGAGCCTCATGTATCTAGGCTAAACCAAAATCAACATGCAAGATCACCAAAAAACTAAGAAAATCTGGTAGTTCTATACGCAATCGTATCAACACATCAAATATATATAAATAAATTAATAAATGTCCATAGGCAAATTACCTTGCTTATTACAAACTAGGGTCTAGAGAAAGTAATGTGACTCAGCACCACTGACAAAAACTCTGATTCTAGTCCTAATAAAGATGCAAGTAACTTTGAGTGGGATACTCTTTGTTTTTAGTTCTTCAATCTTCTCTCCTTCGAGTTCTTTCTCTTCAGGCTCCTTGGATTCTTCGTAGTAGGCCAGTCAAATGGAAAAGAGGGCTTTTCCCTTTAAGGGGGGTGCCACCCTTTCCACTTTGGGTATAAGAAAGGTGATCCAAATTTAGACTTCTAAATAGAAAAGGTGTATCCTTTTCTCTTTGGAATCCAACATTTGGATCTATGTATCCCGACTCAAATGTGCACTTTCACAACATTTTACACAAATTACATTTGATATAAAATAAAAATTCTAGACTCTCCTGCAGGGTTATCCTAATTATTTAATATTGAATCATTCCAAACAGTTTTATATTAAATTTAAATAATAAAATCAGTCACATTTATAATTGTATCATAGAGTACATGAATTAAATAAACAATCACAATAATCATCTAATTATAATAACCAACATGTACTGAAAGCTCGAAAAACTTGTCATACAACAGAAAAGTAAACACCGATCTAGCCTAGATCTAGGGTTGGTTGTCTTACCAAACCATCTAAAATGTGTGTAGGAAGTTGTGTGGCTGGGTTAGATCCTAAATTGGGTAGTTGGTTAAAGTTGTCTAAAGTTTTGAATTTGTTAAGGCTTAATGGGATATTTATGTTAAAGTTCAAATATTAATATTTTAATAATTATTTTAAATATATTTTAAAGGTTAAAAGATTACTACATTTGTTTCACATCGAGGCCATGATGTTTATTTCACCATCCTTGGGGCTAAACTAATAGCCTCGTAGGCCTGCGTTACCAAGTAGCGATTAGAGTTAATTAAGTTAATTTAGTTGTTTAGGATTAAAAAATAAATTAATATTAAATAATTTTGTTAGTGACTAATTTTAGGAGGTTGGTTGAGTGTTTTATTAATCAAGTTAGAAAATTTTGAAAAATTTAATGGATTATGCTTTTTTTTAATTATTTAAATAGATTAATTAAGGGGTTAAAAATTAACTTTTAAAACTAAAGTTAATATTAAATATTTTAGATTTTTAATAAATATTATACCTTATTATGAGTTGTTAGACTATTAGCACACTCAATTCGGAGTTTTCTATGAAAAGTTATAAATTTCTGAAGTTTGAGCCTAGATTTGAATTATGGTGTACTAAATTGTTGACTTTTTTAATTTGATCAAATTTTAGAAGTTTGACATTTTTATAAAATACTATACCTTAATTGGAGTTATAATCCTTTAAGTTTGACTGATTTGGAATTTTCTATAATTAGTTATGAATTTTGGAAGTTTGAATATTTAATTGAATTTTAAAATTTATTTAATTATGGAGGTTTTGAATATTTTGATCCAAAGCATCTAATTTTAATAATAAGACTGAGTTAGAATATTTGAACTAAAATTTAATTATAAATGATTTCAAAGTTGTTAAATTTATTTTGAAAGGAGTATATTATATGAGCAACTAATCAAATTTTATACTATGCTCATTTAAAGATAAATCTAATGAATTTAAAGATGCAAATGATCATAGGATAAAAATAAAAATCTACGGAGTTCTTCACTTGAAATCCTTCTAAAATAGGAAACTAATTTTTCATAAAAATATTTGGTTAGTATCTCTAAATATCAAATTTGTTCTGGTGATAAAATGATCACCATAGCAATGATATTTGAGATTATTCTATGAGGTAATCAAATAAATTTTCAACTTTTAAATTTAATATATTCGATCAATGTGTTGACTGAGAAGAGACCAAATTTTCATGCTAGAAAAATATACATTATGCATCAAGCTATGTCCATTTGTTAGCAAAGCCTAATAGATCATGAGACTATAAATTAAAAAAAAAAAACAATAATAAGAAGTAAAGACCCTCCATAAAAAATAAAGAATGTTGTAATTAAATGCAAGAGAATGGTATAGACTTGAAATGTAAAATGGCCATGTTTGGATTAGACCTATAAGCTGAATAGATGAGCAACAATCTACTTATAGATAACCTTTCACATTAGCTCCACATGTGAAGGTATCTTGCTAGGATAATGAATTTATATATTGATAACATTATTATTATTTTGTGGTAACCCTTGAAGATGACATGGGTTAGCCTTGTCATTGCATGTCTTGACTTCATATTCAGTTAAATGTAGGCATATTTGACAAAAATAATTGAAATCCCTTTGTTGAGATTAAGATAATAGTATGGAAGGACAAAGAAGCTTACAACCATTAGCTTTATCAGGAAGACCAAAGTTTTGCAACCAATATCCTAGTTGGTGATGGTAAAAAAAAAGGCAAAAAAATTGGATAATGTGTGTGGATTTCAAGAAAGTAAATGTGGCTTGTTTGAGAGACTCTTACCAATTGATCAATATTGACTTGTTAATCTATTCAGTGGTAAGATATAGTTGCCTCAAGTCATGGATGCTTTTCTGGGTACCATCAAATCATAATGAATCCAATTAATGAAAGCTAGCACACAAACTTATATAGCTAAGCTGCACCGAAGAAGTTAATGAAATTCGAATAGATGCATGAACATGATGCTTCATTTATGAGACTTAAGATAATTCTTACATCTTTGTTAATCTTTTGTAGTCTCCTACCAAGCAAACCTCTAATTTTATACCTCATGTGCATGATTACATGATCATCTCGATTGTTATACAAGAAGACAAAAAGCAAATAATAAATAATTTGGTTTGTTTTCCATACTCTCAACATCTCATAATCTAACTATCTTCTTATAAATAAACTCGTTCTTGCCTTCGTTATTTTTAATAAAAGATTAATACCATATACTCCACATATTGTAATGAATTGAGCTATCTAAGCAACTTATAGAATGATTAATCAGGATGAGAAAATATGATATAGATTTCATTCACCAATTAGTATTCAAAGCTTAAGTCTTCATGGATTTTATTACTAAATCAATATTTGAAAACGAAAAATTAGAGGATTGGCCAAAGGATATGAAAGGTAAGTGTAGAATATTTATTAATGGAACCTTAGGTGAAAATATTTATCTAATATGAGTGGTGTTAACTAGTTATTGAGGAATAATAGAAACTTGCACCAAGTTATTAAATTTTAGCATAACCAACTACTAGGTATGATATGAATTTGTGCTTATTGTGGCAGTCAAAGGCTAACAAAATTCTAATTGTTTCAAGTCTTACTATATGAACGAAAGTCTCTTCAAAATCTATCCCTTCTATTTGATTATACCCTTTAGCCACCAATCTTGTCTTATTTCTGATCATAACTCCTGAATCATTCATTTTATTTTTGAATACTCACTTAGTTCCAACAATACTTTGATCCTTTGGCCTTTCAATCAATTCCCAAACATTATTTCTTACAAATTGATTCAACTCTTCTTGCATGGCCAAAATCCAAAATTTATCCGAAAGTGTTTGATTTATAATTGTTGATTTAATCATTGATCAATCACACATAACCTAGTTCTTAAGATACTAAAAGTGTCATATTGCTATTCTTATAGTTGGCAGTAAAGTATACAATAGATAATTGTGAATTACATGACAATGCCTTAGGAAAATATCTAGATAATTTTATAAAAGAAATTGAAAGTTTTGAGGTAACATACTTGCCCTAGGAATAAAACCAGGTAGTTAAACTATTCACAAGTATTGAAATCTCCAAGCAACTACAAAATAGTAATTTATTGCATTATTTGTAGAGGAATTAGAAGTCATGTATGTGGACGAGGCATTGTTGACCTCATTTTTGTATGAGGTCACTAGGGCCAATCCAGACCTTAGGACCTATCTAGATCTTAGAAATCCAAACCAAAATTTAATGCTAAAAGGCTAAGTCCTAAAAGCCTTTTTCAGTGAATTTTCAAACACTTCAAAATCTAACCAAATGACATCTAATTCATAGTCTATAAATTTCATATTAATAGGACATGTTTTTAGAGGCAACCCTCCAAATTTGAGCCCTTTCTAAGGTTTCTAATCCCAGAAACTAAATCAAAATTCGAAGGCTGTAAAACCTTCAAATATTTACAGCATATGCCACTGGACCTACCACCCAGTGGATTTTGACCTTGGAACTTTCTAAAAGCCTCCAATCACTTCCAGACATTTGATTATGACCTATTGAGCATTAAACTATACTTTGGTGGACCCATTTTGACCCTCAATTGACTAGGGGTCAAAATGACCAAAATACCCCTTAAGGGTTCAAATATTATTTTCAAACCAAATGAACTCCATATCGCTTGCAACCACTTTCATCAAGTTTCAAATATCAAACCAAACTTGTTGGACCCAAACCTAGACCCTAGGTTAACCTAGTTAACCAAGTCAACCTAGGTTGACCAAATAGGCTCTTTAGGGTTCAAATAGTCATTTTGACTGAATTGACCCTTCTAGACCTTGGGACCACCTCCAATAGATTCAAAACATCAAACCAAACTTGTTGAGCCTGGACCCACCCCTTGGGTCAACCTGGTTGACTTAGTCAACCTAGGTTGACTCAATACACCTTAAGGTTTAAATATGTTATTTCAACCTATATAACCTATCAAACCTACTTCAAAACATCAAATCAAACCCAAATCGTGGCCTAACCATACCCTAATGCTTGGCCAATCAAACCCAAATCAAAGGTTACCAAGTCAACTATTAAGCCTTGGTCAAATCACCTAAAAAATCGTTCCAAATTTCAACCATTTGATCCTAAGTCATTAGGACCCTTCCAAATCATCTTAAGGCATTCTTCCATGAATCCTTACCATCCCATATGGCATGTTGACTGGTCAAATAGTCAACATGAGCACTAGGAGTGGTCAAAGAGGATCAACCCACTCCTTAAGCTTAATACACTCCACTTAAACTCCCTCCAATTTATCAATCTAGCATCTTAAGTCTTCCCATGTGCCACCTCAGCATTCCACCTAGAATTTGACTGGTCAAACAGTCAAAGCAAGGCTTTGAAGGGGTCAAACTTGGTAAAACAAGCTCAAATTACCTTTATACCCAAGCCAACTCAGCCCTAGCAGTTCTAACATACTTTAGAACATTTTTAGGGCCCACTTCAGCCCTTGGATCAACATCCAATGGTTTAGATTAATTCCATATGCCCTAGAAGGACAAAACACCCTTTCCACCTAGGATGTACCCTTGTTCTTGATTCCCCCTGCTCCTACCAACTCCCTGGACAGGTGGTGGCCATCTGGAGTCCAGCTAAATGAATCCTAACCCTTCATTCAATCTGGAGTGGATTGAACAGGGCAAAAGACTCAAAATGAGTCTCATTCCAACCCTCATACTCTCTCTCATTGCAAGCTCTCCCAGACTTAGCCCTCAGTCCTCCAAAGTTCTAAACCTCTCCCATATCCATTCCAAACAAATATCCACCGTTAGAACCTTGTCGGCGACCATCCTCCGGCAAACTTAAGCTCAAATCAGTCCCAAGCTCGAGGCACTCGATCCAAGCATTTTCAAGCTGTGGTTACTTCTATAAATAAGAGTGTGGACAGTCTACAAGTGCAACAAATCTATAAATGGTTCAATCCGTCCAAAAATCAAGGTGAAAATCCTAAACCTAACTTAGGACACTTAGGTTAAATAGATTTTGTTTCGATGCATCTTGGGCTATAAAAATATATCCCCATTATTTATGTTCACTTATTTATTCAATATTTAAAATTTCAAGAAAAACCATCGATCTGATTGAGAGAAATGTTCAAAAAACTCTAAATAGGGCTTCAGACGAATTGCGCCTGAATTGCACGTTTTTGGGGCTGTTGATCTCCCGATCAACAGCTCCGATTAAGTCGTTCTCTCGCATGGTCCGACGTGTATTCGATCCCGCGGTTCTTCCCTTGGTCCGGTGCTATCTGATCCATCCATCCCAGACCGCGGGATTGCTTGTCCATTGTATGAACTCGCTCAACCGAGATCAAATAACGGGACTTGATCACCGCCGTTGGATGTAATAGGTGCATATCCGACGGCCATTACAATTGGATGATGTGGATAAGTAATGCTGCGTTGACCCCGCTGCACATTAGGAGCTGATAATTTCCGGCGGCGCAATCATTGGCATTTAATGCACTGTCAGCTAATCATTAGCCACATTTTTGGCTCGGCGAATCATGAATTGCCCATGGCCCCTATAGCCCACCGCCTGCAATTATTAATAATGATTAAAAATTATTATTTAAATATTTTTTAAAATTCATTTTACTTCTAAAAATTAATTAAAATTATTTTAAAATTCTAAAAAAAATATTTATTTTATATACATATTTTCAGAAAATAAAAATGTTAATTTAAAATTAATTTTAAGTTAAATATTAATATATTTTGAAATATTTTAAATATTAATTATTTTAAGTTAATATTTAATTAGAATAATCTTTAATATTTAATAAAATTTAAAACATTATTTTCAAATATGTTTTAATATTTAAAGTATATATAAATTTAAAATATTTTCAAAAAATATATATATGTATACTCAATATATATATGAAATTTTAAGTATAGATTGAACTACTTGAATAGATATCATGGGGAGTGATTAGTGCATAGTTGTATTTCAACTATTCACTAATTAAGATTTAATCTAAGTTAATCATGTTTTGTCTTTGCATGCTTAGGAAGCACACCACTTAGCATAGGCTCTCTTAGTTTTAAGGAATTGTTTGATTTATTGTATGTGTTTATTTCATGCTTGGCCAAGAGTTAGTTAAAACATTGATTCAAACCCATCAAACTTAGTGATATCATTAAGGACAATAATTAAGGACATGTTTAGAAAACTTAGAGAAATTTTAGAAATTAGAATATATATCCTTTTGATTCAAAACTTTGAACACTTGAACAAAGTGACATATACAACCCATAGAAAAATTTTCACTGATTTTTGAAGTCATTAAGCACCTTAATTAATTTTCTTAAATTTAAACCCTTAATTAAGCTTTAAAACTTCTAAAAATTATAATAAATCAAATTTAAATCCAAAAAATTCAAATAACATGTTTAACTGACCAGAATTGAATCCTTAATCAAATAACATGCACTTGATTTAATTTTAATTAAAACCTAATATTTAATTAAAATAATTAATTAAAAATAATCAAAAAAAATTTAGAAAATTCTCAAACACTTGGGAATCACTTCTTAGATCATTCCTGACCCTTGAAGTTGATTTCAAGGAGTTGGGAGTTTATTTGGAGCAAAATTAATAAAAGGCCTTTAATTGAACTAATTAAATAATTCAATAAATACACAAACTTTAAAAAATCATAACTAATTCTAGAAAACTCCAAATTAATCAAACTCATAGGCATTCAACTCAAAATTAAGTCTAGTATTTATTAAAATTTTTAAACCTTCCAAAATCTGTCAAAGTCAAAAAGTCAACAAATCGGTCAAATTTAAGTCAAATCTAAGCTACAACTTCAAACCTTCATAACTAATTATAGAAAAATCCAAATCCCGCAAATTTACTATCTAACAACTCATATTAAGGTCTAATATTTTAATAAAATACTAACTTTCAAGAATTTAATCTTAATAAAAAAGTCAAATTTTAACCCTTTAATTAAATGATTAAAATAATCCAAAAAATTCTTAAAACTCAAAAATCACTTTAAAACTCAATAAATGTTTAACCAACTCTAAAACCAATAATTAACCAATCTTAATTAAAATTCTTTAACTTTTAAACCTTAATCAACTTAAATCACTTAACTATATCAGGTACCACTGAGTAACACAGGCCTACAAGACTATTAAATTAGCCCCAAGGAAGGTGAAATAAACTTCACGGCCTCGGTGAGAAACAAAGGTGGCAGCTTATAACTCTTTAAAATATATTTTAAAATCAACTTTAAGCCATTAATATTTGAACTCAAATTTAAATATTCCCTTAAGCATCTCAACCAACCAGAACATCAATCAATTTCAATCAAATATCCTACATAGGACATATCCCAAACCACACAACCTACCTCATACATTTTAGATGGTTTGCTAGGAAAACCAACTCTAGTCTTAGACTAGGCTAGTGTTTACTTTTCTATGTGTACCGGGTTTTTAAGTTTTCACTACATGTTGTTTGCTAGCTTAGAATTGATGTGTTTGTTTATTCACTTCCTGTATTATGTGATGGATTATGCATTAGATCTACCCTTAAGTTAGGGATGATTTATGCTAATTCAATCTTATGCTGGTAGTCATGCTCATACAGGGCATTGAAATTAAAGGGAGCGTTAAATAAAAAATATATTATCATGTTTTGCATAGGTGCTTTCTGCGCTTAAGACCTCCTTTTAAATTAAAAGAGCATGGCCAAGTGTGACCGTATTTATGCATTTTAATGTTTTAAATATTAACTGCTTGAGATTATATATAATAGCTGATTATTATGATAACCCTACAGGATCGAGTCTAGAATTTCATTTTTTTTAAATGTAATTTGATTATATAATTGTTGTAATTTATTTAAAATGATTTGAGTTGGGATGTTTAGATCAAACTTGAATTCCAAAGAGGAGAAAACATCTTTAAAGGGGAGAGTCTTCTTCCATTTGAAAGATCAAGTTAGGATACTTTTGATCAAATATCCAATGGGGAAAGATAACACCTCGTTCAAGGGTGAGTTTCTTTTCATCTGGATATCCGAAACCAATGAATCAAGATGCTCGTGAGAAGACGAAGAAGTGGATAACGAGAAGAATCCCACATCTCAAAATCATTTGAATCTTAGGAATAGAATCCGGGTTGTTGTCAATGGTGCCCGGCCACTTTACTTTCTGCAATTATGGGATGTAATATTAAAAGGCACTTGCTTATGGACTTTTAATTTGAATAATTAATTTAGTTGATTTGTTTACTTGATTGTGCAATAGAACTACATGCTTTTCTAGTCTTTTTTGCTTGCATGTCGTATTTATTTTAGCTTGGAATGCGATTTTAGGCTCATAAAGATCGGTCAAAATTTTTCTACATTAATTAAAATTAAAATGTTTAAGATAAGATAGAAACTCTAACGGTCTTAAGAAGTAAGCTCGGACTCGCCGAGGGTTTTTCATGCATCATATTATATCTTCTCTACCTTGTTAGGCACCTCCCCTGACCTATGAGGGTGCCAATCTGTCAAAGGGATATTGTGCAATCTCAAGAAAAAAACTATTTTCTAAGTCAAATTTTTAAACTGCTTCATTTTGATTTATGCATTCAATCGAATCGACTAGCATGTATCGCATTAGTAATAAACTTAAAAGAGTTTAATATTTAATTCCATTTGCTTAGACATCAAATACCCAACATATGTTAAGGGGTCAATTAGGAGCTGCTTTAGATGTCGACCCCAATTCATTAAAAATATCTTAAACAATATCCCTACCTATTCTTACATTTATTGAATGGACACATGGTTTTTAAAGCGCCTAGGTGGTTTAGCTAGCTACCCAATCTAGGCCGAGGTAAGTTCAGATTTGCACTGCATTAGCTAGGTTCGGGTCACTGATTTTCAATACTCACTTTAGACTTAGGTTCTAAGGCTGGCTCAGACTATAAGCCCTCAACCTATAGAAATTGAATCCCAATATTCTAATAAAATTAACCATTAAATTAAACATCTCTTTCAATCAAATTCAAGCCCAACACTAAGGATAAGCTGAGATGCTTCAGAAGTAATTCAGAATTTAAAATAACTCCTATCCTTCTTCCTTTGACTCTAGAAATAAGTGTTCAACCTTGAACCAATCTCGATTGAAAACTCTAACCCTTACCTCCTTTGATATCAATATTTGAAAATCTTAAATAGAATTTTACTGCTATTTTAATCGAGAGTATTCGTAGGAAACTCTGGTTTCCTACGATGTAATTAACTACTAGGGTTTGCGCTCGTAGGAGAATTAATAACCCATACCAGATTTTCAAAATCAAATTTTTCAAAAACCTCAATTAATTCTCTTTGGGAAAAATCAAATATAATAATCATTATCATCATTTTCAAATGATTAATGATAAATGATAGCTTTTTTTCTCTGAAAAGATATATCGTTATATTATTATAATATTGATTATAAAATTAATGATTTCTTATCCAAATTATTATAGTCAAACATTTGATTGAACTTTATTTTGATCTTTCAAGATCATATGCTGTCTTTTTTTAGTTTAATTATGATAATCAGGATAAATCAAAAGTTTTATAATTTGAACCCATTAATGAATGATATGTATACCTTCTGGGGTGATATATCATTCATAATGACGTGTTCAATTTCAAAATTTCAGAAATTAAACTTTTTCAAAGAAAATTAATATTTTTCAAAACTATATTTTTTTTAATCAAACAGGCATCACAGTGGATTGGTGAGATAAAGCTATATATAATTGATTGTACCATGTCATTAAGGCATAACAGTGTTTGATCATTCATATACCATATTGCAAGGAACTTTATTTCTAATATGTATTATTCAAAAAGTGGAACTCATGTATCATGCTCTAATGTCTACTTTTGGTTGAGATTCTATAGGCCTTAAATGCAAGTATAGTCTAGAATGCATGAGCCACTCATCTAATGAAGTACTTACAAAAAAAAGGTTTTTTTTTTGTCAACCATAATGAAGGATGCCATCAAATTTTCTTGAAAATGCAAGTGGTGTTCAGACAATATAAAGTTCTTCATCACTAACCATTGACCTTTTAACATGTAAGCAATGGACTTCATTGATCCTCTCATAATCATAAGTGGGTAGAATATTCATATTAGTGATTATCAATTACTTTATAAAATGAGTTAAAGAGATGGCTCTGGCAAAACAACCAATGATGTGATATAAACTTCCAATTAAAAACATTTTAGGAGATTTAATCTATTACACATCTCATCATCACCACAATGACACTCATTCTAATAATAATAAGTTGCATTTGCTTTATGGTCAACATAAAGTTATCTATTAATCATTCCAAAATCAATGAGCAAACATAAAATAACTACTTTCGCTTAATTTTACCAATTGCTATAAAAATTAGTTAGTGATATTTCAAAATAAAAATCCAAGCCCTTAATTTGTATGTCCTCCCTTAACTTTAGATATACACAAAACTTCTTTAAATTTTTGGACTATTTAGCCATTCATCAAACATATTTATAATAGTTATTAATGAATAATCCATAATGTACAATATTACAACTTTTACTTTTTTTACTTTGAGTGAATTTTCATATGCAACTACCTTTCACTTGAATTAAGTTCAAGGGGTCATATTTTTAAAAAATCACAAAGAAAAAATAGGCATCATAACATATTTTACCCAAGCATTCTAGACATGCTTAGCTAACTTACATATATTTTTTAAAATAATTTTTGGATCCCCAAATTGAAGATAGAACAAAAATTTAGGCTAAAAGTTGAATAATTAACATAATGACCTATATATCCTTTAGTTATTTTTTATAAAATAATATCTAAATCCACTTACATGTTTATTAAAACTTTATTTCCTAATTCCCTAAACTGATTTCGGCAACAGTGAATGAAAAATTTAAAATGAGAGAATGAGAGAGAAAAACTTGGTTTTTGATGTTGTAGAGTCATTTTTGCCATTCGGTCTAGTTGAGAAATTGGTTAGTCTCAAGATAGGTCATATTATGCCCATCTTAGTTTTCAAAAATATGAAATTTTTATTGAACTTTCCTATTAATTTATATTTTTGTTACAGAAAAATATGGATAACTTTGCACTAGGAAAATTTTCACCGTGTAACTTTTTGAAGTTATAGAGATTATGATTTTGAATATCTTTTGAAAATTTTATACTAGGAGTTTTGAAATTTATGCAGTTTTTATCGAATAGAAAATAGTTTGAACACTAAAAAATTATGCAGCAGTATAATTAAAATCTTAAAATGATATTCTACATGATCTCTGGTAATTTAGTTATTTTTCTTAAAATATGTATTTTTGCTTAGTAGGAATTTTCTATTGCCTACATTATAAAAAATTAAACAATTATGAAATATGTTCAATTATGCTTCAATTGCTACAATATGATGAAATATATATGTTATGTGATTGAATTATGTGACATTGAAAAAGTTTTGATATTAAAATCTATCTATTGGGAGATATAAGGGTCTAGAATCCTTTGAGATTTTATTTGTGACAAGGAATATGAATTTAAAAATATGTTTATTGGGAGTTATAAGGGTTCATAATCTTTTGACATTCTGTCTTAATTAAGAGAGGTGGTGGGATTTGATTGAGGGGCATAAAGGGCAAAATCCTTTAAGATTCTGTCTAAGATCTAAGAATTTTTTTATGATCTGCTCTACGATATGAAGTATTTTGTGATATAATATTTAGTTCATTTGATTGCTCAGTATTATATTACTTGAATTTGGATAACTGTTATACTCTCATTACTCTTCTCAGAATAGTGATTTTTTATACTACATTTAACTACTTTTTATATTTGCTTAAAATAATTAATAAAAAAATATTTGGAAATTTAGATCAGTGATTGTGGCATGTTGTGCTGTTTAGCTCACTGTGATTTTACTTATGATTTTTAGAATTTGGGAAAGGAAATGAGCCTGCTGATTAACAGTTCAGATTTTGATATGAGTTTATAAGTATTTTGATTTTTTACAATCATGATTAGTTTATTATTCAGTTCTGTAGCTTATATTTGTAGTCATGTATTATAGTGTAGATACATTTTGATTAAATAAAAAAAAATTATGGATGAGCTTATTTACAGTACTTTGGATGTTTATAATAGCTCTATAGTCTGCAATTTATTTTAAAGTTTACATTAGGAGAAGAATTCCTAAACATTTTCAAAACTAGATCTTGAAATTTATCCATCACAACTCAACACAATAAGACATGTCCCATCAGTGGGTCTTATTGAGTTGGGTTGTGACAAATATAATATATGATTTTTACTTGTTTATAATCAAAATGGGCATATTGGGAAGAGAAATCCAATGAGCTCAAGATATGTAATTCTAAAGTTTTAAAGGTGCTTAACTAATAAAAGTTCTATTTATGATCAAATTAATCAACTTGGATCATTTGATATAGTGTTTAAGGATTTTAGGTAGATTGCTCAAAAGTACTACTTTTAAAAACTTTAAATTGAGTAGGCACATTCTCTGCATAAAAGAGATCTTAACTTAGGAATAGAGAGAGCTTGGAGATATGAAGAACACAGTAGCTATACTTGACGCTCAACGTTGACGATCCCTCCGCCATCAACCATCATCATTTCACTATAATCACTCGACTATTGTAGCCCTCTACCATTATTGGACCATTATCACTTGGTTGTCAAAGTTAATTCACTATCATTTGACTACCATCACTCGACCGTTGTCATCTAACTATAATCATCAGACTTCCATAGTTGAGCTATAGCCACTTTATTGCTAACATACGATTGTCATCATCTGACCATTATCATCTTTTCCATGAAATTATATCATAATTACAAAAGATCAAGTTTGAAGCATTATTTTGTAATCTCAGTTTCTCCAATTAAGGAGAGAGAGAATTTCTATAATTTTGCTTACATAGTAGGCCATTTCATCTAGACCAAGTCTTATAATTTTTTCCTTTCTAGATTTCTACATTAAAAAAAAACTATTCTATTCCTTGTATTCATTTTTTTTTTAAATCAATTTGCGTGCGAGATCTTGATGCCAGAAAAATTCTATCTATCAACAACTATAAAAAATTATGAATTTCAAATACTATCTATTTTCTTAAGGTAGATCAAAATCAACAAACAAATTTTAATAATTATTGGACTCTAATGCAATAAAAATTTTGATATAGCCTATAAAATAGAAATTTTGAATTTTCTTCAATTGCAAGTTAGTTGAAGGAAACAAGCTTCAACTCTGACCATATAAATATGGGGCTTTTGGTACAACACTTTGCACGCCAAGCCCCCACACGAAATTAAAAGACCAAAGCTGGGTTAATTTTAAAGCAAAAAAGTCGCCTTTTTGAGATAACATACCCAACTTCCATCTTGTCTAATAAGCTTTATGTTTATTTTACGGCATAACCCTAAACTTCTAGAAGCTTCACGTGCATATTTTTAAGGCCAAGAAAAAAAATATATATAAGGCTCGCTTAACATAGAGGCTTTTCAAGGAAAAATTATTAGGTCCTCCCACACGTAGAGATACGTCCTCTCACCACTAAAAAACTTGGTTTTTACTCGGTATTGCTAGCTATTATTTGGTAATAACGAGGAATATCATCATGTGAAGACCAATACCGAGCTATACCGAGCAATACTGAGTTTTTTCTAGGAAAAACTAGGTATTTTTTTGTATTGCTCGGTATTACTCGGTATAACTCGGTATTGGTCTTCACATGATGATATTCCTCGTTATTGTTTGGTATTGCTCGGTATTTGCTCGGTATTTCTCATTTTTTAGCGCGATTTTAACGATGGGAGGACGCTCTACGTCAGGTGGGAGGACGTAATAATCTTTCCTTTTCAAGGTGACTCGTGAGCTAGCACTAGTTGGGCTCAATAAATGGAATATGAGCCGAGTTCGATGAGCTATTGAGTCAAGTTTGAGTCAGTCTTGACTCGACTTGTTAGCTTATAAGTCAACTCGCTTAAAAATATTAATATAAAATATGCTTAAAATATAATGTAATTGAAAATTTTTCATAAATATTTTAATAATTATCTCTCTTTTTCTTATATCAAGTATTTCTTTATTATTTATCTTCTAAGTTCTCATCTTTTTATAATTTTATTATATTAATTTTTGAATCTTAATTATTTTCTCGAGCAGACTTGTGAGCCATCTCGAATTCGTAGAATTAAGCTCGAACTTGATTAATTAATTAATTTTAAGCTTAATCTTGGGGAGACTCGAGCTCAGTTCGACTCATGTGCACCCCTAGCTCAACATGCAGGTCCTGCGCTACATTTTATTAACATGTTTTTTTAGTCGTAGATGAATTGTCATAGACAAATTGCCCCTACTAATAAAAGAGATTTAAACATGTGCCCCACAAAAACAATGAGTATATCATATGCGTTTGGCTTATAATATTGATTTTGTTCAATATGAAGAAGTTAAGGCAGGACTTCAATTATATGACGTCTCTTACTAGCAAGAAGGTACGTTACCTAAGCTTGTGGTTAATCTGCTTTTGAAGGTGGAAATTTTATCACTCTTGATAGAACCATATGTTACTTTCATGAGCATGACTGTCTACCAAATACAGTTTCTTTCAAATATTGAAAATTTATCAGTATTGATAGAACCCTTTATGAAAGACAAGTATGGCTATATGTCAAATGGTAATTGGGCTAAGTTATCAAATAGACACTTTTGGTAGAATATTTATAAACGGTGCACTAAGGGGTCTACGCGTTAATATAAATCTAAAAATACATAGTTCTTAAGGAGACATTCAGCTCATTAATGCTCATAGAGCTACAACAAGTTTAAATAAGAAAAAAAAAACCTAAGAGCGGATTGTGGCCTACTAATCCAAAATACAAAATTGCTTAGATATAATCTAAGGCGGCGCGAAGACAGCGCACAAAAAAGAAAGATCCAAATATAATCAATCGACACTTTAGAGGGCTTTCTTCTTAAGGGTGTCAAAAAGAGTTAACGGTTAGTATTCGGGTATGACCCAAAGTTGACTTGATCTGATTCAAGTCCTAGTGAGTCCGACTTGTTTGTAAATAGATAAAAAAAGGGTCCAAACCTAATGCACTGGCAACTCGATGACCCGAGCCCTATTTGATGACTTATTTTTATTAAATTTAAAAAAAATTATAACTTTTCAACTATTAAAGTTAGCTTAATTGATTTAAAATAAGAAAAGCAATCCAACATGCAAAAGAATTTAAGGAGAAAAAAAAAATTTAAATGGGTCGTTTTAGTTCAAATCGGGTTAGCTAAAATTTGACTCATTTATTAAATGGATCAACTCGAAATCCGAAGCATATCTATCACGTATAGGTCAAGTTGTTGGGTCAAATCAATTTTAATTTATTTTCTATTTTTTTGGGACAGTTAGGGGATTCGAGCTCGGATGAGAGGTTAGGAATTTCTTCCGGGGATAACTCGGCCTTAGACCCAAATAAAATTTTGACAATACTCCTATTTCCCCCTTCAAGAAGTTTTGAGTTTTTGAGGATTGACGTAAATATGCGTGTGATTTGTGCTTTACACTTTCTTAAAGTCACGTTGCCCAATGCTTGCTAATATTTAGTAGAAAATATGTTGTCTAAAGATTACATGAATATATTTAAGTTATTCAATTGGATATTTGAAGAATTATTTTATCACCTCAGACAATACTCAACCAAAAAACAAGAAGAAGAAAAATATAGATTCATAATGCCTACACTAAATAGATGTGATCATGTTAATGATGATAATTATGGTGAGGGTACATGTTTTTCTTCATGCTTTGCTTAATTAGGGTTATATTTAAGATGCTTAATCATTTTGAATGATCGTTGTGAGTAGTTATTAATAAGATTTATTTAGCATTATTTAAGAATGCTTGTAATAATCTTACGTATACTAATGTAGCACATCAAATGAATAAAAATGAAGCTAATGGCCTAATTATAAGAGCCTAATAAAATATTAATGCGAGGGCCTAATCAAGGGCCATTATAAGGAACAATTATTAGGTCAGGTGACCTGACGTAGCTCTATGTTCGGACGCCAATAACATGTCGCCACGTTGTCTTACTCAATACCACGCGGCTCGACGACTTGACCCGGGATTGCTATGTTCGTGTATTGCTCGGTATTGCGCTAGGTATTGCTAGGTTTTGCTAGGTATTGCTAAGTATTCCTTGGCAATAATGAAAAATATAGCTATGTGAAGACCAATACCGAGCAATACCGAGAAAAACTCGGTATTGCTCGGTATTTCTCGATATTGCTCAGTATTGCTCGGTATTGGTCTTCACAGAATGGTATTTCTCGTTATTGCCGAGCAAAATCGAGCAAATACCGAGCAATACCTAGCAACACGCGAACATAGCAATCCCGTCTCCGTTTCGGGTCGGGGTGTCGGGCCGCGCGGTAAATAGTGAGAGCACGTGGCACTATTTTACTGGCGTCCGAACGTATAGCTACGTCAGGTGACCGGACCAAATAAAAGTTCCATTATAAGAGCCCACTCAAGAAGAAATAATTGAGTTAAAATTTAATATTTATATTTTAAATTTAGCATATAAAATGTATAAATTTTTATATTCGAGTAGATGAGACGAATTGATGAATATAATTGACACTTTTCTCAATTAATCGTTATCTACTCTGTTTTCTCCTAAACTTTCTCATATTTTTTTGAATGATGATATGCATTATAACTGTATAAATAGTGCTAATATGTAATAGTAAATTTTAGCTATAGAATGATACAAAATTTTTGGGAAAAAAAAAAAAAGTTATTCTCTTTTGTTGAGAACTTGGCCAATATTGATGGGATTGATTTGTTTTATTTTTACCTATTGTTATTTTTTAAAATCTATTTCCGACCCCATATAACATCTTTCTCTTCACCCTAGTCATAACTCAAGAACATCAGTCCATTAAAATCTAGAGCAACCAAATTCACGTGTATCAAATTTAAGGCTGTCTCAATCCAACATCTTAATAATATGTCGCCATTTTTAGGAACACTTATTACGTCCTCCGACCGGACGTAGAGGTACGTCCGGTCGGAGGCAAATTCCCGCCAAAAAACGAGTTGTACCGAGCAAATACCGAGCAAAATCAAATAATAACGAAGAATACCATCATTTGAAGACCCATAAAAACTCGGTACAACTCGGTATTTTTCGGTACAGCTCGGTATTGGTCTTCAGAGAGAACGGTATTCCTCATCATTATCAAATAATACCTAGTTGTACCGAGCAAATACCTAATTTTTTGGCGGGAAATTGCCTCCGACCGGACTTTCTTCTACGTCCTTGCACCGGACGTAATAAAAGTTCCATTTTTAGAGAGAAAATATATGTTTTATTCCTATAATTTAACATTTTTTAGAATGTTCTGCGACATTTTTATAAATTCTAGAAAAAAGTGACTAATTTCTCAATTTAATATGAGTAAAGATTTCCTCAAGCTAGTACTATATCTAAGAATATCACCTTGTTAACTATATGAATGATGGGGTATAATCCAATGAAATTTATGGTTTTGTTTTAATTAGTTAAGATTTGATTAAAATGCAACCAACTTAATTTATAATGGTGAAATCTGAACACCATTGGAAAATAATTTTTTTTGTTTTTTTAAAATAATATTTATAATATAACATCGATTATATGATTTTTTTTAAGTTAGAAAATAAAATTTAATAATTTTTTCATATTTTTAATCCTCTTTGGCTTAGACATGTGGTATGCATTTTACTTCAAAATTACTAATAGAATGTTATCGGTGGTTGTTGACGATTGGTGTCAACAGATATGAGCATTTCTCTAATAAGCTCAAAAGAGGTAATATTTATAGGATTCATAAGGGATATTTTAGTCATGATTTGAAATAACTATTCATAGTTATGAACAGCTGAAATTGGAGATGAAATATTCCTATAATCAATTGTGATTAAATGAGGATGACATTAATTAGTTTGAACCACCTGATTTATTGGGACTCAAACTAAATATCATGGCTAGTGATAAATTGGCAGTTCACACTACCAAAAAGTTGATTTTTTTCACAGCAGATATTTGAGGCGGTTTTAAAACCGCTGTCAAATCCATCTTTTTGCAACGGTTTAAATTGCTACAAGTTATAGTGGTTTTAACCGAAGTAAATAGCATCAGTTTTAACCGCTGCCAAAATTGTCCATCATATTATACACCACCCGAAAGCTCAGCTTGCTCTAATTCTTCATTTTGATCTTGCATTTATTGTCTGCTTGATCGGAGAGCTTCGCACGCTACTTGCTCTAATTTCTTCCTCTTCTTCGTCGTTGGCCTTTCGCTCGGAGGAGCAAAAAGTTCGGTCGAAGCCCTTATCTACTCGCTTATTCGGCGAGTTGATCACGAGCTAATTCTTCTTCTCATTTGCCGGTTTGTATTTCTTTCCTATCTTTATGTAGCTTTGTGGATTCATTCGTATGTTTGCCCTATTTTTTGGTAGTGAGACCATGCTCTCTTATCTCGCCTTATTAGGATTTTGACTTGTCTAATTGGTGCCCTTTGAATTGAATGAGTATGATGGAAATGAGATTTTGATGAGAGCCTTCTTCAATAAGCAAAGAACAAGGACTTGATTAATAGACATTTATAAATACCAATCTTGTTTTCAATATTGGCAATTGAACATGAATTAGATTCCCTTAAGTGTTTGACTAACAAGTAGATGAGGCATAATTTTTTTTTAAGGGAAACCCACGGCGAGGCTTACACGTTAATATGAAACCAAAATTACAAGGTCCTTAAAAGAACCTTCAATTCACTAATGCTCCAAAAGAGCTACACAAAAAAAAAAAAGAAAAAAAAAACTAATGAGCCAAAAGTCCCTAACTACACTAAAATACACAAAATTCTAGGAACATTCTAAGGAGGAAAAAAGACGTCGCCTAAAAAAGAAAGCTATAAGAATCACATTCAGCATCAGTTTTTTGCAACAAAAAAAAAATCGAACAAGCAACCAACAGCTCCAATAAGCAAATCTGCACAAGGGAAAACCTTACAGCAACAAAGGTTAGAGTAAAAAGAACATTTGAATAGTTTTAATGTGTAATGATAGATGTCACCCTTGCTGAATAAAATTAAATTGTGCACCTCTTGAAGAGAAAACTTGCTCCACAACCAAACTAGAACCCAATCTAAACCGAAATAAATGCTTGGAAAACAAAGCGAACGATCTCCATTAAACCACACCCGCCCAGCTCAAAACACCCAAGATAAATGAGCCAAATCAGGATAAAATGCCCCCTGTATAACTGTAATTAATAAAAGGCATAGCCTGCACCAACCCATGCTCAAAGTCACCCAAAGGACACCAACAAAACAGCAGTTTGTCTGAACCAACACACGCCAAAAATATGAGGAAACAGGCCGCCCCAAATTCAATAAAAACATTAAAATAGGACCCAATGTACCCAACAGCACCAGCAAAATAAACAACATCACATAGGAAATAAACCAGCAATACAAAATGATAAAGACCCAGTTGGAATTAACAACCCATAATACAATACCAAAAGATCGTATAAAACCCACCAGCACCACCCAAATTCGCAAAAATAAGAAAAAACAGCCAGCTTAATCGACTAACATGAGAAAACCAAACTCAATCTAAGGAAACAAAGAAATAGAGCTAATTTATCAAAATAAATAGCAACCTCAACTATTACGGATATAAGGCAAACCAACTTTGTCCAAGTTAATAATACATTTCATCATAGGAGGTAAATTCCTAATATTCAACTCTTGAAAGCTATCAAGTTGACAACCAAATTTAGCCAACCAATCAGCACACGAATTTGCTTCACGATAAATGTGAGAAATAAAGTAATTAATAGAAGAGAGGGATTGCTTAATTTTTCTAATTAGATAAAAGTTTTGAAGATTACTAGGCACAATATTATTAATGATCTGAACTAAAAGCATAACATTCACCTCAATCCACACATACTCAAAACCGAAAGTAATACAAATATCCAGAACATAGGACAAATCCATTAGCTCGGTAGTAATAATATTACACAATTGTAAAGGGCCAGCAAAAGTAGCTAGAACACAACCCGAATGATCCCGAATAATGCCACCAACACCCGCACCGACGGCCCCAACAGACCCATCAGAGTTAAGTTTAACGTATGGATGGTTATGTTTAATCCATCTAACAACGTTGTCAATATAATTCGACGGCCCGCAATCAATAGGAATACCAAAATCAAAAGTCACGTCAATACATTTGTGGAAATTCTTAGCATAAATAAGATTGACAGAATAAAATTGTAGAATTTTATTTTTAACATTAGAAATAATTTGAGTAGCATCCATCTTAATGCCCTTATATGTGGAATCGTTTCTAGCTCTCCAAAGATACCACAAAACAAGAATGGGCAATAAATTGTAGATGTGACCTTTAGAAGTAGTCATCCAACCC
Source organism: Dendrobium nobile (assembly GCA_022539455.1). Lineage (NCBI taxonomy): Eukaryota > Viridiplantae > Streptophyta > Magnoliopsida > Asparagales > Orchidaceae > Dendrobium > Dendrobium nobile. Next base: position 37,840,549 of record CM039728.1, on the reverse strand, counting down.
TCTAACATAGACAAAACCTCATTATTAATATTAAGATTACCTTTATATTATCATAAGTTGATGCATACATTCCTTAATTTTGATTCATTCTTTTTTTAATTAGCCAGTTGTCCTAAAGCAACTGTTATATTATCATAATTATGATGTGGAGGCATGTGTTCAAATTATAGAAATATTTTCTTTGTAAATCTAGAACACCATTAGATGACAAACCTATGAGAGGCATGAATAAGTGTGTAATTTGGAAATTAACATAATAACATTTTAAACTACATGTATATATTTTTTATAAAGAAATCAATGAGAAAAAAATACTTTTAATTTAATTTTACAATAAAAGAATTTAATATCAAAACAAAAAAAATTTCTAAGATAATGCCACAAGCAATCAGCAATTCCTTAAATGCTACGCACTACTTCTCTTCATAACGGACACTAACGAAAAGGGAGAGACCAGACAAATGCAGTTGTTGAATAATGATATATCAATATGCATATTTCTTGTTTTATGCAACCTTAGAGAGAGATATTACATACTAAATATTTATTAGCACGTATCAGATGAAATAAAAATATAAATATGATAATTATTAAAACCATAAAAAAAATTACGCAAAAATAATATTATTTAAAAAGCTCATTATCATTAAAGGTTAGGTGATTGAGTATAAGTTTATTAATTTTTTCTATAGTATTGCTCTGAGTTTGTCGTCATTAAGAATGGGATAATCTAAATGACTTGAATTAATTATTCGTATGCATAAAAATTAATGATCATCTATATTGCAAGTTCTGATTTTATAGAAATCTAAGATTTGAAAAGTGAGCTTTATATTTTAATCTCTATTGTGACTTCAATAACATCATTCAGCATAACTTAAGAAAAATTAGATCGAGCATATCATGGCTTAATCCATCATATTTTTATTTCTTTGCATGGACTTTTTTTTTTTTTTAGTTAAAATCCACGGAGGGGCATACGCGTTAATATCAAAAATCAGTTACAAAGTCCTAAAAAGGACCAACCAGCAAACTACTGCTCCGAAGAGCTACAATCCAAAAAAGAGAAAAAACCTAGAAGCCGGTCGGTCCTAATACTAAGATTACAAAATTGATAGTAAAAACCGATCGGGCTGTGAGACGACAGCACCCAAAAAAGGAAGATCCAAAAAATAGCTTCCGGCACGAACTTCCTGCAAAAAACTCAAAAGGAAAAAGAAATAGAAGAGAAAGAGAGGACAGAAAAGAAACTTACAAGCATTAAAGCTCCCACTACAGCAATTACCAACGGGCCTGCAAGAAATACTCCACAAGAAAACATTAGAATCACTCTTATACGGGAGAATGGAAAAAACGACCAGATTATGATTCCCCTCCAGAACAAGATAAACCAATTGGCAGAGAATGGAAAGTTTGATAGTACACATCTTTTTAAAATACTCCCCTCTACCACAGCAAAACCTGATAGTCTTAGAATGCCAGAAAAAGTCAGAAAAACAGGTCAAGCGCCCAGGACTCTCAGTCCCCAGAATGATCTTCAAAAAATTGATGATATTATGGAGTAAACAATGATAACAGCTAGAATGCTGGATGATAATACCGAAAAGTAAAGTAAATATGTACCCCGGTTTAACCATAATTTCCAGATTACCATCTAAATGAAACAGACAATTATCAACAACCAGGTAAGGAACCCAAACAACATGACAGCGAGCAGCAGGAAGAAAAAAAACAAATCAAAATAACAATATAAGGAAACCATTGAAACAAAGTAAGATAAAAAACAGCCAACTTTAAATAAGTTTCAGTAAAACTGCAATGGTAGACGCCTCCAGATAGCACAACAGAAGACAAGTAATAGAAATTGTGAAATAAGACAAAATTGCTCAAACCAGCCCTCCCAAAACTAAAGAAAAAGAAACCCAAAATCAAAAGGCACGACCACACAAAACAGCAGCAACCCGAGAAAAAATCAAGCATTGATATAAGGGACACCCAGACGATCCAAATTAATTAAACCCTTAATGTAATTAGGAAGGAGATTGAAGGAATATTCATGGAAACTGGTAAAATTCACCCCCAACATCGCCAGACGAACAGCAGGAGCATTACCAGCCTCATTGATCGACAAAAAGGAGCAGTTGATAACAGCTAATAAAAACTTAATATTCCTAATAGTGTAAAACGAGGAGTGAGAACAATTGACATCATCTCTATTGAGCAAAAAATTAAGATCAAAGCACGAATTCACCTCCAGCACCATGTTCCTCACATCAAGATTAACACAAACATTCAAACCATGAAGAAAAGCACAAAGAAGACCACCCATGTAATCAGAATACCCAGTGTTACCCGTGTAAGCAAGTATGAGGTTACCATAATGGTCACGCAAAAGACCACCAACACTGATAAAATTTCCTTCCTGAATGCAACCGATGTTTAGCTTAACAACATTGGGCAAAGGCTTGCTCCAAACAATAACATTAGAATTCCCAAAGTTATGCGCCAACCCTTCCTTAATACCAAAAAACTCCGAGGTAAATTTAATATTGTTGAAATGCTTCAACGCAATAAGATTAACAGAAAAAAGAGACTTAACTTTATCAATAACGTTATGAATAATCCTTTGATGATCCATAGGAACACCATTAAACCTAGCATTATTCCTATCCATCCAAATAAACCAAAAAATAAGGGAAGGAATAAGATTCCTAACATGCCCCTTAGAGTTCACAAACCAGCCTTCCAAAAGATTGAAAATCTCAATGCCAGGACTAAAAAAATTAAGCTTAAAAACCTTCTCAAAAAAGAACCACACCTTCAAAGCAACAGGGCCAGAGATGAACACATGATGTAAAGTCTCACTGTGAAAACAACAATGACATTTAGAAACTATGATAAAACCTTTCTTCCTTAATAAATCATCAGTAAGGATATACTTATGAAGGATCCTCCACAAAAAGACCGCAATAGTAGATGGAATAGAATAATGCCAAAGCATTTTCTAAATCATATGCTCATCATTATGGCTACGAAGAACATGCCAAGAATCCTTGGTATTAAAATTGCCATCTTTAGTAAAGGAACAAAGAAGGATATCCCTAGAACTAACATTAAGAGGAATCTGACTAATAAGTAACACGATGGGCTGGGGGAGGACCTGAGTAAGTTTCACCAAATCCCATCCATTACCCAGAAAGAAATCCTTCACCTTAACTGTATCAATGGAATTAGTATGAAGTAAAGAATCCAAAGAAACACCATTCACCCAACTATCTTGCCAAAAAAAGATATCACCATGACCAATACCCCACACCAAATAAGGCTCCACCCTCCATTTAATATTACAAAGACGGTGCCAAGTTTTGGACTGCCCTCTAGAGAAGAAACACATGGAGGGATGACACCCCCCACAATATTTAGCATGCATAAACTTGGCCCAAAAACTAACATTGTTCCTAAAGTTGAACCAAAGCTTAAAGGAAAAAGCATTAACCATATCAGCCATAGATTTACAGCCAAGAGCACCTTCCTGAAGGGAACCACAATAATTAACCCACGAGGTCCAGTGAATTTTAGAGTTCTGCACATTACCTCTCCAAAAGAATTTATTAAAAATCCTTTCCAGTCTCAAACAAATAAATTTAGGAGGGAATAAAGTTTGAAAACAGTAAACACAAGCCAACCCCCAAAACTCATCCCAAGAGGCAAGCTTATTCATAACAGAGGAAACCAAACCATCAAACAGTAAAGCCTTCTTCCTACCCTTAAAGAGAGGAATCCCCAAATATTTTAAAGGAAAATAGACCTGGGAAAAACCGGTAAGGTTCTTAATAGCCAAAATCCTATTCGGGTTAACCGACTTAGCCGTGGCAAAACAACTTTTCTGCTTATTAAAAACAAGCCCACTGACCTCTTCAAAGCTCTTAAAAAAACACAGAATCTTCTTAATATTATCGGTAGAAGCATTAGCGAACACAATGAAGTCATCAGCGAAACACAAATGAGAAATATTGAACCCACTCGAAATTTTAAAATACAGGTTAGGGTTGTTACTAAAGAGGTCAGATTGCCCCCTAGATAAAAACTCAGCAGCAATAATAAAGAGGGCAGGGGAGATAGGATCACCTTGCCGGAGCCCATGAGAAGCTTTAAAATACCCATGACTCTTACCATTAACAATGATAGAAAAATGAGGATTTTCAATGCAAACTTTAATTAAAGAAATAAAGTGATCATCAAAACCAAACATGTTCAACATACTATAAATAAAATTCCAATTAATATTATCGTAAGCCTTAGCAATGTCAAGCTTCATAATCATATTACCCCCCCTAACCTTTAAATCAAGATCTTGACAAAATTCCTGAGCCAACAGGATGTTATCCGTAATAGCACGACCTTTCACAAAGCCCATCTGATTAGGAGAGATAATATTAGGTAAAATCAACGAGAGACGATTCATCAAAATTTTAGAAACAAGTTTATAAAACACAGAACACAAACTAATAGGTCTAAAGTCATTCCAAGAGTTCACCTCATTACTCTTAGGAATCAAAACCACAGAAGTAGAAGAGAAAAAATTCGGAATAGGAGACCCCTTAAAGAAATCAAGCACAGCAACATAAACATCCTCCGCAATAATATTCCAGGAATGTTGAAAAAATTTAGTAGTAAAACCATCAGACCCAACAACAAAATCACCATTCATGTTAAATAAAGTATCTTTAATCTCATCCATAAGGGGAAGAGCAGTTAAAACCGCATTATCAACATTAGACACCAACTTAGGAATAAAAGCATGATTAAACACAGTAGACGGGCTAAAATTCTTATTAAGATGCTTATGAAAAAAATTAACAGCAAGGGAAGCAATCTCCTCATGATCAACAGAAATAGAACCATCGTCCTTAGTAATTTTATGAATACCGTTAATGGCACGTTTTTTATTAACTAAAGCATGAAAATATTTAGTGTTCTTATCTCCCTCCATTAAATTCTTAGAAGCCGCTTTTTGCTTCCAAAAAATCTCTTCCTGAGTTTGAAGCATACCAAGATCCCCTTTGGCCTCCATAAGAAGAGCCAGATTAGCCACCGAAGGATCAGCCTGATAGCACTCCTCTAAAGAATTAACCCTCTCTTCAGCCAATAAAATATTATGAAAAAGATTTTTAAAAACGTTATGATTCCACCAATTTAAAACCATTTTAAGCCTTTTCAATTTAAGCCAAAGCCTATTCATACCAGAAATCCCATCATCCGGGTGAAGAGGAGCCAACCAATTATTACTAACAACTTCAAGAAAATTGTTATGAGTAAGCCACATATTCTGAAATCTAAACTGAGCAGAACCACCCATGGACGTAATTTGAATATTAATAAGAAGCGGAGAATGATCAGAAAGGGTACGACTAAGATGCTCAATTTTCGTAGAATTAAAAGCACTAATCCAAGCATTATTAAAAAGAACTATATCCAAACGTTGTCACAAATGACCACGATGCCAAGTAAATTTATTACCAGAATAACCAATATCAATAAGATTGCAAGACATAATCATATCATTGAATTCATCCATAGATTGAAAATTAGGCCTCGAACCACCTAATCTCTCATCAGGATTAGAAATAGTATTAAAATCACCACCAACTAAACAAGGTAAGGAACAAACATTATGAAAAATAGAAATTTGTTCCCACAAAATGCGTCTAGAATAATGAGAAGAAGCAGCATACACAAAAGAAGCACCACATTGAAAAAGAGAACATTCAACATTACAATAAACCACCTGAGGGAAATCCCCAATAATATCTAGTGTAATAAACTCATTCCAAAAAATCCAGATTTTATTAGAAATATTACCAAAAGCATGTTTAAAACCCAGACACTTCGCAGTGGTAGATAATTTATCCATAGAAATAAAAGGTTCAAGTAAAACTAGAACAGAAATTTTATGAATACGAGACAAATTTTTAACCCTAAATTTCGATGAAGGACACCCAATGCCCCTCACATTCCAGATAATAGCATTAAGCATAAATACAGTAATTAGTGGGAAGTATGTGAGCGAGTAGTTCTAGGCGATTGTAAAATGATATTCCTAGGTTTCTTACCTTTCTTACCACGACCCTTAGAAAAACTCAAATCATGATCTTCTCTAGCATAACATTTAGCAGTAATTTCAACTTCAGTGTCAGTGAAGGCTTCACCATGATAATGATTAGACGAAGGAAACTCTACGTTATTCATCTTACTAGAAGCCTCTTTAGGAGGCAACATACCTTCCATGTAAAGAACTCCATCCTCAATAGTAGAAGTATTTTTCCCCCAATGCTTCGAAGCATTTTCATTAGCATTAGAGAGATTATCCAAATCCTGCATAGAAGAGTCAACCTTAGCCTTTTCCGTATCATTTAACATAGGCAATTCAATACCTTTGGCAATTTCCACATCACCCAGGTCCAAGACCACCTCAAGATTATTAGAGCTATTAACAGGGATGGCGTCATGCCATTTCTCAAGCCTCAGGATATCCGTATTTTTGCTAGAGCATTCGGCCTCCCCCTGAAATTCTGGATTACAATTAGCAATAGGATGAGAAGCAGAAACATTAAGGATATTATCATTGTCATTAACCAACGGATCTAAAGAAAAATTATTCAGATTAAGCCCACTAGAGTTAATGTCATTAGATTTATAATTTACTTCCATATTCTTCAAATGAACCGATTGATCCCCTGCACCCAAAATCAAATCCACGGGTCTAGAAACAGACCCGACCCCATTGTTAGAACCAAGCAAATCCTCCTTATCACCATTCCCATTAACTTTAGCAGAAATTTTTTCTTTTCTCAGGGTAGGATGTAAACGATAACATTCATTCATACCATGCCCATGCATTTTACAATGAGAACAAAATATGGGAAGATTTTCAATTTCAACTTTCTGAAAATAACCATTTATTTCCGATCCTAACCAAATATCATGCGGATATTTTTTCGTAACATCCAACTCCACTAAAACACGCGCCACAGAGGGTCTAGTTAAATAAGCAGTAGCTTGATCCGTTTGAAGAGGTCGACCAAATACAGATGCCATCCCAAAAAGTATGTGAGAATTGAAAAAATGCAAATGAAGATTAGGAAATGCAATCCACACCGGGGCAATAGGAGATTCCTCCCTCACATCAAAATCTGGTGACCATTTCAATAGCCTCATTTGACAGCCCTGAATGTAATAAGAACGCCTCGCAAAAATACGACTATAATCTAAATCATTAGACTGTTGAATCACAATGTGCCTCGGGTCCAAAAGACCCACGTTGAAAGATCCAGAAAGTTTCAGAGAATAGAAAAATTTACGGAAAACGTCAAGGTTCGGTCTACGCAGAACAAATTTTCCAACAAGAGTGAAAGAAAAAGGGGCCGCCAACAGCGAAACAGCTTCATCCTCGAACATTAACGCAGGACAACCTTTAAAAGAGCCATGCACGAATTTAATCTTATTACCTGGAGCAGAAGAACCACCCGAAACCACATCTTTGAAAGATCTAGTGTAAGCGGGAGGAACAGAAGTAATAATCGGGCTAGATGACGAAGGAGTCGTCATCGCCCCCCCCCCCCCCCCCCACAAAACCCCCAAAAGAACCTCAAAACCACACACAGAAGGAGTAAAACCAACGGAAAACACCAAAAAAGACCCCACGAAACCAAAGCCAGGAGAAGAAACAGAGTTACCAGAGGATGAAGAACAACCCGAGAACGAAACAACAGCAGCGATCGGAAGGAACATACGAAACAGACAAATCGCCCGGAAATCGCCTGAGAGCTGACGGCTAGGGTTGATTCGTGCTTGATTATTGTATCTTGCAATCATATGAGAGGTTTGCATGGACATTTTCAATGTATATTAATGACGTGATTATGAGCACATAACTATTATTTCAATTCATGTTTGCTTACTGTATTTTGAAAACTCAAGTACTCCGAAGTACGTGCTTTCTTTCCCTTCCCATAGTGACAATAGAGGATTAATGGAGGTCACAATCTAGCCTGCCCTCCCTTGAGTAGCACTCCCAAGCTTGTCATCATTCAAAACAAAAATGAGAGAGAGAGATAGTATGTACTAAAAAGGCTTTTACGTATTCAAAGAATGGCATGCACTTTTCTATTGAGAATTATATATATAGCATCCAAGGCATGGAACATGAAACTGTTAGGTAATATTTTTAGAATTCTATTCAGTCTTTGTTCTCCTTCATTTAAATGGGTAATATTTTTTTCTTAGAAACCGTTGAAAATTTATTTTCTCAGATTTGATGAATAAGAGTTGGATATCTAAACATAAATGGATTCGTGATTATATTAAAGGTGTTGAAAATTTTTTAGAATTCACAATTCTAAGTCAAAGTGTGGCGCAAAAAAATTTATGTCCATGCAAACTATACATTAACAGATATTTTTATTATGTAAAAGATGTCAAGTTTAATTTACTCTCTAAAAGATTTTTTTCCCGAATATGTTGTTTGGAATCGACATGGAAAGGAACATGCTTTTGTAGCTAAAATAACACGATCAAAAATAATTAGTGATACTTGTAATATTAATGAAGTAAAAATTCAAAAAGAGCAACAAAGACCAAATGATATAGAAGCATTGTTAAGGGACACATCCTTCATCTTACATTTATTTACCTAAAGTGCTTACACTATTGGTCTGCAAGATCTTTTGATCAATTGATTGAGTTATTGATTAAAGCTTTCATGGTGGTTCATTGCTACCTAAGAATACATATGAAGTGAATTTGGAACTTTGTAGCGGTTATAACCGCTGCTAAATTAAGCGATTCGACAAAACTATCCCGTCGGTCAATAAACCGTTGCACAATATAGCTTGTAGTGTATTGCAATTACAACGGTCATGCAGCGGTCCTAAAACTACTTCAAAGAAAAAAGTAACGATTAAAATCGTCAGTATATGTCGAAATTTGTGATGTGATAGCCCTATTTTTTTGGTAGTGTCATAGCCACCGCCTCTTATGTCTTTATTTAGTTATAACACTTCAATTATTAACATTAATTTCACATCACACTTTGACTTGGTTTGGGACGGCTTTCTTGCTGCTTTCTAAAGCAGCTTTCTAGCAAAAAATGTTTAGTTCAAAAAAGTTTTGTACTAAAAATATACTTTAGAAAGTAATAAAAAAGACATCTCAAATGAAGCCTAAGTGCATAGCGATGCACAATACATTTGGCCATTTTCCTATTAATTATTTGTTGAAATTTTGAACAACTAATGCATCAATCATACTTTTAGCATCATAAATTCAAACATTTTTTATATATCTCCACGACCTCAACTTTTGAATGACATATTGATTAGATAAAATATTAAGAATATGTTAATACATTAAGGGTATCAATCATTTCTTATATCTATGCACTCATAATTAAATAAATACATAGCAAAGTACTAAGGGGACTTTTTATTGGATGAAAAAGGATTATAGAGTATAATTAAATATAATGGAAAAGGAATATAATATATTCAAAATATTTGAAATTATTTTAATTATAAAGTATATGCAGATAATTATTTTATTTTTTAAATTTGAAGTAAAATTAATATAGTATAAAGTTTAATGATGATAGTGATGACTGTCGTGGTCACTGACAGATTGTGGTGACGATTAGTGGGAGCAGTGTTGACGGTCAGTGGGAGCAGTCGAGACGGTAGACTACGACGAAGATTGGCCTGTCGATCAGTGGAGAGAGGCAGTGGCAATAAAGGGAATTTATAGTGTATTTGAAAATAAATCAAATCTAATAATTTTTAAATGCACCAATATTTTGAATTATATATTGAATTTTAAATACTTTAAAATTTTATTCTTCATTTCTTTTTCTTTAATCAAACACCAATATTTTTAAAAATATGAGCATTTAAAATATTTAAAGCCTTTTTACTTCAAATAAAACAACTACTAAACTAATAAAGTATAAAGCCATACCTCATAAACATGATATAAAAATTATGTTAGGAGGTCCTACTAAAGGGGAAGAAGTGCAACTCACAAATGCAAATGATAAAATAAATATATATATTTGATTAAAAATAAAATATGTTCATAGAATAATTATTTTGTATTATAAATTAATCTTGAATTAAAAAACAAAATTACACGTCTTATTTTTATTTAATTATTATTTTATTTTAATCATTTATCTTGTATTCTACACTTGAAAAAGTTACATGAGAAGCTCCTAAAATAATATAAAACCCATCCGAATGAGCTTTGGTCTTTCAATTTTTGTTGAGATTAATATAATTTAGAATATTATATACAACATTAATTTAGATAAAAATAAAAAATATATATATATTCCAAATAAAATTTACATAAGAATGAGCTTCATTCTTCAATTTAATTTACTGTATATTCTAACATAATTATTTCCTAAATTTTATCCTGTAGTAAATAAGCCCATCATTACGTCCTCTTATTCCTTCCTCGAACCATGAGCGCCAAGTAGAACAAAACCCTAAATAAAAACCCCCAGGCAACAATGACGGCGAGGCACCACCACTTTCCTAGCTGCGTCACCCCGTTCTGCTCCAGCACATCCATTCCCGTCATCAGGCACGTCTCCGGCGATATCTTTTCCCCCAACGCTCTTCCAGCTGCCTTTAACACCCCCTCCTTCACCTTCTCTGTCATCTCCCCCAGCGGCGTGGTATCAAATATCTGCACTCCTCTAACAAAACACTTTCCACCTTCCCCAAATTCATTTTGCAGAACCCCCTCATATGAATACTTCACCAGCGACAGGTAGTGAAACCATATCCAGTAATCTGGTATTCTGTCACGGTTGATGAAGAAGCCGCTGAAGAGGAGGAAGTAGCCCAACATGGCGACGACGGCGAAGTAGCCAAGCATGAGCTGGGAGACGACAGCGGAGAGAAAGGAGACAAAGCCGCTCCCAGCCCAGAAAGAGGCTAGAATGATAAGAAAGTAGAAGATGAAGCCCGAGGAGCCGTTAGCGAGCCCGACTCCTGTGAACGTAGCGGAAGCAAAGGCGAGGGAGAGAATGAAGAAAGAGGGGAGGGCAACGAGGGAGTTGGAGAGGACGAAGGAGGAGCGGCGGTAGGAGTTGTATGCTGTCTCGCGGAAGAAGATGTAGAGCTCTTGGAGGAAGACGGGGAGGGAGTCGGTGCAGGTGTAGTATATGGTTGACATGGCGAGAGCGAAGAAGCCGAAACGCTCTTGCACGCCGCGGGGAGACAAGTCGAGCCGGAAGAAGAAGGTGGCGAAGATGCCGCCGGTGACTAAGATGGTGCCGAGCCGCATGAAGAAGAGCTCAGGCATGCGCCAGGTGTTGGTGAAGGAGCGTCGAGTAAGGATGGAGAGCTCGACGTAGAAGGGATTGGTGAACTGCGCCAACTTAGCGGTTGTAGATGATGGTGAAGCTGTTGTTTGAATTGAGTATAATAAATGATTGTAAGTAGTTATAATAAATAAAAAATCACACTTTTGAAATAATTTGTAACTATTTGTAAATATATTGCTCTGCATATAAAAAGGTCGTAGGCCAACCACATATATGTATATATCATTTATAATAATATTTGTTTTATATATATATATATATATATATATATATATATATATATATATATATATATTTGAGCAAAGTGAAAAAGTGTCCCTTCAGTTTTTTTTTTTTTTAAGAAAATAAATAATAGATATGTGCAATTGTACGTGCAACATCCTTTTATAAAGATAGTGACATTTTCATACAATTTTATTTTAATATATTTTGAGAAATTAATGTTTCATTTGGGACATTTTATGACTACTTCTTAAAGTAGTTTTTTAATACAATAATTAAATTTTTTTAACTCCAAAGCTATTTTAAAAAGCAGTAAAGAAGTTGTCCTAAATGAAGTCTAAGATTACTCATCTCAAGATTTGATTAGATTGACTGCAACATTTTATAAAAATAATTGTTAAGTTGTTATGAGAAAATTAACTTTTTTAAAACCTGCTATGGATTTATAAATTATTCTTTTTGAAAAATTAAACAACTATTTTCTTAAAATATAATGCACATTAACAATTAGGGTTGTAAAAGCATTTTTCCACAACAAAAATTCAATTAATCACAAAAAAGTAGCAAGAAAATAATAGCAAAATGAAAATATTTATTGCTATCTAAAAAGTAAAACAATGAAAAAAAGGTCTCAAAGCAAACCCATAATCAACCTAATGAAAAATAACATAAGTCAAAATTCCATTAAATTTGAAGATAATTTAGCCAAATATAATATAATTGTAGCATTTTAATGATATGATTAGCTAATGAGTACATAATTATTTAGGCTTCATTTGGGACGACTTTCTTACTTCTTAAAATAATTTTTTAATAAAAATGTTAAAATTTTTGTACTAAAAAATAGCTTTAAAAAGCAACAAGAAAGCCATCCCAAACGAACCTTATTCAGATGTAAAAGTGCTCATATATATCAAAATTAAAAAAAGAAAGATCATATAAGATTTGATGTATATTTAGAATAATTTAATTCACCTTAATTTTATCATTTAGGCATTATATTGTCTTTTCACCATATTTTTAAAACTATGCTAGCTCAAAAGTCAAATATTCAAAAAAATGATATTGTCACTAAAAATCAATTGTTAATAAGCATATCTATAGTTATATTTTTAAGAATTAATTAATCTACAATATAATATTAAATCAAAATATTTAAAAAAATAAGTACTGCTTTAGTGAAATCAAATACCATCCTTAAAAAAATAATAATAATAAATACCATCCTTATATTCATGCAATAAAAAAAAAATTGAAATTAGAACCATACCATCTAACATAGCGGCGGCAAAGAGTTTCCCGCGGGAGATGCTGGCGGTAATGGCCGCCTCCAGAGTGGAAGTTGAAGAAGATATACGCCCAGTCAAACGAGCTTCCGACAGCCCAGCAATGGAGCCCTGAGCCCGCAAGCGAAAGAACTGAACGAGCTTGTCGGCGCCGCCGGGTCCCTCCTCCAGTTCCCGAACGACATCGAGGGCGAACTCCGCCTTGTTCTCACCTTGACTCATCGGCCTCCCGAAATCGGCGAAAAAGTCGGCCAACCTGTTCGGACTCCCAAAGAATACCGTCCTCCCTTGCGACAGTATTAATAGCCTATCAAGAAGCCCCATGATCCTAGCGCTAGGCTGGTGGATCGAAGTCACCACAACGCTTCCACTGCTCGCAATCATCTGCAGCACCTTCATTACCCTGAATGCGCTGGTAGAGTCAAGCCCTGAAGTTGGCTCATCGAGAAAAAGGAGTATGGGATCGTGGATGATGTCCGTACCGATAGACACGCGGCGGCGCTCGCCTCCTGAAACTCCGCGGTGCCCTTCGTCGCCTATTATGGTTGATGCAGCGGCGCGGAGGCCGAGTTGGTTGATCAGAGCCTGTACTCGATCGCGCTTCTTCGAGGCAGAGAGCCAACGCGGCAGTCGGAATTCTGCCGCGAAGGTGAGGGTTTCCTCAACGGTGAGCATCGGGAAGAGGAGGTCGTCTTGTAGCACGTAAGCGGAAATAGTCTTCTGGATCTTGGATTCTAAGGGCTCGCCGTTGAGAAAGATGCCACCTTTACCGAGGCTGGGCTTGCTGATGCGATCAGCGAGCGCGTCGATGAGCGTGGATTTTCCGGAACCGCTGGCGCCTATTATGCCGAGAATCTCGCCGTCGCGAGCCTCGCCGGAGATGGAGTCGAGGAGAGTGCGGTAGCGTGCAGAGCGGAGGAGGAAAGGGAAGGATTTTGAAGTTGGGGTTTTGATGGCGTAGGTGAGGTAGTGGAAGGCAAGGATGAAGGAGGGAGGTCGGTCGGGCTCTGTCCTGAACTCGTGCTCAGCAAAGCTAGGTTCCATGAAATTGGTTCCCGCACGGAGGAGACCGACGTTGTGGTTGAACTCATTATCGGCGACCTCGACGGTGATTGATGCAGGGAGGAGAGGCATCACTGCCGTTTATTGACGGCACTGTGAGAGGGAAATGAGGAGTTCCTGAAAGAGAGAGAGAGAAAAAGATTGAGCGCTGCCGTTTGATCTGCAGGAACGCGAGAGATATATATAAGACGAGGGAGAAGAAGACAGTTGTTCGTTTCTTATAGGTTTTGGTAAGAAATAGCTTTCTTCATCGGGTAAGTTTTATATAAGATTGGGTGGTTGACAGGTGATCTAGAGAGAGAATATAATTATAGTTTAATGAAGACTAGCTAATGCTGGTGTGATAGACGTATTAAATTGGGTTTTGCTCATTTAAATCTTTAAAGAAAATTTTTATGAAGAGAAGTCAAGAGGGTTGAGTTCATTTGACATTAGAGTTGAAAGAGAGTGTGCGCTCTCAAATCAATAAAATATTTAGGAATGTATGCCATTTTATCTGGAATTATATCTTGTACGTCTTATATTTGACCTCTTATTTATGTTTGAGAATTAAGATTAATGCAACAAAACTACTATATAATAGTACCATTATATTTACATAGTTTTCTTACTATTTACTATTTTTTTTAGATTATAATCATATTTTTTTTATTTGACTATGACTTTTTCAATTCTGTTAAAAAATTTTTGTACTAGAAAGCTCCTATATCTACATGCAATAGCTTTCAAATAAATAACTTTTTCGACAACCAAGGGCTGAACCAGCTTCTTTTTTTAAGTTGGATAAAATATGATTGTGAAATGAATCAGTTTACATGTATAGTAGAAAAAGAAAATTATTTTTTTTAGAATTTGACAACTGCATTTATTGAAGATAGGAAAAATTGTTAAAATGCTTATTTTTTTAATAAAACAAATTTCAAGCTAGGCAATTGACCACCCCGAGCGCTTCCTAGTTCCACTCTTGTCCACATCAACCTTACAACCATGCCAAATGAACCTAAACATAAATCATGATGGGATATTTAAATTAGAATGTTTCAAAATTGAATTAAGGACTATTTGAATTCTAATTAAATTAACTTCTATACAAAATGAATATTTTTAATGAAACGAATCTTACAATACCAAAATTGTTCTAATCCAAGTTTGCAATTGCCCAAATAAAAAATGAATGAGGATGTGTGGATGAATCTTTATTATTTTTTTTTTTTTTTGGAGGGAGCGGGGGAACCTATGTAGGGTCTACACGTTGAATAATAAAAGATTACAAACCCTTAAAGGGATTAATAACTCAAAAACGCACAAAGATATACAAACAGAAAATTAAAAAAAAAAATCCTAAGAGCCAAAGATCCATATCTATTACAAAATAAAAGTAAAAATCTATAAAGGAAAAGGGAGGTCGGCAAGAAGCCAAACCCAAAAGCAGCCCCAAGCTAATATAGGAGTTCAACACAAAGAAAACATTCCAAGCCACCTGCAGGAACAAATAAAGCAGTTTAGTAGCTCAACCAAAAGACCAAAACCATCATCACCACCAACAACAATTCTTACAACTACACCAACAGAGATCCAAGCAACCTCCATGAAAATGAAACAAGCCCATAGACAAGCAAAGAATCAAACAAAAACACAACCAGATGGGCCAAAGAGAACCAGTAGCACATCTGCATAGGAAAAAAATGGAAACCACAAGAATCATAGCAGAGGATAAAACATTTAAGAACTAAATAGAATCATCAAACATGGCACCAGAATGATTAGGCCAACAGAGCCACCAAATCACCAGCACCAATAGACCCAACCAGTTGGATGACAGCATGGAAAAGAGAACAGATAAAAAAATAAGACAGAAAACCTAACACATAACAAAAGAGAATCATAGCTACAGAAAGAAAAATCAGAAACACAAGAAGGAAAAGAAAGACTCATTTATGCCTCAAAGAAGGAAAACTGAGCTTGTCCATTCTAATAAACCCTTTCAAAAATTTAAATTTGGACAGATTTGTATAGAGCTTAATATCAGTAACATGAACACCCTTCTTAGCCAACCAATAAGAATTACTATATCTGGGAATATGAGAAATAGTAAAATCAATTTATTCAAATAAATAGTAATATTTTTAAAAATGTAAAACATAATAGCATTTTAGCAAAAATTCTTCTTAACTAGGTTGACAAAAATTAATGAGTCAGAATTAATCCAAATATTTGATATTTAATTGATATCAAAATTTGAGCCTAAGAAGTATGGCAAAAGCTTCCTCAATAATCACATTGCTACTATAAAAGTGAGATGAAAAGACAAAAATCATATCACCAAAAAATCCCTTACAATTCCCCTATAACCAGACCCATCTTTAGGAAAAGAACCATCAATATTTAATTTAACCTAGTTAAAAGACGATTTAATCTAATAAACCACATTAAAAAATGTCTAATACATTCTTTATCAAAGGATATCTATAAAACTTTAGTTCAAGATAAATTGCCTTTGAAATGCTTAGTCAGATGAGGTAGTCGACCCAACCTGACAAAAAGGATCATTGTCAACAGCCATGGGTTGCTTCATCCAAGGGGACCTTGAAGACATGGGGTGAGTATTTATCTAAGGGAATAAATTTGAATCCAAGCTTTGTAGAATCCAGGCTTTGTACATTATCGATTATATCTTATTGATTCATAACTCAAGAATTTGATGCCACTAAGGAACATATTAGCTCTGGCCACAACCATTATCTCGTCGCGCCATTTGACAACAAAATCACTCGATTCAGAGGAGCCCCGGGTCATAACCTATTTACTTGCAGTGCTATTTGGCAGCAAACTTGTCTATTAGAGGACATATACCATGCCCTTACTGATAGGAGACTATTTTGAGAATGAATCTTAGTAATATTTTTTATCGTACATTAGCTCTTTGTGAGCTAAAGTAGTGTTTCAATTTGTCCACCTCAGCAAACTGTTGTGGAGAGTGGATGAATTTTACTTTGAGAGTTTAATAGTTTTTTCAAATTTTAATATTTGGAGTTTAAATTTTTTTGGGTTTTTTAGGATTTTTGGGTTTTGTAGTGTTTGGGTGGTATTTAAATGTTTGGAATTAACCTCTTCAGTTAAAATTTTCTATTCAATATGGCCATCATCAGTGTTACTAGAGTCACTTCCATTTGTCGATTGAATATTTTCGACTCTATTAAACTGTCAACAAAGGATTGGGATTTGTAAGTTTTGTGTCATTGGCGATGAACCATTCATTTACTAGGCTTTGAAGGCCTAATATGAACTATAAAATAAATATTTTGGTCATCACCATGACTGAATATTTATTTAATAGTTCGAGCTATATTGACTCCTATCTGCTCATAAAGGAAGATTGGGCTTGAATTTATGTTTATTTATTGACACACACATAATCTCTAGATATCACGTGTGTACTCATAACATGCTCGACGAGGCCCTTGTAGGTGTTTTGTATATCCTCTTCTGTGTACATATGTACATATATATTACGGTGCGCATGCATATGTGGGGGCATTTTGGATATTTGACGAGTCTTCTATTGTAGCTTTTAGAAACTCATATTTATTGTAGACCCTCTATATTAACATGTGGGTGGTATGTTAGATGCATGAACATTATTAATCAAGAAGCTTGCAAGTCTCAATTATCTTTTCCGACTTAATGTTTAGGACTTAGTTGAACTGAGATTCACTCCATCCTTGAAGATAATGATTTGATTTGATTTTCTCTTCCCAAAATTTATATATCAATCAATGGGTAACTCATTGATTACGCCATCACCATTATTTTGTACTACAGCACAGCCATATAGGAATAATTAGTAGGGTATTATTGTGTCCATCTACTGCTAGCTGGAACAATGAAATTAATACCTTTAATTTTCAAAGGAATATCTCAATTAAAGCATTATAAGTACTAGTCTAATGAGTGTAAATTCACAAAGTAGCTATATCATGTGATCCCAAAATTGGTTGTCATGTGGCTTTTTTTTAGTGCATATATCTAACAACAATGCTGTGCTTAGTAGCTAGGCGTCATTATTAGCTGAAATTATTATTTTAGGTTCGTCCAATGATAAATGAGTAGTGTAAGACTCAAAATTTTTATTTGGAGGCACTTACTTTCATGTGCTTTCAAGCATTAGGAAGAGCCACGGTGTCATGTCTGCACATACGATTTTAACCATTTGCCAGTTTGGTTGAGAATTTATAACAAACAGCGATGGATCTACGTGTTATAATTGTGAGAAGTAAGCGTGCACTTCCATGAAATTGTAACAGAGACATCCGGCATTTTTTGCATATACAAAATGTAGGAGGACTGAGAGTTGGTCAAGTGACAAGTGTAATGATGGAAAATTGCAAAATATTGATAAAATAGCAATTATACAATTTAGCAGTATATAGGAGAATTTTGATGTTGTTTGAGCGGAAGTCTGTTGTCTATGAACGATCGAGTTAAAGCCCATTAGCAGTCACCAATTGAGTATAGAGCTGAATGAGAGATTTCGGGGGTGTGATGCAAGTAGCAGTCGAGCAAGAAGCCGATAATGACCGATATGAAGTGAATGACCGCCAACAAAAATTTGAGGAAGGCTTGATGATGGCGGGTGTCCAGTGGCATTTTGCTAAGGCAATATGTATCTGTGCTGAAGTGTAGCAACATTAGATATCCTTGATTCAAGGGGCCGGAGAAGTGTGTTATGTCGACATTCTGGCAACACAAAAACATTATTAACTAAGTAGAAACCTGATGATGATCAGGTTATGTTCTTTCAAAGAAGAAGTTATAGAGAAGAAGTCACTTGAATTCATCAAGGATATTTGACTGTCTTGATGATAGTAGCTTGTACGAATAATGTCAATGTGCTTTTTAATTTCAGTTTGAGAATAAATGTACCCTTGAACTTGATGTACAATTCTGTAATATAACTCCAGTGATATTGTATATGAAGTTGAGAATTGTCGATTAGAGAAAATTGAATTTTTTTTATACATCTATGAGATATGCTTTGATATCTTACCCCCAATATTTTTTGAGGCACTCTTAGACTGCTAAGGTCTTTACATGAGTGATAATTCTATCAACCACTTGCTTTAATGAAATCTTTATAGAGAGAATTTTGTTCACTCAAAACATTGCTCGATGATGTTGACCTCTATAAAAGAGGTTGAGAGAATCCACTAAGGACGTATGACCTATCCGAGATTGTATGTCAGAGCACTGCTCGATGACACTAATTTGTGTGGAAGAGATCGAGAGAATACACCAAGGATGTGAGGCCTTTTTGAGGTTATATGTCAGAGCTTTTGCTCGACGACCTTAACCTGTGTAGAAGAGGTCGAGAGAATTCACCAAGGATATGAAACCTATCCGAGGTTGTATGTCAGAGCCTTTGCTTGATGACGTTAATATGTGTGGAAGAGGTCGAAAAAATCCAACAATGATGTGAGAACCTTCCAAGGTTGTATGTCAGAGCCCTGCTCGATGACATTAACCTATATTGAAGAGGTCGAGAGAATCCACCAAGGATGTGAGACCTATCCGAGGTTGTATGCCAGAGCCTTTGCTCGACGACGTTAACCTGTACGGAAGAGGTTGAGAGAATTCACCAATGATGTAAGACCTATCCAAGGTTGTATGTCAGAGCCTTTTCTCGATGACGTTAACATATGTGGAAGAGGTTGAATCGAATCCCCCTGGGATCAATTTTGCCTTGATTGTGAGGGGGTGAAAGCCGCGTGCATCCCGAATCAAAGGTAAAGAAGGGTCTTGTTGGTGGAATTTTGAAAGCTGGTTTTGAAAAACTTGATTTTCTTTGGGAATTTTGAAATTAAAGTTAAATTATAATTCTAAAATTGAATTGTCTCATTAGAAAAAGTATATCACCTTGAAAGGTGAAAATAGAATTTTAGAATGGGATTCAGATTTAGAATTATGAATCTTATCTTGAATATTAGTCAGATGTTAAAGAGAATTTCGTATGACCCCGAAGGGACAAGATGAAGTTCAACTAATATCTGACTATGATAATCAAGGATGGTGATCATTAAATTCATATCCAAGGCTTCATCAGCGAAAGATATATCTCCCCAAAGGGAGAAATATCATCCGATGATAATTCTTCGAATATAATGATGATGATCATTACTATTTAAATTTTCCCAATGAAATCAATTTAAATTTTGAAAAAGATCAATTTTGAAAATCAGGTCTTTATGATTTTAAATCTCCTACGAGCGCAAGCCCTCGTAGTTAATTACATCGTAGGGAGACAGAGTCCTCATAGGTCAGACTATCCAGACTCTACCCGCAGGCGGGGAAGGGTCTAAAGCAAGGAGAGAAGAAGTGCAAAAATATGCATGCTACCCCAGGGTCGATCCCCGGCTAATTTCCTAAATTCGTTGTCTTTCTATATATATTATTTAGACTCACTAAAATTTTAAACTTTAAAATTATGAGTATAAAACTTTCATGTCCTTACGAGTCTCACGTATTCATGGGAAAATAAAAGCGACACATAAACGCCAAAAAATTAGGAAAAGTAGGTAATTATATACACAATCATCTCAACATATCAAATATAAATGAATTAATTAATAAATATTCATTGGCAAAGTTGTCTTGCTTATTACAAACCATAGTCTATAAAAAGTAAAGTGGTCGGGCACCAGTAACAACAACACAGATTCTAAACATAGTAGAGACGCAAGTGGTTTTGAATGGGATACTTTTGTCTTCAAATCTTTAATCTTGTTCTCCTTCAGACTCCTTTCTTTCAGGCTTCTTGGATTCTTCGTAATAAGCTACCTAAATGGATAGGATGGCACTTCCTTTGAGGGGAAGGCCACTCTTTCCTCTTTGGGTAGTGAAGAAGTGATCCAAATTTGGATCTCCAAATGGAAAAGGGCTACTCCCCTAAGGGATGTCCTTTTCCCTCTGGAGTCCAAGCTTTGGACCTATGTATCCCAACTCAAAATTCCACTTTAACAACACTTAACACTTACATAAATTACATTTATATAAAATCAAAAGTCTAGACTCTCCTACAGGGTTATCCTAAGCAGTTAATGAATCAGAAGCATTTATTCCCAAGCAGTTATATATGTGCAGAAAAGTAAATAAATACGTTGGTCGCGCTATTTTTTTTTATTTGGGGGCTTAGCAGCTGAAGCACCTGTGTAAGCATTTATATAATTGATTTTATTGATTTAGCCCCTTTTTATTGCCCTGCATAAGCGTGGCCACCTGCAGAAAACTATGTGAACATCCAGATCGTTCCTATCCTAGGGATAATCTAGTCGCCAAACACATCAACCATCCACAGAGTACAATAAAAAGTAAGCAGACACAGCAAGGCAATTTCATCCACAACATGCAATAAAACCACGAAAACTCTGACACACAGCAGAAAAGTAAACACCGACCTAACCTAAGTATAGAGTTGGTTATCCTAGCAAACCACCTAAAGTGTGTATAGGAGGTCGTGTGGCTGGGGTAAATCCTAAGCTGGGTAGTTAGTTGAAGTTATCTAAAATTCTGGGTTTGTTCAGGCTTGAGGGGAAGTTTATGTTAAAGTTTAAATATTAATATATTAAGAGCTCATTTAAATATATTTTTAAGAGTTAAATAGTTACCACATTTATTTCATACTGAGGCCATGAAATTTATTTCACCTTCATTGCGGCTATGCTAATAGCCTCGTAGGCCTGGGTTACCCATTAGTAATTGGGGTTGATCAAATTAGTTTAGTTAATTGAAATTAAAGGATATATTAATATCAAATATTTTAATTTGTGACTGATTTTAAAAGGTTGGTTGAGAATTTTATTAACCAAATTATGAAACTCTAGAATTTTAATGAATTAACTAATTTTAGGAATTATCTCAATGCATTAACTAAGGGGTCAAAAGTTCACTTTTTAGATTAGAGTTAATCTTAGAGTTTTTAAATTTTTAATGAATACTAGACCTTAATACGAGTTGTTAGACTGTTAGCACACTCAATTCGGAGTTTTCTATAAAAAGTAATGAACTTTCAAAGTTTAGTCCTAGATTTTAACTACAATTGACTGAATTGTTGACTTTTTTATTTTGACCAAGTTTTGGTGGTTTGACATCTTTAGAAAATACTAGATTTTAATTAAAATCAGATGCAATTGAGTTTGGCTTGTTTGGATTTTTTTGGAATTAATTATGAATATTTAAAGTTTGGTATTTTTTTGGAATTATTTAATTATTAATTAGATGGAGATGATTTTGGAATTTTGATCCAAATCAATCCCAAACTTGGTGGAATCACCCCCAAAGATCAGTAATGGCCTAAGGGGATGTTTCCAAGTGTTTGGAATTTTTTTGGACTTTTTAATTATTTTTAATTAATTTATTTATTAATTATTAATTTTTATTTAAAATTAAATTAAGGTCAAATTAGAGGTACAATGAAAGAAATTTTATTTTTATAGGTAAAGGGCTATTCTCTGGTCAGTTTGAAATATTAATTATAATTTTAGGAGTTAATTTGGATTTATTATATTTTTTTAAATTTTCTGGGTCCTTAAAAGGGCTGAAACTTGACATGCTTAATTTTCTATGCTAATGACCTCCAAATTTAATAAATTTAAATCTGTGGTACCTGATGTCACTATGTTTGATATGTTCAATTTTCATCCCCATTGGATGTGTATACAATCCCCTATGAATTTTCCAAGTTTTCTAGACATTTTCTTAATTATTTTTCCTAGGTGTCTCTACTATTCAGATGATCATGAAACTTGGTATGGCTAACTCTGGTACACATGCATTCACATCACAGAAATTTCATAAAAAAATACTAAGTGTCTAGAGAGTTATGAATTTTCAAAGTTTATGGTCCAAAATGGACCCTTTACCTTGAAAATTCATATCACAGAAAATTAAAGAGCATCTTATCCTAGAAAAATCACATAATATGCCTAAGATGCTCAAGAACATTCCACCAAAATTTGGGATTATTTTGATCTCTGGATTGTAAGAAAATTAGGAAAATCTAAATTTAAATAAAATCAGTTTTCTTATAATCCAAAACTAAAAACAGATTAAAATTAATTTTAATAAATACTACATTAAAATATCTTTCCAATGAGCCCAAGTACGTCCCATTTGGTGAAAAATTCAATTTTCTATGAATTTTGAAAGATTTTAAGCATTTTTTGAATTATTTTTGACCAAATTTGGTCAAATCAGCCGCCGGCGCCAATGATTGGTGCAGTGCCGCAGCACAATGCCAAGTGGTAGTTCCTGAATGGACCACTTAACCACGTCAGATCTTGGATCCGACCGTTGGATCGACTGCGGGAGAGAACCAACGGCTCAGATCGAGCCACGTCGCACCCGCAGTCTAGACCGACCCACGTTCAAATCCCAGGGAAAATGCACGTGGTTTGCCCAAATCTGGGTCTTCTGATCTTCGATCGGACGGTCCAGATCTTGTCTAGTTCATTTTGACTAGAAAACTTTAAATGCTCATATCTCCCAAAATACTCAACGAAATTTAACGAAATTTGAAACATAGCTTGAGGGCAATATAATTTTCCAACCCCTGAAGTTTGGAGGCTTCATGTATTGTAGATTTGATGTAGTTTCAAATCAAAGTTTTAGAGAAAAGTTACGATATCTTACAATCCTATGGACGGATTTTGATGTTCATAGGCTCGTTGGAAAGCTCTAGAAATCCTCTACAACTTTACTGAAGGACCCAAGAACTTTTGATAGGTAGATCAAAAACTACTACAGGAATATCATTTTCTCTCTCTCTCTTCTCAGTTTTGGTTCCTAGCTCAAGCAACCAAGCTCTCTAATGGCTGGAAGGAACCTAGTTATAGAGGAGAAGCTTGTTCATGCCTTGGGAGACGTTGTGGACTGCTGGGATTAGAGTTTTTGGAAGGTAGGTGGTGAAGACAAAATCTTGAGTGAAGAGTGAGGTTCTCCCCACCCCCTCTCATGATTACCACCTAAAATATGATAAAGGGAAGATATTAAGTGCTATCAAACATCCTCTCCAGCCATCAATCTTCATAGAACTTGAGTTATCAAATGGGCTTGGCTTACCAAGGTGATAAAGCCATTCATTAAGTAGGTTTGACCACTTTGACTAGTCAAAATGCAACATAGGTTGATGAGGTGACATGGAGAGTATTTTGAGCTGCTGTTGGATGACTTAAAGGGGTTTAAACACTTAAGGGCTAGATTTTGAGTGCATTTAAGGGAACTTTGAATAAGTTTGACCAAGTCAAAATGGAATGACTTGGTCACTAAGTCAAACCCATGGTGACTTAATCCAAATGATTTGTATATATTTAAATCAATCGTTGAAGTGATTTTGAGAATTTAAAGGACTTGATCTGGTCAAATGGGTTAGAATAACCTATTCAGACCCTTAAGGGATGATTAGGTCAACCTAGCTTGACTGGGTCAACCAAGTGGGACCAGAGTCTGGAGATGAGTTCAATCAATTTAAAATGACATTTGTAAACCATTGGAAGTGGTTCCAAGGTCTAGGGAGGTTAAATCGATCAAAATGCCTATTTTGACCCTTAAAGGCCTGTTTGGTCAACCTAGGTTGACTTGGTCAACCAGGTTGCCCCAGGGTCTGAGTTTGGGTCCAATAGGTTTGATTTAATATTTGAAACTTGCTGGAAGTTGTTCCAAGCAATTTGGAGGTTGTTTTGTTTTAAATCGATGTTTGAGCCCCTAAGGGGTATTTCGGTCAAAAAGGTCGAACTGGTCAACCAGGGTCAAGGCTTATGCCCATTGCACTCCTAGTGATGATTAGGATGCAATGGAAGATGTTTTGGGGATTTGAAAAGGGGATGTTGAAGCCTAAAAAAAATTCCAAAATTACCCTTAAGGGGCATTTTGGTCGTTTTGACCGCTGATCAACTAGGGGTCAAAATGGGTCCACCAAAATGCAGTTTACTGCTTAATAGGTCAGGATCAAAGGTCTGGAAGTGATTGGAGGCTTTGGAGAAAGCTCTAAGGTCAAAATCTACTATGTGAAAGGCCTAGTGGCATGGATTGTAAATATTTAAAGGTTTTGTAATCTTTGAAATTGGATTTAGTTTATGGTGTTAAAGTCCTCCAAATAATGTCAAATTTGGAGGGTTGGCTCTAGAGACATGTCACATCAATATGAAATTGATGGATCCTGAATTAGATGGCAATTGACTATGTTTCAAGGTGATGAAAAAAAAATCACCTAGAAAGGGTTTTAGGACCTCAGATTTTTTTGTTTGAATTTCTAGATTTGAACTGGACTTTGGATTTCAAAGTTTAAGTTTGAATTATCTTAATTATTTGCAATCAATTGAATGACTATTAATGATTGGATAGATCCTAAATTAGGTTTGATATTGATTTGAAGGTTGAATGAGGGTTCGAACTGGAGTATGGGTTTTGAGCTGGATTGAGTTAAAGTTTGGTTGGGTTTAAAACCTGAATTGATTTGAATTGATATGAATCTGGATTCATCCTAGAGTCTAGAGTCCAGAGAGGGGTTAAAGTGGCCTCATACAAAAATGAGGTCAACAGGTCTATCTTTAGACCGTTACTACCTTTTTGAGGTCAAGATTAAGACCTTGACCAAGGAATAGAACTCCAGCAAGGGACTATATAAAGCTTGCAATTAATTGAAAGTATCCTTGCATTTGCTTGGATTTTCCTGAAATATTATCTTGATGTTAAAAGTATTGGAGGATCTATTTGACCATGGTTGGAGTCAAAGTTGCCCCCTAGTCCACATCTGCTTCTTCTGAAACTGATGCAATAATGACTGATGTTAGGAAGTTGATAAGAGTGATTTTTTGAGAATGGAACAATAATTTCCCCCAGGTCAAGAACGATGTTCCCACAGACGGCGTCAAACTGTTGCATCCAGGAGTATTCGCGGTGGTAGAGAAATATATACTTTATCGTCTTAACGTTGTACGAAAATCCGGCACGCAATTAGATAAGAGAGAGGGAGCATCATTCATTAGAGACACAAATATTTTTACGTGGAAAACCCCTGAATAGGGGGGAAAAACCACGGGGCCTGGCCCAGTATAAATGAATCCACTAGTATTGTAGTTGATTACAAATGAGGTCCTTCCTCGGGGGAAGGCCTTAGCTTGATATAAGTATAACTTGTAGAGTACATTACATGGTGAGAATACAAAGCATCATTGTTGATGTGTTTGTTACTTCAGAAGGACAATAGTTTGATGACGGAGGTCAGAAGAACTGTAGTCGGTGGGCGACGGAGATCATAGAGACCGTAGACGGGACTATAGTCGGTGGTCGACGTAAGTCAGAAGGACCGTAGTCGGCTAGTGACGGAGGTCGGAAGGACTGTAATCCGTGGGCGACGTAAGTCAGGAGGATTATAGTCGGCTGGCGACGGAGGTCGGAAGGACCGTAGTCTGTGGGCGACATAAGTCAGGAGGACCGTAATCAGCTGACGACAGAGGTCGGAAGGATCGTAGTCGGCGGGCGACGAAGGTCAGAAGGACTGTAGTCGGCGGGCGACGTAAGTCTGAAGGATCGTAGTCGGCTGGTGACAGAGGTCAGAAGGATTATAGTCGGTGGGCGACGTAAGTCAAGAGGACCGTAGTCGGCTGGCGACGGAGGTCGGAAGGACCGTAGTCGGTAGGCGACGGAGGTCGGAAGGACCATAGTCGGCTGGTGACGGAGGTCGAAAGGACCGTAGTCGGCTGGCGACGAAGGTCGGAAGGACTGTAGTCGGCGGGCGACGTAAGTCTGAAGGACCGTAATCGGCTGGCAACGGAGGTCGAAAGGACTGTAGTCAGTGGGCGACGTAAGTCAGGAGGACTGTAGTCGACGGGCGACGTAACTCATGAGGACTGTAGTTGGCGGGCGACAAAGTTCGGCAGGATTGTATCTGGTAAAATTCCATCAATGGACTGAAATTCAACATCAGATAGATGTCTCGTGAAAGTCCGACAATAGTTTGAAGTCCAATGTCGGGTAAAAATTTGGCGACGAGCGCAGGTCCGTCATCGGGTAGAAGTACGACGTTAGTCGGCGGCCGGGGAGAACTCCGGCGTTATAAAGTATTTGGGCAGAACTCCAAAGTCACTTGGAGATAACGCGGAATTCCGGCGTCACTTGGAGGTCGGGCGGAATTCCGGCGTCACTTAGAAGTCGGGCAGAATTCTGGCGTTGCTTGAACGTCAGGAAGAACTCCGACGTTGCTTGAACATCAGACAGAATTCTGGCGTCGGGCAAAATTCTGGCGTTAGGCGAAATTCCGGCGTCGGGCAGAATCCCGACAGTGGTGGTCGAGGAGGAGTTTCTTTCCTCCTATCATTCTCTTCTTCTTCTTCTTGTTCTATCTTGCCCCCCCCCCCCCCCCCCCCCCCCCATCTCATGAGAAATGAGGGACCTATTTATATATTTCTTGAGTGGCATGGCCTGTAAATAGGTGAGAGATCAGGAGCGAATCGGAAGTGGTTTGAATGGACGGTCGATATTGAATCCCTTGATCGTGGACCGTTCGTCAGGCATTTGAAGGTCTTAATGATGTCAAGATTTGGCGATCTTGGGCTTGTTGGATTCATCTCGTCGAGCCGCTCGATTCGACTATAAGCACTTCATGTTTGGAAACCATTTGGTAAATCAAATTGTGGTTCGAACCTTCCAACAGCGCTTTAGGTCCTTGATTTTGACCCATTTGAGCTCGGATTGAGTCGAATTTGGTGTCGTTGGGTTCGTCTTTCCGAGATGATCAGTTCAACTATAAGTTTGCTGAAATCAAAGTTCAAAGGATCCCATATTTAATTTTTTGAAGTTTCCAACTCGATTTTTGCCTCGAGATTCATGCTCGATCAAAATAATTTTTCGAGGATATATCAACAACAATGGTTATTTGATCTTTTTCTTTCAATATGAGATTTATGTATTTTGATCTTTCTTTGATGGATTGCTAATGTAACTAAGAAACATGAATTTTTACTCTATGAAAAAAGTTTGATATCTTATGTTATAAAAAAAAAAGAAAAAAAAACAACTTTTTTTAAAGATAACAATTTTCAGAGCCTCAAAGGATTTCTGTGCTTATATGAAGGAAGCAAAACCATTCATATTGCTATCAGGTTCATTGTAATCATGCAGAATATGATAAGTTTTGAAAATGTTTCCTCTCCCTCCTTCAGGCGAACTTTTATTACATCCGGTGCAAGGACGTAGAGGAACGTCCGGTCGGAGCCAAATTTTCGCCAAAAAACTCGGTATTTGCTCGGTACAACTAGGTATTATTTGATAATAACGATGAATACCACTCTTTGCAGACCAATACCGAGTTATACCGAGCTATATCGAGAAATACAGAGTTGTACCGAGTTTTTTCTAGGAAAAACTCGATACAACTTTTGTATAACTCGGTATTGCTCAAGATAGCTCGAAATAACTCGGTATTGGGTCTTCACATGATGTTATTCCTCGTTATTATTTGATATTGCTCGGTGTTTGCTCGGTACAACTCGGTATTTGGCGGGAATTTGCCTCCGACCGGACGTTCCTCTACGTCCGGTCGGAGGTACGTCCGGTCGGAGGACGTAATAATTGTTCCCTTCAGGCAAAGTTACATGTCTTTGATGATTTGATTCAAATGGAAAAAATAGCGTAAAATGTAGAGATATGAACTTGTGCACATCAATCCCTCGGCTAAGAACACCACCATTTGCATTGATGAATGGATTGTACTAAAAGTTTAATTTCCTTCAACAAAAGTGCTGATATTTTTTGAAATTTTTCGAACTTGCATATAAATGTCAAAATCTATGATAATAGAAAAAAACTTTCTTAAAATTATATGTATATTTTCATTTATGTAAAAAATTAAAAAAAAAAATATTAAGTATATTTGAATTCAATATATGAGTAGTTTCGGCATTTCTGATTAAAAAAAAAACTAAAATTGTTAATTGTATCAAACATTAATTATTCAGTTTAAAGTTTGAATAAGCATATAAAAAATAATTTAACCAAATAACATTATGTAATAACTCCATTATATAAAACATTATTCCTGAAACCCTATTTTCTCTACAACGATTTAAAAATTTTTCAAAAACATTAACCAACAAAACGAGCTGTTACTCAAACAATATATCATTAATGAAACTCCGTTTTAGGTCTTGGGTTCAAGTCTTTGTATATGTGTTGTGTGTGTGAGTTTGCCTTAAATAGCCTAAGGCCTAGTTTGAGAGTGTTTTTACGCCGTTTCCATTTTTTTTTTTTTTGGGAAATTTTGGGGTCATGGCCCAAATTTTCATTGATGAATAAAAGATTACAAAAAATCAAGAGTTCTACAAAATGACTACCATACATAAGCAAAAAACAAAAACTTATGTAGGGTCAATAAAAAACCTCAAAAATAAAACCCAGCAAAACAGTAAAAGAAATACAATGTTAACAATAAAAAAATAGCACTTCTAGCCAAATACGGCCACAATCAAAAGTTTGATTGAACCAAAAAGAACATGCATCTGCAGCACGAGAAGCCAAAACTCTGATCCAGTCTTAGAGCAGAAGTAACCTTCCAGGTTGCACTGTAGCTTAGATTCCTGTTAAAACATAGAAAAGACAGGGAGAGCAAAACTGTAGCAGGTTGCAGTTTCAATTGAATACCATAAAGCACCAGTTAATATTAAACCAGCTCCATTATACATTTAACCAGGACTCAGAGAAATAATAGCGGACCGAAGAGGATTCCCCTGGTTGCCCAAAGACCATCCAAGGGGAATTATTATGTTTTATAAGGAGCTTCATCATTGTCCTGGTTAAAGAACCAGCCCACCAGCAATCTCCAGCTAACGAAGGGTCCATGAGTTTAGAAGTTCTCCAGCAGCTCATTAAAGTTTCTCCATTTACAAGCTCTGCTAATAACCACTTTTTTCACAAAAAAACTTAAGAGAAGAGGCACTTCGAACATCACTGCCAAATCTCCGATTATTCCTCTCCCTCCAGATTTGATAAATTAAAGTGCAAACCGCCAATAAGTAGAAATTCAATGAGTTTTGAGATCCAGAAAATTCAGTCTCCATCCAGTGGAACAATTGCAAGATAGTAGGCCGTAACAGAAAATTCATACTACAAGGTATTATAGAACTGAGAATTGTAAAGGAGTAAGGGCAATCAAAGAAAAGGTGATTTATAGTTTCAGGTGCAGAGTAACACAAAGAGCAATTCACCGGAACATTTATGTTTCTCAACCTTAAGGCATCTTGGGTTTTCAAACCCCCAACCAAAGCAAGCCACGCATAAACCGAATGTTTAAGCATACCCTTTTTGTGCCAGACAAAATTGTGCCAATTATTATCAGGTAAATCAGAGTAAAAATCCTTGATATAGTCTCTAAATTTAGGGTGAGCACAGTCCTTCCAAAGCAAACAAGAGCCCTCACTCTCCAGAATTTTAAAACTGCTTACTGCATTTTTCAAAATCTGAGTATTGTTATTAAAAACCCAATTATAATTGGATATGTAATTCTTTAGATAAGGAAAAATGAAACAATCCAGGGAAACTCCACCCACATATTCAGCCAGAGTGATATTACTGCACCAATGATCCCAACGTACAGAGATGGGTGCATTAGGAGTGATCACAAATTTGAATTTCCTCTTTATACTAGCAGCAGTCTTATAGACATTAATCCAGAATTTGCTATCTTTATGAGTAGTGGGTTTCCAAGGAGAGATGTATTGAGCAGATAACCAAGTGGATAGAGGAGAAGGACAATTATACATACGCTGGATCACAGAACAGTTAAAAGCATGTTGAATGGCAGCTATAGAAGGAATACTCAATCCCCCTTTCTGTTTTGGCAAACAAACATTGTCCCATGAAACCAAGTGTAGCTTTTTTAGGCTGGTTATGTCTCCAAAAAACAAAATTTTGGAGCAAGTTTTTCTAAAAAACTTAAAAACAGTCTTAGGTATAATAGAGCCTCTAATCCAATAGGCTATGGTGTTCTGAATAGTGAATTTTAAGTACTATAATCTACCAGCAAAAGATAGTAGATTTGCCTTCCACCCGGTAAATTTCTTGTGCAGTTTATCCATCAGTGGCAAAAAATCCTCAACTTTTAATCTAGTAAAAGAAATGGGAATGCCAAGATATGTTAACTTTGTGCTGACATTCGTAATAGAGAGAGCTTGACAAAGCATTTCTTGGTTTCTTTGATTCTTTGAGAACATGATAGAACATTTTTCATAATTTATATGAAGTCCGGTTGCATTTGCAAACTCTTTAAGAACAGAAGAGAGGATTTTACAGTTGTCAATAGTGGCATCACCCAAAATTAACACATCATCCGCATACAAAAGATGTGAAAGATGATAATTATCAGTTTTGAATCCTTTAAAACCTCTTTCATCAAGAAGATTGGACAAAGCATCCATAACAATGCAAAAAAGGTATGGGCTAAGGGGACACCCTTGCCTAAGACCAGTAGAAGAGGAGAAGAATCCTTCCATAGCACCATCAATGATAACATAGAAGTTAAATTTTGTAATACAAGCCTTAATCCAGCTAATGAAAGGCTTAGGAAACCCTTTTTGATGCATACGAGCCAATAGAAATTCTCTAGATACAGTATCAAAGGCTTTTTTGATATCTAATTTAGCACAAAAAATGTTGCCAGCCCCAACCTTATTAACCAAAGAGAGAATATCATTGGCTAAAAGAATACTATCAATCGAAATTCTAGCCTTCACAAATCCAGCTTGAGTATCTTTGACAATAAGGGGCATAATAGGATTCATTCTACCAGCTATTATCTTGGTTATAATTTTATAAAGGGTGTTGCAAAGAGAGATGGGCCTATAATCTGCAATAGAGGCAGCATTACGATGTTTTGGTATTATTGCAAGTGCAGTAGCTTTAATACCACTAGGAAGATACCATTTAAAAAAGAAGAATCTAATAGCTTTGCATACAAGAGGACCAATAATGTGCCATGCCGTTTTATAAAAGTGATAATTGAAACCATCTGGCCCGGGTGAAGAATTGGAGGAGCCTTTAAAAACAGCTGCTTTAATCTCATCATCCAAAATCGGAGAAACAAGCAGATTAGAATAATAATCAGGAATAGGAGCACCAATAGGAAAAGAATCCAAATTTCTACCAGAAGGAGGAGTAGGATTAAACAAATCCTGAAAGTGATTCGTTTTAGATTTAATCACTTCCTCTTTGGCAATACTCGGATTAGAAGAAAATAAATTCACCAAAGATTTAGAGCTACCAATACGGCTCCTGATTTTCCCGTAAAGAAATTTGAGGTCATCATCACCATGTTGCAACCATTTAAGTTTTACTCTTTGAATAATCCAGCTAGCATGATTGGATGAGACATCAGAAATTTTTAAGTTAATGTTTTTGAGGGAAACACCTAGAGCTCCATCCAAAGGATTAACCATAATAAGATCTAAAATGTCTTGATGCTTAGCATGAAGATATTCTAACTGAAGATTAAGAGAGTAAGCATTAGCCCAATCTTGGTTCTTAATATCACCTTTTAGTTTTTTAAGGACATTACAGAGATGAGATAAAGGGTTACCAACTAAAGGCAAAGAGAAAGCATTTAAAATAGAAACCCAATATCTATCAAATTTAGTCCAGTAATTCTTAAACAGAAACCGGTGATGAGACTTAGAGGACCTCCCAGCATGCAAGATAATGGGGGAATGATCCGAGTAGGACGGGTTCAGAAAAGAGCAATATGCATTAGGAAATTTCTCTACCCACTCCTCATTAACAAGAACACGGTCTAGTTTTATGAAGATGGGGTTAGCAACTTGTTGATTATACCAAGTGTAGAAGTTACCCACTGAATGCAAGTCAACCAAACTATTGGCAAAGATCATGTTATTAATATCAACCAGATTGGAATGATGAATAGGGGAGCCGCCTGATTTTTCATTAGCAAACCTACAGCAATTAAAATCCCCCAAAATTGCCCAAGGCATAGCAGGAGAAGGAGCTACCATATTCAAAGTAGACCAAAGATCTTTCCTGTCAGAAGCATTATTATAAGCATATACTATTGAAATCTGAAATGGAAGGAGATTTCCAATAGTAACCGTCCCATTGATCATTTGCGGGGTGATGAGAGAAGGTGTAAAATTTAACTTATTGACATCCCATTTAATCCAAATCCTCCCAGAGGAAGAAAAATTAAAGTTGTGAACATTGGCTTCATTCGAAAATAGTAAGTGGGAAGAGTCAAAAAAGGGGTCATGAAGAGAAGGGGCATGAATGCGGGTCTCCAGCAGACAAAACAAATCTAGCTTGAAAGAATTAATTAGCCTTTTACAGCTTAAGACTTTTTCAAGCCGGTTAAAACCTCTTACATTCCACACATCTATGGAAGGAAGAGACATTTGATTATTGGTTTGAGGATGGGGTTTTTTTACTCTGCTTACCCTTTGCAGATTTTTTGGAATTGTCGGAAGTAGTTTGCTTTTTGCTTTTACCCGTCTGTTTCTGAGAAGTTCCTACATCATAAGAACATTCTGCCATATAATCTTGCGGCTCCAATTCATTTTGAGAGTTTAGGATCTCAAATTTGTTAGGTGACGTGATGCTCGAAATCGGTTTAGTAGTAATGTTCAACAAAGATGATGAAGATTCAGAAGCTTCTTCAGTAGGAATATTCAAATTTGGAATATTAGCTACTAAGACTTCAAGCATAGGATCATCCTTATGTGGTTCAGATTGGGGTGACTTTGCAAAAGGTTGGTTCTCAACGGATTCAACAGCAGCCTGTGCTTTGTCTTTATTGGTCGTAGGATGGGGAGAATAGGCTTGGTAATGAAGTGGTTGACCAATACTGTTGGTGTGTAGAGGGATATTTCCATAGATTATATTATCAGCTGTAGAATTGGAGGCTTTATCCTTCAGTACAGAGTCCGAACGTGGAGGTCTCGAGGATGAAGGAGGTCTTGAAGGGATGCGATTAACGG
Organism: Dendrobium nobile; assembly: GCA_022539455.1. Classification (NCBI taxonomy): domain Eukaryota; kingdom Viridiplantae; phylum Streptophyta; class Magnoliopsida; order Asparagales; family Orchidaceae; genus Dendrobium; species Dendrobium nobile. The sequence goes on along the minus strand of CM039728.1, from coordinate 37,806,569 downwards.
GTTTTTTACTGCTACTCCTACCTCGGTAATTCGAAAAAATAGGTCTAGAATCCGTTCCTAAAGAGGGAGGATTCGTAGGACAAGAAGCAGAGTAATGAACTAAAGACTTACAGTGTTCACAAGGTACCGGCCTCCATTCATATTGCACCTTCAGTTCTACCACATCGCCATCCAGAGAAACTTTAATCAGGTCAGGGTAGGTTGCGTTGCAATCCACAAGCACACAGACACGAGCAAAAGTCAACCAAGTCTTTTGCTCCGTGAGATGATCAGCAGCTAACGGAACACCGATTTTACTAGCGATTCTTGAGATCCCTTCCGAATTCCAACAAGCCAGAGGCAAATCATGGATTTTAACCCAGATAGGAACAGATGAAAAATTTTCACGCTTAGGCTTGAACTTTGGATGCCATTTTTGAAGAACAAAAGGCTTTCCAAGTAGAAACCAAACTCCTTTAGACCATGCCATGTTGAAATCTTCAACACAGGAAAAGCGCAGAAGATAGAAACCATCACTAAGCGAGAGTAGCTGGAGAGCACTTTTAAGCGACCACGTTTTGTTATTCGCTCCTAACAGCTTCGTAGTAAGGTCTTCTCCTGATAGAGTATCCTACAAGACACAGATTCCAATCTTCGCCGCCCTTAGTAAGTTTCTCATTAGAGAAGGGAATAATATCAGGCTCTGAAGGGTGATGAGAAAAGCTGAAGACTTTAGGAACAGAGGAGGCGTCTGGAGCAAAAATCTGGTTCCAGTTGCGCAAGGAAGCCGGAGCAACTGCACCAGATGAAGAAAGAGGTGGAAAATCCGAATCTAGGAGAGAAGTCTCCATGCAGGAAAGCCTCCGGCAGAGCCGGAGGGGCGGCGGCGGAGAAGAAACTCAGCGAGGGAGCAAGGAAACCCTAGCAGAGCGTTTAAACCATACTTTATAATATAAAACAAAATCCGTTTCCAATTCTAATCGGTAAAAACAGTTGCAGTTTTCTGTTTGGTAATACTACTTCTGTAAAATACATTTGTTTAGAACGGCGTATTTTTGCATATCTGAAAAGGCGGAAGAATACTGCTTATTTCGTCTACCATACCTTTGTTTCTTCATTAACCGTTACATTACCAACTTAGGAGGGCAGCAACCAAACGAGGCCTAAATGTCCAAAAAAAAAAAACTCCGTTTTAGTAAACTTCTTTGCTCTCAACATCTTTTTTTTTTTTTTTTTTTACTCTTTTTTAAGTGAGCAGTTGGCTCAAGGTAACTGCTTCCGCGTGAATTAGGTCCTAAGTTGTTCTACGTACGTCCCACTTGGCTCTTCCGCCTCGCCCACGATCTTTGCCATCTGCCCGCGTCGTTAAGTAAGAATAAGGTGAGGCTTTCTTTCGCTATTCTCCCGCACTCTCTCTCGACGCTTCCTCCTCACGCCGTGCAGCCCGAAACATTCTGCTCCAGCCATCTGATTGCTGAAGCTGATCCTCTCTGCTCTCACAAAGGTATCCTTCATCCTCCTCCCCCTCTGTTATTATTGTTTACGTTAGATCCAGTGAAAGTTCCAACAGAGAAAATGTCATCTTTGCCTGTGCCAAAGTGGTCGACTTTATTGCCTGAGCTCCTACTAATGTAGTCGAGCCACTCCACATAAAAAACAGAGCTCGCGTTTCTGCAGTCTGCAGTCACTGGGCTTGGATTCTCGGACGACCGTTGAGGGGTTACCCACCACGGCCGCCAAACCCCCTAGTACATGTGGATAACTCCATGCCGTGGTTGCTCCTTCCTAACAAACACAAAGAGGAAGCCGACTATTTATCATTCCAGATCATAAACAAATTAGACAAGGGAATCATATCTTTTCTGCCTGAGATGGTCGGACGGCGCTGCGTCGGATCATCTCCCGACGGTGGCTGGTTGGTTACACTAGACCTAGCGCTTCAGCCCCGCATTTTGAACCCTCTCACCCACAAGGAGTTCCGCCTCCCATCCCTTCTCAACATCTCCACCAACATAGAAGCCATCAAGGATGGCTCCGACGGCGTTATTTTGGAGTTCGTCAACTACAGGAGTAACATGACCCAAATTTCATATCCGGCAAACATCTTCCGCGATGCGTTTATTCGGAGGGTAATCATAACTGACGCTCCACCAAATCACATGTGCATAACTGACGTCGATCCACCCAATGTCGTGGCCGTCGCCTTCTACTTCTTAGATGGTTGCATGGCTTTGGCCCGACCTGAAGATCCTCGTTGGGTCCGTGTTGAGAGATTTCCAGGGTTTGGGTCTTTCATGGACGCTGTCTACTGCCACGAGGATCAACTCCTCTACGTTGTGGCCAAAGATGGATCCGTAATCGGTTACGACCTCCCTAACTTCAGAACATATCCTCCATTAAGGCCAAGACCCATATTATGTATTTCACCAATACCCAAAATATGTATTTCACCTTTGAATATCCACATACAAGATATATGTCCGATCAAATATCTTGTTTTCTTGGACGGCGAGTTGCTTCAAATCCAGAGAACATCAAAGTCTTACACGGCCAAAGGTACCGGATGTGAAGATGAATACAATAGTCCAATTGTTGGCATAGAAACACAACATATCGAGGTAATGAGATTCAAATCAGGACCGAATGACACATATGATCCTCTATCCTGCTGGGATAAAGTGCAAGACATAGGAAATTATTCATTATTTATTGGTTGTAATCATACGTTGGTTGTTTCTATTTCAGAGAATTCTGAATTGAGACCGAATTGTGTTTATTTCACTGATGATTCTTATGGACAATGTGATTTGGTTCAACAAAGGAAGGCATGGGATGTTGGTGTTTATGACATCAAGAATGAGACTATAGAGATATTTTTCCCTCCGGATTCTGATCAACAAGTAATTTGGCCACCACCCTCCTGGTTCATGCCTCCCAAGCTTCATTTAAGCTTCCCCAAGTAGAAATTATTGCTGATGTTTTGTAACCAAATTACAAGATTAATCACACTTCTTTGATTTATTGGTTCTATCTTTTGAATGCTAGCTGTTTGTTTCTTTATATCTACGAATTAGTCTTGTTTTATTTCTTTTAATAATGCATCCAAATTATTGTAAGTGATCTTTAGTCAATCTTTCGTAGCAACAATCATCTTCATGTTGGGGAGAACATATCTTCCAATTATATACTCACTATTGGATATAGCCTTTTGCCATTAGGAAGACTTAGTACAATAGCCGAATGTAGGCTTCAAGACGGACCAGATCGAGGTAATGAGATTCAATTCAAGAGACCGGCAAACATTTGATCCTCCATTCTATTGGGTTGCAGGATTTGGTAAATTATTCATTATTTATTCGCCTAAGCCGAAAAAATTCATTATTTTTTGCATCAGTTTGAATCGGATCGTCGGGCCGCACGGTAAGTAGGAAAAACGTGCTAAATAGAAATGATGGAATCGTCGGGATCCACGTGGCTCAATTTTAGTGGACTCGAGAGCTCCATCAGGAGAATAAAAATTCCCTCTTTTCTTGGAACAATTATTACGTCCTCCGACCGGATGCAGAGGAACATCAGGTTGTAGGCAAAATCCCGCCTATAACGAGTGCACCGAGTTTTTTTCCAAAAAAACTCGGTACACCTCGGTATAGATGGAATTTTGCCTATAACCGGATGTTCATCTGCATCCTTACACCGGACCAAATAAAAGTTCCTTTTCTTGAGAGGCCATCCAAACTCCATTACGATTTACGAAAATCTCACCAGCAACGGTCATATCTTTACCACAGTAAAACCGTCCTCTTCTCATCACAAGGTTAAAATTATATTTGCAGCTTATAATTTATGACCTTATCATTCTAAAATCTTTTTCATTTCTAGATAGAAAGCAATACACATTGAAAAAACAGAAACGGAAAACGAAGGACATCATGCACATAAGGAAAGATTTCTGCTTTCCTTTCATCTCTACGAGAGTTGCCAAACTTTACATATGGGACTTTTACTGACCTATACAAGAGGCTCGCAAGAAAGGTCGCCTTGCTAATTGTTAAAGAGGCTTGTAGAGAGCAACGGTCACATACTTGGAATGGAATCTGTGGGTAAAATTAAGAGCGACAAGTGACTGTGAAGCCCACCCCTTTTCAACGAAGAGATGGTTGAGCTCTACATGATGTTCTTTCCTGGATGACGAGTCCAACTCCAAGTTCTTCGAACCTGGTAGTATGAGAGGAAGCTGAGGGGGTAAGGCTGGAGGTTCCTTAGCAAAGTCATCATCTACCGGAAGTATCCTCCCGTAGCTAGATTCTGGTGATGCAGGAGCTTCAAATTCAGAAATGCTCTCTAGATTCTCAGGAACATATTCCTTGCACCACCAATCCAACAAGAACGTAAGAAAAGAAGTGGACTTTTCTATGCTACAATCATGAATTTGAGAAGGGGCACTCACAGTAACTTGAAGTATGTTCGCTGTACGCCCTGTGAAATCAGTCATGTGAGGAAGTTCTGGAATGAACTTCCATTCTCCGTCTACGATGAACTTGTAGTGATATATTCCTGAGGAGAGTACCAGCAGGATACAGTGGTCTTTTCCAGATCTGTGCAACGCTTTCCTGCGGATTGTATCTGATATTTATACATTATTTGGGACCAAAACAACTATGAATGTTTCCTTCCATACCTAGAAGACCAGTTGTCCCATGAACCTTCCAATGCAACATCATTTCCCCCATGATACCATGTTATCAAAGTGGGAATCCCCTTATTGGCAGAAAATTCTGAAGGGCTCCGAGGGTCGTTTACCCACAACTGGTGGGTTTGTGGAGACTCAGCAATTCTCTGAAATGGAGACAACGGGAGCTGCAAAAAACAAGCTTAGTATCTATTAAAGCACGCTTAAAATGGTTTGTGTAAGCCAAATAGCAGCCATAGGCAGAAAATTGAGATAGGAATCAGTAATTTTAAGAAGTTGACCAACGAAAATTTTCATTTGTTGCCTTACTTCCAATTCATACAATATCAGTTGTTGCCTTACTTCCAATTGATCCATATTACAGACAAGTTGGTATTAAAAACTTCACCACACTATTTCATTATGCAAAAAAAAAAAAGGTTGTAGCATAAACAGAAAATTAACTATTCAGTGAGGAATTCTGCAAGGCTATATCAATCCTCTCTCTCAGATATTGAATTCAAGGGAGAGCACAACAAATTTAAGACATGAATATCAAGAAGAAGATCCCCTCCATCAACACGTCAATCCATTAGTATTTGAGCGAAATTTTTGAATGCATCAATTTGTCCTTCACCATTAACATTTCCACACTCTTGTCCTTATCTATAAACCATCATCCACCCAACATAATTCATACCAGTTTCCCTTCCATCCATAGCTATAAGAAAAATAAAAATAAAAAATCCTAATCTTAATCCTAAATATATTACATGTACAAAAAAAAAGAAATCAATTATCCTACAAATAAATTACATAAAATAATTAAGCATGTTATGAAATTAACTTCATTAAAAAAAAAAAAAAAAATTTTTGTTGATAAATGTTACTATTTTCTAAATTTGTAAAATAATTTGCATAATATCTCAACATGGGAATATCAGAAAATTGCACACTAGATTTTCTTTTTTCTTATAGCTAACATAAGTTTATGCATTCTTTTCATCATATGCTGTTAAATCATCTGCATCATATAGCTTACTGGTAAACAGCTGAAAGAGCATATAAATGAAAAAACAAAAAAGGCTACACTATGTAGTGCCTGTGGAATCTAAAATAAATATATTTTTACCAGATTAGAGACATAGACACGCATCCGTGAGAAATCAATATAGTTGCAACAGTTCATAGTCTTAAAAAAAAAATTGAGAAACTGAAGAGAATGAGCACTCTAAATAATAATAGGGAACAATCCTCTTTAAGAGGCCAACTTCTAACATTACAACTAATTAGCCAACTACTAACAAAATCTAACTTATGTTATCATTTCTAGATTTATATCTATTGATAACATAAATTAAAACTCTTCAAAGTGCACTTAGATTGGATCCTTGAACAAAAATCTCCAAGAACTTAACTAATATTTTTCCAAAGAAAACGCATTATCTTTCTTATAAGCTGCCTAGAAATGATCTTGTCAAATATGACCATGGCCATAGTCAACTTGTGGCTAATAATCATAATGGTCCCTATTAGGTTGAAACAAAAATGAGTATGTTTGTTTGGTATCAACAATTTACACCACATTATCTCATTTTGATTGAATATTTAAATAAATTTGAAGAGCTTCTAGATTTGAAGGGAAGAAGATTTGGTGATAAAATTAAATTCAAAAAAGTTTGTACTTTGAAATAAAGATTGAAGTAAAACCGTACCAAAATAGTACACTATAAGATACATAAAAATCCATAGAAATTGAAAAATACCTAAGAAGAAAGGTAAAAGATGACCAGATCAGTTCTAGGACCCCCTCCTAGATCCTGGTTTTGCCACGCATGCACAATTTAGGCATAATATTAGATAAGCATAACATTTTCCTAAAATTATTGCTATTTCTCTTAGGGAGAAGAGATGCCATCTGTTAGAAATTCTAATAGACCAAGATATATAATCAAACAGATCAAATTGCACCCCAACTCCCTTATTATGTTCTGGAATGTAATAAGCGGCTGTTTTAGACCTGTTCAATCAAATCGGCACCTTATTTTTTTCTCGATACAGAAGTCAAGCAAAAGAAACAACGGGCCAGCGAGCCGGCGAGCAAAGCAGCGAGCGAGGGGTCGGGGATGATAACAAGCTGACATATGCGACTCCTTGCAAGGAATAAGTTGATTTCATTCAGTTGAGCGAAGCTGAAGAAGAGGAAGAGAGGAGTTTCGTGCACGCGGGGGTGGGGGGGAGAGATATATTGTGAAAGAGAAAAGTTTGAGGAGAGTTGTTTAGTGTTGATGTTTGTTGAAAGCTCTGTGTTCAACGAGAGGAGGAGGAAGAAAAAGAAGAAAAGTTTAACCAGAGGAAGAAGAAGAAAGATGAGCTTGTTAGTCTCCATTTCGTCCACAAGGAAAGTGTAAGTGAATTAAATTTTTCTTCTTTTCTATTCAAACTTAGAAAAGAAAGAAATAAATATTTTTTAATTTTTTTTATTGAAAACAGTTGCTGAAAATCTCAACTCCAAGAGGAGGAAAGAAAATTAATTTTAATTTAAGGATATTTAATTTCAATTATTTTAGAGATTAAAAATAGATGATGTAATTATAATTATGGAGTAATAAATTAGAAACATTCAATGTTTGTTTTAATCATATCCGATGCATTTGAAATTGTCTTTAACAACGTCTAATTTGTTCGACGCTACTTTGACAACATTTGACTTCTTCAGAATTTAGTCCAGCAATATTTAATGCAAATAAATATTATTTTTAAATAGTGAAAAATATTTAATTGTTGAGTTGTGACTTGTGATGAAATATCGTAATCAAGCTAAGGTTCTCAAAGAAACATTAGGTAAGAGTTAAATATGTTAATGCAGATTTAATTTGAAGTAATTAAGATATGATTCTAAAATAATTGTGTGGATTTACATAACTGTGTTCTTTATTTTGGAAGGGTTCCAGCACACGAAAAGATGCTTTATTTTATAGCAATTATATTTTTATTATAATTTTAATACAATTATTTGATAATGTATCATGCATGTGTACTTGTTAAATTTTAAAGTATTTATGATGCATTAAATTAAGAAAACTAAACAATCAAAGTTACACAATGGTGTATATAATGTGAAAACGGCTTCTGTAGATTGATATGTAATAAAAAAAAATGACTACAATGAATTATAATATGGAAATGTAATATTAAAAAAAATAAAAAAGGCATATACATGCAAATATAGGAATTCATCCTCTTATGATACCAGTTGAAGACGCAATGTATCCGTGCTCGATAAATGAAAAAAGAAATGAAAATAAAAATATCTTAATTGGTACTATTTAGACGGTGTTCCTATAATAAATGAACTGTTGAAAGAATAAATTTAAAAAAAAAAAAGAATATTTTATCAATCAATTTACCCCATGTAGCACGATAAAGGCTTGATGTTGATGTTGCTTTACCATCAATAATTTATAGTATTTATATTTATATTAAATGTATGTTAAGTGAAAAGTTTAATATATGTGTATGATTATTTATATGCATTTTTTATTACTATTCTATAACCACTGAGTTTGTTATTGAATCTCAAATTATTAAATTAAAATTTTCAGGTAAATCTCATGCTGATTAAATGATTGACTGATAAGATTTTGTATATAGAAGAAGATGATCAAATGAAAATAAAAAGATCTATTTTACTATATATTTAGACTGAAAAATATTTTAATAGCTCTTCAGTTAAATTTGGATATTTAGTCTATGAGAAAGTGACTAAAATGATCCATTGATTCTTTATGAAGGACCAAAATGACCCCTAACTATATTAAAATATCCTTTTGATCATTATACTCTTTAAAGAGGAACTAAAATAGCTCCACTATAAGACTATTTTAGTTCATTCTTAAAAACTTGAGGGACCAAAGGTCCTTCATGAAGAGTTAAGGAATCATTTTGATTTTTTTCACTTTAGTTTATTGAATTATTATTATTATTATTAAAAGAATTGTGATGTAGGTCCAACCATCTATTCACACCTCATTAATTTAAGCTTCTGGGCCGAGTCGTAACATAGAGCTCGAGTACTTTAGGTTTGAGTATTGTTTAAGTGGTGATCCACATGAGGATGTAAAAGATAATTAATCATATTTAGGATATGAGCAGTTAGACTTGATGATTCAACTGTTGTAAGATTTATGCTTGCTTGTTCCCATGTTGGTGAAAATTGGAAGAGAACTCATATCTTCCACGTATTTGAGTCAGGAAATAATAGAAGATACAGTGATTCATAGATGTTGGAAGTACTATAAACAGGATATCTAAAGCTACCTTGACTAGCAATCATAAGGCTGAATACATCCAAGTCCTTTCAAATTATGTGTTAACAATGTCTTATTGGGTAGCTATTTTGATATAATATGTGACAAAATAATATCGATTGGATAGCCTCTTTTGATATAATATGTTGTTACGTACTTCCCATGAATGTTGTTAGTATTCTGGTAGGTCAACCTGAACTTTAAGCTATATTATTACAAAACAAACACTTGTGCATTCAAATATAAGGGTGCTAGCATTAAATTGAAAACATAAAAATATGGTGAAAAAATATCAAATTCTTGGTTTTGAATCTCTCTAACATCAAAGTACTCCATTGTAGACCCAATTCATATCCCTCTTGGTGTACCTTGACCAACAAATTTGGCTAAAATCCCAAGGACACTTTACTAGGTTTTAAAAAAATTCTTAAAACTGCAAACAAGGTAGATTAGATATTTCTATGCATTAGACCTAACATATAGGAAGCAAAGCTCCAACATGGTAAAAATTAGAACTAGAAATCAGTCCATGGTTGATACCAACAAATTGGTTGCAAAAATCCCAAGACTCATGACGCAGTGTTAGGCCATACCGATGGTAATAAGAAGCAGAGACAAGGAGAGCAGGTGACCTTCCACAAAGGTCTTGATGGTTGTATAAATTTCAAAAGATGTATGGCCTATGTTGCAACAACTCAAAAATGTCTTTACAAAAGACATTCCTGCCGGTCTTCCACACCTGCGAGATGTACATGTGGTTGAATTCATTCCAGGAGATGGTATCCCACACCAGCTGGCTTACCAATTCTGACCATAGGAATATGTCTGATTGCAATGCTAGGTCGAGGAATAGATTTCCGATGGACTGTTTAGAGCAAGCCCGTGTTGTTCCTACTCTTCTTGTACAAAAGGACAAGTGCATCAACAGTTAGGCAGTGACTAAGATTACAGTTAAACACAGATTCCTCATTCCTCCTATGGATTATCTATTTGATGAGCTACATGGCTCATCCCTCTTCTCCAAAATTGATTTGTGCAGTGGATATCATTAGATGTGAATGCAACAAAAAATAGCTTTCAAGACGTGAGGTATTGTATGAGTGGACTATGATGCCATTTGGATTATCCAACGCAATGAGCATGTTTATGTAGCTTATGAACCAAGCCATTCATCCTTTTTTTGGGTAGGTTTGTGGTCGTATACTTGGACAATATCTTGTCATGTTAGAAGATCGCTTATAGCACTTGCAGTTGGTTTTAGAAGTGCTCCATGACCAGTAATTATTTGCTCTTCCAAGCAAATGCCAATTCTTGACTCCAAACATTAATTTGCTGGGCCATGTTCTTTCTGTTGCTAGAATTGAAATGAATCCAACCAACTATGTAGCAATACTGATTGGCCTATACCTCAGTCATTTACTCAGCTGCAATAGTTTCATAGTTTGATGTCATTTTACCATATTTTCGTAAAGGAATTCAATTTGTTGGCTACAACTCTCACCAAAATCCTCAAAGCTGAAAAATTCCGGTGGTCAGAGGCTGTAGCACCTAGTTTTGAGGCATTAAAATAGCGAGTGACCACTAATCCAATGTTGTCTTTCTCGCTTTCGACCTAGTGAAAAGCTAAATGAAACTCTTAGAAGCATGACAAAGAGTTTTACGCCATCATCTATAACCTTGGTCAATGAAGCCACTATCTTTTACCTAATGAATTTGTTCTTTTTACAAATCATGAGCCGTTCAAGATTTTAGACACCAAAGAAAAATTCAAAGGAAGACACTTTTTATCACCTTTTTTTCTGTCCTAAAATATAAATCTGATCAACTTAACCAGGTGGATGCATTGAGCAGACGTCATCTTCTCACGATGACATTACAAGCTAAAGCTGTTAGTTTTGAAGTTCAGAAGGAGCTATATGGAGTAAATGCTAATTTTGAAAAAAAAAAATGGCATAAACATCAACGGTCGCCTATGGACATTTTCATATGGAAGATAGATATTTATATTATGGAAACTGTCTATGAATTCCACAATGCTCATTAAGGAAAGCTATATTGTATGAATGTCACAATAGTAGAATGGCCGACCACTTGGCTATGATAAAACACTCGCACTAGCGAAAATTTCTTTTGGCCAATTCCAAACAATAGGACATACGAACATGCAATCTTGCTAAAACTCAAGTCTATACACACTGCTAGCCATTCTAGAACTTCTATGGTACAATGTGAACGGACTTCATTGTGGAACTTCCCCAATGCAATGAAATAAAGATTTCATCTTAATAGTGGTGGATAGATTCTCTAAAATGATGCATTTCATATCATGCAATAAAAAACTTGATGTGCCACGCGTTGCTAAATTGTATTTCAAGAAGATATTCTGACTTCATGGTATTCAAAAGACCATCAGCTCCATCATAATGCCAAAACTCTATGCCATTTTTGGAGGACATTATGGAGTAAAATGGGTAAAATGTTACAATTTAGCTTAGTCGTGCAACCCTAATTAGATGAACAAATCGAAACAGGTAACCATAGTCTTGGGAATTTGTTGAGATGTTTAGTTAGCAAAAATATTCATCAATAGGACCAAATTCTAATGCAAATGGAGTTTTGCTTATGATTCTTTAGTAGTAAATCAATCGGCCAATCGAAGTAAATTTGAGATTGTGCATGGTTGTAATACACTCTTCCTCGTGGAAATGTGGAATAAATACGTGCGCTACCCTCTGTTGAATGCAATAGTGATGTTGACACCCGAGTCAAGGAAATTAAAAGTTACATAAACAAGTGCAACACGAAATTTTAAAACAAAATGGTGAGTCCAAAAACAAGCAAATAAATCTAAGAACATGGAAAAGTTTAATGAAGGACATCTCCTTTGAATTTTGCTACAAAAAGAAAGGTTTCTTCCTAGAACTTTTGGAAAACTCAAACCCAAGGCCGATGGTCCATTCAGAATAACTAAGCACATAAATGATAATGCATACAAGATTGATCTATCCAGCGACTACAATGCATAAGACACAATCAATGTTGTTGATTTATCAACATGTTTAACACAAGTAACATAATAAACGCTAGCTATCATGGTGCCAAATAAGCCAAAGAGGAGAGTTCCTGATGAGGACATCAGAAATCTACGGCTACGATCGTGCCTTTTATTTTGATCTATTTTATGTATTTGATTTATTATTGCTCATTTTCCCTTTCTACCCTCACTTGAGGGCTTTGTCTTATGTATGCCCTATGGGCAATTGTGTCTTTGTTATTTCCCCTTCATGTATTTGGCTATTTAAAGCCACCCTCTTCCTTTGGAGAGGTTAATGATTGAATGATAATGAAAATTCCTGCAATCTTGTGTTTGTGTGAGAGCTTGAGAGCCTTGAAGAGAAATCCCTAGGAGAGAGTAAGCAGATCACCCACCAACCTTGGAAGAGTCTGGGTTCGTGGATTTATTTCTCTATCTTCTTCTTCTCCTTCCCCTCTTCTCCTAACAGCCGGCCTAGACTTCCCCGAAATCCCTAAGCCGCCGGCCATATCCCCTTTACCCCTCTCACGGCCAAACCACACACCCCCACCGAACCCTTCCCCTCTTCACCCAACCGACTTCACCTTCCCACTACCAAAACCGGTGGCCATCCATCCTAGCCGCCGGCCTCCTGTGAAGTTCCCTTCCTTGGTCTTCAAATATTTCCTAATCTAGATTGAATAAATTAGGAAGAGATTTTTGAATTCAAATCCAAGTGATTTGAATTTCAAAATATTTCCTAAAATACAAAGTCTATTTTAGGAAAATTTTAAACCTCGTCCTTAATTCAATATTTGATTGAAGAGGATTTAATTTTACTTCCCTAATTAAGCAAGCATTAAGCCCTTGCATTTAATCCTTATTGCCCCTCTAAAAGCTGCCCCCCCCCCCCCCCCCTAAGGAATTGAATTGGATTTGTTTCCTAAAACCCACCCCCTCTAATGGAAACGATTCAAATTCTTTCCCCCTTCACTTGACCGGAATCTCTAAGGCCCACTTCAAATTTCTGTTCCCAAAATTCAGCCCCCTTCAAGTTGGAAACAATTCCAAAACCTGGCCACACTTGCCCGCCTCCCTCCCTAGTAATTTTACTAGGTTTACCTTCTCTAAATTCTTCAAAAACTCCATGCGGTTTGAGTTTTCCTGCACTCCAAGTCTGCTGCCAGAACTTTCTGCACCTGCTCTTGATTTTTCCTCAACCTGAAGGTTCACAAAACTACTGCCGAGGATTTGTTCTGCACCCGTTGCTGTCAAGGCTTTTCTCAAGAGCACCTGCCTACTGTCCAGTGACTCCAGCAAGAGTTCCATGCCGTCCAGCCCCTTGGAAAGCCACTGTTGCTGACAGATTGGCCCCTTGGAAAGCCACTGTTGCTGCCTGAATCTGTCGGGAAATCGCTGCCCCAGGTGTGGCTGCTTGCTGTCCACAGTTCGGGTTGGGGTTGTTGCTGCCCGAGCCATCCAGGAAGCCGCCAACTGCTGTCCAAGCTTGCGAGGAGGTCGAAACTTAGCAAAGGGTGAACTCTTTCCTTATCTCTTACCTTCTTTGTTTATCCTCGCTTATAGTTTTATTTGATTCATGCAAAGTCTTGCCAAGCTCCGCTACAAGCTTAGTATTTAGTAGGAATTGCTTAAGAGATCTTTCATAGCACTACTCTTATTGTTAGATTAGGGATTTCTTGTTGAAACCCATTTTGTTTGCAACGTCTAGATCAATTGATTATTATGTGGCTTTTACTTTTTGCAAGTAACTTGGCCTAAGCTTGTGTTTACCGTTCTTTAGTTTTATTTCTTTGTTTGAGTCATCACAAAGCTTTAATTAATTAGCTCTTACTCAATAAGCGTGTAAAATCCTTATCTAAATCAAATTTTAATATATGTTCTGCATCAGTTCCCTAACCAGCAAAAGCAAGTTCTCGGAAGTGAAAAGAAAATATCATAAATTATTCATTATTAACTCTAACTTAGTTGCAACAAGTCCAATAAGATGGAAGATAGAAGAGATCAAGTCAGATAACATTCAAAATCATGTTAGGAAGAGGCATATCTCTCAATATTAATACTGAGTTGCAAGAACCAATTTAGTCAATAGAGAAGCCAAGATCTAGCAAGCCCTCCGCACACAATTAATAAGATAGTACTTATGGTATGAATCACAAATCTACAACTTTAGGCCACAGCTCAAACAATAATTGTTGGGTACTAGAGCCTTATGAGCACACCTAAAGCTACATACAAAACACCATGGAGCAAAAAAAGAAGCACACCCCTTTTGCTATATTACCAAGCAAAAATCATCCAAACCTTATCATGGGCCCCCAAGATCGAGATGTCTTCGCTACCTCGGCATTACAAGAACATATAAAGCTACATACAAAACATCACATAACACAAAAAGGAGCGAAACACCAATTTTTCTATCTTACAAAGAGATGGTTGGCCGCGCCACATTCAAGGATGGGGCCAAGTGCCAACCATTCTATAAGCCAAGAGGAGGAGACAAGCATATTCCTAATCCCCTTTGTCTTTTGATTTTGTTTTACAGTTCTTTTTCATCAAACAAACTAATAAATTGGCTTCCTCAAGTGCCATACCTCCCACCCTCTCACCCTCATTCCATATTCAGTCAACAAACTTAACAACTTCATAGGAGAGCATTTAAGGGCCAAATAATGAATATACAAGGTTCAGTCAACATTAAAAAATGTAATACCTAATCTTATTTCTATTTCACATCCCTTTAAAGGCGTTACTTTTATTTACTTGCATGAAATGCCAAATTTAGATCTCTTCACCAACTTGGCCGGTAAGAATTTCTTTTTTGGACCTATAATAAAACACCAAGGTCCCATTAACAAGGTTGATTATGTATTGAAAGATAATCTCAAAAACCTCTCTAAACATTATTCTTTTTAGATCTAAGAAATGAGAATGAATTTACATAATAATTGATTCTAAACAATGTTTAAATTGCATATTCGGGTATTGAGGCGTTTTTCGTTCGTGAGGCGAGGCGTAAGCCTCAAAATAAAAAAATTGCGTAAACATAAAATAATAAATTTTGTATATACTAATGAGTAAATAATATATAAAACATAAAAATGTTACTTACCACATCTTTGAGAATAAATAAGGGAGACATATCACATAAGAACTCACTAGTCATCAGCACTGTCATCACTCATCACTAAGGGGGTCTTCATTTGAATCATCATTATGATGAACTGCTCTCTCCTCTTCCCCCTCTCCTATAGAGTCCAATATCTCCCAATCAGCTTCTTCTTCCTCATTATCAGTTATCTTCCTCTTCCCTAAATATTTTTGAACAATATCATAATAAATAATAGTGTAATACATTAATAAAACTTTAAGAAAAGAAAACTATATTATTTATATACTTTTTTTGATTTGTTCTTGATTTGTGGTGGATGTGGATGCTTTAAGACCATCAAAGAAATCAACATTTAAATCTTCATCTTGTAATTCGGACGGCATAACTTCAACTTCATCACCTACAAACCTCTCATCATCAGATGCCACATCATCGCAAAGCAAAAGATCTTCATCATCCATTAATCCTTTTTTCTTCAAATTTCTATCTCTGAGTCTCCTATTGTACATAATGTACACCAATGAGTTCATCCTCAATGTCGACAAGTGATTTCTCCTCTTTGTATGTACTTGATTGTAGGTACTCCAATTTCTTTCACAGCCAGATGAAGAGCATGTCAAGCCCAAAACTTTCACAGCAAAATGCTGTAATTTTGGAGTCCCATCACCAAATTGAATCCACCACTCAACTGGAGATCGTTTGGCAATTGTATCTTTTGCTTGTTGTAATTCAAAAAAACCTTCTTTGTTTCTAAAAGATACCAATTGCAAATCAGCATTTGATCTTTAAGTTGCATCACTTATTAGACGATCCATGCAATGATATAATCCCAACTTTATTTCAGGGTTTGTAGACTTGTTCTCTGCATATTGATACTGAGGGTTTAGGTAGTAGCCAGCGGCATGCAAGTGTCGGTGGTAGTTCCCACCTATCATCAATAATATTCCAAATTTCCCTAAAGCTTCCCTCACTGCCTCCTCACTGCCTCCTAAGTTGGAGGCAATCATCTCTTTGGCTTCATCCATGGCATTGTAGATGAAACTCATTGCAGGCTTCTTCTCAGCATCCACCATCCTTAAAACATGAACTAAAGGTCTAGTGGTTGTAATGGCATATAAGACACTTTGCCAAAACTTATCATTTAAAACAACCTTTCTAATCTCTTTTCCCTCAGCCTTCTTCGTCCAAGCACAACTCAACTACTGTGTAGATGTGAACATAGCCTCTAAAGGTTGCCTAGCATCCAGCATGCTCTCTAAGGTCAAGTAAGCGGTGGCAAATCTTGTTGCGCTGGCCTTGAAATTTCTTTCTTCGAAAATTTTCTCATAAGAGCTAAAACCCAAGAGTGGTTGTAAATAAACTTGATTATTTTTTTGGCTTTAGTGAGTGCATTTTTATGTTGAGGTAGCTCCCTAAGCTTCTCAAGAATCAGATCTATGCAATGTGCAGCACATGGAGTCCAGTACAAATGTTTCTTGTTCTCCATAAGTTTATTACCTGCAGCCTTATAAGAACTTGCATTATCTGTCACAATTTATACAACCAAATATTCTCCAACCTCATCAATAATGTTATCTAATAATCCAAATATGAACTCAGCATCTTTGATCTGGTCAGATGCTTCAATTGACCTTAAAAACACAGTACCATAAAGATTATTAATGAGGATGTTGATCAGACTTCTATGTTTGATATCAGACCACCCATCTGACATAATTGTTACTCCTGTTTGGGCCCAAGTCTTCTTAATTTCTTCGATGCTTTTACCAGTGCTTTCTAACTCCTTCAAAATCCATGTTCTTAAATCATACATGGTTGGAGATTTGAACCCTCTCCCAAATGCTCCAACTGAACGAATCATGTTGTAATAAGTAGTTGATGTTGCAACAGTAAATGGAATTGCATTTTCGTAGAAGAATCTGCTTATTTCCTTACACACTCTTCTCCGCGCCTCCCTTGCATTTTTTGGGGCCATCTTCTGGTAGTAGAAGGCCTATCCTCTGATGTGTCAACCATATAATGATCCATAGGCCCTCTAGCACCCCTAGATGAAATGGACTTCATAAAAGAAGATGAATCCCTAACGCTGCACTTACTCCCGTAGTAAGATCCAACATCAACTCTGTCCTCAAATTGCTTCTGTGCAAGATATTTTGATGTGGTAGACTTATTCATATATGACTTTATCTCATCCCTTACAGTATCAGGAACTTTGGAGCATGGAGCAACATTCTTGTGAGAACCTGAAAGGTGTTCCTTCATCCTAGTCACACCACCTTTCACAACTTTATCACAGTAATTGCATTTCAGATAGACATATGTTTTATCACTGCCTCCTACATCCACTTGAGTGTTATGTTTCCATACTGGATCTTTTTTATGATCTGATGCAGCTTTATCCTTATTTCTGACCATTCTGATTGAGCAAAAATAGGAAGTGAACGAGTTCTTACTAATCTTTTCTATGACCTGATGCAGGTCGGAGGAGACAGCATCCTCGGACAAAAGCTGCCGCCGGTCGGACAGAGAAGATAGCAACCCAACTCGCAGTAGAAGAAATCTCTAAGCAAAAGGCGAAGAGAGCAGCTCTCATTTAGGGTTTAGTATGCGTACTGGATGTGTTCAGTATTACATAATGTCTAGCCATCGATAATTTTTCTAGATGTGTTTAGTTTTATATTGTGCGTATTTTATGCGTATATACTGCGTATATAATGCATATTTATGGTGTATATACTGCGTGTGTGAGACGTAATCTATGCGTATTTTCTGCGTATTTTGTAAAACTTCTTCTAAAGTATTTGTAAATTAGCAGTTGGAGCAGCTGTAACTTAATGTATGATTTTATATTAATATTTAATAAAACATATGATTTTCTGGTTATAGTATGAGTACTGGATATGTTCAATATTATATTGTGCGTAATCTATGCGTATGTTGTGCGTAATATATGAGTATACAATGCGCACACCATGCATATGATGTGCATACTCTCTGCGTGAACATTGCGTATTTTGAAAAATAAAAAATAATTAAATGAACATTTAATAGAATTTGATAAATACAATTTTAATGGCTATGTACAATATAAAAAATACAAGAATAAATTAAAAGAATATTTATAACAAATACAATTTTACAAGAGAACCTATGTACATTATTTTAAAAATATTAAACCAAAATAATTACAATAGAAGCTTGTTTTAATGTTTAGACATGATTGTTAATCAGAAGTAATGCAGGCATAATAGAAGGTAAGATTTTTTACTTAAGAGTTAAGAGCGAAGTTTAAGGCTACTGGTAGATTGTGATTCATTTAAGGCTAAGGATTACCTAATTTTGAAATGTACTTATTTATCCTCGTCCTCAAAAGAATCACAATCTAACA
This sequence comes from Dendrobium nobile, assembly GCA_022539455.1. Lineage (NCBI taxonomy): Eukaryota > Viridiplantae > Streptophyta > Magnoliopsida > Asparagales > Orchidaceae > Dendrobium > Dendrobium nobile. The sequence goes on along the minus strand of CM039728.1, from coordinate 37,788,080 downwards.
GCAACCTTAGACTAAGCTCTGAAGTAAAAAATCAAACCTTCTGTCAAGCCTGCATTACTTCTGTTTGAAAAAATCATGCGTTACCATAAGGCAAGCGTTCCCGAATTATATAGTGGAAATTTTAATGTTGAACAATAGTGAGCAATAAATTGTAAATAATGGCTCATAAAAATTCAACCAACCCTCCCAACCATATCTGCCACCCGTCAGTCCACAGCTAACGAAAATTATTATTCATGTCACGGCCCCTCAGTCCATACAAAATGTAAGTAACCTAAAATATTTAATAGAATGTGTGCATGTGTTATGCGTACTCTATACGTTTTATGTGCGTGTATTATGCGAACTCTATGCGTTTTTTGTGCGTGCGTCTAATGTGTAATAACAAATTTAAGTTCAACATGTTAAACATATTCCTCATCATTTTAATGTAAGTGATGTGATGCAATGGATGGAGTTACACAAGAGTAAAAGAGAATTAAATTCTAGCTCAACGAATTATATAATCATGCATCAAAGTTAAGTTGATTACAAGTAATTCGCAATGTTCAACTTGCTAGGCAAAGAAACTACAACAAGAGGACTAAACCATTTAAGCAAACGCAAAGGAAAACATAAAGCAAAGGCTAGTAAATAAAATCTCACAATTAATACAAAGTTGTTCACACCTTGAGACCTTTAACTCTCTTTTTCCTACGGGGACTAAGTTGAGCGACGGAAGATTGTCCAGACTAGCATCGAGGTTGCCACTAAGATGGAGGTACCAAGAACCGTCGCCGTGGGGAAGGATCTCGGAGGCGGAGGGGGCACGGTAGATCAACCTTTGATAATCCACGTGTAGACGGAGAAGTGTTCGTCAATAGAATCTACTAGCGTCGGCAAGATCCAGTCCAAGTATTCTTCGACGATATCGTCGAAGTCAAATCCGACGTCGAAGAACTGTGATCGGAGGATGTTGACTCTTCCGTTGTTGTCGTATTCAAACCCGAAGTTCCACTCGGGTTCGTACATGCATCCTTGGAGTGGAGCCGGATGGTCGCCGCAAGAAAGATCCCCCAAGGAGGGCGGGTGGGGCGGCGGCTTGGACAAGGGAGAGGGGAGCTGGCGGTAGAACAAGGAGAGGGGCGGGTTGGTTGAGAGCAAACTGAGATTTACTTTCAGTTTTGTGAAATTAGGAGAGAAGGATTAGGGATTTGAAATTCCAATTAATGTAATCAATGCATTAATTGAAAATTTTAATTAAGGAGAGATTATGGGAAATAAAACTGAAATTATTTCAGTTTTAAGAGTGGAGGGAAAGTTTAAATCCTAATTTGAATTTCAAATAGAATTTGGGGGGGTTTAATTGAGTCATTAATGGGATTTCCCATAGGGGGGCCGGCGGCATCTATGAGGAGAGAGAGGTGGTGGAGAGGGGAAATTATTCCAAATTAGGATGGTGACTAGGAAAATAATATCCTCATGAACCCAATTTCATATTATGTGAAATAAGATTCAAAATTCAAAAACTTTCCAAAATTGGAAATTCCTAATTTGGAAATAATTTGAACTTGGAATTCAAATTTGAATATGATCTCAAGAAGATTGGTGGTGGGAGGATGGTGGAAGAGGGGGAATAAGAAAGGGGATGCAAAGCCGGCGGTGGAGGTGGTCGGCCGGGTTGATGGGGCCGGTGGATGGGGCTCAAGGCGGCGGCAAGGAGGCAAAGGGGCCCGACTTCTCTCCAATTGATGGTGTGGATGGCGTGCTCGTGGATGAGGAGTAGAACAAGAAATCTAATACAAGGAGAACTCACAAAGAGATCTCATGATAAAAACTCACTAAGAGATCTTTGAACTCACAAAGAGATCACACAATAGAAATTTTATTTATCAAATCACTAACTCATACAAGATACAAGGGGCCATATAAATAGGCTCCAAATAAAAGTAAATGCAAAAGTCTAAAATGCCCCTTGGGGCTACAAGAGCAACTAATACCCTCGGGGGTAAAATGGGAAACTACGAAAATAAAAGCATAACATATAAACTGCTGGTACAAATAAAATCAATAATAGAGACTCTCAATCATGGCCGTCGATCTCCGTGGTCGTCTCTGATAGACGCGCCGAAATCTCCTATCGATGACCTCATAGTAAGTATTTGTAAAAACAAATATAGATATTAATTAAAACATTTAATAGAATTTGATAAATAAAATTAACTGCGTAATGTGTGCGTGTATTATGCGTACTCTATGCGTCTTTTGTGCGTTCGTTATGCGTATTATTTAAAAACGTCTAAAAAATATTTTTATTTTTATTTTTATTTTTTTGTTAAAACAAATAAGAAATTCAAACATTAATCTTTAAACACAAATGTCAAACACAAAATTTTTTAAACATCATATTCCTTATTTCTCTTCCTTAAATACAATCCACCAAGAGCCATAAACTCTTTGTACTTGTTCAAATATCATGATTTAAAATTCTAAATGACATCTTCACTAAATTGCACAATAAAAGGCGCAATCTTCACTAAATGTTTTACGCAATCTTCACTAAATGTTTTGCAATTGTCCGATTGAAGTTCTTGGAGTCTAGTCTAATCTTGTCACAAAAAAGAACCTAAGGCTATGATTTTTTAGTTTAATTTATGCATATAACAATATAAGATACTCAATAGTTATCTTTTGGACCTATATAATAGGGGCCTAAGGCCTAAATTCAAGTAAATTCATTTCATGCCATCTGAAGTGATTTGAAATTTCTTTAAGCTGCTATTATCCAATCCATAGTGACATATATATGTTTGGCATCTTTTTGCAATCCTTCATATTATTTGTGAAATTTAAAGTTATTTTGGTAATTTGGTGCACTCCTTCCATGTGAGGGAGTAAATCTTAAGACCGGTGAGAACTTATTCTGTTATTCACCACATGTTATATAAGACTCAAAATAGTCGTATTGACTACTTTGACAGTGTTCATGATCTATCAGATTAGGTAGTCGTTAAATATGATGTGCACGGGTCTTCTCCCTCCTACTTCTTTCTTCACATTAAAGGCATAGGCACCGTTTCATGGATTTAGTAAAAATAAGTTAATAATTCTTATATATTTACACGAAGAACATACACAGCCAGTTTCTAAAATCCCTGGTCGTTGTGAACAAATTGAATACCCATCATCTTGAGTATGGCGGGTATTGACAAACTATTTCTTCTTTCAAACACCTTATATACGCCGAAAATTCCCTAACAAGATGTGAAATTGAAAAAAAAAATGCATTACTTCCTTCGAAATTCCAGAAAAAAAGATAATCAATCCTGTCAAGCTGCAAAATGTGAAAAAAAAAAAAAAAAAGAGCATTTACTGAAAAACCAGATCATAATCTTTGATGTCAACCAAAGAAAGAGAACCCACCTGAGGCGCGAAGAGGAAAGGAGAGCTAAACCTAAGAGGGCTCAGCGGTGGCGTCTCCGCCATTGAGTCCACCGAGGACAACTGCCCTACCCCGGCAAACCTCGACGCATCGCCGTCCGTCCTCGCCGCCGGAAAGCCACCGTTGCCGTTCTCCAGCTCCGCCTTCCCGCTCGCGTTTCCCATACCGCCAACCTGATCTGCAGCCATGGAAGAGGGAAACCTTCATGTAAATCAGGGGGAATTAGCATCCATACCAAACAATTATTCCACGGTACAATGGAAATCTAACCGTAATCCGCTGAATGGAGACTTAACTACGCCGCCGGCCAATACAAGAACTCTCGGTGTAAACGCACAATGGAAATGCCATGGGCGCCTTATGCTAGTTCACGGCTACTGTAACACCATGGGGAGAGACACACAGATACAGAGCCATCTTCCATCCTTCAAGCGCACGGAAGAGGAATAGAAGGAAGACCAGCATGTCGTACCTCCTAGTACGGATTAAATAACCTGGAGGGTAAATTTTTAAAAAAATGGATTAAATTTACTTAATTTCCCTAAATTATTAATTTCGGATAACATTCATGAGAACTTAATTTTTTTTAATACACAATAAATAAATATTGAAAGACAATTTAATTCATTAGTTGAGCAATTAAGCTTTCAATAAAAGAAAAATTATTATGTACGGTATTCAGAGGCATCTGAAGATTAATCCGGTCGTTTCATGTCATCTTATGTATAGTGCATTCAATGATATGACGTGTCTCAATAAAAAAAATTTGAATTTTAGATCCCATATATCTATCATGTGAATAAATTTTGTTATAGGCTAAAAAATTATTAAATAAAAAAGTTTTTTATACTAATTTAATTTTAAAAGCTTCTGGTTATTTTTTTTTTAATTTAGAGTCAAAGCCTAAATTTATTTTATAAATAGCATAATTACAACATAAAAATATACAAAGAGTTGTATAAAAGAAAATTTAAAATTTTAATAAAAAAATGGACTCATAATCAACAAAAATATATATAATAACTATGATGATTTCAGTAATAAAATGTGGGTGCGTCTGAATTTGTGTTTGATTAAATTGATTTTTTTATGATATATCAATTTCATAATTAAAAAATAAATAAACAATGTATATTAATCATAGGCTTAAAAATATTAAAATACATTAAAAATAAAAATTTATGTATATATGGAGAAAAAAAAAAGGTAAATATGAGTTTTTACTTTTGTAGCACTGATTTGAAGGGCTAATTAATGACTGAAATTGGAAGAGCCGCCCTAATTGAACTTAGGATGTTAGGGGTGATAATGTCTTTTTAGAGTGGCAAATGGAAGAGAGGACGATAAGAACGTGCCGCCGAGGCAGAGTGGGGTCATCCTTATCCATTTCTTCAAGCTGTCCTTATTTAATCCTTGTACTAAATATTTATTATTGCAAATATCTGATCGGCGCATCGCTATCGCTTACAAACTTTACGAAGCTCATCTTTACCAAACTGATAGACCATACTAAAACTATAAACAATATGATGAATAAAAAATAAAGTAGAACAGAGCGTGGCTGATTAAAGTTTAATTTGTGACGATTTTTCTATTGTTCTTTTAAAATATTTTTTATATAAAAATAATAAATATTATACTAAATTATTTATTTTAAAAAATAAAAAAAACTGTCCAAAATTAAGCTTAAGATTCAACTCCCTTTTTGTAAAGAATTTCTTAATATTTTATTTTTTTAATTGTAATTATAATTTTATTTAGTCATTTTTTTTATATATTAAAATTAATTTATATTAAAAAATTATATTTTTAGGAAACTGTTGAGCCATTCTTTCCGGTTGAACATTCCTCCCCAGCCGCACTGGGTATAAATGAAGACTTTTTTTTGGCAGATTTTTGAACTACCTGACAAGTATAGTTTCACGCCTAATGGTTGAATCCTATATTTGAAATATAAGTTTGTATTATATAGTTCGAATAAGATTTGATCAATAAATATGTGATTCAAACCTTAGTTAATTTGAATATTTTATCTCTTTATATATAATTATAACTTAGGACTACTGAATTATTATAAAGGATGAGGGTTGCATTATAACCTAAATAATGAAAGTGAATTGAAAGTTAGTGAAGAGATCACATTGACGGTGTAGTGGAGGGATTGCGAAAATTTTACGAGAAATCAGTCACTCTAATTTTGAGAGCGTCAGATACATAAAAGATGCTTAAAAAAGATAAGTTCAATTATTCAAATATTCATATGACCATCAGATATGATAACTCATATTTTAGTAGCATGAACATTTATATTGAAATTGAAGTTTCGATCACATTTTTTCATATATATATATATATATATATATAAATATATATATATATATATATATATATAATATATATATATATATATATATATATATATATCATAAGACATATCTTTTAATATGCTTGAATTGCAATACTAATCAAATAGGAATATAAGAGGTGAGATGCATTTTGCCCATTATTTTATTAATATAATAAGATTATCCTTGCAAAGTAGATGTTTGACCATTCAATATATTAGCTCCTAGCAAATGAAATTATTTAATTTTTTTGGGTGTACAGATTGCTCCAAAAAGATAAAAAAATTAGAGAGAAAAGCATAAGAGAAAGGAAGAGAGAATAAAAAAAGAAGCATTATGATTTGAATTTTTTATTGTCAAAAGTTCAAGATTTGAGCAAATGATTTGATGATCATAGCTTATTCTCTTTACACATATTTATAGATTAGAAAGAAGTTTAGCTGTATAGGAAGAGTTACAACTAAGCAATAGAAGTAATATTACATAGGAAGTCTTAAATAACATGGAACCATAACATAAAGTTGACATGTCAAATTATAAGTAAGGATTATAACGCCCCAAGATCCGTGTAGCGAAAGGATTCATCTGATCGTTCTATTGCCTCTCTTTCTTTTTTTTTTTTTCCTATCAATCCCTTATCTGTTGTTCATATCAGTCCATGCATACATATATCCAGAGCCAGAGATAATTACATTACAAAAAGAAACAACAGCGGATACTATAATTCACATATAGTACAACAGAGTACAGACAAAAAGCGTCCAAAAGGTCATATACAATAGCCGCACCGGCTACAAAAGAAAGCCTACCAAGGCTACAAAACAAAGAGCTACAGAACTCGGCAGAAAGATCTTCAAGCTGGAGGCCCTGCACCTGAAATTATTAACCACATATAATGAGCTTACTAGCCCAGCAGGTCACCAAAGCCTACAACTGAAATCAAAGCACGATCGAAACAATATGCAGGTCAATCGAGTCAAGTCAGCTATAATCAACGAATCTATGCAGGTACGGAAATCAAATCGAATCAGATACGTCAATAGTCAATAATCAATACAGCGATAAAAGCATCGATAAATCAATACTCCAGCAATCAAATCAATAAGTGCTTTCAATCAATGTCTATCCATCGTAGCCGTGTCTATCAACCAATACTATCATTTCAATCAATCGTGTCGTCTAACCGTGCCGTCTAGTCAATTCGTTGTATCTATATCATCTATTAAATCAGTCAATACTCTTGCCAATCGATCAATCCAATTATTCTATATGATTTACTCGATGTCAATATGCAATATTCAATAACACTACGGCAAATTCAATCATGACGACGTACGATGCTACAGTAGGAAAAACATCTCAAAGTCAATAGAGCACTTTCCAGTCAATTATATCAATCAGTTGGGAATCCATAGAACGATCAAATCAACATATCGACAAAACAATCGAAATCAAATTCATAGAATGAAATCGTCAGGTCAATTGAAATCAATACAATCAATTCAATAAAGAAATCCATTCTACAATAACTCAGATCTATATGGCAATAATCAATTCAATAAAGTCGATCCAGTCGATCAATCCAGTCAATCAATCAATCATCGGCACGATGAATCAATGTATCAATGCATCAATAGCATATCAGGATCTGTCGTATCCATAGTATCCATATGTCCATATCATATCCATATCGATGTCGATATCGATATCTATCAATCGATACAATCTATATCAATGTCGATGTCAATGTCTATGAATCAATATACAGAATCCATATCAATGTCGGTGCCGGTATCTATGAGTCAATACAATCCATATCCATAATCCATAGTCCATAATCGATAATCCATAAATCAAGTCGATACAATCGATAGCGAGGAATCAATACAATACAATAAATCCGTCGATGAAATCCATACAATATCAATAAATCTATAAATCCACGTCAATATCGATAAATCAATCGGAAACCAATAAATCGATGCACATCAGGAAGCCCATATGATGCAAGATCATACAATGTCATACAATGGTCTTACTCGACAAGCACAAACACTAGTCATGATCAACCAGGTTCACTGGCTATTATCCATAGTGCTGTTGTAGAATCCGTTGCTGTTGTAGTCCGTTTAATACACGTTGGTCTATCAATAAGAGTCGTCACTCTTTTTGCCCGTCGGCCGCCCGTCGGCATATAAAACTCCTTATAACTCCCATCTATAGTGCTGTTGTAGAAATCCATAATCGATGTTTAAAGGAAAGCCCGTCGGCCCACCATCCTGTACAGGTCAATATCAATCTTCACCAACGTTCAACCAGGTTCCCACTTGTCTTTCAGGATCAATCAATCAATCCAATCAATAGTCAATGCAATAATCGATGCAATAAGCAATATTAAAGAAATCTAGAACAATCATATCAATAGTCATAGGCATATCGATTCAATCTATCAATTTCGGGAAAATCAGGAATCGTACGAAAATCGGGCAGAGTAACGGCAGTCTACAGAATTTACACAAAAATCTCCAGAAATTACAATCCACCAAATTAATACAGAACGTGCACAGCAACATTATAAGACTATTCTTCTACTGCTCAAACCAATTCGGACATCATAATAATTTGCAGTCAAAATAAAACCCCGCAGAATCCAAACGGATCGGACGAAATCTTCCAGAAAATACTTAAAATGTGCAGAATAATCATCTCTACAACATACCAAAAGTTATGCGGTGAAATCTTCGCCAGTACCAAACCAGGTACGAAAATCACTTACAAAAACATAAATCTGAGCACCAATTTGCAAAACCTCAAAATCTTCGAAAACAGAAGTAGGGTTCGGAATCCTTACAGCGAGACAAACAAATTATCCAACAGCAACGAACGACGAAAATCGCTCCGCGGGCCCCGAAATCGGACTTCTTTCCTTTGCCTTTTCCTCTGTCTCTCTCAGGAAAAGATATTTTTATTTTTTATAAAATTCTCTCTCCTCAATCGAGCTGATTTCCTTATAACATAAAGCTGATCGGCCCGGCCGATCCACCTAATCGTCCTGGCCGATCAGAACAAAACCAATCGGCCCTGGACGATTTCTCAGGACGATGCGCTCGGGATTCTTGTCGTATCTGATCGTCCCAGGACGATCCAAAATCGGCCTGGACGATCCAGTCCAGAAATCACTCCAGAGAACATTCCAGAAATCAGCTGTTTTCAATGCATTGATCGGCCTGGACGATCCTCCCATCGTCCCGGCCGATCCTAGGAGAAAATCACTTTTCCAGCAGCTACAGCAAAGGAACGAGGTCTCACAATCTCCCCACCTTAGAAAAATGTCGTCCCGACATTTCCCTAAAAGTCCGAAGCAAAACGGAAGCAAAACGAAACAAAACAGATCTAATCCAATCAATCAGGCAACCAATGAATCGCACAAATCACAACGAAACAGACGATAAACAAAAACTCGTACCAGTCACATTAGCAGGCATTCCTGGAGCATCTTCCTCCATTTCTTGCTCATTTCCAACCAGATCAGTCGGGACAGTCGGAACAGTCGAAGCCATCGGAACAGGTACTTGCCTCCACCCAAAACTTGGGCATTCAGTCATCCGATGCCCACGTGCACCGCATCGAAAACATTGACCTGTCCGTCTGTAACACTGTCCCATGTGCCTCCTGCCACAAGACGTACAAACAGGAGTGGTCCTCGGTCTGCTACTCTCCCCACTCTTCTTAACATGCCCAGAACGTTTAGCTGCGAGTTTGTCGCTCACCATCTGAGCGACCTTGTCAACAAATTTATCCATATTTTCGGATGAAAGTGGGAAGTTAGCAGCAGGTTCAGTCTCAATCTTCTTGCCTTTCCGATCCATTTGCCTGATCAATTCAAATCAGTCAAACCAAATCAAACCACGGAGTCAAACACAGAAAACAAAATGAATCGAATAATGCAATTATCAACTCTGGATATAATCAAATCCTTTTCACTACACTCGCTCTGATACCAATTATAACGCCCCAAGATCCGTGTAGCGAAAGGATTCATCTGATCGTTCTATTGCCTCTCTTTCTTTTTTTTTTTTTCCTATCAATCCCTTATCTGTTGTTCATATCAGTCCATGCATACATATATCCAGAGCCAGAGATAATTACATTACAAAAAGAAACAACAGCGGATACTATAATTCACATATAGTACAACAGAGTACAGACAAAAAGCGTCCAAAAGGTCATATACAATAGCCGCACCGGCTACAAAAGAAAGCCTACCAAGGCTACAAAACAAAGAGCTACAGAACTCGGCAGAAAGATCTTCAAGCTGGAGGCCCTGCACCTGAAATTATTAACCACATATAATGAGCTTACTAGCCCAGCAGGTCACCAAAGCCTACAACTGAAATCAAAGCACGATCGAAACAATATGCAGGTCAATCGAGTCAAGTCAGCTATAATCAACGAATCTATGCAGGTACGGAAATCAAATCGAATCAGATACGTCAATAGTCAATAATCAATACAGCGATAAAAGCATCGATAAATCAATACTCCAGCAATCAAATCAATAAGTGCTTTCAATCAATGTCTATCCATCGTAGCCGTGTCTATCAACCAATACTATCATTTCAATCAATCGTGTCGTCTAACCGTGCCGTCTAGTCAATTCGTTGTATCTATATCATCTATTAAATCAGTCAATACTCTTGCCAATCGATCAATCCAATTATTCTATATGATTTACTCGATGTCAATATGCAATATTCAATAACACTACGGCAAATTCAATCATGACGACGTACGATGCTACAGTAGGAAAAACATCTCAAAGTCAATAGAGCACTTTCCAGTCAATTATATCAATCAGTTGGAATCCATAGAACGATCAAATCAACATATCGACAAAACAATCGAAATCAAATTCATAGAATGAAATCGTCAGGTCAATTGAAATCAATACAATCAATTCAATAAAGAAATCCATTCTACAATAACTCAGATCTATATGGCAATAATCAATTCAATAAAGTCGATCCAGTCGATCAATCCAGTCAATCAATCAATCATCGGCACGATGAATCAATGTATCAATGCATCAATAGCATATCAGGATCTGTCGTATCCATAGTATCCATATGTCCATATCATATCCATATCGATGTCGATATCGATATCTATCAATCGATACAATCTATATCAATGTCGATGTCAATGTCTATGAATCAATATACAGAATCCATATCAATGTCGGTGCCGGTATCTATGAGTCAATACAATCCATATCCATAATCCATAGTCCATAATCGATAATCCATAAATCAAGTCGATACAATCGATAGCGAGGAATCAATACAATACAATAAATCCGTCGATGAAATCCATACAATATCAATAAATCTATAAATCCACGTCAATATCGATAAATCAATCGGAAACCAATAAATCGATGCACATCAGGAAGCCCATATGATGCAAGATCATACAATGTCATACAATGGTCTTACTCGACAAGCACAAACACTAGTCATGATCAACCAGGTTCACTGGCTATTATCCATAGTGCTGTTGTAGAATCCGTTGCTGTTGTAGTCCGTTTAATACACGTTGGTCTATCAATAAGAGTCGTCACTCTTTTTGCCCGTCGGCCGCCCGTCGGCATATAAAACTCCTTATAACTCCCATCTATAGTGCTGTTGTAGAAATCCATAATCGATGTTTAAAGGAAAGCCCGTCGGCCCACCATCCTGTACAGGTCAATATCAATCTTCACCAACGTTCAACCAGGTTCCCACTTGTCTTTCAGGATCAATCAATCAATCCAATCAATAGTCAATGCAATAATCGATGCAATAAGCAATATTAAAGAAATCTAGAACAATCATATCAATAGTCATAGGCATATCGATTCAATCTATCAATTTCGGGAAAATCAGGAATCGTACGAAAATCGGGCAGAGTAACGGCAGTCTACAGAATTTACACAAAAATCTCCAGAAATTACAATCCACCAAATTAATACAGAACGTGCACAGCAACATTATAAGACTATTCTTCTACTGCTCAAACCAATTCGGACATCATAATAATTTGCAGTCAAAATAAAACCCCGCAGAATCCAAACGGACCGGACGAAATCTTCCAGAAAATACTTAAAATGTGCAGAATAATCATCTCTACAACATACCAAAAGTTATGCGGTGAAATCTTCGCAAGTACCAAACCAGGTACGAAAATCACTTACAAAAACATAAATCTGAGCACCAATTTGCAAAACCTCAAAATCTTCGAAAACAGAAGTAGGGTTCGGAATCCTTACAGCGAGACAAACAAATTATCCAACAGCAACGAACGACGAAAATCGCTCCGCGGGCCCCGAAATCGGACTTCTTTCCTTTGCCTTTTTCCTCTGTCTCTCTCAGGAAAAGATATTTTTATTTTTTATAAAATTCTCTCTCCTCAATCGAGCTGATTTCCTTATAACATAAAGCTGATCGGCCCGGCCGATCCACCTAATCGTCCTGGCCGATCAGAACAAAACCAATCGGCCCTGGACGATTTCTCAGGACGATGCACTCGGGATTCTTGTCGTATCTGATCGTCCCAGGACGATCCAAAATCGGTCTGGACGATCCAGTCCAGAAATCACTCCAGAGAACATTCCAGAAATCAGCTGTTTTCAATGCATTGATCGGCCTGGACGATCCTCCCATCGTCCCGGCCGATCCTAGGAGAAAATCACTTTTCCAGCAGCTACAGCAAAGGAACGAGGTCTCACAAGGATGAACTCTTGTGAAGTTGCCTATTGACTTCACTGTGACTCGTCGAGCTCTGGCAAAGAGCTTTGATGTTTGGACGAGTTGCATTGATAATCTTGACAAATTAGCTTTGACAAATTGGACAACTTTATTTGATTGGCCCCCAAGTCAAGAGCTTTGGCAACTGTTCCTCCTTTATTTATGTCTTTGTTAAAGGAGGAATCTACTGTTATGAGTCCTTAGTTTGTATTTTTTTTTCCTTTAATGCAATTTGCTGCATTTCCTTCCAAAAAAAAAAGAAGTCAATAGCACTTGGTTGGGCAAATTTGATGGCAAATTCATTATATTCCCAATTATTTTGTCGATTTGTATCTTCTTGACTTGATAGATCCATGCACTTCGCACATGGGCTGGATCAGCTTGACCTATCAAGGTTAATCTTAGCTTAGAGTTTTTGTTGAAGTTTAAAGTTCAATGCCTTGGAGAGTTGCAAAAGATTTGGATGTAGATATACTCATGAGGTGAGAGAGATGTATGAGGAAGCGAGAAAAAAATGAAGGAGGGAGGGAAAGTAAAGCAATAACAAAACTTTCAACGGAGAATATAGTAAAAAAAATGTTACGATATAAGGCCTAAGTGACCCAAAATAAATATAGCAATAAAATCAAACGTAGAGAACATTTAATAAAGACAATCAATATATATACAAAAAAAAATATTCTTTATCATACAATTGATTTTAAAAAATAATGTAAAAATCAAAATTAGTCATACAACGAAATAAATGATTGAACTTGTGAAAGCAAAAGACCAAATTTTAAAAATTAAACCAATCACAGTCATTGGATAAGCCAGTGACTGGCCTCTGACATGGCATGTCAGTCGCTAGTAAGGCCCGCGAATGGTTAAAAAATAAAAAATAAAAAATAAAGAATGTCCAAGGTAGTTGGGAAATAGTATTCCATTTTGAAATTTAATAATATAAATGGAAATACTAAGTATACATAAATATTTAATTATTTTTTTTTTTTTTTGAAAACGGATATTAGAAGAGATAAAGATTAGATTTTATTATAAATATTTATGATTTTGTATATTTTGGTTTTTAAATACTTTAATATAAAAGAGATTGGTATATTTTGGATTTTAAATATTTATGTATAATTATTATTATTTGTTATTGAATTTTTACTTAAGTAATACATTAATAATTTTGTTAGTCAATTAAAATATTTATTTGTATTTTATAAATTAGGAAATTATGTTATAAATAATTTTATTATTCAATTAATATATTTTTTAGATTAGTTGACAGATTATGTAAATTTGAAATTCATTTATATTCAGTATATATCAAAACCACTCACTCTTAATTTAGGCCTCCGAATAATTTTAGTATTATATAAATTGAGAGTTATTTAATAATTAATTATATATGTTAGAATTATTTGTGAAGTATTTTGTTCAATTGAAATTTCTTTATGGATTAAATATTAAATCAAGTTTAAACTAAAGTAAGGCATTCAAATAATTTAAGTAATAAATCATATCTTAATTAAATTTAGATAATTACTAAAATTTAAAATTAATTTACGGATTAGTAATTTAATAAGACAAAGAAAAACAGTTTGGCATAACATTTAACTTGATTAATCGAAATGATAATACCATCAATTAACATCACGCTAGTGCGCGCAATATAATTAAATTGTAATATTTAGTATGTTTTCTAAATTTATAAAGGGAAATTTACATACATACCACATTTTTCATGCTATTTACATATCTAACATCCAAAATAATAATTTTACATGCCTACCACCCATATACAACTTTAATATCAAATATATAACTCCTATAATTCATTTCTACCGTTCATACAATCCTGCAAACTTTAAGATTACATTCCATGCACCCAAATTTGTTCTATGGGTGGTAGTCATATAATATTAATATTTTGGGTGTTAGATATGTAAATAACATGAAATAAAGTGGCATGTATGTAAAACCCCCATTTATAAAAGATGTTTCAAAGGTATGTGAGGTAAGTAATGTGATTTTTATAAACAGTTAATTTGAATATTTGTTTAAACTTATTCTTTTTAGCATAGGATCCTCTATTTATTTTATGTTAGTTCAGTAAAGTCATTTATTGAATGTTGGGACTGTTGATGCATTGGTTTACTAGCAAAATTATTATTTAATACATAGAATCATGTATGATTTGTTTCATTGGTCATTAATTTGATATTATTGTTTGTAGCATCATATCACATTACATGAGCTGTAAAGCTGTAATATCTAATCAACTTTTAATGTAATATATTAAATGTAGTTGCATAAATTAATTATTTGTTTGAGTTTAGATGCGTATTTCCTTGCAATATGTCTATATAAGTTCTTCATGTGGTATGGGAGTTGAACATTGAGCGGAGTTGTTTGTTTTGCCTATTAGTTGAGTTCTTATTTTTATTATACTTTTAAGTATAATGTATTGATCGTGTTTGGAGAAGTCATTAGTTATCTCTATAAAAGACTTGTTTGATGGTGCAAGCAAACAATTGCAGGATTATGTTGCTAGATCTTCTGATACTCCACTTGAGCTAAAGACACGGGTAAATATATTTTGTAGATGTTAAATGCATAGAGAGAAGATAGGGATTATTTGCTTATGCATTTGCATGATAAAGCTATGAGTATATATGTGAATGTATTAGGAGATTTTTAAATGGTATAGGTTGGATATATCTAAAGTAAAAATTTTTCGAGCACGATTGTCATGTGGTTCACCTGCACTTTCTTCAAATGCGTTACCATGAGTTATTACATAAAAGAGAAGGAAGACATTCGGATGAAGTTCAAAGTCAAGTAATCACTTGACCTTGAACATGTTATTCTTTATCATCTTTGAATTTCATGTGAGGAAGGTTTCATTTTAGACTTCCATATGAATCGGATGAATGAGCTATTACATGGAGATAAGGCAAGGAAGTTCTTCAATCAAGCAGATTGGGAAGACCTTTAATACGAGTTCAAACTACATTTCAAATATTGTCCAACTCATACTCAACTCCAAGTGCATATTCGTACATTCAATAGTTTCGTTTATTTTGCTTGTATTGAATTTTTCTCTATATGATGGTAATAACTATTTTATTATTTGTGACCCAACTTTTTGAGGATATATATACACTCCTTTTATCATTATAATAATATCTTTGTGCAATATGGCTAGGTGACATGATTTTGTACAACATATTATTAATTGGTATTAATTATTATTATTATTATTATTATTTAATCAGATGTTATATTGAAATTTAGAAAGAAGCAGTGAATTGAAAAATTTTAATATAATATTACTATAATTTATTTACTTAGATTAATTTATGAATTAATTTCTTCGTACTAACAATAATTAAATTTTACACTTAACAAAACCAAAGTTAATAGATATTAGAGCTATCGTTAATGAATATAAATATTCTTGGTTATTTCTTATTAAAAATAAAATAAATTAAAAAAAAAACTAAGTCTTTTAGTTAATTCAAAGTAATATTTATTATATTTATAATGTCAAAGTAAACATGTCTATGTTGTATACTTGTATATGTAGAATACACCTTCTTAGTATATATTGCGGGAGTTTTAACTCATCCATTGCATAAACAACTCAATCAAATAGGACAAATCTTACTGCAAATACATCACAAAAGGGTAGAATCTAGTGTCTACAATGTGGCTTGCGTGGTATGGCATTCAGCCTATTTCATAATCCATGATGCTCCTCATATTGGACTTGTGCTTGCTCCTCGTTATGTTGTGCCGGGGGATTCATTCATATGGGCAGTGGGCTATTCAAATGGGAAGTGGAACCAACATCAATTGGACCCCAGTGCATCCCACATGAAGACCACTTCTAATATTGGCTCATGATACGAGGTTGTTGTATAGCTTGACTTAAGACCTCCTACGAGGTCCCCAATCACCATAAGTGCATGGAGCAACACCCATATCTAACTGACCGGCATCATCATATGTTTTGGTGGGGGAAACAATGCACTCTTGCCTAAAGTCTTCACGATAGTGTGTGTCCTCTAAGTGCATTTGCCTTCTCATGTAATTCAATTATACAATCATGTTATCAATCTGTTGGAGATCAGTGGTAATAATATTGCCAAAGAATGGCTCTAAGATCTCTTTCATTTCAACAAAAAAAAAGAATAAGTTTCATTGTATGTAATTAAATGAGAGATTCAAAATAATAAGATGATAACCATAAATAGAAAAAGTTATAAATGGAGTGATTACCAGTTGATGCTCAACAGGTGATCGTGGGTAAATCATCCAATCTTTACAGACTTTTCTACATCAATTGAACGTTAGTACTAGGTGAAAATTCAAACTATCGGACAACTCAGTTGTCGCTCAACTCTCTTTTCCAGCTGATCTGTGGAACTCGAGCAAGCCATATTTCTTGGCCTGCTAAACATATCTCTGCTCCATGTTGCTAGATAACCTGCTCCATATGGTTTCCATATTATCTACATCAAAACTAATATATGTTAGAACCTTCTTTAATTTTATGACTAATGCAAATGTAAATTTTTTTCAACCATACCTCACTTTGTAGGAGACCATCTAACTCATTTATGTACATGGTGATATTTTCGGCAGACATTGCTCATTTCATCTATAGCAATTTACAATAAAGTCAATCCATATGCTAGAGTTGGTTGAATATTATGTTTAAAATTTTTTATAAGTACCTTCCTCCCACGCTACACTCATCTAGTTGATCTGGGTATGATACATGTAGCATCGATTTGCCAACGTGGATGCATTCCCAATACCAAATATGTAGCAAATGAACACATCTGGCAATGTTAGCTCACTTGGGTCTGGTTGCTTTGGCTAACTCCCTGTATAGGTTGTTGATTTTCTTCTCCATCGCTAACCTGCACAAGATTTAGAAAAGCAGAGCAGGGAAAGAACAGAACAGAGTAAGGAGAAGACGAATGGAACAGTGAGCTCTAAAACTTCTTGTGATTCCTTTGATGTGCTTCATACAGTTTTATACAACCAATGCATAAAGAAGATGATGAAGACATCAATGGCTATGATGTAAACCGTTAGAGATCAACGGCTGAATATCATAATTCTGACCTTCACGTTCTGGCACAACAGGCGGTAGTGGACAGCAAATAGTAGTGGATATAAGCTATACAACTTATTGGGCTGCTTGCTTATCAATTGGCTTATCACCGCCCCGCAAGCTAACAGGAGGTTCCGAAATAGTTAGCTTGTCTCTTAGATTAGCAAAACGAGAGATAAAAAGGGACTTAGTAAATAAGTCAGCAAGTTGATCTTGTGTATGTATATGATCGATTTGAATGACTTTACTCTTAATGCAATCACGAATAAATTGAAAATCAATCTCAATATGCTTTGTCCTTGCATGAAAGATAGGATTAGTAGCAATTGCCATAGTAGATATATTATCACAAAATAGCCGAGTGGGTTGTGAGACATTGATCTGAAATTCTTGGAGCAGTCGACGGAGCCAAATAATATCCGTAGTGGCAGTAGCGAGTGCACGATACTCAGCTTCGATTGAAGACTAGCTACAGTTTTCTGTTTCTTAACATGCCATGAGATAAGAGAATTACCAAGAAAGGCACAATATCCAGAAGTCGACTTGCGATCAATGGGATCACCCGCCCAATCAGAATCAGAGAATGCAGATAACTCTAGGGAACCAGACGAGATCGGTAATCCAAATAGAATTGTACCTTTGATATAGCGAAGGAGACGTTTGAGCAATTTGAAATCGTCTTCAAGAGGCTTATGCATATGCTGGCATAGTTTGTTTACAGTAAAAGCTATATCTTATTGCAATGATCCGACAATATGTCTAAAATTTTCTGATTGAACTGCTGACAGTTCAGATTGAGAGTATGGCTGCAGTTTATAAGGAGCTGAAGAGGCAATAGGTTTGCACTCGGACATGCCCGCACGATTCAAGATCTCAGCGGCATATTTGGACTGGGCCAAATGAATTCCGGTTGGTGTATGAGAAACCTGCATACCGAGAAAATAGGAAATGTTTCCCAAATTCTTCATGTGAAAATGAGTGGATAAGCCATTTAGAAGCTGCTGGATAGTTTGTTCATGATTCCCGGTTAACAAAATATCATCTACATAAACTAAAATGTAGAGAGTAATGGATTGTTTGTGAAATATGAGCAAAGAAGAATCAGCCGAGCTATGTATAAATCCATACTGAAGTAGATATGCAGAAAATGTTTCAAACCATTGTCTTGGCGATTGCTTCAAACCATAAATAGACTTTTGAAGCAAGCAAACATGCTCAAGGTATACGGGATCAACAAAATCGGTAGGTTGTCTCATAAGAATAGTTTCATTCAATTTGCCATGGAGAAACGCATTCGAGACATCAAGTTGTAAAATTTTCCATTTAAAAGTAACAGCAACTTTGAGGAAAATGCGTATAGTTGGTAGCTTTGCCACTGGACTGAACATCTCATTATAGTCCAAACCATATTGTTGATGACATCCTTGAGCAACAAGGCGCGCTTTATGTCTGGCTATAGTACCATCAGAGTTTAACTTGGTCTTATAGATCCATTTACACCCCAAGACATTTTGAATTGGATGAGATGGAATAAGCTTCCATGTGCCTTGCTGCTGTAAAGCATTAAATTCCTGCGACATTGCTTGTCGCCAAGAGTTGTGTTTAACAGCCTGTGAATAACATGTAGGATCCGACGGGAGAAGTAAATGATTCAGGCTAATGATATGGCGCGGCTTTAACTTCCCTGTTTTAAATCTCGTAAGCATAGGGTGGGGAATATGGATAGGAGAAGAGGTGGAGCTTGTTGATTGTTGAGGAGAAGCTGAAATTTCTGTAGTTGGAGACGGAATGAGACTAGCAGGAGACAATGATATTGTTTGATTTCTTTGTGGAGGAGAAGCAGTTGAGGTTATCTGTGTTGCTGGAGTACTGGAAGATTTTGTTATAGTAGGGACAAGGGATAGAAGTGGAACATCATGAGAAGAGGAATTCACATAATCTGCTTGCTGTTCAAATAAAAAGGGAAAAATAGATTCAATAAAACGTACATGACGAGAAAGAAATATTTTACCATAAGGAATATGAAAACACAGATAACCTTTGGTGATATTGGAATATCCAATAAAGACACAAGGTAGAGATTTTGGATGAAGTTTGGAGAGAATTTGAGAAGGTAAGAAGGGATAGCATAAACACTCAAAAATGCGTAAAGAGTTATAATCTGGTGGTGTTTTATATAGCATTTGAAAGGGGGAATAAAACTTATTTGAAAGAGATGGTAGATAGTTAATTAAATGTACAGCTGTTTGAACATCATGTATCCAAAACTTTTGAGGTAAATTTGCTTGAAACATAAGTGCACGAGCGGTTTCCAAAATATGCCTATGTTTTCGTTCTGCAACACCATTCTGTTCAGGTGTATAAGGGCATGTGCGTTGATGGATAATACCAGATTGAGAGAGAATTAGTTGAAAATTTTTAGAAATATATTCTTCACCGCCGTCTGATCTAAAACATTTAATTTTAGTATCAAATTGGCGTTCAACTAATTTTTGAAATTGGCAAAACACACTAAGCACATCGGATTTAGCATATAATGGATAAAGCCATGTGAAACGAGAGTAATCATCAATAAACACTACATAATATTTATATCCTTGCAAAGATACTATGGGAGAAGGTCCCCATACATCACTATGTATTAACTGAAGAACACTATTAGAACGAGAAGTAGACTTAGAGAAAGGAAGCTTGTGACTTTTAGACCTGGCACAAGCATTACAATGAAGATGAGAAGAAACAGACGGTGAGGTAGAATCAAACAGCTTGTGTAACTTAAGCAAAACAGGATGAGATGGATGACCCATGCGACGGTGCCAAAGCTGAACAGTTGTAGGAAGCGAAACAAGAGCTGTGGTAGAGACGACAGGCGATGAATCAGTAGAAGTTGGGTAGAGTCCGTGACGAGCCGGGCCTTGAAGGAGAGTTTGATGAGTTTTCAGGTCCTTTATGACATAACCGGAAGAATGAAACATAACATAACAAGCATTATCATTAACCAATTTATTTATGGATAAAAGGTTATGATGAAGATGAGGAACCAAATGAATAGAGTTGAGAGAAAGCTTACGAGAAGAAGGTGTAGGTAATAAACCTTTACCAGTGTGAGTAATAGGAAGTAATTCGCCATTGCCAACCATCACCTGTTGAGGTCCACCGTAAGGTTGAGCATTGAGCAGTTGTTCAGGATCGGAAGTCAAGTGTGACGTTGCGCCAGTATCGAGAATCCAATCCGCTGAAACTGGTGAAGTTGTAGTTGTATTGGCTTGAACAGGAGGTGGTAAGGAGAAGTCAGCACGATACCAACATTTGTAGGCAGAATGCCCAAGTTTTCCGCAAATTTGGCATTCAACCGTGGGTGTAGAACTGGAAGATACACGAGTGTATGCGCCTCTACCGCGAGACGATCGAGAAAATTGTCCTCGTGTAGCTCTACCGCGAGCACGACCACGTTGTGCATACATGGCTGGAATGTTATCAGCCGTAGATGGAAGAGATAGCTCTCGAACAGATTTTGCAGCTATATTAAGCTCTTCACTACATAATAGTGAATAAAAATCATCCAAACTTATGGGATTCAGATTTGTTCTAATGGCAGTTTTAAACGCCTGATAGATAGCAGGTAAACCATTTAAGGTACATAATGACATCTTCCTCGGACAAGGGAGATCCAGAGGACCCAATGGCATCAACCTTGCTCTTAATTTCAGACAAATATTGTACCATAGATTTGTCCTTCATATTTAAGTGATTGAGCTCATTTTTAAGCTGTAAAATTTTAGAACTATTCGTAGATTGAAGACGTCGTTCAACTGTTTGCCATATCTCAAAACAAGAAGTAAGCTCCAAAACATATGGAAGAAAAGTAGTTGAAATCGTCGAATACAATACTGCAGCTAAATTTTGATCTATCAATAGCCAGGTGCTGTAATCAAGATTTAGTTGTAACTCACCAGAGGCAGCCTTGATCATACGGACTGGTTTGGGTGTTGATCCATCTAAATACCCATCAAATCTGTTTGCTGTAAAGAGCTTGTATATTTGTGATTTCCAAAGAGGATAGTTGTCTTCGGTTAACTGAATGTTGAGCACAGCTTTCACATTTGTCATTAAAACTTTAGTTGAGCTGGTATAGGTATATCTGCCATTTTTATCACCGGCAATACTTGAACGGAAGTTGCAGAAGAAGACGAGGAATCCATTTGGAGAACAGAGAATCAGAATACGGTGAAGCATAGAACTTTAAAAAAAATGTATATCAACCATTAATCAGAGTTGCAGCGCTCTGATACCATGTTGATTTTCTTCTCCATCGCTAACCTGCACAAGATTTAGAAAAGCAGAGTAGGGAAAGAACAGAACAGAGTAAGGAGAAGACGAATGGAACAGTGAGCTCTAAAACTTCTCATGATTCCTTTGTTGTGCTTCATACAGTTTTATTCAACCAATGCATAAAGAAGATGATGAAGACATCAATGGCTATGATGTAAACCGTTGAAGATCAACGGCTGAATATCGTAATTCTGACCTTCACGTTCTGGCACAGCATGCGGTAGTGGACAGCAAATAGTAGTGGATATAAGTTATACAACTTATTAGGCTGCTTGCTTATCAATTGGCTTATCATAGGTGTGCTAAGACAGTTCCACTGATGATCAAGTTCTGAATAAAGGAATGTCCTCAACTAGTGGGAGGTACTAAAGATGAATCTCTGACCTATATGTATTTTGCAATAACAAGCATCCAATGATGAATAACAAATTTGCTTGAACATACCCCCACAACCTCATATTGTTAAACTCAAGATAGGAGTCCCGCCTATAGGTCCACCGCAACCACCTCAATGACATGCAGGTTTGTGTATGCGCCTGACCCTGCAAAATTTTGAAAATTCCTGAGGATTCAGTGTGTGACCATATATAAATTTTGGAACAGGATAACCCCCCAGTAAATCGTCTCAACAATCCGGCCAAGAATCCCACCGTGTACCACATCCGACCATCAGTGGTCTAACTAATGGAGGTCGATCGATCAATCTATAATCCCATAATCATACCAACATCCTGAATGAATTACTCATCTCCTCAACTATAAAATGAAATGTATTGATTTGAGGAGACGGTCTCTCAACCAATATTATTAAAAGGTGGTGATCATACTTAATGTACATAAGCTGACTGACACATTTCAACCCGGCTATCCTAATGACGTCCCTGAATCTTGGACAGTCAACATGCCATTCATGAACCATTAAAATTTCATACTAAAATTCTGCTTTAATTAGCCATAAGAAAGCCTAACACTAAACATTTATTGAATACATCAATTCACTTCAATGCGTACTCATAAACTCCTCAAAAGCAAAGACAAAGAGACTCAAAATATATTGGAAAAGCACCATAGGCGCTCCATTCACGTTAACAATGAGAAAGGAAGCAAAGCCTTAGCCATCTGATTTTGATCCTTGCATTAACTATCTTCATCATATCCTACCAAACGAGAGGACAACAAGAAAGCTACCTTAGCTAAGATCTGGGTTCAAATTAGGCAATGGTAACTAATGAATTTTCTTAGGTTTCAGCCCACTAGTTTTTACTAGATTTATGTAGAACCTATACTTTCTGTCCAGAAAGCATGTGCTCATGTGGAGATCTCAATGGTACATTTAAGCATGCAATGAAGAAGATTTTTAAGGAGTTTCCAATATGGTCTTCTGCAAAGCGCTCAGTCCTGAGTATAATTCAATATATTGCCTTCTATAGTTTAGTTATTTAATGTCACCATGTGATCTTCCCCATGGAATAGGATCAAACAAATATGTAAAGCTGTCCTGGTCTAAACATTAGGACCTGATATGTACCCACTGGATACTTTTGTATCATGTAGATTATGGCCATTACCCTTGACTCTAACATGAAGAGGATCATGCTTCATTTGAGGTAGCTTTTTTTATTATTTTTTAAAGTCATTTTGTTGTAAAAAAATTTCTTAAACTAAATATTTTTGTACTAAAAATTTGCTTTAAAAAGCAATAAGAAAGCTGTCCCAAATGAAATCTTAGGCTTCGTTTGGAACTGCTTTTTTCTATTTCTTAAAGCAGCTTTTAGTACATTGAAAAACTATTTTAAGAAGCAGTAAGAAAGTTATTCCAAACCAAGCCTTAGTCTTCCAACAGCTCTTTCTATAGTAGCGAAAGGGCGGAACATATGCTGACTGCATTTCTCTCCTGATTTTTTGAACAAATTTTTTTATATCAAGGAGTATGATGAGTCAATGGGTAACAAATGCATGATATTTATCTTCATTCTTAATGGGATCATGAAAATTTCAGTGTGATTAATTATTTACTTTGATGCAAAGCATGCATCTCAGAGATATTAAAAATATAAATTGGTGTCTGATGTTATTAAATATTAAACAAGATTGAATCAGAGACAAAATATGCTTATAATAAAAAATCCGATGTCTAAACAAAACACATACTGTTGCAGAGTTTGAAGACACCTTCATATCCCCAAAACTTCACATTTGTCATCTCTATCAATGAAAACGGCTATCTTCAGCAGTCTTCTCACTATGGATTAAACTGCACATCATTATTCATCTACTTTAAACCTTTTTAGCTCATTTGGTCATTTCTCGTTGTAGTCATCACAACTGCTATTGATATAGACTGTCGTTGTCTCAGAGCTTGAATTTTGACTACCTCCGAGACCATTATAATCCTCCTCCTCTTCGTTGGTTGTTGCCTCCATCAATTGTCCGCCATCAACAATAACATCTGCAAGCTGATGCTGTAATAACTGGTGTCCATACAATTATTATGATAGCTCATTTTGTTACTCCAATGGACCATAGGCAAAGCTCCATGGCGTTTCCTTGTTTAGATTTTCCACATAAGCGAGTTATTTGATTTTTGTGTGTGAGATCAAAAGTAGCTAAGATGAGCAAGATCTATTCTCAATCGCACTCTATGATTCGCTGCACACAATATTTCTACTTATTATGGTAGCTATTAGAAATTGGGTCAGAAGGAAAGCAAATCAGATTCGACAGCAGAAGTGTTTCTTTGTGATATGAATTGAAAGAATTGGCAAATTTTCTAAAAAGAAATTAAAAAATATATATAGAGGGGAGCAAACCGAAAATAATGCAGCCTGTAGCCATATTGAAATATTGATGCAACATAAGAAAATGGATTGAGAAATGACAGAAGGAGGTATCCAAGTGGATTGCATGATCCAGATCCTGCCATTGCTGTATGGACTGTGGTAGGATCAATGCGATCCCTTTGGATGCATCCTGGAGCCATAAGTCATTTTGTCATCTCTCTCTCTCTCTCTCTCTCTCTCTCTCTCTCTCTGCCTAGATCACTCAGAAGTATAAGACTGTTCTCCTTCTTGGTCTCTTAGGAAGATGATCATGCTGGCTTGAGCGACTTGCATTCTATTAGAACCATTAACGAATGAGCTCAAAAATTCTGTTGAGAAGAACTGGTGAGCTGCATTTAAAGGAAAACCAGTACATCTTCTCCCTAAATGGGAAATTTTAAGAAAGATTAGCATGCTGGGCTATAGCGCGATATTTCTGAATATGTTGAGTTAATAATTTAATATTAATATAGCATGTGAGAAAGATAGAGAGGAAGGAATTGGATAATTCGATTTATATTCTCTTGGGATAAATTTTGTATGATGAAGCTTGTTTTTTTCTTTTTTATAGAAACAGAATTAAAAATATATTTGTACATAGAATTTGTCGCTGGTTAAGTTATTAAACAGCCACAAGGTCATACGCCTAGAAATTAGTAAGTCCGGACTCCAATTAAATAATGACATGTGGCTAATACATACTTTGTATTAGCTATATATTTGCAACACCCTAGAATTAAATTTGAAAGATTTACCTATTTTATTTTTTAATTAATCAATCAGAACTTCTAAAGAATAAATTAGTATATCTAATGAAGAAAGTAATTCACAGTTATATACCTCAAATTATCACACTATATTCATTCTTTTAAAATTAATATACAATAGCCATTAGATCATTATAATCACTAATCTATCACAAGTTCAAGACTACAAAAGAATAAAAGAAAATGCAAAACAGAGTCTAAAGAAAATTTGAATATCTCTGTCAAACTTGCTCCAACTGGTCATGACCCCTTTCTTGACCTAAAGTTATTTAAATCACATATAATGTGCTAAAAAATTCAGCAGGAAAATCAAAACTCTATCAATACTTTCAATTCAAGGCAAAAGAATCAATATATATATGTTCTGTTATAGTCAATATTAATCATAATTTAATATGGGCAATAAATATTACTAAAATCAAAATATAACAAAATTAATAATAAAATCAATATGATCATGAAAATCAAAAGAGATCTACCAAATAATAAGACATACGATAAAAAGTAGTATCACCCAACACTACAAGAAAAAAGTTTATTAGCGACCATCAATTATTAAGATCATTCACATCTCTTTTGCCTAAATCTGCATCACTGAAAGCTTGAGATGTTTCCCCATGACAAGTCCACTCAATGTATGATGTTTGCATTCCATTAATCAGTAAATGATTCTCTACGTCGCCATAAGTCTGAGAAAAGATATTTGCACAGTATCGACATGGACACCGAATCTTCTCCTTTTGAGGATTATTTTCACGAGCAAACTTAATAAATGCAGTGACTCCATCCTTATATTGTCGCAAACGTCTATCGTTGAGATTAATCCAGCTTTTATCCATTGCTTTGACCTGACAAAATTATGAATAAAAAAAATTATTGCATGAAAAATCTTACACCCCTTTTAAAAAATTATATAATTTTAAGTAAATATTCATAAATAATATGTTTCAAATCATTTCTCATTTGAATTTTTTTGTGTGAAAACAATAGAAAATTCAAATTATTATTATAATACTATGATTTGAGGGACTAAATTGAACACCTCAAAAAGCTTATGACAAAAATTGATACAGTTAAAAAACTTAAGGGATTATTTTTATCATTTGCTTGTTTTAAATTCATATCCTCTAATTATTTTCCTTCTTTACCATAATTTATGAGCAATAGGTTCTTATGGATCAACTCTACGATACAAGAGCGTGGAACGGATAAAGCCTATTAGTAAACATACTCTACTTGGTGCAAGTGGAGAAATTAGTGACTTCCAAGAGATCTTGCATTATCTTGATGAACTAATGTAAAGTCCATTGAATCTTCTAACTTAGAGTTTACAAGAAGTATGATAATATTGCATTTCTTTATTCTGGTGCATGTCTTACAAGAAATGTGATAATTTTATTTTGTCTACAGTATTTATGATCATATGTGGGATGATGGAAACTCTCTGGGCCCTAAAGAAGTACATAACTATTTGAATCGAGTAATGTACAACAGGCGCAACAAATTCAACCCTTTGTGGAACTCACTTGTGGTTGGTGGAGTTAAAAATGGGCAGAAGTATCTGGGGATGGTCAGAAAAATTTTGCTTTATTCCAACGTTTCCTCTTTTGTTCAAGGAAATCTTCTTGTTTGTCAACTGATATGCCAATTTTATTTCATGATTTCTAGGTTGGCATGATTGGAACACATTATGAGGATAACCATGTTGCAACTGGTTTTGGAAATCATTTGGCAAGGCCAATTATGCGTGCTGAATGGCGAGAGGACTTGACCTTTGAAGAGACTGTAAAAATTCTAGAGAAATGCTTGCTTGTGCTTTTATACCGTGATAGATCATCTATCAAAAAATTTTAGGTATTATTTTACTTTGGCGTTATTTTTTGGGTATTACTTGGTATCATAATTCTTTGTTATATGCTATTGATTGAGAACAAAAAATGGGTGGGGAATGGTTGAATGAGAAGAGAAACGTTGGAGAATGATGGATAAGAAAGGGAGGGGAATTTTTAGAGAAAAAAGAGGTTACTTTGATTTAATCCAAGCTTAAATTCATCAATCAGCAGAGAGTCCCAATGAAAAGGAGTTAGGAGCCTAGCCTGTAAACTATTAAAACACAACAGGATTTGATATTTTTTAAGAATCCTTAGGTTTACTTTCCTGCTTCATAAGGATGCTATAAAACCTTTGAAAACCACCCAAATTAGTAAATGATGCATTAAAACTCAAGAGATCCAACACGTCCATTGGAAACCTTAATGGAACTCTTCGAGAGTCTCTTTTTGACTTTTTTTACTAGATAATTCTAGGAAAGGCCGTAAAGCTCTATTGTTCATTATTCTTTAATAAATGGAAAGAATTTTGACTTCAACGGTGATCAAAGAAATATCATAGCAACATTGTTGGTGCCAAGCTATGATGCTCTTCCAAAGAAAATCCTAGTATAATTAATTTGGATGGTCTTTGCAATTGATGAGAAAGTGTTGAAAGGGTTTTGTAAGGTCAATATGATCATTAAGACATTAGTGGTTACTTAGGTGGACAGTTATCTCCAAAAGCACTTGTACAAAGGAGGTTTAAAATTCAAAAGTGGCACAATAAGCAGTGCTGCGGTGCGATCATGTACATTAAATCATACATCTATTGCCCAGAGACAGTTGTACCCTGTTATTTGTCCTCACTAAGTCATTCATCGAAATTCTCTATCAATATTCTTCATTGATGCTCTCCATTAATATCTTTGTCCACACTTTGTATCAATATTCCTCGTTGAGTCTCTCGGCAAAACTCATTTGTAAGATCTATAGAATCACAAGCCTTCGTGAAGTTCAGATTTTGTAATTTCAACAAAATACTAAGGAAAGATGGTACACCATATAAACAGGAAACAATAGGATTTCATTTCTTTTTCTTTTTCATGATAAAGAGGTGAAAGAAGCAATACAACAAAAAATCAACCCTAACCTCTTAAAGCAAAAATAACAACCAATAATGTTGAACAATGCCATAAAAATAAGAGGAAAGCATAGTTTAAAGAAGATCATATAATTTTTGGAATTAAAACAAGAAGAATGGAATTAGGGATACCTGTGAAGAAGAACCCGACGGACCCGACGGAGGATTTTTTGCGGGATTGTTCGTAGAACTGTGAGTGAATAAACTCATATCAATGCACGAATGAGAGAGGTCGTGGCCGCTAGCGTCGATTCGCGATTGCAGTTGGCGATTGCAGTTTGAGGCCGTCGCTAAAGAGGTGGGGCGAAAATGAGGTCGCATGCGGGAGACTGAGATCGCCAGTAGGTTTTGGTATAATGTTACTTAATGTATACTTTTATTTAAATAAGTGATTGATGAAATTTAGTAATTTATATTATAATTTATTTCATTAATAGATTTATCATCATAAAATTAAAAATATTAAATTAAATTCATCATTTTATTTATTAATTTGAATTTCAAAAATATTATTACAGTCAAAAAAAATTTCGGGGGCAGCAAACCCCCGTAGGGGCGCTGTCCCTTGACCCCGCGACCTGACCGGGCATGTCGAACCCCGTTAGGGGGTGCTACCCCCTTGGACCCTTGAAATATTTGAGAAGCATACGATTATGTACAAATTTAAAAAGAATAATTAGTCACTACAATGACATGTATATTTTTAAGAAAAAAATTTTCTAAATTTTTAGTGACAAAATTAGCGTCCAAATTTTTTTTGCGGCTAATATCAAACTTATTATTTAGAGGCCTTACTAATTTTTGGTCACTAAAAGATATATTTAGCGACCAATTTATTTTTGTCTCAATTTTTTTTGTTGCTATTGACCCATTTTCTTGTAGTGCAATGAATAATGTCAGTATATTATGTTATATTGTATGTTAGTATGAACTAGCAATGTGTCAATCAGTTCAATGTACTACCAGTAAATATTATCATGAGTATAATTATGAAAAGCAATGCATAACTTTCAACTTTATTGTTGTGTTTTCAACATATTTATCCCCATTGATTCCCAATTGGTCATCAGTCATATTAATTATCACTTATCAAATTAATTAATTATCATATTTAAGTGACTTTCAATAATCATTAAAAGTCATCATTCTCTGCCCATCGACGTAATTCGATCAATCGTTTATAAGTTACAGCTATGATTACACCTCTAACATGCATTTTATTTAAAGGAAAGACCGTAAGCCCACCCTCTAGCACAGTATATTATATTTTAAGTGCCAACATGTATTCATTATAGTGTTTACAACCAGTATTCCTTACATGCAAATGCTATATTTTTATATATAATGTAAATCAATATAATATAAGAAATGCATAAATGTATAAATACAGTGAAATATATCAAATTTGTATATTATGCATTAACTTCAAAAAAGTCATATCTTCCAATTTAATCATTAAAAATTTAATATGTTACAGTCAAAATGCTCATTTTGAATAGATCAATTTCATGCAAAAAGTTATGCAGTGAAAATTTTATCAATACAAACTTATCATCATTTTTCGATAACGAAAATACAAATTTGATCAAAAAATATCAAAAATATAAAATTAGAGATAGGGCAATTGTTCCTTATAGCGAGACGAACAATTTTCCTAACAAGCTCGACAGATAAAAATCGCACTGCAATCTTTGAAACTATATTTTATTTTTATCTCTCCTCACTTTTTCACTCACTTTCCTCTAACAGATCTCTATTGCCGAAATGAATAAGGAAAAATAATTAAAATCTTATTTAATGAATTATGTAAAGTGGTATAATATATTTCTAATAAAATATTATTTAATTATATAATTTAATCAATTGTCAATATAAAATTTATAAAAATTCGTTTATGGCTTCAAAATTTATATAAAAATATTCATAAAATAAATCATTTTATTTAGAAAATATTGATGAAATTGGTTTGAAAAACAAACAATTGTATGTTCCAAAATCTCTACTTATACCGATAGGTGTCAATTTCTTAAGGATTTGCAACAGTACCAAAAAATTACGAAAAAAATCATGAAATTAAAATACTATCATATAAGTGCTATGACGAAGAAGATTTTTAAATTTGACTTAAAATGACTCCTAAAAAAAGCTATTAGGTTTAAAATACAAACTATTACAATATTGGTATATATTAAGTGTGCATTAGTTATGTATTGGTATATACTAGCTGTGTATTAATGTGTATTATAATACACAATTAGTACACATCTAATACATAGCTAGTACACACCAATATATAGCTAATGCACAGCTAATACATAATGTGTATTATAGTACATAGTATGTACTAGTCGATACACATCTAATGCACACCAATACACATTTAATACCACTACAGGAAATTCTTCAATTACCGACGGTCTGGATCGACGGTTGGAAAACCGCCGGTAATAATGGTAGCTAAACCGGCAGTTTGACCGCCGGTGTTTACCGGCGGTTTTGTAAATTAAAGCCGTCAGAAATAGCAGCGGTCCAGAAACTGCCGGTTAACCTACCGGTATTAAATCTTACCGGCGGCTTGAACCGTCGGTGTTAAGTAAATTATTTCAGGAGGTCTAAACCGTCGGAAAGCAACTGGAAAATGCCATAAAATGAGTTGTCCTGAGCCTTCCATTTCATTTCATCACCTGCTCCTCTCCCTCCGGCCGCCGAAAAGGTCCTCCAAACGAAGATCTCGCCCCCACTGCAAGGTCGAATATCTCTTCCCGCTCCCCGCTCGTGCGCGAAACCGGCCTCCGAGGTTTGCTTTTTTAGTTTTTTTTTTTTTTTTAATTTTGAAGTTGTTTTTGTTATTTCGGTTAGATTACATCAAGGATCAGCCTTAAGCCAATATCTTTTTGCTTTAATCATGGATGTTCTCACTAGACATTTGTGAGAGGATGTACCTTGTTGTATGCTTTTTGTTGATGATATTCTTCTTGTTGATAAGACTAGAGAGGGAGTTGATGGTAAACTTGAATTATGGAGTTCAACCATATAGTCTAAAGGTTTTCGCTTGAGTAGATCTAAAACTAAATATATTAAGTGTAATTTTAGTAGTAATAGAGCTAGTGAGGGTTTTGTGACTTTGGACAATCAATTCATTAATAAAAGTACACATTTTAGATATCTTAGATCTATTGTTCAGAGTGATGGTGAAATAGAAGGGGATATTATCAGCATAATTCAAGTTGGATGGTTGAAATGGAGGAATGAATTGAGCTTGTTGTGTGATAAAAAAGCCCCCCTCAAACTTAAGAGAAAATTCTATAAGATGGTTGTGAGATCTGCAATGCTTTATAGTGTCGAATGTTGGTCATTAAGAGAGAAGCATAATACTAATTTAAGTGTTGCAGAGATGAGGATGCTCAGGTGGATGAGTGGCTTTACCCTTAGAGATAGGATACGAAATGGGCATATACGTGAAAATGTTGGAGTACCTCCAGTAGATGATGAGATTAGAGAGTGTCGCCTTAGATGGTTTGGTCACATAAAACGGCAGCCTTCAGATGACCAGATTAGGAAGGTAGAGGTATTAGATTTAACTTATGTTAAGAAATGTAGAGGTAGACCTAAGCATCATCATCTCTACAACACTTAACTTAGTATTATGCTTCTCTTTTAATGGCCAACATTCGACACCATAAAATTTAGAAGTTGTTTTTGCTTGGGTGGATGAGTGGCTTGACCCTTAGAGATAGGATACGAAATGAGCATATACGTGATAAGGTTGGAGTAGCTCTAGTGAAAGATAAGATTAGAGAGAGTCGCTTTAGATGGTTTGGTCAAATTAAAGGAGGCCTTCTGATGACTTTTATCGATATAATTTATTATAATAAAACACATTCTAATATCAATATATTTTATGGATTTATTCTCGCATTATGATTTTGTACGAGCTCAGAAAAGTTGTCAGTCCACTTGTGAGGGATCATCTTCAGGATCGGCCCATATTTCTGAGTATCATACATGGTTAGATGTTGTTGGAGGAAGGCATAGGGGGAGGGTATATGGCTTGGGTTTGTAAGGTTATGCTTATGAGGGCAATTCATCCACCTCAGCATTTTATGATCCTAGTGGAGCTGAAGAAAGTGTAAGCCAAAGGGTTGTAGCATTGAAGAGAGAGATAGAAGAGATGAAAAAGATTCAAAATGAGATGCATGCAGAGCTGCGATCCTACATAGATGAAAATCAAAAGAAGAAAAAAGTAAGAGCAAGAGCAGCTACATGCATCACCATACAGCGAGGATACAGAGGAGGATTAGTACTCTTTTTTGCTCGATAAACTTATTGTAAACTTATTTGGTTATAAACTTATTTTGTTTTACTTATTGAATTAATTTAGTTATGAACTTATTTGGTTAAACTTATAAACTTAGTTATGAACTTATTTGATTTCACTTATTGATTTATTTTAATGAATATATTTGTGATATTTATTGTGATTGACTATAGTGGCATGTTGCCCAAATTTGTGAAAATTGTTGTATTTTATGTGTGAGTTTAGAGTTTTGGGTGAAAATCAATAAATTAAATAAAGGGGAGACTGTTAATTTTTTTTTTCAAATGCTACAGGTTTTCGACAACCAACCAGCGGTTTCATCGCCGGAAACTTCGATACCGGGCTAATTAAAGCTGCAAGAAAACTACTAAACCCACCGGTAAATACCGGCGGTATGCCGACGGTGTCCGGCGGTACACCAGTGATGCGCTGGTGGTCTCACCGCTGGCAATTCCTTATGTTTGAACTGCCGGTAAGCCGCCGGTAAAATCACCGGCGGCATATCGGTGGTCTATGTTGTAATAACGACGATAATTATACCGGTGGTTGAAAACCGGTATGGCGCCGGTAACAAAACCGGCGGTCACCAATGCTTTGACCGCCGGAACCTAACCAGCGGTATTCACCGCCGGTGAAAAAAAATTGCCAGAAAAACACTGCCTGAAAAGGTTTCAGACACGATTTTTACTGGCGATTTTTGAGCCGCCGACAAGCCGCCGGTGTTTTACAAAACTGTCAGAACAAACCACCGGTAATGAGGTGATTTTCCTGCCATGTACTTAGCTGATACACTACGGTTCCTCAGACCTAGATTTCACACGTCGACTATCCCTCCGATCTCTATTGATTATCAATTGCATTCTCTCCAGTCACACCGACCAAACAAACAATTCAATACTCTTGACAACAATTCTCATGCCACTAGATTCTTCCAACTCCCACAATATAATATGCATATATGATATATATTTGCTACCTCAGGCCAAGGGGCAAGCCAAGGCCTCCCCTCCCAAAAGAAGGGCCTCATTTATATAATCAATAATAAATACTAGTATAATCATTTTAACTAGGATATACCCCGTGGTTCTCATGATTTTCACGTAAAAATCATGATATTCTTATGAACTGAAGCATGTGATCAAATCCGGAGAAATAGTCACGCCTTGCTCTTGGGAATAAGGTTTTGCTTAAGATGATTTTTTTACAAATTTTTAGAGTAGATTTTTTGTACAAAAGTTTCTTAAGTTTCGTTTGAGATGGCTTTCCGTCACAAATGAAGCCTTAAACTAAAAAAATTTATATAAAAAAGTTGTTTTAGAAAGTAATAAAAAGTTGTCCTAAATAAAACTGAAATATGTGGAAGTAAATTTACTACCATAGACAATTTACTAAAATGATCTCAATATTTTTGTGCTTCACGCCTATAAAAAATCTTGAATGGTTCAAATTCTTGACATTTCATTTTTGCTTTCTGCCTAGCTCAGACTATCTTTTTTATCAAAATATTAAGGCTTTATTTGTAATAGCTTACTTACTATTTTGCAAAGTTATTATAGAAAAATTAATTTTATAAAACTATTATGAACAGTATCGATCTTTCTAACATAAAAATATTTTGAAAGAAAAAAAAAGACCAAATATAAATTATAATTAAAGTTTAAAAAGCAAAATAGCAAAAAAATTGCGCAGACAAAGACCCAAATAGGAGTAATTATTAGGTACGTTCACTAGATGTAGAGGAAGGTTCGGTTTTAGGCAAAAAAGTGCATGTACCGAGTTTTTTTAAAAAATACCTAGTTTTTTGAAAAAACTCGGTACAGGCCTTTTTTGCCTAAAACCGAACCTTCCTCTACGTCCAGTGAACGTACCAAATAAAAGTTCCCCAAATAGAGCAAATTGAGTTGAGCACAAATTACAAACATAGATTTTTTTTTCAGATGAAGCGTTATTTGGGACAGCTTTTTCATAGTTTTTACAATAAAATTAGTTTAAAAAATTAAAAAAACTGTCCCAAATAAGCCGAAATCAATGGACTCTTCATAATTAAATTTTCTCAACAGGCGGAAGAGAAGCGGCAACTTCAGCTTTGGGCCCACCACCCCGGGCCCACTTAAACGCGCCACTGCCGGCAATTAAAAACCCGACGGCGTGTCCGGCGATGGCGGCGATGAAGATGCCGACGTTGAACGACATAACGGCGAGCATAACCAAATAGAGCAATCCCATCTTAAGCGTGTGGATGGCGGTGAGGGCCAAGCCGAAGGTAGACCGTAGAGTGGCCGGAGCAGATGGTTGCGGGGTAAGGCGGCGGGAGAGGACCGAGAGGCATTCACAGACGGCTGCGGCGGTTGCGACAAGAAAGAGAGCGAGGAAGTAGATGTGGTGGCCACGATCACCGGGCCAGCCAGAGAAAAGGATCTGAGCCCGCTCACCCCAGTAGAAGGCCATGTGCGCCATGCTGCCGTGGCCCATCCCCCCACCGCTGGGCATGGCCGGAGAAGCCGGAGCTGGGTTCATGCCTCCCATCCCGCCGTCCATGTCCATTCGGGTCAAGTAGGGTTCGAAGGAGAGAAGATGATGCAGAATGATTGGAGTTTGCTGTAGCCAATACAGAGGCTATGATTAATATATAGAGATTTTGATTTCCTTTGGACATTATTTTCAAAATATTTTTTTTAAATAATGAAAAAAGTCAAAAAACAGTGATAAAAAATTATAAAAAAAGACCTATATAAGCAAATTTGGCTTTATACGCAATAATCGACAAATTTATAAAATTTGTTATTTTATTTTCTTAAAAACTACGTTCAAAATTCACAAAGAATAATTTAAAAATATACCCAAACATTTGAAGTCTATATTGATATATAAATAAAAATGTAATAAAACTATTTAAAGTATTATTATATTTAAATAAATATAATTAATCTATTAAAAATTTATAAATAAGATAAAAATAAAATATATTTGTAATTTTATATATGAGATAAATATCTGATATAATTTTTCTTAATATCTATATTATTATGTGAAATCTTGAACAGAAGAAGAAAAAATCATATAAATTGTTGAATAATAAAATTAAATTAATAAATATTCATGAACATAATTATGCCAAAATATATATGAGAATTAACATGATTATAAAAAATATGAAAAAAAAACAGATTATTAATTTTATACACCCATATAATAAAATTAATACTATTAGAATAATCTTATTAATTTTAAAAAAATGAAAGAAAATTGAAATTTGAGAGTAGGGCTCGTCACGGCAACGCAGATCCATGCAGCAAATGGTGAACGTACGGCAAAGGGCCAAAGGCTAAATGACGACAGAGAAGCTTTCAAATGTAAGCCATATTGTTTGATTGATTTAAAAAAGAGTTTAGGGTATAATTATATTGCGATTTAAATAAATATGAGTTATTAAATTATTTAAAATATATATTTGAAATTATAAATTATAATCAAATTTATTTTAATTAAAAAAATTAATAGTTGACTTGGCTCGAAGGATTACTTAGGCTCAGAATGAGAAAAATCACAAAAAGCTAAATAGTACAACAACAACAATGATAATATAAAGGCTTCATTGGAATCATATTTTTATTACTTTTTAAAACAGAATTTTAGTACAAAAATTTTACTTTGTTCTAAAAAGAAATAAAAAAAGTCGTCCCAAACGAATCAAAAGTCTTTATCCTATTAAGTGTCGTTGGAAATGGCTAAATAGTATAATATCATGAATAACTTCACTAGCAGAAGACTTTTACTTTGTTTGGAATAGCTTTCTTCATGTTTTCTAAAACAGTTTTTTATCGTAAAAATTTTTAGAACTAAAAATTTTTGTACTAGAAAACTACTTTAAAAAGCAATAAAAAAGATGTTTAAAATAAAGCCTTAGAATTAGGGAGAGATGGAGATGATGAGGAGATAACTCACGTGAGG
The DNA here is from genome assembly GCA_022539455.1 of Dendrobium nobile. NCBI lineage: Eukaryota > Viridiplantae > Streptophyta > Magnoliopsida > Asparagales > Orchidaceae > Dendrobium > Dendrobium nobile. The sequence continues at coordinate 37,751,274 of CM039728.1, read as the reverse complement.
GATAACTTAAGCGCTTAAACTCGCCAGCTATCTAATTATCATATAATTCACTTATGTTTTTTTTATACGTCATCAGGAAATTCATTTGATGATCGTATATAATTTTCGATATAATTTATGAATTAAGAAATTTTAAAAATAAATTTAGGATCATTTCAATTTTCATAAAATTATAATCAATATAAACGTCTCAATGAGACAAATTCAACGACATCACATCATCTCCAACTCATCACAACCATCCAAACAAACAGATGACATTAAAAATCAATGTCACATAAAACTAATCCCAGGGAAGAGATTCTATATAATTCTTATTATAAATAAAATATTTAAGAAATACTTAGGTTTCATTTTGGATGACTTTCTTACCACTTGAAAAATAACTTTTTAATAAAAATTTTACTCATGAAAACTATTTAAAGAAACAATAAAAAAATCACTCAAAAAAAAAAAAAAAAAATCTTAATAGAACGTGGCGTTCTGCGACCTCAACCTCATGTAGAGACAAAGCCCACCAACCATACTTCCATAAGAACAAACATACACTTCCAGCTCCCCACCTTAGTAGCTTAGTCAAAATTATTCATTGGAGGATAAAGCATTGGTCTCATCAATTCTTCATTAATGACTCTTCTAACCAATGAGACTTCATTATCATGAGGAGGCATGACATCAAATACATAGATTTGCTCAACTCAATTTGATCTGTGTGATGTGTGTGTGAATTTATCTTAATTAAACTAAATATCCATAATAAAAAATAAAATCGGAACTCTATAGGATGGAATAAGAATTTTGTCATGAAGTGATAGTGCCTTAGGAAGTTCTTAACCCCAAAAGAGAAAGGGAGATGTAGCCCAGAGAAAACTAAGCAGGGAAGAATACCAAGGTCTAGGCAGAGATGAACATATTATGTTTAGCGGCAATAGTGAGAACGCAAGGTTGGTCAATGCCCACTAGCCATATGCATAGCTCCAGTTGGTCAACGTAGGATCTTCCATGCTCAATAGTCCCATGCAGATAGATAATGCATATAGTGAGTTTGCATATGTTTGTTCATACTAGAAATGTAAGTGAGCCAAGATGACTCGTGAGCCGATTTGAGCTCAGCTCAATAAATGGATAGTGAGCTGAGCTAGATGAGCTAACGAGACAAATTTAAGCTAACCTCGACTTGACTCGTTAACTCACATGCCAACTTGTTGATGTGATATGCTATATAAGAAGCAAGTGAGAATAGAGAACAAGGTATATATATATATTTCACTGTAATGATATAATATGAAGTCTAACTTTCTTCTTCCCTCAAAGAAGGATATATAAAACATCTACCATCAAGAAGGAATTTCCCCTTACTGAAAATAACTCTAACAGGAAAGATGGACATGTATTACATTGTCAGAAATAGAAACTAAGATAGTTGAGACAAACACAACATTACAAGAAATCAGAAGGAATAAAGTCCATCATGCTCTGATCATTGCCCCATGGTTTTGCACTCTGGATTGATGCAGCTCACTCATCATAGGTTTCTATTTAAAAATTACTGGATAAATATTGATGCCTATTGGTCCCTCCTCCAAAAGGCTTTTTCAAAGCCTTCTTATGGAAATCCTATTTCTCACCCATGTGGCACTCTTAAATTTTTGAAGGCTAAAATTAAACTGAAGGATTTGGCTCATTCTTCTTTAATCAAGTTTTATCTTGATAGATTGCATATTCAGCAGAAGATTTGTTTGGAGTCTCTTCATTATGTCCCGAATGATAGTACCTTGAATGCTTCATTGAAAGATATTAATCACAAGATTGCAGATTTCTCTAATATTCTTGCTTCTTGGGTTATTCAACGAGCTAAATTTCATTGGCTTAAGAATGGGGAGAATGACCTCAAGTTTCTCTATGCAAAAATTAGGAATAGGCAAGGTAGCAATAAGACTGCTGTCAACTTGCTAGCCACCTCTCCTAACACTAACAGAAACTCTGTGGTTAACTCTACAGTTCAGCACTTTCAAGCCATTTACAATCCTTCCCCTCCTTCAATTTTGGATGTTGGTCTTTTTCCTATTGGGGCTTGTTTTCCCGAAGCTTATGAAATTCTTAATTATTACACAAGCTATTTCTGAAGAGGAGATTAGAAATGTGGTTTTTAATTAAGGGGTGCTCTACCTCTTCCCCAGGATCGGATGGGTTTAATTTCTACTTCTATAAAACGGCCTGGCACATTATCAGTCCTATGGTAGTTAAAGTTGTGCGATCCTTCTTCCTTAAAGGATATCTTCCTAGTGGGGTTAAAGCTATTGCTCTTGCTTTAATCCCTAAATCTAAGAATGTTGAAAATCTGCCAGATTTTAGGCCCATTATATTATGCAACACTTTATATAAAACTATTGCCAAGGTTACTGTAAATAGGATTAAGCCTATTATGCCTATTCTTGTTAAAGATAATCAATCTGATTTTATCAAAGGCAGAGTCTCTACGGATAACATCATTCTTGCTAATGAGCTTCTTTCTATGGTTCGTAAAAGAGGAAGTGCTAAATTTTTTTGTGCAAAATTAGATATCTATAAAGCTTTTGATGCTGTATCTAGATAATTTTTACTTGCTAGACTTACGCAGAAAGGATTTCCTTCTATTGTGGTAAGCTGGATTAAAGCTTGTATCTCGGATGTCAACCTCTCCTTAATTATTAATGGGGCTCTTGAGGGCTATTTTTCTACCACGGCTAGCCTTAGGCAAGGTTTCCCTCTTAGCCCCTACCTTTTTTGTTTGGTGATGGATATTTTTTCTTCATTGCTAGATGCTGCCTTTTCAAAGGTATTAAGTTATATGGGTTTTCTCTCACCCATTTACTCTATGCGGATGATGTGCTGATTTTTGGAGAAGCTACTTCTGAAAAATGGTATAAATCTATCAAAAATCCTTGAGACATTTGCTAAAGCTTCAAGTCAGCATGTTAATCTAGACAAAAGTTCTATTTTGCTGGCTAGAAACTTTTCTAACCCGGATGCTATTTGTCAAGCTCTTTCCATCCATAACATAAGCTCAAAAATTGCTTACTTGAGCATCCCTCTGTCCTTCAATAGGCTTAAAATTATTGACTTTTTGCCTCTTATGGACAATGCTTCAAAAAAATTATCTGGGTGGAAAGCCAATCTCCTTTCTTTTGCGGGCTGATTACAATTCCTGAGATACACTATTCTGAATTCCATTGCTTACTGGATTCGTGGTTCCATTTTACTCAAAAATGTGCACAAATATTTTGAGAAAACTTGTTCTAAGTTTTTGTTCTTTGTTGATTTGACTGCTGTCAAGAAAATACATATGGTCTCTTGGGAAAAAGTTTGCATTCCCAAACAAAATGGTGGGTTGGGGCTGCCCTCTTTGCAGGCTACTCAATTTGCTTTTAATTGCTTTCTTATTCTCAGGATTTATAATGATAAATCTCGTTTGTTCACATGATTTTTTAGTAGATATATATCTCCTTGGTGTCCAACCAATACCAATTCTTCAACTTTTTGAAAATCTGTTTGCAAAACGACTGATATTGCAAGGGATAAATTTTACATTAAAATTACTCCCACTGCTCCTATCTCCTTACACTGGGATCACTGTATTATAATAAAAAGATTGCAAACTCTTCTGATGGTATCTCTTTGCTGAATGCTACAAATTCTCATGCTAAGTTGAAGGATTACATTTCGGGTATGACTTGATCCCTCCCAGGTTTTGTTACCCCTTATCTTCTAAACATGATTATGGGTATTCCCATTTTTGAATGCTCAAGCTACTGTTTGTTGGATCTAGTAATTAGGATGTTAAGCCTAATTAAATGTCCCAAGGCTAACCAAGAGGGGGGGTGAATTGGCAATTTAAAAAATGTAACTTCAACCATTTTAAAAGGTTTTCTAAAATTCCAAGAGTTGAAGTTACATTTTTTAAATTGCCAATTCACCCCCCCCCCCCCCCCCCCCTCTTGGTTAGCCTTGGGACATTTAATTAGGCTTAACATCCTAATTACTAGATCCAACACTGTTTACTTTGGAACAATCTAATTAATGGTAAATTCATTTAAATGAAAAGTCTTCAGAAGTGCTCTTGGGGCAATTTGATTTGGCATCATAAATATGCCTTATGTTACCCTTGTTTCTCTTAGCTAGCTGTGGTGGGAGGGTTAAAAACTACAGATGCTTTACTACTCAGGAACATTCATGTTCCTATAACATGTAGCCTTTGTCATGGTTTTCCTGAGAGCGTTTCTCATATTTTCTTTGAATGCTCATTCCTTATGCTGTTATCTCTCAATTAATGCCCCCTGTCAAGAGCCTTCTCATTAGACCCACGATTCTTCATCTTGGGGAATGAATTAATGGTGAATTACATGTGAAGCACCAGATAAAATCTCTTTACCATCTCATTACTTGCTGCTCTATTTATTATATTTGGAAAGAAATGAATAATATGAGATTAATGCTATGAGTTGTTCTACCTCTATATCTATAAGCATCAAGAAAGTTGTTTTTGAGAAAGTTCTCAAGTGGAAATGCTGATATAATATCATTGATTTGCTCTGATTTTGGGTTCTTTCCCTGTTGTTGCCATGCTGATTGGCTTGTCGCTTTATCTCGTTTGTTGGGGGATCCTCGGTTTATGCCTACTGCTAGTTGCCACTGTGTTAGCCTGGACAATGATGAAGCTCCCTCAGCAGGCCCCTTTGGATGACCTTTGGGCAACTAGGAGATCATTCTCTACATGAAAAAGTTATGATGATGTATTTTTCCTGAGTTCAGGCTAAGTTTTGTCTGGGAGCCCTCAATTTTTTGGTTTTCTTTTCTTTACTTTTTGCCTGCCTTTTTTGTTCTTTGCAGGTTTTTGGCTCCCCTCGTGCGAGCTTCCCTTCTTTAGGGGCTGGTTTTTGTTTTCTTTTTATTACTTGTGATTTCTTTTGCATCTCAATTAATATACGGGCAAAGCTCAAATTTTCTCAAAAAAAAAAAAAAAAAAACTTGAACTCCTTAGGCAAAGAAAATGAAACCAAGAAAGTATACATTTGGGGAAGCAAATTCACATTACGAAGGATTTAAGTACAATTAATTTTGCCTTAAAGTAGTGAAATGATTGATAATTGAACCATATGATCAATCAATGAAGCACTATAAACAAGGATGCCATCAAAATAATCAATACAAAATTTGTTAAGTAATGGCTTGGGGATCTCATTCATTAATCTCATAAATGTTGGTTGTGTCATTGTATATTATTTCACCAGAAGATAAGCAATTCCAAAGTATTATAGTACACATTTGTAGGGATATGAGATATATGCCATATTTTAGAGATTGCATTGGGACAATTGATGGAGCTCACGTTGACGCCAGAATTCTTGTGGAAGATCAAATTTCATTCATAGGACGTCATCATAAAACTACTCAAAATCTAATGGCTAGTTGTGATTTTGACATGTGCTTTACATTTTTTTCAGTAGGATGGGAAGGTTCTGCTCATGATGCTCGAATTTTTAAAATGCTGTGACAAATCCTATATTTAATATTCCTACATTACCAACGGGTAAGTTTTATGACTAAATAAATTATATATAATTTTTTTTATAATATATTATGTTGTATGTACTGAATATTGTAAGTTTTTAAATATGTAAATATTATTTAGTTGATGCAACTTATACTCTACAAAGAGGATATCTGAAGACTTACACATATATGATATATCATTTATCTAATTTTGTTCGAGGAAGTCAACCTGTAAGGGGTCACCGGGAAGTATTGAAAAGAGATATTCTTCATTACAAAGTATCATTGAGCGTGCATTTGGCGTTTGGAAAAAAAAGGGGAATTCTACATGATATACCAAATTACTCGTTTAAGAAACAACTTATTATAATTATAGCTACAATGACATTGCATAATTTTATACGAAGACATAACTTACGGGGCGATCCTGATTTTGATGAGTATGACATAGATGAGAATTTTGATCATTTTGAGTGCATGACAGACAGAGTTGCAGAACAAGTTGATGAACATATTTATATTGATAATGATGTGTATTTGCTTGAGGGTGAAGGTGCAACAAAAATGACAGAACTTTGAGATAATATCGCAATACTTTTGTACAACTTTAGTAGGTAGTAGATTAAATAATAGTTAATTTTAAATAGGAATCATGTTTTTTTGTTTGTTTATGTTATTGTTGATGAAATAGGCAGTGCCTCTTAATTTTTTCTTATATATCTCAGGTGTGCAGATGATATGTGATGCTCAAAATGTGGAAGTTGAAGGAGAGTGCCTTTGTTATGAATATGTTGATTTCAGTTGATTGTTATATATGTTGGAGTTTATGTTCGTGTCATTGTAATAAATTGAGTTTACAAAGAAGTTGTATTTGTTTAATTTATTTTACAGATGGTTTGTGGACATAATACACTTATGATTATAGTTTGGTCAAAGTAGATTTTGTATTGGTGTTTCGTAATAGTATCGCTTATCTTGTAAGTATAATATAAATTTCATATTGTGTTTGTTTAAATATTAAGCAACATGCTTATGTGAAAATTATTTGTTAAATAGTTAAAGAAAAGACAAACATATTAGATTTCAATATGGTTCAGCCCATTTTCATGATTTCCAGGAGATATTTGGAAATATTTGATTGGCATGATACAAATTTTAAATATTTACTACTCAAACAAGCTAACCAACACTTTTCAGTGCACAAAGTTTCAATATATTCAAGCTGAAATAAAATGCTCTTTCAGATTTCTCCGTATATTTATTTGAACCATATTATAGCATTCAAGTTGAAATCTTTGAAGCATATCTATTACTAGTTTGATATTAAAACTGATTGATTACAACTTAGGTTTAATATACATATGATAAATATGGGAATAACAATTTCTTACAAAAGGAATGACATGTATTTACAGGTCAAGCCTATATTGGTTTTGATTTTGTCATTTCTGCAGATAGAAAAACTCCTGTTGCAAGCTATTGGATTGATCTCATTAATATATACAATATTATTTTCACACATTCTTGAGTTCTGCATAAATAACTAGAAGTCATGCCAATCCTTCTTTCTACATAATAAATAATTCAATTAAATGAGAATCTTCAAACAGTTGGATCATCTTCCTATTTTATCCTAAATAGTTAATAGGACGTAAAGTATTGATGTAAAACTGATATCTGATTGTAACTACAAAAAAAAAAAAAAGGGAAATACCAATTCCAGATAGTTGAAACAAGATTAATGATGATTGAATGATTGATGCCCTTCAAAATAAGAAATCAAAATCTATTGACATAACAAAGTACAAATACATTGAGAGGATAAGCAATATCATACAGAAGGCGGAGAAACCCTGGTTGTCGTAGGACTGTTGAGAGAGAAATGGTTGCCGCAGAGAATTGATCGCTATGTTAGATGCGATGATGGTCGTTTCGTATGTACTTACTGTTAAGTAGAGGGCAAATTTGTCTTTTATGATGAGAACGGCGGAGCGTAAAATATATCAAATGGAATTAATTAGCTTTTTAACTAGCGTAAGCAGGAAAAAAAGAAATGTAACCAAACCGAAACATTTTTCTTAAATAATTTTTTTAGAAACTCTGTTTCGTCAATAATAGTTTCTCTACAAACTTATGCAAAAGGATTGTAGCAACCAAGCGAAGAGCAAAGATGTACCGAAATGATGATAACTTACCATAGTAAATCACAGGGAAAGAGAGCCAATCAATTAGATAATAAAAAATAGTAACTTTTCATATTGTGGTGATTAATTTTTAGATTTCCATTTAAAAGCTTGAGGTTAAATAAATTTCGTTATGTTTCGTTTATATTAATATTTTATTCATTAATAATTTATTATTATATTAATATATAAGTATTATAATTTTATTATTTTAATATTTTAATGAATTAATCATGTTAAATTCTGAGCAGAATTTAATATTTTTCTTACGAAACAAATTTTAGAATTTAACACCTTAAGAAATTACTAAATCCGAATTTAATCATATTTGAATCCAAAGTCCAAACAGCCCTGTGGAAGTTGACAAATAGACATGCTGGTTGTCCTGTAGAAAAGTTAGGGCAGAGTTGGGTGGCCTAATTGCTCTTTTTCACGGCATGCTACATATATAGCTGCAACTTCTAGAGCTTCATTGTTTCGATCTTCTTCTCGAGCTAGGATAGAGCAGAGACAGCGGCCGAGATGGCGTTGGAGGAAGAACCGGAGCACCATGAACACGCCTCGAAAAAGAAGAAATCCGATGAAGAGTACGAGAAGAGGTATTGCTCTTCATCTTCTTACTATATGCTTTCCCTTGCAGTGTAAAATGGGAATTTCTTTGAGGAGAATTAGGGCAGTTCTGCGTAATTTTTTGTCTAGCACGTCGCTATGCGCGTTTTTGAAATATCGAAGCGGAGAGGGAACCTTGACAGTGGCATCGTTATGATATTAGAGGAGCAAGCATTGGGATTTAAGAAAAGAGTTCCAAATCTACAATTTCATAATGTTTTCTGTAAGAGATGAAGTTGGCTGGAGATAGAAGTTTTATAATGTTGCTAACTTTTATTGGCTCTGATTACATTAAACGCCCATAATGAGTTTTGATAGCTGCATTAGCCTTATGAGCATCAGAGCTATGAAGGCTTGAAATTGGAAATTATCTTTCAAAGTATGATCAGCAGTGATATTGCATTACTCTAATCTATGTTGATGTGAATGAATATTGTACCGACAGATCTTTTGGTTAGTTACTGGAGAACTATAATGCTTTCTCAGCAAAAGATTAAATTTTGCTTCATATTATCATTCTGAAGAATAAACTTTGCCCCTTTTAATTCTCATATTCTATTGAGTGTTTTATGAATTGCTTAATGGCTTGGTTGTGGGTGCTGTGGTTCTCCTAACCATAAAGAGCTAGCCTTTGGAGAGGCATGGGATAATTGCATGGATTTTTTGTCTCATTCCATCATGTTTTTGACATAATGACGTTTAAATTTTGCTTATGATGCTTGCATATCAATATTTAATTTCTTGCACCAGTGTCTTTGAGCTTTTGTTTTGTTGCTTAAACTTCAGCCTTACCGATTTCATCTTCATTTGTTGAATTAACTTGGTCTATCAGTGTCATTTTCATTGTAGTTGTACTTCTTATATTGGTACAAAACAAATTTGAACTATGAAGTTCTTCATAGCTGTGCTTATATGGTTGGAAATAGTTGGAATCATGGTGCTTGTTGCTGGATATATCATTCTAACTGAACTCTAATGCTGCTGCAATATTTTTAAATTTCCCTTATCAGAAAGAAAAACATTACTCCTGGAAGTTTGATGAAAGCAATGATTAGATCTGGAGAGGGCACCACAAAACCTGTTGAAGGGGATCAGGTATGATTTCTTAAAGCTGCTATTTGCATCAAGATTATTAATTACTATAATGAGGTATGAATGAAATTATATTATTGTTTGACTGTCATTCTGATATATTCGGATTTATTTAAGAATATTATATATATTCAATATTTTTTTATTGAATCTTAGGTAATGCCTTGTAAGCTCTTGTATTATCAAAATTATGAAAATTTCACATTGAATTCTTAACAACTTTACTGTGGTGCCCTTATCATGTTCAAACTGCAGCATTTGAACAGTGAGCATGCTAGCTCTGCTATACTGCTTGATCCCTATGGGTTCTGTGAAGGAACCTAGTGAAGTAATCTCATCTTTTCCTGTTGACTCTTTTACAGGTCATATTTCACTGCACCATTCGAACCGTGGATGGAGTGGTTGTTAACTCTACAAGATCAGAACATGGAGGTATGTGTACTTTTGTATGATCAGTTGGCCAAGGTTATCATACTGATGTTTTTACTTGGGTTTGATTTTTTGGTATAGCAAAAGCACATGCATATTATACTTCATATAAGGGAACACCAATTTGAATGTCCGTATAGCTTGAAATTTGCAAACGTTTAGTGCCCTACGAGACACAGATTTACTTAAAACTTTTTTTTTGTAGCTTTCATTATATTTGACCATTTAAAACGATTGTAAGTATTGACATGAATTTATTTACATTAGAATATTGATTAATTGAAGGTTTAAGAACTAAAATAATCAAAAGCTAAGCAATTGCTTGTCTGCTCCTCTCCAAAATGCAATATTACTCATTTTGTGAAATTTACTTTTATTTATACAGCTGATTGTGAAGGTAATATTTATCAGTTGAGATAGCATTCAAAGATTACTTTTATTTTGCCTTTCTTCATTATAATTTTCTGCTCATTGTTTATTGTTTACCTTGGTAAATTTATGGCTTTTAATTAATGAGTATATTTTTTTTTCCTTAAGTTTTCTTATATATATATATATATATATATATATATATTGTTTTCTATTCCATTTGTCCTTCATGAAAATATATTTGTTCCTTGATGAGGATTTTTTTGGATTATTGTACTTGATAAATTTTGTTTGTGTTATTTGTGTAATACTCATCATCATTGGTTGTTGGATAGTCTTTTAAGTTTTAATTTTGTCGTGCTGCATTAGTTATCCAACATTTTTTTTTATGCAATTGCATGACCCTCTCGTTCTTTTTAAGTATCAAAACTAAGTTTTTTGCCTGATGATGATTTTCTTTCTTTGGGAATCTCATCCATAATATGGAACCATTTAAAGAATGGATGGTATAATACTTTTTGGAGAATGGATTTGATGCTAGAGTACATGTTGGCTGACTTTATTCTTCGGCGTCAATGAGTGATAGAATGGGATTAGAGAATAGCATTTTTAGTTTTTGTAAATTTGTTCCTTCATATTTTACTTAACTAATCTTGAAATACAACAACTACATCAAACCTTTCTCCCACTAAATGGGGTTGGCTACATGAATCATTTTTCTTCATTGTGTCCTGTTAAGAGTTAAATTCTCATTTAAATCTAATAAAAAATGTCATTTTTAATATTTTCTAATCAAATCTTTTGGGTGTACCTCTATCTTTCTTAACATAGCTCAAGTCAAGTACGTCTACTCTCATAACCAAGTCCTCAACAGGCCAACGTTTTATGTGTCCAAAACCATCTAAGACGACCCTCTCTAATCTTATTTACAACTAGCTATTCCAACCTTTTCATGTATATACACATTTCGCATTGTCTCTAAGTTTGATACCACTCATAAACTGAAGCATCCTCATCTCTGCAATGCTTAACTTAATTTTATGCTTCTTTTTTAATGGCCAACATTTTGTGTTATAAAGCATTGTAGGTCTCACCAAACTAGTCACAGAACCTATGATTATATTTTCTTCTTCTTTCATAGGTTTATGCCGCCAAAATTTTCACATAGGCATAAGAGCTTCTACATGAAGCCTAAGTCATTGTTAAAATCATTAAATTGTTCGTGATTTCAAATTTTAAGCGAATGTTCTGGCCATGTTCATTTTTCTTTTAACAGATTATCTCATAATCTCTTTCTTGCTTGCCACCTTATGTTTATTTATTTTTATCATGCTGCAGGAAAGGGATATCCTAATAGGCATATTGTGGGCAAGAGCAAGATGCTGCTTGGACTTTGTGAAGGCCTTCCCACTATGTTGAAGGGTGAAATAGCCATGGTATTTGATCTGTTTCCTTATGTAGTTCACAAATCCTAAAAGGTGTTTTATTCTGGCAAATGTGAACTACCTTATGCATAATTCCTTATGATAATAGCTTAATCATATATTACCAAGATTCTTGTAAAAAAATTCTGTTACATAAATTTTAGAAAAAAATCTCTGTTGTCAGCGTTTGAGGGATAGTTTTTTGTCTTTATTATATATATATATATATATGCATTTCCTGTTCATACTTTCTTGAGACTTTGTATGAGTGGACTTGAGTACATGTAAAACCTAGAAGCTTTGCCCTCGACTTATATGGATCCTATATTCTGCATCGGAGGCACTTTTTGGTGATGCTGGTAGTTTGTTTAGTGATGCAAATGATTTCTCACTGTTTGTCGGTCTGTTTGAAGTCAGATATTTTCGTATGATAAATTTGATAGTTGCATGTTATGCTTAAGGTCATCCAAACAACCAATAAGAAGTTGCTCACAAATTATCACTTTATAGCGATAAATCTTTTTGTAGGGTACAAGCGTACAACTTTGTTTGATTTTTTACAAACTGGGGAGAACTTATCCTATCCTACTTGGTTCATATTTTCTAGATTCCTATCGGAGCTAATTTTGGGCTAGACCTCAAGTTGATTGGAATTGAGTACCATCAACTTGGCTCAGGTTGACTACTTAGATTTTTTCCTTAATTAGAGAACAACTACTTACCAAAATATCATTGCTCCTCACATTGCATCGGCAACAAAACTATTGGATACTTCAATGAGGGAAACAATGAGATCTTGGCATTAAATTAATTAGATCACGGAGATACAATTAAGCGGACTATGACTAAGATGAGATCTCACAATAAAGATTCAGTGAGAAGTAGCCACAATGTATGTAGAGCCAACCACCAAGCAATTTCACATGAAATCTGCATGAGCAAAAATAATTTTTATTCAATGAACTTAAAATTAAAAAGTAAGGTCTCGTTTGCTGGCTTTTTCTAAGCTTAGCCAGATTTAGAAAGTGTTAGGAGCCAATAAACTATTATTATATGAATTGAAAACTTGTCCTAATGCAAAGAGAAAAAAAAAGAAAAAGAAAATAAATCTGTGTGGTCAACCTACTCATCAAAAGACCTCAAATTAAGCTTTCTAATTACTTGTTGGGAGAGTTGTGCATGTTGATGAACTTACATTTTGATGTAGTGCTTTACTTTGTGATTTTTTATCTGCTTTTGTGTTGGTGCTGCAGCAGGAAGGAAGAACTAAACAAATTTTGCCTGGTGATTTGCATTTGCAAATTAGGTCAATGGAAAGAAACAATAAGTGGCATTATGACAATCAAATTTCATTCATTAACGAGTCTTGAAATTCATATGATCAATCCTATTTATGAATTAAAAATCAACCCTATTTAAGGATAAGATTGTGCTTATTCTTATCACGTTTATGTTGACCCGTAACTGTATCAAAAAAAAAAAAAAATAAAATAAAAAATAAAATAATTACGTACCTGTCCGGCGCCGAATTCAGCACGTCGTCGCCCACGACCTCGCACGACCGGATGTCCCTCTATATCGCAATCTCCCGCTCTCTTTCTCTCATTCCTTCGCTCTTACCTCTCTCACCTTCTCCCCTTTCTGTCGAACCGAAAGTTACGCCATTTTGACGGAAACAACAACGGAAGCTCGCGGCTGCGAAGACAACTTACTCCCTTCCGACGTTTCTCCGATCCTTCGCTGCTGTCCGACTCGCCTCGACGACTTTCCCTTTCCGTTTGGATCGGAAGTTAGACATTTTGATCGGGAGCAACACCGGAGCTCGCTCGCTTGCTGGGACGGTAACTTTCTCCCTTCCGGTCGCTTCTTCAGCTCCTTTCTGGCTGTTCGACTTCGCACCTTCCACGGCATTCCTGCCCTGCTGGATCGGAAGTCACATTTTGATCGGAAGCACAAACAGGAGCTCTGTTGGTTGCGAAGGTAACTTTCTCCCTTCCACCGCCTTTCCACCTCCTTCATAGCTGTTCGGCTTTGCTCCTTCGTCGACATTCGCTTCCTGTCGGAACGGGAGTCCGACATATTTGATCGGAAGCAAGAGCCGGAGCTTACTTGCTGTGTAGTTAACTTTCAACCTTTCGCATGCTTCTTCGGCTAGAACCCGTAAGCCAGCCAAATCAGAGGGATTAATTATAATTAATTTTAGTTAATTAATTATAATTAATTTTGATTAATTATAACTATTAAAAATAATTATAATTATTCTAATTAATTATAATAAGTCTTAATTAATTAATTTTAATTACTTTTAATTAATTTTATTTAAAAATAATTTTTATTAATTATATTTAATTTTAATTAACTAGATTATTTAATTAAGTATAATTATTATAATTAATCATAATTAATTTTAAGTAATTAATTATGATTAGTTTTAATCAATTATGATTAATTTAAAATTAAAGTTAATTTTAATTAATTATAATTGATTATTATTTTTAAATAAAAATAATTAATATTAATTATTTATAATTAATTAAAAATTATTTATAACTAATTAAGGATAATAATAATTATTTTTTTTATTAATTATAATTAATTATAGTTGGTTATAATTAATTATAGTTAATTATAATAAAAAAAAGGAGATACTTGCCCTCTTGCCTCGATCCTCGAGCCGACACTGCCAGCCCGCCGGGTCCTTAAGGTATAAAATTTCTAACTTAAACCCCGTCCTCGACGTTGCAGCGGACCGGAGAACCACATATACGCGCTCTTGTAGCACGGTAGGAGGGAGCCCGGTGCGAAGTATACGACGAGACGGGTAAGCCCTATACACGCTCTTATAGCGTGGTGGGGACGGTCCTCGACCTCGACACCGACACCGCCGACACTGCTACGAGAGGTATGATGTTCCAAATCCCATTCTCGACGTTTGCAGCGGACCGGGGAACCGCCTATACGCGCTCTTGTAGCACGGTAGGAGGGAGCCCGGTGCGAAGCATACGACGAGGTGGGGAAGCCCTATACACGCTCTTGTAGCGTGGTGGGGGGTCACTGCTGTTCTGGTATGTCACTGCTGTTCTGCTGCACGGATACTGCTGAAGGCCCCATACATGCTCTTGTAGCGTGGTGGGATGAAATTTTGTACGGCCGCGGTGTCCAAGGACACCTACCATACACGCTCTAGTAGCGTGGTGGGAAGGCCCAGCTCCCCAATTTTCCCCCAAACGGGGGATATGCCGGGGTGCTGCCGAAATTTTCATTGAAATGTACAAAGACTTGAACAATTCGAAGACCTTCTTGGACAACAATATAGAAGATCTGTACTCGAACAAAAATACACAGAACTTGAACTAAAATGAGCAGAGGACCTATACGAAGAACAGAGGACTTATGGACTTAAACCTGATCAAAATCTAAATGATTTCTAAAAATCAAGCTCAAATGAAATCAAATCCAAATGAAATAAAAAAAAAATGATCTTGAACTTGCAATAAATGATAATGAAATTGGACTCAAACTTGAGTTGAACTTGAATATAATTCAAACATTTGAACTCAAGTAAGAACTTGAGTTGGACTTCAAAAGGCTTGGAACAAGCATTTGAACCTTGCAGTTGAACTTGAATTTGCAAGACAAGCAAAGACATGGGCTGAACATTTGAACTTGAAGGCTTGGACATCAGAGGACCCGAACATAGAACTCAAAGTCAAGTGAACTCTAACATGAATTGAACAAGGTTTCAGAAGACTTGAACTCAAATGAGAATTTTATTAAAATAGAACCTGAACTCCAGTGAAATACAACGGATTTGAACTCAAAGCAGAAGCTTGTGAACATTGAATTTGAGTTGGGCAGTATCAAGTGGAGTTTGAATACAACGAACTCCTACAACAGTCCCTACGAACGCCTGTTGATTGAGATGGCGATACGGGAGGTCAATGGTGGGAATCCGCCTTCCTACAAACAAATACAATCGATAAAACCCACCCGAGATTGGTGAAAGGGTGGACCACCCGAGA
The DNA here is from genome assembly GCA_022539455.1 of Dendrobium nobile. Taxonomy (NCBI): domain Eukaryota; kingdom Viridiplantae; phylum Streptophyta; class Magnoliopsida; order Asparagales; family Orchidaceae; genus Dendrobium; species Dendrobium nobile. The sequence continues at coordinate 37,735,614 of CM039728.1, read as the reverse complement.
TTGGTGAAAGGGTGGATATGATGTAGAAGCAATGGATCTTCTACCAACATTTTCAGGAGGTCGTAGTGGATACGACGATCCCCTGCAAACGAACACTTGTGGATAACAACAGTGGATATATCGTAGGTACAACGGACCACTGTGGGCATAAGTACAGATATCACCTACGACATTGGTGGTCAAGATCTTCCAGCACGCCTGGTACAAAGGCAGCCCGATGTACAAAAAGAACACCTCTTGTAGAATGGAAGAGATGTTTGAACAAATCCAAGCTAAACTTCCCGGTATTCCAAAATTCTTAAATTCAAGAGGAAAACAGTTCGGGTGCCTACAAACACCGGAAATAACAAGTCTGCTACACTGATTTCCTAAAAGGAATTCACCTCAAATCAACAGTCATTGACTCCAAAATCCAAAAAGTCCTCTCCCCCGGTGATTGAGAAAGGGGGTCAACATCAAAATTAGACGCCACCGGATCCGCAACACTCATACTAGCGGACAGAAGGCGTGTATAAGCTCTGAAATCAAATGTTGTGTATTCAAATGACAAACACATACACAACTACAAAATATTTTAAAGTACCCCTACATGAGTGCACCGTAGTTTGTATACACATAGGTACACAAGGGGTAAATACAATTATAACCCGCATGGGCCCCGGCGAGCGTGTTATTGGAACACACGTGACGCCTAGGGATGCTGCGCGGGTCGATAAGTGAATTCAGGTTCGAACCTTATCCTTCTATACGGACCAATAGGAGTCGACAGGGTTCGAACCATTAAACAAATACATGGTTGTGGGGATCAATGTATTTGTTTCAATACATTCATATTAGGCCTTCAAGGCCTACAATCAGAAGAATTCATTAAATAAAAGGCACAAAGCCTACAAGATACCCGATCCTCGATTAACAGCTTGGTCGAGTCGACAAGGTTCAATCAAATGGAAATGACCCCAAACACCCCGATGATGGCCGTGTTGATTTCTTATCTCAACCGGAGGGGTTTCTCAAATATTTTCAAATGCCATCCCAAAAGTCCACTTCAAATACTCCAAAGCTCCACCCAAAAATCCCAAAAATATTTAAAAATGAAATAAATCCATCAACATTTAAAGCAAAATCCATCCACCCTCCGCAACAGTTTGCCGAGGTGGACAAGTTCAAAATTTATTTTTGCTCACAAAGAGCCAAATGCCTAGTCGAAAATATCACTAGGATCCATTCTCAAATAATCTCCTGCCAGTAAGGACGTGGTACGTGTCCTCTAACCGGCGGTCTGCCGCCAAATGGCCACCGCAGGATAAACGGTTACGACGACCCGGGGCCCTCTGAACCGAGTGGTTTTGCCGCCAAATGGCACCACGAAATACCGGTTATGACCAGAGCCAATACGCTCCTTATTGGCATCAAATCCTTGAGATATGAATCAATAGGATATGATCGATAGGGCACAAAGCCCTCTGTCAGCTAAGGTGGATTCAAATTTGTCCCCTTAGACAAATACCCACCCCAGGTCTACAAGGTCCCCTTGGACGAAGCAACCCATGGCTGCCGACAAGGATCCTTCTGTCAGGTTGGGTCGACTACCTCCTCTGACTAAGTAGACCAGGGTCCACGATGGCCCGGGACGATGGAACCATGGGATCTTGATCGGGCCCATCATCCATTCCCCCACCATCCGCTTTAAGTGAACGATGGTGAAATTTCTATTTTAAATATAAAATTTTTCCAAATCTTCCAAACTAAATTCTTCAATTTCCAAATCCAATTTCTACAAACATCCTAAACCCATTGCTGCTACTATATGCCAGATGCACGTATATTCTACGTATCTGATCGACGACTAGCCTTAATCGAAAGTTCTCTCTCGTGAGCGGGAGGGGTAATTAACTATAGGGGCTTGCGCCTATAGGAAACCAGAACTCAGATCATAAAGTCCTCGTAAAATGAGGGCGAAATCTCTGGGTAGTGTCTTATCTACAAACCCATCTGCCTTCCAAAATTTACCTCGGAACTTATTCAATTAAAACTCCCTCGCTAAAATAATAAAAGAAGAAATCGCGCGGCGGGGAGGCCGGGGCCGAATTTTTGAAGCCCACAGTTTAATACAAATAAAAAAAGAAAAATTTGGCTAAAGTTAATTATGGGCCTAAAAAGCTAGAAATTTTGTGTGATTCAACTTTTAAGTAGCCTGCTCCGACTCCATGTGATTGGTCTATGAGATTTTAGTTATGTATGAGAGTTGAATTTTCTAAATGGTGTGCCAACATGAATGGTATTGTATCGTTGTGCTTCTTACTTGAGAGAAATTGAATCACCAAGAAACAATCGAAGAGAGTAGTAGAATGCTGATCATTTATGTCACCAAGCCAATCAATAATATTGTATGAGAAGATTGTGAAGCATTAATGGAAAACCTTAAGCATGGTAACCTAATAGATGTAACACAACTAAAACTAATGCCTGTTGGCTTTGTTGTGAGAATGGAAACTTATTAGCTTAACCCAACACATATGCTGCCATAATGGTGAATGACTATTGGTTTAGTCATTATCATCATTAGCCTTCTGCTGACTAATTGTGGTCGGCATTATGAGTCCTCATTCTTCATTTGTTTCAGTGGAATTTTTTATGAAGTTTGAAACCTATTCACATTATTTAATCATTCTTGCTATTTATGGAGCATTCATTTGCTTTCTTCTCACTCTATATGTTATGCTTTTTGTGTTGTTTTGAGTGGCTTCCAATTGGAATTATGTAGGTGGGTGAACGGAGGATGTTGTGATGTGGTGACTTGTTTAAGATGTACACCCTGTATGGTATTTGTACTTGCATATTTACTTCCATCACTTTTGAAAATGCTTAAGATGTGGAAGTGTGCCATTGTGCTCAATAGAGTCCCATGCTTGAATTCTGTGCAAACGTGTCTCACATTAATGGAAAAACTTTTTTTTATTGACTTGCTCTAGGTATCAAAGTATTTCTTTAGCTAGTTTCTGAATTTTTAGTTTTTTAGTTCTCTATATAATTTTAACCTAAATTCTGTTGCCTTTTATCGCTGGTAAATTTGTCTTAAAAGTGGTTAAAACAATAATTAAGCGATATTTTCTAAAGATATTTATAAGAAAATAAAGTTGTCATTGTATGTTTATAACTATGAATAAAGTTTATTACGCAGACAGGTCATAATGGTGTAAATCGTTGTTGTAATGTTGAATTGTGGTGTTTTATGGCAGTATTTTAATTTGCATTATTTGAAATTATTTGAATTAAGGTAGTGTCTCTCCCTTTATAAGAAAAAGAATTATGTTGGTGCTAATTTTCTTGTTTTGCAGTTTAAGATGAAACCGGAGTTGCATTATGCTGAAGTCGATTGTCCAGTCAGTGCTCCAGAGGACTTCCCTAAAGATGTTGATCTTCATTTTGAGATTGAAATTTTAGATTTCTTTAAAGCGAAGGCAAGATTGTTTGGCCGTATGTTCTGTTCTTCTATAAGAGTTGCTTCAAGGTCATTTTTATTTTTAATTTATTGGCTTCTACTTAACACAATCATTAATGTTTAGTCCATAATACCTTCACCTTGTCATAATTGCGAAATAGTTTTACTTGATTCTTACCAAAGAGCTGTTTTTATTAGTGGGCTCCATCTGCTAGCTAATGCGGTGGGAAATGCACTATCAAAAGCCGCGTTTGGCTGTACTTTTTTGGTGCTGCTTTGGACAGTATTTCTTTTTTCCAATTCCGGCATCCCCTGTTTAGCAGCTGTTTCAGCACTGTAGCTTTTGACAGAAATTACATATTTTAAGCGGGCTAAAGTAAACTCTAGGTGCCATTATCACATGTTAGTATTTGCTTTTATTTACCCGCATAGACATGTGTGCATTTGCTCTTTTTTTCTTTTTGGGTTTTTTTATTTTATATGGCCCAAAATTGAAATGGTGAGATGCAAGTCACTCTTTTCGAGAAAGATCACATATTTTAAGTAGAGTCTAAAATTTGTTTTCATCTGGCATTTTTACCATTGCTTAGGATACTGACATCTGTTCGATAACAGAAATTGCAATCTGCCTAATAAAAACATAAAAAACTAGTCCAAGTAGCATAAATTTGAGACCACCATTCAAGAAATAACCTTTTACAAATTAGAATCCACAAATCAATATTAAATCTTTCGCAATTTTTTAATATAATAAGAATAAAAATAACATCTGTGTATTTAAGGTTGCGGCAGAGTTGAGTCATGATTTAGTTGAGGGGCTTCAGTTCGACATAAGATCTATAGCCTGAAGTCAAAGTTGAGCTCGTAAAGGAAGCACCAAATTTGTACCTTGCTTATCTTTAAGGTTTTATCAGAAGTTTACTAATGTGTAATCTTATATCTGTGTGATATTGAGTATCTGTTTATATAGGCACTTTATTTGAAGCCTTAAATATCATATCTGGAATACTTAACATGCAGTTTGATTTTCATGGTTTTTTCTGCTTTTTACTGTAATCACTTGGTAATAGAGCCAACTTAATTTGTTCTCATGTTGTTTTGGTAAAAAGAAAACTAGAATGTCCTATGATGATGAGTTCAACTAAATAAGCTCGAATTCACAATATTAGTGAGTGTACTGTTTAAGTATTATTCACATCTTGAACTGCTTTGCGTGGAATGCTACCATTTTGAACCCTTCAATTCTGCATGTTCAAATTCATTTCTGCTTGGAAACCAGGAACCTATGGTCTATATTTCAGTTTTCTGGTCGGCACGTTTCCCTTGCTGACAAGCAAAAATATCCAAAAATATGCATTTAACTTTAAATTCATTGTTGTTTTTATGTTTTAATCTGGAATCATAGTCATGGAGGGCCAATTTTCTGTTTGAAATCTGTAGCAAGCAAGTATGTTATGCTTTTATGGGTATTTTAGAATACTATCATAATCCATTCTTCTTATTTATGCTTTACCATCAAAGGACTGCACGTGTTTCTCTTCTATTTTTCTCCTTGTGAATTAATATTTACTCTTTTTGTTTGCCAGATTGTCAGCGAGGACATGGGAGTAGTGAAGAAGGTATTGGAAGCAATTTTGAAGTCATACAAACAATTTTTTCAGCCTGATTTATTTTAATGCATTTTTTGTTTTAATTAAGAATATAATCACCCATTCATTTGACATTGTTTAGGTTGTTTAGCTCAGTTTGCCTCAAAACTTTTACTTTAATTTTCTTTTATGCTTGCGATGCCTACCCCAAATAGCTGTTATAATTGGTAAATTATGATGATGATGAGAAATATTCTAAGAGTTTAATAAAATCCATATTTTATGTCATTTTAATCCTCAAGCTTGATTCTAGTTGGGTTTTATACTAAACAAGAGAGATCAAATTAGTTTTCAGCTCTCTTTAAGAATGTACCTGATTCCTTCAAGATTCCAATTTGTCTATTCCTCAAGTCTTCTATGTGCTTAATCAGCTAAGAAAAGCATGGGAACCAACGTCCAGCAGTCAATTTCCTTACATAAATTGTTCATTATGATACTGAAACATTACATTTAGTTGATCATTCTCTTATCAGATATATTTAGAGAGCAACTTGGTTATTTTATGTCATAACATACTTTATTTTATTCTCATGTCGGATATATTTAGAAAGCAACATATTTATTTTATGTCATATCATACCATGGAGGAGGAGATGCTAGTGTTTTTTGTAACTCGCTTATGGATACTTTAGTTTTAATTTCCCTTAAAGAGCTTAAGGATGGACGAATAAATGAATATATAAGGTCTCTTGCTGAGTTTGAACTTCTCCTTCGGATGATACATGCTACTTTTCTTCCTCCTATGGTTAGTGCTGAGGCGAATATTTGGTCCACAACTCGCCCCTGCACCCCAACAGTTGGTGCCAAGTGCCTTCCCTCCCCTCTATTTACTACGCCCCTCCTCAAAAAACCCGTTTAATTTTGTCGAGTCCTTGATTTATTTTGCAATTAGAGTAAACTCTGATCCATGCTTTGCTTACCATGTCCAAACCTTCCTAGTTATTATCCATGTCATGCAGAAAACAACCCCAAGTTCTCACAATTTTTCTGTTGGAATTTTTATGCCTGCTGAAAATCTGCTGTGCTTATACTTTTCTACTGCTCTTTTTTAAATCCTTCTTATGATTGTTATTTCATTTTGTTTTTGTTGCTGCTTTAGTCTGCATTTTTTCACTTCCACTCCTGCTTCATCCTTCTCTTTCCCGTACTTTTCTACTATAAACCCCTAATTCAATCTCCAGCTTACACATGACTACTGCTATTTTAGTATACTCAATTAGCCATCACAACTGGTCCTACTTCAAGGCACTTAGGCCTTTATAAATTATCCCATCGTCAACTCATGTTGATGGTACACAGATACATATACACACAGTGCATGAAAAGCATTTATGAAGGAATACGAGGTTGGTGATTGCAGTAAGGATCATTAAAGATTTTAGGCTCTTTCTTTTCTCTCTTTCTCTCTTCTTCTCACCCTCTGCAACTTATCTCTACTTATATTTCTTCTAGCACGATCTCTCCTTGTTGTATTTCTTCTCTTCTCCATCTCTTTGCTTCTCTCGAGTATTCTGCCTCCATACAATGGAGCTCATAGCTTATGAACTCTTGAATGCATGTGTTTTCCATTGCTCTTGGGAGAATGAGTTTTTGATTTCTTTGGAGTGATTTGTATTGAAGGCAACGACATTTTGCATGTTCAGATCCTCCTAAGACTGCTTCCTTTGATTCTCTTCTGTCTCATTGGTAGAGGCCTTCATTTTAGCAACTACATACATTGACGCTGTTTTGATTATCTTGTATCTCTCTAAAGCTTTCTTATTGCTCTACTCTATCCCAAGAGATACAATCTTATTTGTAGAGCTCCAAATAGCTTATTCTCGAGGCTTTAACTAGCTCCTTGCTGCTTTCACTCTTTAATTTTTCTCATGCATTCTTTGACGGGGACATCTCTGTTACGTGCAGGCCAAAATGACTTATGTTTGTAGTCGATCAAAATTGTTGTTGATTCTCACTAGGGATGCAATCTCATCTTTGTGGACTCTGAATATGCTTTCCATCTTAGCAAATTTAATAATCAGATGAGTACTAAAGAAATTAAATATCAAAATGTCTTTTTGTTAACACGTGACAACATTAGCTAGGTTGGGATTTTTTGGATCTTACAAAGTTTGGTGATGCAGGCGTCCGCTTCAATAGCTCGCTTAGCCGGTACTCCTTAGTAGCATTGCCTCCATGGACAGAGGACTAGGTTTCCTCACCTCATTGCTCTGCAGTTTCAACACCTTGTGCTCCCTCAACTGCTAAACCTTGTCAAGTGATTAAGGAAATTAAATCTGCAAAATAGTATGCATCCTCCTTGGCTAGAGGTGGGGTTGATGGACGATGTGCCATTAACCCAGCTAAACTTACGATTAAGCATCTCTCTCCCTTGAGAACCTTCTTGGACAGCCTGATCCTTGGAGTGGTTATTATGGTGGCTGCAAGTACTACTCTTCCTTATTTTGGCCCTTGTTGATGGCCTTCCTCACCTTAACACTAACCCTCATGGTCGTCGACAACATCGACATCAGAATCAAAGCCATATTGCACTCTAGCATCAAGCTTGGATTCCAAAGGTCCTCCTTTGCTCCCTCAGTCCATCTGGTGAGCAACTTCTCCATCTCTTCAGTGCAAGCTTTAGCTTGAACACCCTATATCAATGATATTTGATGTGATCAAGCACTTATAATCCTTTTGCAGCTTTAAACATTAAAGCACTTGCCCATCCAACTCTTTTTGAAGAAAAGGTGGCTGTCATCTTAAAAATTTGTATCCAAAAGCTTTAATCTACAGCTTACTGATAAATCTTCTAATTGCACCCAAAACTGAACATCCAAAACAACTATGCATACAGGGTAGCCAAACTCCTGTTTAAAGCCCCGCTAGCTCCATCAACTAATAAGCTAAATGCTCATTGAAATGGATAATCCCTAGTACAAGAAGCAATTAACATGTATGCTGGTATTTCAAACTAATATAAAAGTCATAAGCGGTACACATGTATAATTCAAAAAATGAATAAATAAATAAATTGTAATGATCAATGCATAAAACTATGCAATTTACTTTATGAAATATTACAGGTTTTCTCCCTTGTATGTACACTATTTTAGAAAAGTCATATGATGCATATGGGCTTTAGCACGTTCATGGCCCCTCCTTTCGAGGATGGATCTGAAAATTCTAACTTTTTAGAAGAAAGAATCAAATACCTCTGGTATGGTTTCTACTAAGGCGTACTTTGTGAGGTCTTTCGCATTTTCTTGTGCAGGTCATCACTTGCTGGTCTATCTCTCGTATTATGACTTGAACAAGCGATCATAAAATTGAAACTTTTCTTGTTGTCATAATTTTCATCTTATGATTTTTTCTCATGATTAATACGAAGAAATACTATAAAAGTTAGATTTAAAAAAATTTGTTACTTGTATTAAAGATTTGGTATCTCACCTCATTTTCTAGGTTAACAGGATAGATTTGTTCAATTAGAATATCTCAACCTCTTTTCTTTTTATAGACAACCTAAATAATAATGATTTTAAAATTTATAAATAAATCCTAAATTTGAAATTAATTTATGATAAAACTAGAAAAATAGAATTTTATCTGATTTGTATTTCTCTTCATTCAAATCATATTCCTTACCTAATTCCTAGTCTCCTTCCTCTTATTCCTTTTTCCTTCTTCTCTTCTTTCACCTATTTTAGAGTTTCAGCCACAACAACCTCCATGATTTGTGTTTCGATTCTATATGTCTGCTACGGGTGGAGGAGAAGAAATGGAAATGGTTTTATGCTGAACTAATATATATATATATATATATATATATATATATATATATATATATATATATATATATATATATATATATATAGTGAGTTAATCAAGTCACTGCATGCTTTTGAAAGTGGAAAACAAAAAAATCCACTAACTGTTACAGTAACTTAAATAGCAAAGGAAACATTATGAAAAAAGAAAATGCAAATTGATGTTAATTCAATAACATTCACATTCTTGCAAATTAACATATACTTCTATATATCAATTTGCTTACTTTGACTTGTAGAACATAACGGAATAATTATTTTATTTTATTTTTTTAATAAAATTTGGTATCTTGGGAAAAATTAAGCTCATCATTTTGAAAATGTTTGGTTATAATATATATACGCAGTAACCAATGTGGGCACGTTTCCTTTACCCTGAAAGACTGGAAGTGTTCATTTTGTAGCATTTATTCCAACATCAATCTTATTTTTTCTCTTGTACTCTGAATGTTGATTGTATCAATAGTCAACTATGTCAAAACCATGAAGATTTGTAGAAGAATACTTGTCAATGAATTTTTTATCTGCCAATTGTTTATTTGGATCTTCCTCACTTAGTTTTTTTTGGTCCAGATAATTGACGAAGGACAAGGATGGGAATGCCCAAGAGAGCTTTATGAAGTTGAAGCTTGGTATGTTTGTCTTCATTTAGTAAGCCATGTGCATTTTTTATTTGTTCTTTCTTCTTTGATAGGCCATTGATGGCTGATTTAGTAGCTCAGCAGTATGATGAAAATGTTTTCATCATGGCCATCATGGTACTTCTATCTTCAGGATAACTGCAAAAGCAGCCGATGGCAAAATGATCCTGCCGCGTATGAACAATCCATATCACTTTACATTTGGAAAATCAGAGGTTTGTAAAACATTTTTCTTTTTTCAACTTTTTTTGTCCTTTAATATTGATGAGGACATCGTCAGCATTTTCGACGCCGGAGATCGATGGTTACGAGCATGAGTTGTATTTTCATTATTTTATGTAGTAGTTTATTTTTATTTTATGTTTTTTCCGTTTTTGCCCTTATGGGTATTTGGTCGCTATTGTAGCCCAAGGGGCATTTTAGTCTTTTGCTTTTTATTTGTCATTGTGAGGCCTATTTATATAGTCCTTCTCTTGTAATAGATAGTTTTTGATGAATGAAAATTTGACTTTTCTTGTTCTCTTTGTGAGTGCAAACCTCCACGATCTCTTAGTGAGTTCGTAGGAGAAGCTAGATCTCTTTGTGAGTTCTAGGTTCTTTCTTGCTCCCCTATTTTCCTTTCTTTTTTCCTTGTTCTACTAATTTCCTTCACTCCACGTGAGTTTGTCGTAGCCGTGAGGATTTAGATTGAAGAGTTTGTGGAGAGTGAAAATCACGTAGAGAACACCAAAGAAAGTTGGTCTAATTCCTTCCTCTTGCAGCTGCCACCGTCCAGCATTGGCCTGCCCAGAGCCGCTGGCCTCCTTGGCTGCAGCCTCCCGCCGGCCAATCTTCCTCAGGTTTTTGCCACGGGTCCACTCCATCCCATGCTCCACCCATGGTGACGACATCCATCATCCTAGTGGCTCCTTGATTGTTGCCTAGCAATGAATGAGGAAGTTACTACATTTTGAATTTCAAATTTTGAAATTCAAAACTTTCCTTATTTGAAATCTTCCAAAAAAAGGAAAGTTTTTAAGTTGATCCAATTCAAATTTCTTCACATGAGGAGTTACTAATTTTTCATCCTAGGTGGCAACAACCTATTTGGAAAGTGTGTAATTGCTCCCTAACCCCCCTCCCCTCTCTCCTAGCCGCCGGCCCCATCAAAGGGGGAATCTCCTTCAAGGCTAGTTAATGACAATTAAGACTCTTTATTCAAATTTCAAATCCAATTTAACTCCCTCCAAATTTAATTGAAATCTGAAATTAACTTCAGATTTTTGTAAACCTCTTCCTTCTCTCACCCATGCCGCCGGCCACCTAAGGAGGAATCCCTTTAATGCACTTAATGCATTCATTACACCCATTTCAAAATCCAAATTCAAAATATTCTCCCTCCAAATTTAATCTGAAATTAAATTCAGATTTTGATTAAAACTTCCCCACAAACCCTGCTCCACCCCTTCCCTCACGTTTTCTTCCCAGGAAGGGATTCTCAATAGCTGTCCAATACTTACAGCAGAACGTTCTTGCTGTCCAACTTCCCTGGAAGGGCCTCCTGGCCGCCCAATATCCTATCAACATGGAAAGCGGCTGTCCCACCCCACGGGGTGCTGTTTGGCTTGTTGTTTGAAGAGTATCAGGTGCCCAAAAGGTCTTCTCAACCACCATTTGCTGCTGTCTACACATCCCCAGATGCTGGCCATCAACTTTGGCACGTCTTCCATTGTCGTGCCTTCTTCCGGAAGGCTCCTAGTGCTGTCCATACGCTTCCACCTGCAGAAATTAGCTGCCCAGCAGTTTTGGTGAAGCTCCGACACCGTTGCCGTTGTCCACAAACTTCTAAATTGCTGTCCCAACTTCGGAGAACAAGGAGGTTGCTGTTTGGAAGTTTCCAACTACTAGCTATGGCTTGATAATGTTGGCGTGATCAACGAGCAAAGATCAAAGAGACATTGGATCATCATCGGACGACCGTCATCTTCCACCACTCCGGCCACCTATCCAAGAACGACGATCTTAGGCCCCTTCTTCCTCGGAGTGACCTCGGTTCTAATGTGGAGACTCTTCTTCCGCTAAAGCCTAGATTAGTTGAGCGTATGGGCTCCAAAGGTGAAAGTTCTCATTATTAAATCGTGGATTCTTGTTACCATCATAGCTTTACAATTATTCTTTGTGTTTCTTGAATTGCTTGGTTGATTGATCTTGCTCTACCTTGCCTAACCAAGTTAAAGAACACGAATTCCAAGGATCAATCTTTTGCTATAAGTGATAATTTTACTTTGGCATTATTTGTTTAAATTGTTCTCGTTAATTTCTTAAAGTAACTCCATCATCGCATGTACGTTTCACATCAAATATCTTCAATATCATATGCCAGAAATGGAGCATGGTTGACCATAACCTTTTTGAATATATGATCCTTCTTGGATGGTAGGTTTGATCAGTTTTCTAAAATCCATTGCGATTTATTTATTTTTTAGTTCGCACTGCTATATCATTTTCTGACCTGATTTGCTTGTACAATTTATTTATGTGCTTTCTATTTGAAGTTATATTTTACTCATTGTGATGTGGCAATGATGAATAGACCATTGAGAAGCTTGAATGTTATTTAGATTTTCTTCTTTATATATTTGTATGATTTTTAATATTGATATGCTTAGTTTAGATACCAAAAGGGCTTGAGATGGGAATTGGAACAATGGCCAAAAGAGAAAAAGCTGTAATATTTGTGAATGATAGCTACTTGACAAATTCTTCGTTGATACAAATTCCTGAAGGCCATGTAGAGGTTCAGTTTGAAGTGGAACTTGTACATTTTACTCAGGTAAAGTTAATTTTCTAACTGAATAAGCTTACCATTCTCCAATCTTATCGCAACCTTTTTTGTAATGAAGAGATATTTTCTTATTTTGTGCCCGGCTTACTTTCCTGTATGAAAGAAATTTGAGTAAATTTTAAATATTTTTTGGTGCCTTGCTTTAATGGTTGAATTCAATCTCTACATTTCTAGTAGGCCTAATATTTTTGATGTCATCTTGAAATGACAGGTGCGTGATATGCTTGGTGATGGGCGCCTTATAAAGCGTCGAATACATGATGGAAAAGGTTTAAATCTCTAAGAGCTGTTTCAACCTTTAAAAATTCTTAAGATGGGGCAGTGTATATTCAATATCACTTCATTTTGAAAAACAAAATCCTTATTAAAGTTATCATTTGAATATTCACTATTTTTGACCAATTCATAAATCATCGTGCCTCCAATTTGTAATTTTGATCAAACTGGAAATGTTGGAATAGATCGTTACTGATGAAATCACTATTGATGCTTATGGGGTGCACATGCACGTATATCTTTGTAATAATCAACCTCTGTTGAAGTTTCTGGATCATATATGAGGAGTTATTAAAAAGGTGGCAAGTACACTTGATGAGAACGGCAATTTCAACTTTTGAAGTAGAGTTCTACTTGAAGAGTATTAAAATTCTGATTTTCTAGTAGCTAGTTCTCCTTGCATTTTGGGAGTTGATACAACACAGGCCCAAGCCAAGATTCATGATTCGACTCATGTCCCGATTAGTTTCTTATTAGATCATATTATGAATTTGTATTTATTTCATTTTAAATCAGGTATATTTTTAATTTAAATTAGATAGGAAATATCTTTTTAGTTAATCTTGTTTTTTAATTTGAATTAGATGATAGGTGTTAGTGTTGGAGGTTGTCTTATGGAAGTTCTTATATTTGTCGTTACTAGACCATATTTATTTGGGTGTATTTTGCGGCAATATATTCATTATTCTATTATAAATAAATAGGGGGTGTCTTTTGCTAAATAAGAGAGAAAAATATTTTTTCCCTCAATATGGTATTAGAGCAGGGTTAACCATACTTGGCTCATGCCTCTTCCTAAACCTCTCTCTTTTGCTTGTTTTCACGTACACCTTTTTTGAATTGTTCATCATGATCATTATGATAGGAAATACTTGAGTTCGCAAGTAATCCTATCGGATGTACTTGAGTTCAAGCAACCCTAACAAGAAATTGGTAAAAACAGCGAGAAGACACAAGAACGATAATGAAACAACCCAAAATAACCGTAGAATTTTATTAAATATTCAAAGCAAAACAAACATAAGAAAAGATACAATTGATCATTTATTCGAGAGGAGGATTGTTCTTTCCCAATTTCTAGACACTAATTCTTGAGCCCAAGGCTCCCAAGAGACTCCAAGAGAAAACAATATTCAAGCATGCCCTATCCCTTCCCTCTCATGCCTATTTATAGCCTTAGCCGCCCATCCCTCTTTACAAAAAATAGATTAAATCAAATATATTAATCTCGTACCAAAAATTGATTAAATCAAATAGATTAATCCCCTTGCCAAAAATAGATTAATTCAAATAATGGACCCCACTATTAATGGGTGGCAACATGGGAGGCAGTTTGACCCGCCTCCTGTAGACTAAGGCCGGCCCATGTGGGGCCGGCTGGGTCGGTTCAGGAACCTACCTAACACATTACTCATGCACCTCGCTCACTTTCAAGCTTTTGCACCCACAAAATGCACACCTTTGCCTTCTGCTTGCATGCACTTGCACTCACATTGTGTCTCACTTGCTCCTCCCACTGCCTTCCAACCACATAACTCATTGAGTAGTGGCTTCAATTATTACTTCTATTTAGGATCCTCATGCAAAAGCTCATTAGCCGTAGCCACATCTGCATTAAAATTTTCCATTGTTGGACTATCTTGTTTTCATGCTTTATCTTTCCTATTCTTCACACTCTAAACAGTGTCCTAGCATCTCAATTTTCTCTTAATGACTTCAAAGCCTCATCCGCTTTTGGGTGTAATTGGGAAATTCAATGGTACTAATATCATATGGCCAATTGCTTTTTGTCGATTCATTTAACAAAATCCATCACCTTAATGTTCGTTCTTTAGAATGTGATAGCAGTGTCAAAATTTTCAAAATGGCAATCTTATTACACCCATTCTCACATGCTCTCTCAATTGTCTTGAATATTTTGTTGCTTCAAATATCATGTTTCAAGATATTATAAGACATGAGACTTTATTCACTCTGCCTATTTTTATTGAAGTAATAGTTTGTATCTAGATGCCAAATCCGATATCCTCTCTTTTCAATATCATAAATTGCCCATTCAGGAAGTACTACAATACCTTGTGAGCTAAATGAGATGAAATTCTATAGTATAGATCCTTTACTCTTGCAGTTTGATAGAAACATGATCAATTATTTTTATTACCAAATATCTCTCTGATCATCATCACTCGTTGCATTTATAATCTTTGTTAATGATAGATTTTGCAATCCCCAATAATATGGTCTCTCTCTCAAATATTCTTTGAATTATAAAGCTTTTGACAACATCTTTGCCAGTTTCTGACCGGCATGCTCTTGCTATGAGGTATCATGGTGGTGGTGGTACTAACATTGGTCATGGCCATTGGAGAAAAATCTTCCCCCCTTATTCACACGGTGGTCATACTAATTAGTTTTTAGCGTATTTTTGGGCCAAGTTTGGGCATACTTCCATTGCACAACACGCATTTGGATCCTGTGACTATTAATGGTGCTTCTAATTTTGCCACGTCTTTAGGTTTGGTTGCCCTTTTTGAAAAGCATTAGGCTCAGCTAGTTCAACTTCATCAAACTAATTGTTTGCCTCCCAAATTTTCAATCATTGCATTATTCATTTATTATCTGACTAAAATTCATAACTGCTCTGTAACCTTTCATTTTTCTCATTGAATTTTTTTCTTGGATCTCAATACAAGAAAGAGGATTGATATTGGTGTTGAAGTTGGTTTAGTTTACCACTTAATGCATGAGATCCCTTTATCTTCCACCATTACTTGGTGACAAACTCTCTTTTTGGGCTATTCGACATATTAATTTTTTGGGTTCACTTTTTTAGAAAGGTCATTGATGTTATAACTCATTTACCAAATGCATAAATACTTCTGCAAATATTTTCTTTCTCGAGTCCTTTCCTTATTATTCATCATCATTTTTCTTGGTACCATTCTCTCTACATGTTCCTGTTCCTCTTGAAGTGTTTATATTCATCTCTCTACATGTGATGCCATCCTCTTCTTACAACTGCATCCACATTGTCCTAATCGGTTAAGCCTTCATCTCCTATAGATGTATCTAATCTCCATTCATCCATTTCCATATAAAAAAGTTAATGGCAATGTATTGGTCTTTCAATTTAGTTTTGTATATATATTTTTTAAATAACCTTTCATCTAGTTTTTAACATTTTGTATTATCCTTTTCACTATTTTGTATTCTGAGTGCTTACCGCAAAGCAATATAGGATCTCGAATAGAGATAGGCTGAGGACATTGAAATTATTGCTTGTTAAATCAAAACAAATAGGATTTGGTTACCCATCCTTACATTAAGTCAATTCCATGTCCATGGATTTACACCAAAAAATTCATCATGGTGGATCTATCGATTAATCCAAAGCTTGCCTTGTGCTAAAGACTTTGCTCAAGTTTATCTGATCAACTACTTTTATGCATGCTCCTTAATTATGCATGCTCCTTAATTTCTATGGTCAATTCCATCTTAATTATTTTATTGTTGCCATCGATTGAGGTTGATTGTCACTTGTAAACTTGTTTTAAAGGCTATTTATAGGCTTAAGCAAAGCCTCCGAGTTTGGTTTGATAAGTTTCGCAAAACTTTTGTTGAGTTTGGGCTTCATAGCATCACTATAGATCATTCTATCTTTGTCATGCATATTCATCTTAATTTGTTTTATTGGTTGTTTTTTTAAATGATATTTTGTTTACAAGTAATCAAATTGGGATTTATTGAAGTGAAAATTTATTTTTAAAAAAATTTGTTGACTAAAGATTTGTGTTGTCTGAAATATATTTTTTGGGAATTGAATTTGCATGTAATAAAGTCGGTTATTACTTTGCTCGAAGTAAATGTTTTCAATCTTCTGGAAGGGATTGATCTTTTAGTTGTAAATCTACTGACCTTCTCGTTGGCACTCTAAATATTATTAATGAAAAGAGATTTATTAGAATACAACAACAACAACAACAACATTAAGCCTTTATCCCACTATGTGGGGTCGGCTACATGAATCCTTTTTCTCCATTGTGCCATGTTAAAAGTCAAATTCTCATTTAAATCTAATAAAGAAAGGTCAGTTGTAATATTTTCTAACTAAGTTTTCATAGTTCTACCTCTACCTTTCTTAACATAAGTCAAATCTAATACATCTACTCTCCTAACCGGGTCATCGGAAGGCCGCCGTTTTATGTGAACAAACCATCTATGGTGACTCTCTCTAATCTTATCTGCCATTGGAGCTACTCCAACCTTTTCACGTATATGCTCGTTTCGTATCCTATCCCTAAGAGTAAAGACATTCATCCACCTAAGTATTCTCATTTCTTCATCACTTAATTTAATATTATGTTTCTCATTTAATGGCCAACATTCTACACCATAAAACATTGCAGGTCTCACCACCATCTTATAGAATTTTTTCTTAAGTTTGAGGGGTACTTTTATATCACATATAAGCCCAATGCATTCCTCCACTTCAACCATCCAACTTGAATTCTACTAATAATATCTCCATCTATTTCACCATCACTCTACTAGACCCAAGATATCTAAAATGTGTACTCTTATTAATGACTTGATCGCCCAAAATCACAATCCCCCACTAGATCTATTACTACTAAAATTACACTCCATGTATTCGGTTTTAGATCTACTCAAGCGAAAACCTTTAGACTCTAAGATTGACCTCCATAATTCAAGTTTATTTACAACTCCCTCTCTTGTCTTATCAACAAGAAGAATATCATCAGCAAAAAGCATACACTATGGTTCATCCTCCAAATTTATTAGAATGTTTCTCGTAAATTGATGATTGGTAAATTAATCTTACTATCAATAGAACTGACATACCTTTTTTTTTTAGGAGTTATTAGTCATCACTAGTAAACTCTTAAACAGAAATATCGAAAAGCATTTATTGTGAAGTCCCAAAGGAAAGTGCTACCATACACTAAGGATGAGCATTTTTAATGTTTATGCTTTTTCTCAGGCTAATTATACTAGATTTGATGATAGAAACCCCACATCCAGGTATAATATATTTGTAGGAAATTACATGGTCAAATAGGAAAATAAAATTTTGTTTAGAAGCAGCTTTTTCCGGTGTTGTGTTTAAAAAATACATTTATGATTTCATACGTATTGTTTGGATTGCATTTCTTAAATGTATGTAGAAATTGACGTGTGGAACAATAGAATGTGGCCACTGGAGCTCACTTGCAGTTTTTGTTTAACATATTCAACTTGCCTCTTAATAGCAAGAGTTGTCATTGACGTGCATCAATGATCTTAGCACCGCTGGAGAAGGATGTCAATATTATGAGGCTGACGGCAAGAAAACAGACAAAGTGGTGTTATCGCTTAGTGGTGTGAATCCCATCAAGGGCAGTTGTTAGAGGGTTGACAAAGGACTTCGAACCAAGGTTTTGGCAGCATGGATCATTTAAAGCACTTGGATCAACGAAGGGGTAAAATGAACTTCTAAGCTTGAAACAGTATATCAACGATAGGTCTACAAAAAAAAAATCTATAACTTTTCAACAATAAATTTTCACCTTTGTTTTTTTCAACAAAAGTTTTCACTTGGCATTTCAAATATCAACAACCATATCAAATATAGCCTAAGAAATAAATATGGTGGCTAGATCAAGCGTTGAGGTTGAATACAATGCCATGATATGATCTACATGTGAAATGATGTAGGTTAATACCCTTCTAAGGGAATTTGATTTTTCAACCATACCACTACCATGTCCTTAAAGTTTTCATGCTAAGGGAATTTGGTTTTTCTACCAGACAACCCCATGTCGTTAAATTATGATATTCATATTGTCATTTATATTGCTAGTAATCACATATTCAAAAAAGAATCTAACATATTAAGTTTGGCTAGTCATGCTATTGATGATGCTTTGCCATCAAAGAAGATTGTTTCCTCTTATTTTTCTTGCTCGCAATAGCTAGTAGATAACTTAGAACAGTTCGTAGATATTCATCCAAGCATTGTGTACACCATTTTTTTTTTTTCAAAACTATGTTATAAACTGACATTAATTAATATATTTGCTCTGACTTGTGGGGGAGTGCTGGTGTTAGTATTCATTTTAGGGAAGGTCCTTATTTATAGTCAGTGATCCATGTTGATTTGGGTCATAATGGTTGTTATTATTTGCCTTTTCTATGAAATCAAATTAAAATGATTTTTTCCTTGCCTGAAACCATAAAGAATTCAGGTACTCAAGTTAGATAATTCTAGGGAATACTTCACTAATAGTCTCAATACCTATCTTCAGAATCATGAGATTATCCACATAAGTTTTTTGTTGACACCCCTGAACAAAATGGGTTGGCTAAACGCAAGAATAAACATCTCTTGTAGGTTGCCCGGTGTCTTATGTTTTTCTCTAATGTTCCAAATTATTTCTAGGGGAAGTTAGTCTTACTGCTACCTATTTGAACACATGTCCTTCTATCCAATTCTATCCAATTTGGTGGCACGACATTTGTTCATGTGTATCCTCAACATCATAGCAAATTTGATCCTAGAGCCAATACATGTATTTTTCTAGGGTACTCTCCAATTAAAAAAGGTTATAAATGTTATTCTTCAACCAACCATAGATTTTACACCACCATGGATGTCTCTTTCTTTGAACATATGTCCTTCTATCCAAAATCTCATGTTCGGGTGGAGAGCATAAATGAATATCAAGTTTGGGAGTTCTTTCTTGACTTTATGCACTTTGCCAACTCAAAGTCACAAAGTTCTTCTCAACCCATATTGTGCTCAAAGATCGTACACAAGACTTGTTCACACACGTGCTTGTTTAGTCATCAGTCCAACCCACAAATGTTTCTTCTCCCATGCCTGCTCAATGTGTTACTCCTTTACTTGCTAATGAGAATTTTCAAGTCTACATCAGGAGGAAAGGTAGGAGCTACAACACGGATCACAGCCAACTTGTAGCCAAAATATTGACTCAATTTGAAATCCACCTAAAGAAAACATAATTATGGATAAGGCTAGAGACGTGTCAATTCCCAGCATTGATGACTTTACTATGCCAATCACATTGAAGAAGGGTATTAGGAGATGTACAGGTCATCCAATTGGGAATTATATTACTTATGAAGGGTTATCACTATATTATAGAGCATTTGCTACTTCTCTTGATGATATTTAGGTTCTTAATACAATACAAGAGGCATTACAAAATTCAGAGTAGAAGAAGGCAGTACAAGATGAGATTGATGAACTTGAGAAGAGTGAAACATTGACTTTTACTAATTTATCGGTTGGGAAAAGGCCCTTGGGGTACAAGTGGATTTTTAAAGTATAAAATGGATGGATGAGTTGATAGGTTGAAGGCTCGGTTGGCGGCTAGAGAATTTACACAATCCTATGGGATAGACTATCAAGAAATTTTTGCTCATGTTGCAAAGCATAACACTATCAAAATTCTTTTTTCATTGGTTGTCAACCAAGATTGGTACTTGCAACAAGTATATATAAAAAATGCCTTTCTAAATGGTGACCTCGAAGAGGAAGCCTACATGAAAATCCCACCTGGTATTGAAAAAAGTATGGCAAAGAATCAGGCTTGCAAACTGAAGGAGTTATTGTACAGCCTTAAACAATATCTCCTATCCTGATTTGATAGATTCACAAAGGCTGTTTTGAAGCGTAGTCTACATAAAGTGTCAAGTTAATCATATTCTATTTGTAAAGAAATCTCACGCTGGAAAAATTGTTATGGTTATATTTGATACTCTATGTCGATCATATTATTCTATTTGGAAATGATGTGAAGGAATTATAGAATTTGAAGAAGTACTTGTCAGAAGAGTTTGAAGTTAAAGATCTATGGGCTCTAAAAATTTCCATTTTTAGATTGTGTGATCCCGGCCTCTCTACGCTAGGGCTGCAAACGAACCGAGCCGAGCCGAGTATGTGAGTGTTCATGTTTGTGTTCATTTAATATCAGCTTGTTCAAGTTTGGTTCATGTTTGTTCGAGCTTTAGCGTTTGTGTTCATGTTTGGTTCATTTAAATTAAGTAGTGTTCATGTTCGGTTCATGTTCAGTTCATGTTCGTTCGTTTAGTGTTTATCGAGCTTGTTCATGAACATATTTAATGAATTTTTTTAACTATCAAACAAACACGTTCATGAACATATCTATGAACAAACACATTTATAATAAAAGCAATTGTCTATATAACAAAAGTAGTTATTATTTATATTTATTAATTATATAGTCAAATATTAATTATTTTTATCGAGCTTATTCACGAGTTCAAAATCAAACATGAATCGAGCTTTTATCGAGCTTAATGTCGAGCTTGTTCATGAACTTCAAATGATGTTGTTCATGAACATAAATGAGCCGAAAGCATTAGTGTTCAAGTTTGTTTATTTAAGAATCGAGTATTTAAAATATTGTTCAAGTTTGTTTGTTTAGTTAATTAAACGATCGCAAACGAGCTTTAATCGAACCGAACAACGAGTAGTTTGTCTAACGTTTGGTTCGCTTGTAGCCCTATATAATAACATATTATTTAAGTTTTTATCGAGCGGTTTTAATTGAACCTGAATCGAGCTTTTTATCGAGCTCGTTCATGAACATCAACTGATGTTGTTCGCGAACATAAACGAGCTGAACGCATTAGTGTTCAAGCTTGTTTATTTAAGAATCGAGTATTTAAAATATTGTTCAAGTTTGTTTGTTAGTTAATTAAACGATCACGAACGAGCTTTAATCGAACCGAACAACGAGTAGTTCGTCGAACGTTTGGTTCGCTTGCAGCCCTACTCTACGCCATCATTTTATTTTTCTGTTAAGTGTGACGATGACGGTAGAAAGTTTTAACGAGATTAGGTTCCGGGGGAATTTTTAGAAGGCAGATTGGGTTTTAGATAAGACACTACCCAGAGATTTCACCCTCATTTTGTGAGGACTTTTTGATCTGAGTTTTGGTTTCCTATAGGTGCAAGCCCCTATAGTTAATTACCCCTCCTGATAACAAGAGAGAACTTTCGATTAAGGCTAGTCGTTCATGCGTGTCACATAGGTTATAAATCTATCGTATAATAGCAATAATTTTAGGATTCAAATTTTGAATTTAGAAGTTTGAAATTTAGAGTATATCACCACAAACTTAAAACTGGTGGTGGGGGGAATGAAGACGAGCCCGATCAAGATCCCATGGTTCCGTCGTCCCGGGCTGTCATGTTCCCTGGTCTACTTAGTCAGAGGAGGTAGTCGACCCAACCTGACAGAAGGCACCTTGTCTGCAGCCATGGGTTGTTTCGTCCAAGAATACCTTGTAGACCTGGGTTGATGTTTGTTTAAGGGGATATATCTGAATCCACTTTAGCTAACAGAGGGCTTGATGCCTATCGAATATACCCTATGATTCATAACTCAAGGGTTTGACGTCTTTAAGGAACATACGGGCTTTGGCCGTGATCGTAATATAATGGTGCCATTTTGCGGCAAAACCACCCGATCAGAGGGCACGTGCCACGTCCCTCTTGGCAAGAGATTGTTTGAGGATGAATTGTAGTGATACACCGATACACATTCGCTCTTTGTGAGCTGAGGTTAATTTCAAATTTATCACTCCTGACAAACGGTTGCGGGAGGAGGTGGATGATTTTTAGTTTTGAATTTTTAGATGATATATTTTATTTCAGATATTTAAACAATTATTGGATTTGAGATTTAACCCCTCCGGTTGAGATTTTCGATCAACACGGCCATCATCGGGGTGACATTGAGGTCACTTGTATTTTCGTAAGATTTTGGGAGGCATTTAATTATTCAAGTTATGTCAACTCCGATCCTTTCATGGAGGAGGATGAAACTTTAATTTAGACCCCCGCAGCATTCTCAAATCGTTTGGATTTGAGACTTAAATGTGCGATTGGAGCACATGCGGGTTGTAGCATTTGACCCTGCGCATCATTCTCGACGATTTGAGTTTGTAACTTTAATAGTTCTGTCGGAGCACATGCAGGGGTAGATTTAGTTTAAGGGATCATATTTAATACATAAGGGGCGTTTTAAAATATTTAAATATGATCCATTGTGAGAATGATTTTATTTAGGAAATGCCCGAGATTTCACTTAAGGGCCTACGAACACCTTATGTCCGCTTGCACATATGTTGCGGATCCGGTGGCGTTGTTCTAATTTAGGTTTTCTATATTTGTTTGTTGGCAACAATTTTTGTGGGGTTCATGAGTATTTGATTTTATTGCATATCATCTTCCTGGCTTATAATGAATGGGATCGACATATTTATTAGCTATGAAAATGTGATTAATTATAGGGTTGTCATAACATCCACAACTTGTTGATCATCATCCGTGTAGTTATGTTACTATACATATAATGTATCTTTCATCATTGCTAGTAGACACCTGCATCCATCATAATCTTCTATCTATTGCCTATAGAAGATTCTTCACACTTGTGATATATTCCTTATATTCACTTGCACATACTACCATTGCATACACCATGAGCATTCTATTATCTTATGTGGGTGAGCCACATGAATATATGTCTTTTATTGTTTGTTTGCAAGCGTTTGGCATTTCTCACAACTTGTTGTCTTGAATGTGTATATAATGAATTACACACAACATATCTCTCTTAAGATACTCATAGAAGCACTCAATTGTATGGAGATTGAATGTGTATATAATGAATTACACACAACATATCTCTTCGACACCTGTTGAAAATCCTTTATTATCTATCTTTCACACACTTTTCTAGATGTTGGTTTTACAATGAGTGTTGTAAGTCAATTCATGCAGTCCTACAAAAGAACATATGGAAACAATCTACAAGATTCTTATATACTTGAAGATGACATCAGAGAAATGCCTATTCTTTTTAAAGATAGAGAATCATGATACTGAAGTATATTCAGATACGGATTGGGCATGAAACATCATTGATAGACGGTCAACTTCGGGGTACTGTTCTTTTAGCTGAGGTAATCTTGTTACCTGGAGGAGTAATAAACAATTAGTGGTAGCCAAAAGTACTGCAAAAGCCGAGGACATAGCACTTGCGCATGGGATTTAGATAAAAATGGTTCTTTGTGAACTGGGACAAATGAGTTCATCTCCTATTTTGATGATTTGTGATAATCAAATGACTATCAACATATTTAAGAATCTCGTGCATCATTACAGTAATAAGCACATTGAAATTGACAGACATTTCATCATAGAAAAGGTGACTAGTGAGATTGTTAAATTGAAATGCATTTCTACCTTGCAAAAAATTGTAGCCATCCTGATCAAAGCTCTCTACCTAAACCTAACTTTTAAGACTTAATTTGCAAGCTTGGATTATATGATATATATTTTTCAGCTTGAGGGAGAATGTTGAACATTTGAAATTTAAAGTTAGGTTATTTTAGGAAATTATTTTTAGGAATAAAAGGAGAGACCGATTATGATCTTCTCCTTTGATTCAGTTTTTTAAAAGAATTATTGTTCTATAATTTTATTTTCTAATTTTAGGAAGAATTATTCTCATATGATTATGTTTCCTAAAATTTATGAAAGAATTAAGCTAGTTGGTTTTTTTATTAGACACTTTTTTAGTATATATATGTAGATATAGTTCCATTTTTTAACAAGAAGAATAATAAATTAAAAAAATCTTCAAAATTGATAAGTATTATTTTAAATTACTTGAAGATCATGTGCCCCAACTATCTTGGATTAGCATTGCCCAAAAACAAAAAAAAAAAGGATTCCCTCTAAGTTTAGTATAGAAAATAAGAATTTTAAGGGATGTGCGGGTAAATTAGGAAGAATAAAATTAAACTATTATTCAAGTGAAATGGTTCAGCTAGAGTGCCACATTAAAGATACGAGTGAAAAATTGCTTATATGGTTTCGTTATGTATAATGAAGTGCAAAACATTCATCATTATAAATCAGAGATAACACTAACGCGTAAGATTTGAAAGGGAAATTGTTGCCTTATTAGGTTAAGGGTGGAGTTTATGTAAAAAGATTTGCACCAAATGGAGCTAGCACCTTGTATAATGCTCTGTAGAAATTATTTGAAGTGACTTCATAAATATGATCACAGACAAAGGGATAAAGGCTAATGATGATGAGGTAACAAGCCGATTTAATTGTAATTGGCTAAATTTCTCGGTTAAATTTATTATTACAGTGTTAGTTAAGCTATGTAGCATTGCCAGCCGTTATATTAAATATGCAGAGTTATTTGTTACTTGTTGAGCAGACTCATCTTTTTATTGCACTGAACTAGTATTTCTTTTAATTCTTGTTAAATTTTAGGTGAGTTCCCTATGGACTGCCCACTTCAGGATAGTTTGTTGAGGGTGCATTACAAGGGGCTGCTTCTTAATGAGGAGAGGACTGTGTTTTACGACACAAGAGCTGATAACAATGGCGAGCCTTTGGAGTTCTGTTCTGGAGAAGGACTTGTAAGAGTTTTAATTTTGACCCATTGACCAAGAAATTCTGAATCTCCTGTTTGATAACAAAAGCATTTTAATAAAGAAATGGCTGAACCATTTTGTGAAGCTTAATTAGCATTTAAATCCATACATAGTCAGATACACATGGTCTTACTGGCCGAGTCTTTTCCATGAAATAAAAATCTATATGAGCATATCAACAGTAGTAGTTTATTATTACAAGAAAAATAAGCATCCTACATTTGATTCATTAAGAATTATTTTATTTTTATAAATCTTTTGATCTTGTAATCTTTTGAGCTTCTAAACCTACACAAGTTTTTAAATTCGTAATTGGAATGTGTAGCACTCTACTAAATAGATTTTAATATTTGATGCATGGTGAGCAGTGTTTCCATTGCTGTTTTGCTGGATATATTGTGCGTTTTAATCAAAACAAAACCAAATTTGTATTCTTTTTTAGATCTCTTTTGCATATGAGGATTATATTTTTTGTGATTTAAGTGCAACTTGTCATAAAAGATACACATTCTCTCGGTACTGGGTTGTAAATTAATATGATCAAACGTTGTGTTTTAGATTGAAGTCTATTTAACGACAGAAAAAATAATCCAGTTCCAATTATGTGTTAGAGATATGGTCTGAAACATTGGAATGATTAACGATTTTGACTTGAGGAGAAAAGGTTCATGAAAGATTAAAGAAGTCAATGAATGATGTGAGTTTCACAATTGCTACACGTGATTCTAAATTACCTTGATTTTGAAAATTTTAATTGATCTTTTCTGTCTGCAATGTTCTTAGTTGTGGATTGTTAAGCCAATAATATGTTTCATGTAATTTGGTGCAGGTTCCAGAAGGATTTGAAATGTGTGTGCGTTTAATGCTTCCGGGAGAGATATCTGTCATCACCTGCCCCCCAGACTATGCATATGACAGATTCAAAAGGTGTTTTGATAAAGTAAAATATGTAGTTGTGCTGGTAAATACAATATTAATGGAGTCATTTCATGAGCAGGCCTGCTAATGTTCCTGAAGGCGCACATGTTCAGTGGGAAATTGAGCTTCTTGGTTTTGAGATGCCAAAGGTAAAGGACATTTGTTTTTCCAGTGCCCCGACTCTCTTGATTTCTACTAATAATGTGCTTCATTTGAACAAGAAGTCTATTTTGCTTCTGAAATTTTCTTTATTGTCATCTTGAAACTTTCATGTTGTATTCATTAATAAAAGAAAAAGGAGTACAAAAGCAGTATGGAACTGTAAACTATGTCTTCCCAAATCAAAAAACAAAAAGGGGAAGAGCTACTCTTAAGATTATAATCCTACATACATGATGACAACCAAAAAGGAAAGCAAGAAAAGTGATGAAGAAGACTCCATTTGGTTTGCCCTGAGAGGACTCCCAAGCACTTGCCCAAGAGATCAGTATGGTGATCAAATAACCACTCCGGAGGGGGGAGATGCCGAAGGAAAGGTTGAAACAGCCCGAAGGCTGAGCAGTATCCCATTGCTCCAGCAGAAGAATGAGTACCAAATGGTCCCTTAGGCATATTAACATGGAAGGCCTCATTTTTCACCAAAAGGGTCAAAGTCCCCGCCAATGTCATCATGTAGATTCTTCCTCCGCTTCCTAGGCAAGGTGGCTATCGGGCCCAACTGTAGTAACTAATTCTCCATATAAGCCTTGGAAGCTTTGTGCTGCCTTTATTGTCATCTGGTGAAAGGGCTTCTAATATTTACTGGCCAATCCGTGAATGCATCAATTTTTGGCATTTATGAAGTAATTTGAAGGAAAAAAAATTAATTTAGAGAAACTGTTAATAATTCCATTGGTTTTTTAGCCCTAACGTAAATTTAGAGAAACAAAACGTTATCTTGGGAAAATGTCCAATTTGTGTTATTATGTCCATTTTGTGTATTATTTTATACGCTGTCCTGCATTGTTAAAATGTTTATTTCGATGGGCCAGCGGAATTTGCTGTGCTTTAGTTTTCTCCAATGAAAGCTATTCCTTGAAACTCTTAAGTACTAGTATATTTATTTGCGAGTATAAATTATAAATAAAACCGTTCTCTCAATCATCAATAGCTTTATTGAGTTTTGAAAATCATTTCCTTCATTTCTTATGCAAGAACCGTATCTAAGTGCAGGATTGGACTGGATTGAACTTTCAGGATATAATGGATGAAGTAGAAAAGATAAAGAACACAGTATGATCTTTAGTTGCATTGCTCTTTTTTTTTTTTGTTTTGTTTTTCATTTGATTCCCTGTGCACTTTATAATATTTGTTGGTAGGAGTTATTTAAGTATTTATTTTCTTTTATTTGCTTTTTCAGGGGAACAGACTATTTAAAGAAGGAAAGTATGAGCTGGCCAAGGCAAAATATGAGAAGGCATATAATCATTTGAAAATTTTATCTATTCTTTTGACCTATGCTGCCTACATCATTAGTTTCTCAGTGTCTTTGTTAGCTTATGTTGTTGTGAATGATTTTAACTTGAGCCCATATGTTTACATTTTAAATCGCTGCAAAGTAGATAAGTGTGTATTAGCCTTTGAGAACTGTAGAAGGTGTTGCCAAATGAAGATTGA
Source organism: Dendrobium nobile (assembly GCA_022539455.1). Taxonomy (NCBI): domain Eukaryota; kingdom Viridiplantae; phylum Streptophyta; class Magnoliopsida; order Asparagales; family Orchidaceae; genus Dendrobium; species Dendrobium nobile. Next base: position 37,707,886 of record CM039728.1, on the reverse strand, counting down.
CATTCTTCTGTACGGAGTTTTTCTGTTTTGTGTTTTTCCACTGAAAATTTGTTCTGATTTGAAGCAAAACCAATAAGAAAACAAAGTAATGGAGATTTTCTTAAACTTGACTTAAGGATCCTAATCTGTGCTTCATAAATTTTCCTCATTAATAGCTAAATTACCATTTTCGCAGTCTTACTATTTTAAATCTGTACTTCCATTTTATTATGATCAATAAGAAGAAAATTCTTTGCTAGGCTTTTTATTGCTTTGTTAATATATAGATTTGTTCATTGTTGGAGTGTAATCATAGGACAGCAGGTTGCTAGATTAATCAAACGATCTGTAGTTACATTTCAGTATGATCAATGAGAAGAAACTCTTTTGCTAGATTTGTTATTGCTTGTTAAATTAATTGAGTTTGTCAATGTTGGAGTATAATCATAGGAAATATGTTTGCCAGATTATTCAAAAAATTTTAACTGCACATACCTCCGAAGATGAATGGATATGTGAATTAGGATTTCATTTTCTTAATCGACTTGCATTTGGAAAATCTTAAGAGAATCAATCTTGTCAAATTATGGTTTGCATGCATAATTTGCATACCCTGGCCACCTGTTCTAGGAATGTTACAAAAATTTTTGATATCAACACGTAATACTGTCAGCTTATTTCATTGGAAAACATTTAGGGCCATAGCACCGGTTGACTTTTATATAAAGCATACAAACTATAATAATTGCAATTTAATGCGTTCCTCTACAATTTGCTTGTTTATATGATTACTTTGGTTTTATTGATAAGTCTGAAAATTTGTGGAATCAATATCCTGTCAATGCATTTAAAGGAATTTAGCTTTTTTTTATTTGTTTCAAACAGGTTCTTCGGGAGTACAATCATGTTAATCCCCAAGATGACGAGGAAGGGAAAACCTTTTTAAATTCACGAGTAAGTTTTTTTTTTTTTTTTTGTGTAGTACAGAAGGAATCTTTACCCTATATTTAGTTCTAGACTTCTAGTATTGTCCATCTAGAAGGAAACGGAGCAACTTATGTATGCTTAAATCCTTATCTAGTTTTTTTTTTTGAAGTTCAATTGTATGTCATAAATCCCCAACCTACCTTTTAACCATTAAATATGTGTGCTTGCTTGTGGGGATTTGTGTTTGCTTCTAGTTATTTCATTTCTCTTTCGGGGTGTATACACAGTTGTAGAGGCGATTTGTTGTTGATTCATGTCGTCTTTGATTTTTTGATTTAGTCTTGGTTGTGTTAATTTTAAGTTAATGGTATTTGCAGAACGCATTGCATCTGAATGTTGCAGCATGCTACCAGAAAATGGGTGAATACAGAAAATCAGTTGAGACGTGCAATAAGGTAAATCATTCAAAATAATAGCATTTATTCTCTGGTGTCTCAGCATGAGAGCAAATGTCCAAATCTCAAAAAGGAAAAAAAAAAAAAAAATTGATGGATGTACTGATGGAAAGTTTTAATTTATTGAAGCCCTTCAGACAAGGATGTTTTTAGATGCCTATTGTTAGAATTGACTTGTAAGATTTTTTTTTTATATATATTTGATTATTAATTTCATTGTTATAGCTCAGAATGTTGTGACAATCCTCCACCAAAGTGAAAGTGTGCTTTAGTACTTTGATGAATTGATTATGTAAGCAAAGCCTTAAAAACACAATTATTTGATAACCTTGGTATTTAACTGTTTCATTCTGATAATAATTTTCAAATTATGAAGGTTCAAATGTGTTTTGTCATGATTACTGGTTTGTGCATGTCTCACGAGTACACAATTTTGGACTGAACCAGCATTGTATTTTAAACCTCGTGTCATATCTATCTGTATTTAACATGTTATGTTGAGTCATTTTTCTCTTTTGATGTTTATTTAGAGTATGGATGGTCAGTGCGGCTGTTTCACAGTTTTTTTCCATTGGAATGAAGATATTTAGTACAAAGAGTTGTTGATTTGGTATCTGGATAGAATGTAAAAGCTTTTTATGCTTGTTAAGATTGAGCAAGTCAAATTGGCCAATGTAAACTGGACAACGTACCTTTATAGCTTTCCTAATTTTCTTGATGAGTATTATGCCATTAGGTGGAATAAAATCTATTTAACATTTTTTGTTTCATTTGATGCTGACAGGTATTGGATGCTAACCCTGTGCATGTCAAGGCTATTTATCGCCGGGGCATGGCTTACTTGTTAAATGGAGACTTTGAGGAAGCACGGAAAGATTTTAATGCGGTGAGTCATAAACCGAGTATTTCACATACTCACAAAACTCCATGAAGTAGTAATTTATAGCACGAAAGGGGATATAATCGTATTGCTTATTATTGATATCAGATGATAAGCATGGACAAGTCTTCTGAACCAGATGCTAACGCTGCCCTCCAAAAGCTCAAGCAATTAGAACTGGTAATTTACATAAACATTAGTCTCTATTGATTATAACTTTTATGGATGGCTAATGGCACAAATAAATTCACCATTAATTCTTTCAGATATGTCATGTTAGCTTAACTTCCAGTAAAGCATACGGAACTAGTCTCTTGAAAAAGAAATGCAGAGTAAAATGAATGCAATGTATTTGAAATATTTTAAAAATTTTTTGGATGAATGTAAAATTCATGTGAATAATTGCCTTTTTTATTGTTTGGATTGGAGTAAAATGAGTGCAATATAAAGTCTAATGATGGTGGTGGTAGGGATGGCCAACGACATGTGTTAGCAACGATCGGTGGGTATAGAGGCCAGCGATGGGTGGCTGCTGGCAGTGGAACTCGGCTAAATCTAATGATTTTAAATACACCAAAATTGAACTAGAGGGTGAATTCTAAATACTTCAAAATTTTACTTTGCATTTTATTTACTTCAAACTAAACACTAATATTTTTGAAACTCATGCATTTGGTATAATTTACACCCATTTTACTTCAAACCAAACAACCCTTATATTTTTTTTTCATCAAACCAAATAGCCCCTTAGTGAAATAAATGTTCTGCTAATGTTATTAGTTGTGAAATTTTGAAGTTTATAATTTATGGTTTTTAAAATTTAAGGTTTATGATGCATGATTTAAATGCTTAGGCAATATTGAATACGAATTTTGCACGCTTTAATCTAGAAAGCAATATTAACTAAAATTTATAGTGATTTAAACAATGAAATAAAAACGAGAAGGGGTGACACTAACTTAGGTCAAGTCACTTAACTAGAAGTTAAATCACAAATAATCAATTCCTCAAGCATAACATACATGAAAGATTTTCAACTACAAATCCCTAAGTTAATAATAAGACTAGTCACTATGAAAATAGATCCCTCAATCAATTCTATAAATTACTAGGTTTCGCGGAGGGAGTTAACACACCCTTTATGAATCAATTAAGACCACAAGTTAGGGTAAGATTTAGATATGAAAAGATTTAGGGGAAAGATTCACCTTGCTCAGGATTTGGAGACAATCTGCCATTGGACGGAAGAAAGTTGCTCATCGATAGCTCCAGCGAGGTTGAAGACGATCTTCTCCACGTACTCTACAATTTGGTCAACTTCGAGGTTTATGTCGAAGAACGGTGAGTTGAGGATGTCGACGTGGTCTTGGTCGTTATAAACGAAACCCATGATCAAGTTCTGGATCCGCCATGCATAAGGAAACAACAGATTTCGGTGTACTGGAGCTTCCAGACAGTAACCGTTGATTCCTCGGCCAGCTGGAAAGAAAGGAAGGTGCAGAATTCTTTGGACAACAACTACGACAGTCTGGACAGTAGTTTTGGCCTTTGAAAAATTCTAGACAACAACCTATAATGCTCAGAAAAGCTTTGGGCAGCTATTTTATGATGCTAGGAGCTTTTGGACAGCAATTTGTGACCTTCAGGGGTGCATGACAACAAGACACTCTTACTGGAATATGTGGACAACTAGCAGGAATTTCAGGGATAGAGAGGAAAACGTGGGGGAGAACTTGGGAGGAGGCAGCTAGGGTCGGGAAAGGTTAAGGGGAGTTGATTTGAGAGTTTAAGGGACTTTTTTAATTAAGGAGGGGGAAAAAGGGGGGCCGACAGCTTTGATTGGAATTGGATGGGGAATTAATTGGAGGGAATTAATGGGGGTTGATTGAATTGGAGAGAGAGGGTGGGCCGACCATGCATGGGGGAATTGATTGGGGATTTGAAACCTTTTCAAACGTAGGGTATTAATTAAAGAAGAGAACTAGAGGAGAATCTCTAATTAATTAATTGAATTAGAGAGTGGTGGGTGGGTCGAGTTATTTCTATTTTCAAATATTTGTAATTTTCTAATCAAATTTATGTTTCCGTTATCAAAAAATGATGATAATTTTATGTGGGTAAAACTTTCACATTACAACTTTTTATATGTCATACAGATTAAGATTATGATGTTTTGAATATTTATTTGAGATTTTTCACGGGTGATTTTGAAAATACAACGATTTTTGCGTACTAGAACATTTATTTTGACATCTTTTTTTGTCTACCGTCATGACATTTTTGTCTAATGCTAGGGCGTTCCCTGGAAGCGACGTGCTGTATGGCCTGAATACAGTGACAAGTGTGCAAGGGCCGCTGCATCGGCGCCCAGGTGCAGTGTTAAATATGCAAGGTTTCCCACATCAAAGACGGATGTGGGCAAAGAAGCTAGTCCATGAAACTAAAATTAGGATAAGAACTTGGAATATAGGTTCCCTTGCAGGAAAATTAATGGAATTAATAGATATTATGATTCATAGGAAGTTAAATATTTTATGCATTCAGGAAACTAAATGGGTTGGAGAGAAGGCTAAGAAAATTGATAGTTTAGGATTTAAACTTTGGTATTCGGGTAGGAGTCATACTAAAAATGGTGTAGGTGTTATTATAGATAAGAGTTTAAAGGATAATGTTATAAAAATTAATAGGATTGGAGATAAAATTATAGCTTTAAAGATTATTGTTGATGATAAAATTATATATTATAAGTGCTTATGCTCTTCAAGTAGGTTTGGATATGAGTTCTAAATTAAATTTTTGGAATGACTTAGAAGAATTAATACAAAAGATACCTCTTGAAGAAAGATTTTTTATTGGAGGAGATTTAAATGGATATGTTGGTAGAGAGGTAGATGATTTTAAAAACATTCATGGTGGTCATGGATTTGGAATGACGAATGAAGGTGGTAAGACCATATTGAATTTTTGTTTAGCTTATGATTTTTGAATTGCTAATACTTTATTTAAGAAAAGGAATGAGCATCTCATCACTTATAAAAATGGATATAGTACAACCCAGATTGACTATTTTCTTATTAGAAAATTAAATCGTTTAGATTGCAAAGATTGTAAAATTATTTTGAGTGAAAATTTATGTACCTAACATCGATTATTAGTTTTGGACTTTAAGATAAAGGGACATAAAATAAAAAATAAAGTAAAACGATTTTCTAGGATTAGATGGGGGCATTTAAATAATATTAACAAAAATATTTTTAAGAATAAGATTTTAGATATTAAGATTTTGTCTGTGCATGAGGATGCTAATGCTATGTGGGAAAAAGTGGCTAGTGATATTAAGAATATTGCAAAAGATGTTCTTGGAGTATCAAAGGGAAAAGCTCCTAATAGTAAAAAATATTTGGTGGTAGAATCCAAATGTGCAAGAAAAGATTAAAAATAAGAAGTTTTGTTATAAAAATTGGTTTAATTTTAAAAATCCTGATAATTGGAAATTTATAAAGTGGCTCGTAAGGATGCTAAGAAAGCAATATGCGTTGCAAAGACATTAGCTTTTAGTGATTTATATAAAAGATTAGATACTAAAGAGGGAGAAAGATATATGTATATGTTAGCCAAACAAAGAGATAGGAGTAGTAAGGATTTAGTTCAAGTGAAGTGTATTAAGGATGAAGATCAAAAAATACTTTTCTTAGAAGATGATATTCAACAAAAGTGGATGAGATATTTTGCTAAACTTTTTAATGAAGATTGTGAAAATAAGATTGACTATAGTGATCTTAGCACCCTAAATGAAAATAAAGATTTCTGTTTTTATCGGCGTATTAGTAAAATTGAAGTTAGAGAGGCTTTAAAGAAAATGAAGGGTGGAAAAGCTGTTGGACCTGATGATATTCCAATAGAGGTGTGGAAATGCTTAGGAGATGAAGGAATTTCATGGCTTACTAAACTTTTTAATACTATTTTGAAGACTAAAAAGATGCCAAATGAGTGGAGAATGAGTATGTTAATTTCTATTTTTAAGAATAAAGGTGATGCACAAGATTGTGCGAATTATAGAGGTATTAAGTTAATGTGTCATATTTTAAAACTATGGGAGTGAGTTATGGAGCATAGGCTGCGGCGTGATACTAATGTTTCTCAAAATTAATTTGGATTCATGCCGGGTAGGTCGACTATGGAAGCCATACATTTATTAAGAGGTTTGATGGAGAAATAGAGAGAAAATAAAGAGGATCTACATATGATATTTATTGATTTAGAAAAAGCATATGATAAAGTTTCAAGAGAAGTGCTATGGAGAGTTCTTGAAAAGAAAGGAGTCAATAATGCTTATATTCAAATCATTAAAGATATGTATGCAGGAGCTATTACTTGTGTTCAAACACAAGGTGGATTGACAAAGTATTTTCCTATTTTGGTTGGGTTACATCAAGGATCAGCCTTAAGCCCATATCTTTTTTCTTTAGTCATCTCACTAGACATTTGCAAGAGGATGTACCTTGGTGTATGCTTTTTGCTGATGATATTCTTCTTGTTGATAAGACTAGAGAGGGAGTTGAAGGTAAACTTGAATTATGGAGGTCAACCTTAGAGTCTAAAGGTTTTCGCTTGAGTAGATCTAAAACGGAATATATGGAGTGTAATTTTAGTAGTAATAGACGTAGTGAGGGGATTGTGATTTTGGGCGTTCAAGTCATTAATAAGAGTACACGTTTTAGATATTTTGGATCTATTGTTCAGAGTGATGGTGAAATAGATGGAGATATTATCAGCAGAATTCAAGTTGGATGGTTGAAGTGGAGGAATGCATCGGGCTTGTTATGTGATAGAAATGTACCCCTCAAACTTAAGGGAAAATTCTATAAGATGGTAGTGAGGCCTGCAATGCTTTATGCTGTCGAATGTTGGCCATTAAAAGAGAAGCATAATACTAAGTTAAGTGTGGCAGAGATGAGGATGCTCAGGTGGATGAGTGGCTTTACCCTTAGAGATAGGATACGAAATGAGCATATACGTGAAAAGGTTGGAGTAGCTCCAATAGAAGATAATATTAGAGAGTGTCGCCTTAGATGGTTTGGTCACATAAAACGGCGGCCTTCCGATGACCTGGTTAGGAGAGTAGAGGTATTAGATTTGACTTATGTTAAGAAAGGTAAGGGTAGATCTAAAAACACTTGGTTAGAAAATATTAGGAATGACCTTTCTTTATTAGATTTAAATGAGAATTTGACTTTTAATAGGACACAATGGAGAAAAGGATTCATGTAGCCGACCCCACGTAGTGGGATAAAGGCTTGTTGTTGTTGTTGTTGTTGTTGTACCGTCAGGACATTTTTGTACTTTCTAAATTAAGCTTAGTTATACTTTATTTGCTGCAATGTATTGGAAATGAATGTGAATATGCGATTGAGATTACTATTATATTATTGTGATAATAATATATGTGCAAAAGATAAGTAAAGACTGGTTGACTCATTGATTGGAGGCTGATTGACCTATACAGAATGGTGGGTCGAAAGACTTTCCTTTAATTATATGGTTTGGTGTTATGCTCGAACGATTCACGTGATGCACTGATTGGAACTTATAAGAAGATTATCGTGCCGACGGGCAAAGAGTGACGGCTCTGTTTACTGAGTTAACGGTTTACGGATACTAATACGATACTGAAAAACACCGTTATAACAAAGATTTCTTATTTGTTTAGTGTACTAAAATATATATTATTGAGGCATTTTTCCTATTACTGCACAAATTCAATATTATTGTTTTATTTTTCTGCTCCTGTTATTGTACTGTTATTATTACTACTACTGATATAGGCAACGATACTGTTTGATACTATTGATTCACTGTACAATAAGCATATAACATGCTAAACATGTAATATTCTTATTTGATACTAATATAAAATAATTGGATATTATGTGTACACTCATATGTGATTGTTCTGTCTTGATATGATTGTGACAGTCCTCATCGATGATTTGGTTTTTACTTCTTTATATGATCTCTCTACTGATTGCTAGTAATGATATAAAGATTTCTTTATAGATTTGATACCCGTACTGATTTATTGGCTTTCATACTATACTATTTTATATTTTATAGATTTTACTACTATTGCATGATTTTTGCATTGATTCAATAATCATATGAATATTACTGATATGATTTCATTCTTGACATGCATATTACTCATTTACCGTGCTTAGAATTCAGTTGTAAATTTTGGTGACTTGCTAAGCTTTTTAGCCATTATATGTGGTTAAATAATTTTAAGTCAAGGTAGAAGATCAGAAGTGAGGTTGGTCAGGATTCTTCAAGTTATATTCCTTTTTGTTTTAGTTATTATTTTGTATTCGGGATATAGTAGTTGTGACATGATTGTATATATCTTGAGTGGTGTATATGATTTTTGGGAATTGAATACAAATATATCTATTGATGTTTTGATCGATAATTTTATTTCTATTGTTATTGATATTAATAAATGAAATTAGATAGTTGTGATTGTTGTTTATTAAAAGATAAAAGAATAATTCTTCCAAATTTAATTATGTGACATCATATAACTAAACCTTGACACTATCTTCAAGGAAAATCTTGTTAACTACAATATGCCTTAAAAAGAATAAAATCCTATGTCTGCAAAGTGGTATTCATGCCGAAGCGTCATTTTGTTTTTAGCCAACACTTAGAAGCCACATAATACCACCACCATCTCCTCTAAAAATTTTAGAGTATTATTCTCATCTTTATATTGATAAGAAATATTTATGAAAGAGGAAGATGACCAAATTAAATGAATAAGAAGCAAACCATGAAACATTGGACTTCATAGGATGAGGCAACAGAGGGTTAATCATAGTGCAGAATAATTTTTAATTGTTGTCAACTATTTTAGCTATCTTTGGTAATTAAATGTGAATGATTATGAAATTGGAAAAAAAATTGGAGTTGAACTTAATATTATATGATACATTAATGCAATTGCTTATTTTATGTTATTTTGCTTTTATAATATTTGAATTTCAATTTTATTTCATGTTGTTTATCAATTGTCACTTTACGTCTTGTGTAATTTTATGTTTCATATGTATGCTTTTGTTATTTCATAACTCAATAGAGAGCTAATATGTCGTACGTTAACATATTATTTGGGTTCAACAACAACAAGCCTTTATCCCACTGTGGGGTCGGCTACATGAATCCTTTTTCTCCATTGTGTCCTATTAAGAGTCAATTTCTATTCTAAATCTAATAAAGAAAGGTCATTTCTAACTTTTTCTAACAAAATTTTTTTAGGTCTACCTCTTCCTTTCTTAGCGTATTATTTTGATATTATATAAAAGCTACTTTTAATCTTTATTTTCACTTTATGCAATTTTAGATTTTGAGGCTTTTGTCTCAAAATCCATTGAAGCTTACACCTCGCTTCGTAAACGAAAAACGGCTCAGTACTCAATTGCACAATTTTAAACCTTGCGAGATATCAAATCACTATTCACTATGTTCAGAACTAGCATCTTTCGTATGATCGAATATTATAAACATCTATGACAATATCCAATCAGGGTGATATGTGAATAAGAGTTGAAGATTTAGTGTGGAACCCATGTAAAACTGACGGCTTGGCTGTTGGTTATAGGTATTGTAGGTTGTTTTAGTTGATATACACATAAAAAATAAAAATTATGTAAGAAACTTGTTGTTTTAATATCAAGATTTGACAATTTTGATTTCTTTCTAACCAAATTTTAGCTATCACTTCTTATTAGCTGCAATTAAACCTTTTGGATCAGACAAAAAAATGAATATGCAAAAGCAGTCATATATATACAAAAGATCTAGCAGAGGCAGAATGCCAATAAGATAGCCATTTATTCATGACTACAAAATATAAATTAAATTAACTAACATTTTTAAGCCATATGATAATAATAAAGTTGCTTGATAACCCGTCTCTTGCGAGCACATACAGGAAAACGAGAAGAAGGCCAGGAAGCAGTTTAAAGGACTATTTGATAAGAAACCTGGAGAGATTTCCGAAGCTGGAAACAAATCTACAGATAACGAGGATGAAGACTCGCAGAGCCCAGAAGGGAAGTCGCCTAACCCAGACGAGGGGCAAGAGAGCCAGACAAGCAGTGTTGATGTGGAGGTGCCTGCCAAAGGATTAGGATTTCTCTCACGTCTGTGGCCTTCAGGTAGAAGAATCTTTGCTTCTTTTGGTTCAAATAGATGTTCAATACTGTGAAAGATTAAGGCTTTGTTTGGGATGACTTTTTTGTTGCTTCTTACAGCAGTTTTTTAGTGTAAAAATTTTAATTTTTAGACTAAAAATTTACATTAAGAAGCAACAAAAAAACTGTCCCAAACGAAGCCTAAGCCAGGTAACAAGCTGCCCCTGATTTATCACATCCTCCAGTAGCTTTTCAGAGACAGTTCTTGAGAATTATTTCTCTAGTGAAGCATTTTGTTGCGGATTATGAGGCTGTAAAATATTCTTTCTTTTTTTAATTTATAAGCATATCATATGATGGTCGAGGGTACTGTAAAATTGCAATACGGATATTAATATAATTACACCAACAATGATATTTAGCCTTAATTCGGCTATATAAATCTTTCTTCTTCATTGTGTCCTTAAAAATGATATGAATAATAGTACGTTTGGGATGGTTTTCTTACTGTTTCTTAAAATAATTTTTTAATATAAAAATTAAAAATTTTTAACTAGAAAGTTGTTTTAAGAAGCAGTAAGAAAGTAGTTCCAAACTAAGCCTTATTCTTTGCAATGTCTTGAAATTGAATCTCCATATTCAGATTATTTTTTTTATTATATCTCAAAATGAATTCCATAATTATTATGGTCATTCCAAGTAAAATTTGAAAAAGAAGTTTTAACCTAAATTTTTTTACTCAAGAAATTATTACTAGTCCTGGGCCAAAACTTGATTGTATCTGCCCCTACATTTCTGCTGGTGACCTATTCTTTTCAGCATCATCAAGTAAAAAAATTATTATCAATTTTTTTGAAAGAAAGGAGAACTAATGCAATAAATTTCTATTGGAGTAAATCTCAAAGTCTATAAGACAGGTGTAGTGTATATTTTGATTAATGTTTGTTTATTGAAGTCAAAATTTGAATACCTTAAAGTAAGGGTCTCAAAACTTGATAAGATTTGAAATCTGATCCGAAAAATTTAAGGTTCGGATTTGGGTCAACCCGTTTGTCATATTTTAAAGTTTTAAAACCTATTGAACATTAACAACTGGCCTAGAGTGACTTTTCTTCTCCTAGATAATAACATCTCTAGCTCATTGCTGGTTTTAATGCATGAGCTGGTTTTAATGCTCTTATCTCTGTTGAAGAGAATAAATTGGTGTTGTTCTGTGCTCCTAAGTTTGTTGTCTTAGGCCCTGATGTCTTCACATTTAAGTTTATTGTGTTTATTTCGTTGTCTGTCATTTCTTCAACAACAATTACAAACTCATGGAAAAAAAAACTTATGGAAAAATATAAATGCTATTGAGATTTTTTTGATTATAGACTTATATTTTGCAATATCTTTAATAAAATTAATATAAAAATTATTGCTAGCAGGCTTAAGTTGGATTTGCTTTTAAATATTCATTATAGCCAATCTGACTTTCTTCAACAAAAGATTTTGATAGACAAGGTCTTCTTGCTAATGAAATATTAGGTGAATTCTAACAAGACAAGGGCTTCTTGCTAAGGAGGATTGTTTTTATATGAAATTTGTTATGAAGAAGACATTTGACGCTATCAAGATGAGACAAAAAAAAAAAAATGTAACAACTCCATTAATGGGGCCTTGGAAGGATTTTTCAATTGAAACTCTAGGCTTAGGCAGGGGTGATGCTCTCTGCTTATCTATTTTATATTATATGGATGTTCTTTTCAATCTCTTTGAGCAATCTATGATTAACTCTTAAAAATTAGCAATTTTCTTAGTTATGATCATGACCTATTGGTGTTTGGCAAAGTATTGCAAATGACATTGCTAAATATCAACCCTAACTCTTTTGGTCATGTGTTAGTTCTACACATAAATTAAGCCAAAAACATCATTTTTTTGTCATCCAAAGTCATCGATATGGCGATACCATTGTCCTCTTAATTTGCCAGAGTATTATCCCAAACTAAGATATCTTGGAATTCTTATTTACTAAGAAGACTCCACCTCACCAACTTTTATCTTTTCCTCCACAAATTTGCCCAATTACTCGAAGGTTGGAAAACTAAGTTTCTCTCCTATGCTGACTGACTGTAATTCATAAAATCCACCAAATGAAACTACTTGCCTACTAGATCAGAGCTTAAATTATTCCAAATATATGTTGTAATGTCCTCAATAGACATTAAGCATGGTGAAGCCAATGCAATATCCTTCACCTTATATTCTAGGATAATACTAGTAAACCCAAAGCTTTGATAGCTTAGGGCCTCCCCTCCATTATTGTTCGGACTCATGCGCATATAGATTCTCTATTTTGTGGAGATTTCTGGCCTCCCACAATATTTTGTGTGATTGGTGGAAACTCAAATATTATTTGCCTTGAAAACCTACCTCCAATAAAATCTCTCTTTTTGGGAAAGGTCTTGAATTGATAAATAATGTGAAAGCTAAGCTTACTGATAATGTCTCCAATGGCAGTTGCTTAAACCTTCTTGGGAAAAACATTAGTATCATGAGAAAACATTAGAGCATTTGGTCCCCTTGTCTTCTCTTACGTGCCACTCCCCTCCAATTCTCCTCTCAATAAGATAATTATTAATAACAATCTATGGAATCAATCAGGTTCGATCAGCAAATATTGCTATATATGATGCCGTTACACTACTTATCATTTGGGGGCAGATAGTGCATTGCTTGGAATGGAAATGCTATTCCTTCAAGGATTTTTTAAGCAAATTGTATGACAATGAAGTCAATTTTGATTGGCATAAATTGTTGATTCGCGGCGGTAAATAAATATAAAGTTTAGCATCTTAGTTTTGTATGGAGATTTAGCACACAATCAGATAAAAGAGAGGGTGTAGCATTCTTAAAAGACACCAGAGTTTTTTAAGTGGAAAACCTTTGAAAAGGAAGAAAAATCACAGGACCTGCCTCAATTTGAATGAATCCACTAGTATTTGCAATTGATTACAAATGAAGCCCTTCATTGAAGGGAATGCCTTGGCTTGATGTATTAATTATACATCATATAGAATGCAATACATGGTGGAAATTGGAAGAATCATTATTGATATGTTCGTTTTGTTGGAAAGATCATAGTCGGCGGGCGAAGGAGGTTAAAATGATTGTTGTCTGGCAACGAAGGTCGAAAGGATCATAGTCGGTGGCGGGGAATAAGTCCAACATTAGTTGGTGGCTGAGAAGAAATCAGGCTTCAGTCGGTGGTTGGGCAAAGTTCGGTGTCAGTTAGTGGCTAAGAAGAAGTTCTGCGTCAGTTGGTGGCCAGACAAAAGTTTGAAGTCAGTTGACTCCCAGTTGTAAATCTGGTGTCAATCAGTGGCCAGGTGAAAGTCCGACTATGGGTTGAAGTTCGGCGTTTGGCAAAAGTCTGTTGACTGGTGGTGGCCCGACAAAAGTCCAGGTTGTGGTAGAGGCGGAGTTTGGTGGCAAGAGAGATCTCAGGTATCTCTTCATTCTTCCTCTCATTTTCTTCCTTGCTTGGGCCCCTTCTTCCTCCCATTCTTTATGAGGAATGAGATGTCTATTTATAGTTTTCTGAGAGTAGCATGACTAGTAAATAAGGAGAAGATCATAATCATGTTGGGAGTGGTTTGAATAGACGGTCGATATTGATTCATTTGATCATTGACCGTTTATCGAGTATTTGAGTTCTTTAGTGATCTCAAAATTCGGCGATCTTAGGCTTGTTGGATTCGTCTTGTCGAGCCGCTCGATTCTTATATAAGCATGTCACGTTTGGTAATCCAAATTATGGTTTGAACCTTGCAGATGTGCTTCGGGTCTTTGATTTGGACTCATTTGGGCTTGGATTGAGTCAAATTTTTTGTCGTTGGGTTTTTATTTTTGAGTCGTTCAGTTCGACTATTAGTTTGCTGAAATTGGAGTTCAGAAGGTCCCAGATTTATTTTTTGACGTTTCCAACTTGATTTTGCCTCAAGATTCGTGCTCGATCAAGATACTTTTTTGATAATATATCACATTTATTTGGTATAAATATTATATATTAAGATATTCTTTTGCTTGCTTATGCCTTGTTAGGGTGCTCAAATATATTAATATGTTTAAATCTTGCACCATTGATATTCAAGCTTCTTGCGAATTCATAATCATGATTATGAATTGAGAAATTATTTCTATTTCAAATATCCATATACTCTTCAATCTGTTGACAAAATACCTTCCCAATCTTCCACAATCTCATTTCGAGAGTAGATTAGACTGGAGTCCAAACCAAGACATCTCGTTACATTAGGTGATCCCGTTCCAACAGTCCTCTTTTATTGGACAATTTGCCATTCTAACAAAAGTTCTCTATTAATTTAATGACTAGGGTATGTTTTTGTTAAACAAAAATGTTTATATTTCTTCACTACTTGTTATTTGACTTACTCTATATGTTGAGAGAAATGGTATTTATTTTGATAAAAACATTGAAAGTTTTATCATTTCACACCTAAAAATTATAGGGACTGTGATATCTGAAGTCTATAAATGGGGCAAACTTCATGACACCAAACAATTGCCGCAATAATGTTTGTTTATGTTTATATTTTGCTCGGTGTTATTGGAGAGGTCTTTTGGCTATCGATGATGATGAATGGCCGTCTTCTTTGTTTTCCTACGACTATTCATTTATTCTTGGTTTTTCAATTTTGTCGCACCCACTCTCGAAGATCAACTTGCAACCATAGTTTGTGGCTTTCATATGGTTTGCTAAATGTTGTAGGGTATATTTTTTTGCATTGTGAGTTGGTTGGTCCATTTTTAATTTTTAATGTTTGTGAGATACTTTTGTTTTGCTATGTGAGCTTCAACTTTTTTTTTTTTTTTATCCCCCTATTTTTTGGCCTCTTGACTCTCCTTATTTTTACACAATTCTATTTTTTTTCTCAATAAAAATTAATATTATAGTTTTATCAATTTTTTAAAGCACAGCTTCCAACTAAGGAAGAGGTTCCAAGTGGCAGATATTCCTTAAAACATTAATAACTTAAGGAAAACCTACATGCATAATATTACACAAATTTATATTAAATATTTATCACATAATCTTATTATTTAGGTTTCAAACAACTTTTTTACTACTTCTTAAAACAATTTTTTAATACAAAAATTATTAAAAAATTACTTTAAAAAGCTGTAATAATATCGTCTCAAACGAACCCTTATATAGTAAATCATCTCATTTACTCCTTCCACCCGTGCAATAGAAAGAGGAAGTTATATGTGATACTGCAAGAATCAGGGGTGGAACCCTTTTATTGGTTGCCCCCCCTCAAAAAAATTTTTTTTTTCTCATTATACTATTATTTAGATAATTTTTAATATTTATTACAAGAGTTTTTAGGCAATTGCCCCCCCTCCTAAAAAATGTTAAAATACTATGATTTTGTATTCTGACAATCAGGTCGAACCCCGTCAGAGGGCGCTGCCCCCTTGGACCCCCGACATATATGCGAACAGTTACTTATAAATTTGTCTCCCCTGAAAATTATAGATGGTTCCGCCCCTGACAAGAATATCTCATTGAAGGCCATTGACAAGATAATGTTTCACATCGACATGCGTGTGCAAACAGGAAGCAGTACCAAAATTAACTAGGGAAGACCATTGATGGGACTGGTTGCTTCTACAGTCTTGAAACTCTTAGCGATGATAAAGATGAAGAAAATTATGATGAGATCTTACGTGGAGGCCACTAATAGGGATTAGTGCGAGGCAACTAAACCCTCATCAATGATGAAGTTCATAAGATGAGGATAATCACACATGCATGACATTATTAATAGAATGTTAATGATAATTGTTTAAAAATAATATTTTTTTATATTACTTGATACAATAATAAATGTAAAAAGTTAAATATTAAATAAGTAAGTTAGAAAAAATTAAATGGCGTGTAAAATTCTTATATGTGCAATACAAATTATCTTAGATTTTATTTGAGATAGTTTTTCATTAATTTTTAAAATAAAAATTTAATAAAAAGTTTCTTAAGCTATAAATCTTGGTACATATGTAACATGAAATTTTTTTTTGAACTATTTATTTTTTACTAAAAAAACTGTTTTAGAAATAAGTAAAAAAAATGTCCCTTAACGAAGCCCAGCTTTGTAGAAAAGGTTGGAAAGACTTTTGACTTTCTACTACGTCTACTTGGTTACTATCATTGTCAGTAGCTCCCTTCACACACATACACACAGAAAGGAAGAGAGCGAGAGAGAGAGAGATGGCAGGAGATCGGAGGATCGGAGTGGCACTGGACTTCTCCAAGAGTAGCAAGCTTGCACTTCAATGGTCGATTGACAACCTCGCCGATAAGGGTGATTCCCTCGTTATCATCCATGTCAAAAGCCCCTCCGCCGATGAGTCTAAAAATGCTCTCTGGTTTCAATCCGGATCTCGTAATTATTTCCCCAAAATTTCCACTCACGTTTTGATTCTTTGTTCTCGTATGATAGAATCACTTCTCCTGATTGATCCTTCATTGTTGATTTCAGCTTTGATCCCGTTGACGGAGCTGCGGCTGCCGGAGGTGGTGAGGCAATACGATGTCGAGCTCGACGCTGAAGTTTTGGATTTGCTCGATACTGCTTCTAGGCAGAAACAGGTACGTCAAAGTCGTATTTTTTATGATGGTCCTGTTGTATAGTTTTGACTTAATTAGAACTGAAGACTGATTAAATTTTCATTGTGAATCAGGTTGCTATTGTAATGAAGATTTATTGGGGAGATGCGAGGGAGAAGCTTTGCCTTGCTGTGGACGACCAAAGGTTGAATTCACTTGTCATGGGAAGCAGGGGTCTCAGTCCATTAAAGAGGTTTGTGATGAAAGTAGAAATTCTGATTTTTCTTAGCATAGAAGTGGATTTTGCAAGAGGAGTATTAATTAGGTAAAGCATGGTTAAGTAAATTTCCTTAGCAAATTCTAATAGCCGAAACATGCATGTCATTTGAGAGCCTATCATATTCGTGCAGTAAAACACAGGCTTCTAATTAACACTATAATAAACTGGTTAGCTTAGAAGTTTCATTGGAAATGGGAACCGAATTCTATGCTGCCTTCAACTTCATGTTGTTCTCTGGTGATATGATTACTAGAAGTTCACCAGCCGGTATGCAAAATTGCACTAAGCAGCCTTTTTAGGGTGCCAGGGTTTCTTAAATAAAGTGTGCTAGTTACTATTTTTAAGAATAAATGTGATGCATGGTGCGAATTATAGAGGAATAAAGTTAATTTGTCATACTTTAAAACTATGGGAGTTAGTTATGGAGTATAATTTGCGGCGTGATACTAATGTTTCTCAAAATCAATTTGGATTCATGCCGGGTAGGTCTATTATGGAAGCCATACATTTATTGAGAGGCTTGATGGAGAAATATAGAGAGAATAAGGAGGATCTATATATGATATTTATTGATTTAGAGAAAGCATATGATAAAGTTCCAAGAGAAGTGCTATGGAGAGTTCTTGAAAATAAAGGAGTTAATAATGCTTATATTCAAATCATTAAAGATATGTATGCAGGAGCTATTACTTGTGTTCAAACACAAGGTGTTTTGACCGAGTATTTTCCTATTTCGGTTGAATTACATCAAAGATCAGCCTTAATCCCATATCTTTTTGCTTTAGTCATGGATGATCTCACTAGACATTTGCAAGAAGATGCACCTTGGTGTATGCTTTTTGCTGATGATATTCTTCTTGTTGATAAGACTAGAGAGGGAGTTGCATGTAAACTTGAATTATGGAGGTTAACCTTAGAGTCTAAAGGTTTTCGCCTGAGTAGATCTAAAATTGAATATATGGAGTGTAATTTTAGTAGTAATAGACATCGTGAGAGGATTGTGACTTTGGGCGAGCAAGTCATTAATAAGAGTACACGTTTTAAATATCTTGGATCTATTGTTCAAAGTGATGGTGAAATACATGGGGATATTATCAGTAGAATTCAAGTTAGATAGTTGAAGTGGAGGAATGCATCGGGCTTGTTCTGTGAAAATTCCCCCTCAAACTTAAGGGAAAATTCTATAAGATGGTGGTGAGACTTGCAATGCTTTATGGTGCCGAATGTTGGCCATTAAAAGAGAAGCATAATACTAAGTTAAATGTTGTAGAGATGAGGATGCTCTGGTGGATGAGTGGCTTTACCCTTAAAGATATGATACAAAATGAGCATATACGTGAAAAAGTTGGAGTAGCGCCAATGGAAGATAAGATTAGTGAGAGTTTCCTTAGATGGTTTGGTCACATAAAACGACGGCCTTCCAATGAACCGGTTAGAAAAGTAGAGGTATTAGATTTGACTTATGTTAAGAAAGGTAGAGGTAGACCTATAAAGACTTGGTTATAAAATATTAGAAATGATCTTTCTTTATTAGATTTAAACGAGAATTCGACTTTTAACAGGACACAATGGAGAAAAATGATTCATGTAGCTGACCCCACATAGTGGGACAAAAGCTTGATGTTGTAGGGTTTCTTAAATACAATTGTATAAGAAATATATTTAATAATTAGCTGTTTCTAGAAACTCGTCGTCAATGGAGATGCATCTAAAAGGAGTAATGCTACACTACCTAAAAAATCTACTCAAAAAATCATTTGGACTCCACTTTCATAAATGAATCAATCAGGTTTGGAAGAGTCATTCAGTTTTGATTGGGGGAATTTTTATTTGTCCACCTCATCAAATACTTGTTTGCATGAGTTTTCTATTGCTTTTTGTGAATAGTATAGTATTTCTAATGAACAAAAGGTATATTTACACTCATTTTGCTTTACATGTGCATGTGTGAAGGACTTTTGGGAAATGGAGTAATGATTTAAGTGACTCAAAATATTTTGTGTAAGCCAGAACTAGTGGGTCCAATTAGTAATCTACGTTCATATTATGCTGGGGCTTTGCCCAACCTAATTCATTTGAATTAATTCTAAAATAATAGCACATTATTTTAACTTCTGATGTTTAATCTGTGACATGAAAGTGGTGTACGAATTTGATATGTTTGAAGGATTTCTCCAATGTCAACATGACCAGAGATGTGATTAACGACTAATACTTATTATTCAACTTTCCTGAACAATTTTATTCTTATTTCTTGAGTTTGATGAGTTTAACCAATTCTCAGAAGAATTCAAAAGGATAAATTAAATGAGTTTAAAGCTATTCACACTATTTTTATTGTGGAAATCATTTTGTATGTCTATTTTGTTAATACAAAATTTCTTTTGGTGGGGGTTAATAAACATACCAAAGAATTTGAGTATTTTCTCGAATATAGCCAAATGTTTAGCGTAAGATTGAAGATTATATAAGTGTCTAGTGTTTTGTTGTTTTGGTGGGTCTTTAGGTCGAACATAAGATTGTATATAAATAACATCAAAATAACATTGATGTCTAATGATCAATCCAAGTTTTTCTCTATCAAGTGCAATCAATCAAGGTTTTTCTATCCAAGGTTCGGTTGTATGAAAATTAGTTACTTTTTCAAGATCAATCCAATTGAAAGTGTGTGAAAATAGAGTGTAATCACAATAATTAACAAAGTAGCATGCAAATACATCTGCAAGGAGGCATGCAAGTAAAATGCTCAGCTAGAATTTTACATGGTTTGACATAACCACCTATTTACTCGTGTAGGATTTTACTACAAATCTCATATTCATTATATAGCTAGCAATGAAGTCATCATACACTCCCTCTTCTTCTAGAGGAGAACCCTTAACACAAAAAACAAACAACTTATTCTTAGGAAAGGCGCCTCTCCTAGCCTTCCAACCAAGACTCAAGATAATGCAATAAGAACACAAATGCAGGAACTTAAATTACAAGAAAATAAAATTGCTTATAAGGAGATATTGTAAATAAAATTTTGAGAATTAACTTTAAGGAGATCTAGCTCTTTGATTTCTCAAATTGGTAAATGAGTGCTTGAAAGCTTTGAACTATTTGCAAATAAAAATCAATAAGAGCATTGATACAATCCAAAATGACTTTCGATTGACAAACAGATCACGTCGTTGCGTCTGAAACATTAAAAACCTCTAAAAACTACATTTTATTTATCCAGAATGGTAGCATGGATCCCGAGGCGATAACATGAATTCCGAGGAGAATTGGCCTTGCAGTTGTCCAAATGATATTCGTTCGTGAAACAGAGTTCGTCGTTGCGACCGAAATATCGCGAATACTCAAGAACTACATTTTTTATATTCAATTTAGATCATCAGGATTGGTGGCACGAATTTTAAGACAAAATATGCAAATCGAGGAGAACAGGCTTTGGCACTGCCCAAACGAAGTCCAATCGTGAAACAGACTTCGCCATTACATTCAAGGCGATCGAAGTACCTAAGGATGACAACCAATTTGTTTGAATTAAAATGTGTGAGGAAGTCGATACGCACCTCGAGGCAGAGCACGAAAATCAAATAATTTAAGACTCGACGTCTCTGTTGACCTTTCTCTGTATAAACGAAACAAAAAAAATACCATACCTGTCCGGCCACGTCGCTCGAGCCCCACGCCCACGACCTACGCACGATCCAGCGCCGATCCTTCGCACGGCTCGTCTTTTCACCCCACGACTTTACACGACGAGCTGGCGTCGTTAAATGGCCACGAAATGAAGACCTTCGGTCTTTTTCCACACACCCGAGCTCCTCCCTTCCTCCCTCTTGATCTCTCGCTCTCTCTTCTTCCAAACGGATCGGAAGTTACAGGAGTTGGATCGGAAGAGACGTCGGAGCTCGCTTGCTGTCGAAGATAACTTTCTCCCTCGCGTGCGGCTCTTCTCCGGTTCCCTCGTGTCGTTCGACCTCGCCATTCGACGACTTCCCTTCCAGTAGGATCGGAAGTTACGCATTTTTGATCGGAAGAAGCAACAGGAGCTCTGCCGGCTGCGAAGGCAACTTTCTCCCTTTCGATCACTTCTTCTGCTCTCGCGTGGCTGTGCAACGTCGCTCCTTCCACGACATTCCCTTCTGTCTGGATCGGAAGCCATGACAGTTTGATCGGAAGCAGCCGTAGCTCGCCGACTGTGAGAAGGATCGGAAGCTCGACGGGAGATCGCCGCTGCAGCTCTGTCGCGGCCGGTCGACTCCGATCCTCCTTCGGTGCCGCACCTCCGACGCTGCCTTTCCCTGCTACCGGATCGGAAGTTACCACATTTTGATCGGAAAGCAAAAGGGAGCTCGTTTGCTGTGGAAGTTAACTTTCTCCCTTCCGCCACTTCTCCGACTCCTCAGTCGCCGTTCGACTTTGCTCTGTCAACGACTTTCCTTGCCTGTCGGACCGGAAGTGCCAACATTTTGATTGGAAGCCGCACAGGGAGCTCGCCGCAGTGAAGGTGACTCTCTCCCTCTCACTCGCTCGTTCGGCCAAATCCCGTAATTCCACTGTGCAGAGGGATTTAAAAAAAAAAATTAATTATAAATATTTAATTATAGTTATTTTAAATAATTCTAATTAATTATAATTACTATTTTTAATTAATTATAATTATTGTAATTAATTATTAATTAATTTTAATTAAATTATTATAATTAATCTAATTAATTATAATTTTTTAATTAGTATTAATTTTAATTAATTATAATTTATAAAATTAATTATTATTAATTAATTATAATATATTAAAATTAATTAATTTTTAATTAGTTATAATTAATTATAACTAATGAATTTTAATTAATTTTAATAAAATGTAATTAATTATATTAATTAATTATAATTAATTTTAAGTAATTAATTAAAAAAATAATTTGTTAATTAATTATAATTATTTAATATAAATATAATTAATAAAAAAGAGGAATCCCCTCTTACCTCGATCCACGAGCTGACAATCGTCGACGACTCTTCCCCGTCGGCCCCAAGGTATAATTTCTAACTTAAATCCCGTCCTCGACGTTTGCAGCGGACCGGGGAACCACCTATACGCGCTCTTGTAGCACGGTAGGAGGGAGCCCGGTGCGAAGCATACGACGAGGCGGGTAAGCCCTATACACGCTCTTGTAGCGTGGTGGGGATGGTCCTCGACCTCGACACCGACACCGCCGACGACTGCTACGCAAAGGTATGATGTTCCAAAATCTCATTCTCGACGTTTGCAGTGGAACGGAGAACCACCTATACGCGCTCTTGTAGCACGGTAGGAGGGAGCCCGGTGCGATGCATACGACGAGGTGGGAGAGCCCTATACACGCTCTTGTAGCGTGGTGGGGAGTCACTGCTGTTCTGGTACGTCACTGCTGTTCTGGTACGGGTACTGCTGAAGGCCCCATACACGCTCTTGTAGCGTGGTGGGATGAAATTTTGTACGGCCGCGGTGTCCAAGGACACCTACCATACACGCTCTAGTAGCGTGGTGGGAAGGCCCAGCTCCCCAATTTTCCCCCAAACGGGGGATATGCCGGAGTGCTGCCGAAATTTTCATTGAAATGTACAAAGACTTGAACAATTCGAAGACCTTCTTGGACAACAATATAGAAGACCTGTACTTGAACAAAAAAAAAATACACAGAACTTGAACTAAATGAGCAGAGGACCTGTACGAAGAGCAGATGAATTGTGGAATTGCACTTGAACAAATTCAAATGATTTCTAAAGACCAAAATTCAAATAAAATAAAATCAAGCTGAAGCTCAATTCAAATCAATTTGAACACGAAACTGAACTTGCAAGGACTTCAAAAGATCCCAGAAGACTTTGAACAAAATGTGAGCATGCAATTGAATTCAAAGGACTGCAGGGGACTTGAACAAGACTAGAACATCAAACAAAGACTTTGATTTGGACTGGATCCGGATCCGAATAAAGCAGTTGAACTCGCACTTGAACTCAGGCTATACGACATCAAGTGGGGACTTGTGAACTTGATGAATTCAAGTCTAAATGAAACTTAATTCGAACTCGAACATAAACAAAGGAAAAGCTTGAATCATGTGCGAGCGAGTTCAAATTACAATAATATTCGTACAGTCGATAGTGACTCAGGGTACATTATAAGACCTCGATGCACGAACTCTTATGACAATCCCTACAAACGCCTGTTGATTGAGACGGCGATACAGGAGACTAATGATGGAGGATCCGCCTCCCTACAAGCAAATACATCAAAACACCCACCTGAGATTGGTGAAAGGTGGACACAATACTGATGTCAACAGGGTTTTCTACAAACATTTTCGGGAGGTCGTAGTGGATACAGCGGTCCCCTGCAAATGGATACTTGTGGATAACAACAGTGGGTACCTCGTAGACACAATGAGCCACTGTGGGCACAAGTACAATCAAAAACCACCTGAGATTGGTGACAGGTGGGCATGATATAGGAAACAATGGGTCTCCTACGAACAGTTCCAGGAGCTCGTAGTGGATACAACAGGTCTCCGCAAATATATACAAGTCACTTGTGGATAACAACAGTGAGTATATCGTAGGTACAACGAACCGCTGTGGGCACAAGTATAGATATCACCTAAGACATTGGCGATCAAGATATTCGAATATTCCGGGTACAAAGGCAGCCCGATGTACGAAAAATACATTCCCTTGCAGAATCAGAAAGGAAGTTTGAACAAATTAGAACCAAACTTCCTGGTGTTGCAAAGTCCCTTCTTAGTTCTATACTCGAGAAGAAAACAATCCCAACATTTCTTTACAGATCAATAAATTTCAAAATCTAGAAAATCTTCCCCGGTGATTGAGAAAGGGGGAGTCAACATCAAAATCCAACGCCACCGGATCTGCAACACTGATACAAGCAGACAGAAGGCGTCTACAACCTACAATGCGACGCCACCGGATCCGCAACACTCGTATTAGCGGACAGAAGGCGTGTATAAGCTTTCAAATGAAAAGTTGTGTGCATCCAAACGATAGTTATCTACACAACTACAAAATATTTTAAAGTACCCCCACATGAGTGCACCGTAGTTTGTATACACATAGGTACACAAGGGGTAAATACAATTATAACCCGCATGGGCCCCGGCGAGCGTGTTATTGGTACACACGTGACGTCTAGGGATGCTGCGCGGGTGGACAAGTGAATTCAGGTTCGAAACCGATCATTCTATACGGATCAATAGAAGTCGACAGGGTTCGAACCATTAAACAAATACATGGTTGTGGGGATCAATGTATTTGTTTCAATACATTCATATTAGGCTTTCAAGGCCTACAATCAGAAGAATTTATTAAATAAAAGGCACAAAGCCTACGAAACCCGATCCTCTGTCAACAGCCCGACAGAGTTGACAAGGTTCAGTCCATAAAGAGAAGTAACCCCGAACACCCCGATGATTGCCGTGCTCCACTCAAATACCCGAAAATCCAAAATCCCATAAAATCTCAAAATCCCAAAAATATTTAAAATGAAATAAATCCATCAAATACCTAAAGCAAAATCCATCCACCCTCCGCAACAGTTTGCCTGGGTGGACAAATCAAAATTTACTTCAGCTCACAAAGAGCGAAATGCCTAGTCAAAAATATCACTAGGATTCATTCTTAAAACAATCTCCTGCCAGTAAGGACGTGGTACGTGTCCTCTAACCGGCGGTTTTGCCGCCAAATGGCACCGCAGGATAAACGGTTATGACCCGGGGCCCTCTGAACCGAGTGGTTTTGCCGTCAAATGGCACCACGAAATACCGGTTATGGCCAGCGCCGTTACGCTCCTTATTGGCATCAAATCCTTGAGATATGAATCAATAGGATATGATCGATAGGGCACTAAGCTCTCTGTCAGCTAAAGTGGATTCAAATTTGTCCCCTTAGACAAACATCTCACCCCAGGTCTACAAGGTCCCCTTGGACGAAGCAACCCATGGCTGCCGACAAGGATCCTTCTGTCAGGTTGGGTCGACTACCTCCTCTGACTAAGTAGACCAGGGACCACGATGCCCCGGGACGACGGAACCATGGGATCTTGATCGGGTCCATCATCCATTCCCCCACCATCCGCTTTAAGTGTAGGATGGTGCAGTTTCCATTTAAATATCAAATCTTCCAATCCATACCTATTGCTGCTACTATATGCCAGATAACACGTATTTCTATACGTATCTGATTGATGACTAGCCTTAATCGAAAGTTCTCTCTCGTGATCGGGAGGGGTAATTAACTATAGGGGCTTGCGCCTATAGGAAACCAGAACTCAGATCATAAAGTCCTTGCAAAATGAGGGCGAAATCTCTGGGTAGTGTCTTATCTACAAACCCATCTGCCTTCCAAAATTTACCTCGGAACTTATTCAGTTAAAACTCCCTCGCCGAATAAGAAAAGCGAGGGGAGGCCGGGGCCGAATTTTCGGAGCCCACAGTCTCCCAAACATTTCCTGATTGGCAAAAGGACTTCGCGGTTGCGTCCGGAATGCCGCTAATACTCTTGGTGGACTATCAATTATTCAATTAAGGTTTCGCACGCAAATCAAGGTGGTCCTGATGCAACAACATGCATTTCGAGGAAAGTCAGGCTCGACACTACCCAAATGATGTCCGATCACGAAACAAACTGCGCTGTTGCGATTGGAACATCAACGATACCCTAAATTCACTACCAATTTGTTCAAAGCAAATTACTCGATGAGATCGACACGTATTACGAGTGAAATAAACATGATTCGAGGAAACCCGCAAATCAATATCATTTTTCGTTGATTAACACATGGTTGTCACCTCAAATTAATGATAATACTACTGATAATAAAGCATCATTAGCGTCACTATTGGATTTGGTCGAAAATGAGAAAATCTAATGTAAAATCAAATCTAATTTAATGCATACCTCATATCTCCTGAGTTAATTTCCTATGCAAATCTGCAAAATCTGCTAAGTCTTGTCTGAAGAGACTATCTCGTCGTTAAAAGGAAATCAAGGGAGCCTCTGTTGATTTACTATTTTCGTTCACCGCTTCCTTGCATTCGAAATCCAGAAGTCTCGCAAACCTTGCAAGCTTACAATCCCCTTTGGAGTCCATCTCAGTCACGACACCTCACTGAAGTCTCGTTCAATTACAACTCTTGTCCACTTGCTCTTGTACCTTAGCCAAAATTTCCCCACTGCCGATCTCTACATGAGCCTCAAGCCCCACCAAGCTCCACTTAATCGTCAACACTTTCCGTCCCTATAAGCCCAAAGCACGCAAACTCAAAACAAACCACAGTTTCCCTACTCCACACCTAGCAGCTCAACCTA
Source organism: Dendrobium nobile (assembly GCA_022539455.1). Classification (NCBI taxonomy): domain Eukaryota; kingdom Viridiplantae; phylum Streptophyta; class Magnoliopsida; order Asparagales; family Orchidaceae; genus Dendrobium; species Dendrobium nobile. The sequence goes on along the minus strand of CM039728.1, from coordinate 37,681,203 downwards.
AAGCCACGATCCCTCAGCCAAGCTTTGAAATCCACAAGCAACACAAGGTTCCTGTCTTTCCACAGACTTGCTCCTGCTCCGGTCAAGTTCGATCTCACTCCAACTTGTAAGCTCTAACCAATTTTCTTTCAGACATCAATTCTTCTACTTTCCTCAGACCTTCAGCATATTTTTTTGATCTTCTTTACACCATGACTACAACACCTGAACTTGCTCCATCCAGCACGTCAAACACATCCACTTTCCTCTACTCCTCGAAAATTATAGCAAGCCAAATCTAGCCTTGCCTCAAAGCCGTGGAATCCACCTGCTGTTTGTTTTGTCCTCTGTTCGTGTTTCAGCCTTCAGTCCAAACTCTCTATAAATCGTCTCTTTTCTTTGCTACAGGACAAACCTGCTTTCACTTTCCTGAATCAAGTACATATTTTTTTAGCTTTGACTAAAGTAAGTGGACAAATCTTCTTCTTTGACTGTAGTAAGAAAAAAAAAGTTTTTTTTACTTATCTGCTTTTGATCATTTCTTTTTATATTTAGTCATCTAATTATATAAAAAAAAGATACAAAATGATAATATGGCAGTAGCTTTTGCTTTTGCTCCCATTCACTTTCATATGAAACCATTACTTCTTTTCAACTTCACGCCAAAATCAAGTACAACACATAATTTTATCTACAGTAGTGGTCATCCATATATTCTAATTAAATATGTAGTGCTTATTTCCACTTATATCACTATATTAGTTTTGCTTTAATGAGTATCTTGTCTTATTACAATTTGATATTATTTATGATATCAAATAACTGTGTTGACTAAATTACTGGTTATGAATATTTTGTCGTTAACAATAAAATAAAGGGGGAAGGTGGAATATTGGATTCCTCTTTATCTATTTTGATGTTTTGTATTGTGTTTTATTTTGACTACATCTTTCCACCGTCATTAACCTTAAATGCAGTTGACATTCAAATCAGTGTTACTATTACATTATTAACCATTAATATAAGTGCTGCATATTATTAGTAGGAAATTTACTAGTAGAGGACCTGCTGTTTGTCTGCGGCTAAATAATATTAATGGCATGAGAGCTATATTCTTTTGAATTATTCAAAGACGCCGTGTCCTGTAGTTCAACCCATGCTGAATCCCCCCTGCTTGTAGAAGATAAGTGCATCTTCTTGCATTGTTCGCTGACATTTGCATTTCGATGAGCATTAAGGTATCCAATGTTTACTGGAAGCTTCATATTTTTGATTGTGAGCATACTGACTCGAGTGTCATCGCCTTCGTCACACATCTTTGCCTTCTACTCATAAGCATGTTGATGTATTCGTAGAGAATCCCTCCTTCGTAACGTCTACGAATCATTTTAACTTGATGGATTGAAGAATACGAGCTAATTTAATGTTCACTGCCCACTATTCATACGCATTGGGAGTTTATTTTTCACTTGCTCATTTGCATAATGACACTGCCTATAAAGATGTTATTGCATTCCTCATGCTTGTTTATTTCATAAGTCTCTCATTGGTTTTAGAAGTAGCTTGTAACTGACATGATAAATTTGCTCACCATCATGTGCTCACAATCAAATGGCATAAGCTTTTCAATCATCATTATTTGCGAGGTCCCATTTGCTTGTTTAGATGATGATATTAACTATAAAGATGTTATCGTATCCATCAGGTATCTTTGTAGTTGTTGCAACTATCTCAAGCCAATCTATTGCATGAATTTCATTATCATTTTGTGAATGACTTGTACTTATAGGAGTTTGGCATGTTGACTCGCAAGCTCATGTTTGAAGACTTGTTCATACGAGCTTCGTGTAGTTTCTTAATGTTTCTTGTAAGCACATTATCCCATTTATTATGATTCTTGCTTAGGAATGAGTTGTGTTGAATACCACAAGTCAATTATCATGACACCAAAAAGTTTCTATATCATGGCTTTGAAGTCAAGCCATGTTCTTCAAACTCTTCTTCTCACTTGCAAACAAATGATACTTGCAATTTCTTTATTTTTAAAAGCAATTTGCAATTCATATGGTGTACTTGATAATAAACCTCTCAATATCTTCATTATAATCTTGATGATCATCATAAGGCAATTGTTGTTATTCAAAAAGAAATTCCATGTCAAAACTTGTAATTCATATTCATTGTTTTCCTGTTCATTTCTTTTTTATTTTATCATTCTTATAATTTATGAACTTCATTTTCAAATGTTAGGAGTTTGACTCAAGCTCTTATTAATCTTTCCAAGTTCTATTCAAGTCCCATATTGTCCAAATATTGTTCAAGTCCTCTATCTTTCAATTGGAATTTCGTCAGTCTCCTGGCGTCTCCCCCGTTTAGGAGAAAACTACAGGAGTCTGGGCATTCCCACCATACTAATAAAAGTGTGTATGGTAGGTATCCTTAGACACCGCGGTTGCGTCTTTATTCCCACAATGCTAATAAAAGTATATATGGGGTCGGCAAGAGTACTTAGTTAAAAACACAGTTATTTCCCCGCTTACGGGTACTTATAAATAACCCCACTTTGCTGTAGGCGCCGTACCGGGTTCCCATCCCACCACGCTAATAAAAGCGTGTATTAGCTGTTTTCCGGTACGTCGCGAACGCCGAAATGAGGTTTAGTTGATTACCCACTTGTTGTAGGCGTCGCATCGGGGTCCCATCCCACCACACTAATAAAAGCGTGTATGAGCGATTTTTCGGTGCGCTGTGAACTTCGAAAACAGGCTCTCGGGGTTTTGAGTTTAAAGTATACCTTCGATGGTGATGGCCAGGTGGACTGTGATGAAGGAAAATGCACAAAGAAAAATTCCTCCTTTTTTCTTTTTTTTGAAAAGCTCTTTTCTCTCTTTTTTTTTTACAAATGGATATACATCAAAAATAATTGTACATACACATATATATTTATTTTCATGCTTACACATATGCACATGCATGCATATATATATACTCCTACTAATAATATGCACCACTAATATTAACGGTTAATAATGTAATAGTAATACTAATTTGATTGTCAAGAGCATTTAAGGTTAACGACGGTAGAAAGATGTAGTGAAAATAAAACACAATACAAAATATCAAAATAGAGAAAGAGGAATCTAATATTCCACCTTCCCCTTTTTTTTTACTGTTAACGATAAAATATCCATAACTAGTAATTTAGTCAGCATAGTTATTTGATATCATAAATAACAACAAATTGTAATAAGACAATACTCATTAAAGCAAAACTAATATAATGATATGAGTGGAAATAGACGCTACAAATTTAATTAGAATGTATGGATGACCACTACTGTAGATAAAATCACTTGTGTTGTACTTGATTTTGGCATGAAGTGGAAAAAAAAGAAATGGTTTCACATGAAATTGATTGGGAGCAAAAGCTGCTTCCATGTTATGATTTTGTACATTTTTTTATAATTAGATGACTAGAATATAAAAAGAAATGTTCAAAAACAGATAAGTAAAGAAAAAAAAGTTGTTTTTCTTACTACAATCAAAGAAGAAAACTTATCCACTTTCTTTAGTCAAAACTAAAAAAAAAACAGATGTACTTGATTCAGGAAAGTGAAAGCGATTTGTCCTGTAGCAAAGAAAAGATAATTTATAGAGAGTTTGAATTAAAGGCTGAAACACGAACGTAGGGAAAAACGAACAGCAGGTGGATTCCACGGCTTTGAGGGAAGGCTGGATTTGGCTTGCTATGTGTTCCGAAGAGTTAAGGAAAGTGGCTGTGTTTGACGTGCTGGATGGAGTAAGTTCAGGTGTTGTAGTCAAGGTGTAAAGAAGATCAAGAGAATGTGCTGAAGGTCTAAGGAAAGTAGAAGAATAGATGTCTGAAGAAAAAATTAGTTAGATCCTACGGGTTGGAGTGAGATCGAACTTGGCCAGAGCAAGAGTAGGTCCGTGGGAAGACGGGAACCTTGTGTTGCTTGCGGATTTCAGAGCTTGGCTGAGGGATCGTGGCTTTAGGTTGAGCTGCTAAGTGTGGAGTAGGGAAATCGTGATTTTTTTTGAGTTTGTGTGCTTTGGGCTTATAGGGACGGGAGGTGTTGGCAGTTGAGTGGAGCTTGGTGGGGCTTGAGGCTCTTCTGGAGATCGGCAGTGGGGAAATTTTGGCTAAAGTACAAGAGCAAGTGGACAGGAGTTGTAATTGAACGAGGCTTCAGCGAGGTGTTGCGACTGAGACAGGCTCCAAAGGGGATTGTAACTTGTAAGCTTGCGAGACTTCTGGATTTCAAATGCAAGGAAGCAGTGAAAGAAAATAGTAAACCAACAGAGGCTCCCTTGATTTCCTTTTAACGATGAGATAGTCTCTTCAGACGAGACTTAGCGTATTTTGCGGGATTTGCACAAGAAATTAACTTAGGAGATACGATGTATGCATTAAATTAGATTTGATTTTATATTAGATTTTCTCATTTTCGATCAAATCCAATGGTGATGCTAATGACCTTTACTTTTAATAGTATTATCATTAATTTGAGGTGACAACCTTGTGTTAATCAACGAAAAATGATATTGATTTGCGGGTTTTCTCGATGCATGTTTATTTCACCTCGTAATACGTGTCATTCTCATCGAGTAATTTTCTTTGAACAAATTGATAGTGAATTTAGGGTATCGTCGATGTTTTGATCGCAACGGCGCAGTCCGTTTCATGATCGGAAATCATTTGGGTAGTGCCGATCTTGACTTTCCTCGAAATGCATGTTGTTGAATTAGGACCACCTTGATTTGCATGCACAACCTTAATTGAATAAATTGGTAGTCCATTGAGAGTATTAGCGGCATTCCAAACGCAAGGACGAAGTCTGTTCGCCAATCAGGTGATGTGTGGGTGACGTCGAGTCTTAAATTCTTATATTTTCGTGCTATGTCTCGGGATGCGTATCGACCTCGCACATTTTAATTAAAATTGATTGTCATCCTTAGGTTTTTAGAACGTTCTGAATGCAATGGCGGAGTCCGTTTTGCGATCGGACTTCGTTTGGGCAGTGTCGAGGTCTATTCTCCTCGATATGTGTGTTTTGTCTCAAAATTCGTGCCACCAATATGAAAGATCCAAATTGAACATAGAAAATGTAGTTCTTGAGTATTCACGATATTTCATTCGCAATGACGAAATCTGTTTCATGAACATTTATCATTTGGACAGCGGCGATGCTAATTTTCTTCGAAATTAATGTTGTCGCCACGGGATTCGTGCCACCATTCTGGATACTCCAAATTGAATAAATAAAATGTAGTTTTTAGGGGTTGGCAATGTTCCGGACTCAACGACGCTATCGTTTCATCAATCAAAAGTCGTTTGGGTGTCAGTCATCGTTAATTTTGGGTATAGGTCGTCCCTTTGTGCCGATCTCATTTGATTTGACTTCGAGGGGCCTCGATTTAAAAGAATTCGACGCCCTGATCGCAATGGTGCAGTCCGTTTGACAATTAGAGGTCATTTGACCCTTCAAGAGACGCATCGCGTCAATGCGCGTGTTGCCAAATTTGCCAATTTGGATCCCTTTTGCGTGTGGTTTGAGTTGTAGGGTCAACAACACCCTTTGAGCAAGTCTAGCTTGCCCCTTATGCCTTAAAATGTTTAATTATGGAATTGGGTTGAATATGAAAATCATAACTATATTGTCTATGGTCATCTACTTAATTGCTTAGGATTTTAAGGTGTTTATTGTTTAGCTTTTTAATTGATTAATTTTGGTTATTAATTGATGGCAATAAGACACTAAAGTGGAGTGTGAATAAACTTGTATTGAAGTAATTTTGTTTTTCAAAAAACAACTCAGTCAAGTGCTTATGAGTGTAAGTAGAGTGTAATTGCAACAAACAATACAAGAGTGTAAATAAATGTGCAAGAAGGAATACAAGCATGTAAAGAATGTGATAAGATTCTTTATACGGTTTAGCACCGTTGTTTAAGGTTCTACTATTAATCTCTCATTTGTTCTCCATCAGGTGAATAGGTCATCACACATTCACTCCTATCATCTTAAAGGGCAAGGAGAACCCTTACACAAATCAATGCTTTATTTCTAGGGAAGGCACCTTTCCACATCTTCTAACCAAAACTTAGTATCATAAAATTAGAGTTCAAATGATTGCATTGAAATCACAACGAAATTAAACTCTTTATAGCGGTAAATGTTGCAAATAAAACTTCAAGAATGGCATTGTTATTGCATTCCTTTTCAAGTTATGCATAAAAACCATGCCTGCCTTCCCTCTTTAAACCAAAAGTAGTCCAACATATTACAGCGTAGTTTCCAGTCAACAGGAATTTTTTTTAAGGTTAGGCTAAGGACTTGAAGCAAAATACTTGATGATCATATGGATCAAAAACTTTATGCATTAGAGCCAACCCACCAAAAAATGAGAATTGAGAAATTGTATAAGCCTCTTTCCAATTTCAAAACTCAATTGGTATGGTGGCCTCCCTTACTACAAGGGGAGCCTCTCTAGCCTCTCTGTTATCTACTCGATTTATCCATGAAGTATGAAAACTATTTAATTGGCTATAACAAGTAGTGGAGAATTTATCTGTAAAAAGAGAAATAAAAAGTATTCAGAAAGATGAGAAGAAGAAAAATTTCCTTCAAGGTCAAGGCAAAATTGGAATTGCCTTACATCGATGACACCTAAATATGAAGTGCTTAACAGTTGATTTGAGCTTCTAGAAACATATTTCATGGTTTATAATTATGTTGCTTGAAAAAAAAAATATTTTGTTTGTTTGTTTGAAGTTATCCTCACATGCTTTTCTGTGGAGCCACAATCTAAAAACTACGAACTATTAATACTGACATGCTTGGAATTTAAAAGATTGTTAAAAGCTTAATTCTATCCCGTGAAAAAGAAACATGAATTTGAAGCAAAATAATACGAAAGCATACAATATTGCATAATAAAATTAAAAAGTTAAGTGATGCAGGACATATATGAAAACATAGATGATTTAGATAAGGATTTTGCACGCTTGATGATTAGGAGCAAGTTAACTATGCTTTATGGTGAGTTAAACAATGAAATAAAACATAAAGAGCGGTAAACACAAGCTTAGGCCAAGTTACTTGCGAAAAGTAAAAACCACATAACAATCAATTACTCCTGATGACACATACGAAATATGTTTCAACAAGAAATTCCTAATCTAACAATAAGAATAGTACTATGAAAGATCTCTCACACACTTCCTACTAAATACTAGGCTTTTAGCGGAGCTGGCAAAATTTTGCATGAACCAAATAAAACCACAAGCAAGGATCAATCGAGGAAGGTAAAAGAGAAGGTAAGAGTTCACCCCTTGCTAAGATTCCACCTTCTTGCAAGCTTGGACAGCCGTTGGTGGCTTGATGGCAGCGAAACGGTTGATATCCTCTTGCTGGAATGTATGGACAGCAGTTTGAAGAGGACTCCCGTGGGTAGGGAGGCCAGGGGAAGATGCCGGAGTTTTTGGACAGCCGTTTTCCTAATGCCGAAGTTCAGAATAGCAACCAATCTTTTTCTGGATAGCAGTGGGTTTGACTGAAATTCCCGGACAGCCTGCAGGTGGTGTTCGGAAATCTGGACAGCACTTGGAAACTTTAGGTAGAGAAGAAAAACTGAAAGAAGAGGGCTTTTAGTGGACGGCTAGGGTTTGATGTGGGTGGCCGGAAGAGAGAGGTAGGAGAGGGAAGGAGGAATTAGGGAATTAATTCCTTTGATTGGAGCTTAGAGTTTTGGAAAGAAATCAATTGGGAGAGGGACCATAGGGCTGGCGGCATCAAGAGAGTGGAGGGGATTGGGGAGAGGGTTTAATGTTTGCCTCTTTGGGAATTCCAATTAAGGAGGGAAGAATTAATTCCAATCCCATTCAAACTTGATTTGGATTGGATCGGATAAGTTTCCAAAAAATAGAATTTTATTTTAGGAAACAATTTGAATTCGAGGAGAGATTGGGTTAGGAAATAAATCCAAGGACTTAAAGAAGGTGGGGCCGGCGGCTTAATGGGGCTAGGGAGATTTGAAGAAAAATTTAACACCTTCCAAAAATAGGAAACTTCAAATAAGGGAAAGGGATTTATTCAAATTTGATTTGGAATATTTTTGATGACTTTCCAAAAATAGATTTGAGATTTTAGATAAGGATTTGAATTTCAAAATCTGCCCCAAATTTTGTTCAAACCCAAAATTAGGAAATAAGGCAATGTAGGGGAAAGAGACTAGGGAGGCCGGCTGCTTGGGTGGGGGAAAAACATGGAGCCACGGTTTGAGGGAAAGGGGATTGGGGTGTTATGTGGGTTGGCGGTTGGTTTGGGGGGGGGGGGGGAAGAGAGGGGGTGGCCGTTTGGGTGGTGCTAGGAGGCCAACGGTTGAGTGGAGGAAGAGATAGAGCCGACGGTGGTGAAGGGAAGAAGGAGGAAGAAAAGAAAATAAAGAAAGATGTAAGAACCATGAACTCGAACGCTTCCAAGGTTGGTGGGTGATCCGATTTTCCTCCCTAGGGATTTCTCCAAAGCTCTCTCCTAGAACTCTCACAACTCTCTAAAGAACACATGTGCAGGAATTTTCTTATATTTCATTTATTCATTAAATTTCAAAGAGAAACATAGGGGCTATAAATAGCCTCATATATATGACTCAAAATAAGAAATATGACAATGCCCCTAGGGCTTACAAACGACCTCCCTTAAGAAAATAGTAAAACGGGAAAACAAATACAACATAACTAATAAAAGCTAAATAACATAATAAGAAGACAAATACATGAAATGACTCAAAAATACATAGACTCGATCGTGGCCGTAGATCGACGGCTATGCCTCTGATATACTTTCCATGCTCTGATGTCCCCATCATTAAGCTTTTGCCTTGAATTGATTGAGAAATTGATAGTCATGAAATATATTGAGGGGTTGCATGAAATCTTTCATGCATAACTGAATTTTTTTCTAAAAGCAATCTCTCTTTAGGAAATTATTTTTTTCCCTGGAAAAGAAAGCCTAGTATGCTATTGCCATATAAAAGAATGCTCAAGTTCTAGATGTTGAGGAGGATGCTAGACCACTGTTTTGTTATTGAAAAACTTGAGTACATAATGTCAAAGATTGGTGCAACATCTACCTAGATAAAAGCCTAAATGGGATGACAAAAAGAAGACTCATGCTACCACTTCAAATGTGTAGTAATTGAGTTAGGATATGTGATAAATGTAGATCATACATTTTCCTTGATGTTGTGTTAGACCGGTCCAACCGGTCCACACCGAACTGGCCCAGGCGAATAAGGGCGGAACTCTTCGCCTCCTGTACGCACCGTGCAATCCACCAGATCCCATGGAATTGTTTAGGAAGGTTTGTTGAGAGAATCGGGAGGGAAATTTGAATGTAGGGATTGTTTAGGGATTTCCTTTTGATTTGTATGCATTAAATAATTTGTTTTCCTAACGTTAGAGCATCTTGAATTTGGTTGAAATTTGAGATCTCTTAGATTTAGGTTTTCTTTTGGGCTTTAGTGGTGTCTAGAGATTTGGGAGAGATCGATCAAGCTCTCGAATAGAGGATCAATTGTATCTTGCGATTTTTCGTGTCCCTTTCATCAAATAATACAAATTATCTATTGTTTTCTTGTTTTTGTGCGGATTTTTTGTGGAGAATGCTCGCTGTTTTCTGAAGATTGATAGGAAATACTTGAGATCTACAAGTGTTTCCTATCAAATTGGTACCAGAGCCATTTTTTTGGGACCTTTGATGGGCTGTTTTGTTGAATTTCAATGGCTATTCTTGGGATTTCGAAAAAGAATGTTGTTGTTTTTGAAGGTCGAAGTCCAGATTTTTTTTTCTACAAAAATCCGAGCATCAATGGCGGCCAAGAAAATGGATGCGTTGGAGGAATGCATCGAAGTGGAGATTGGACAAACGAAATCTGAAATTTCATATCTCCAAACTCAAGTTTCAAATTTTGAAAAAGGATGTTTCAGCCATCCATGATAAGATCGATTCGAAATTTTCCATCCTGGAGAAGATGTTGAAGAAAGTGCGTAAGGGTCAAACCAAAATATCACCTTCGGAGGTGAGGGAAGGTGCCGACAACCATGAAAGTGGGAAAAATTTGAAGCCAATCAGTCGAAAGGAAGATCAAGAGGTGGATATTTTGGAAGGAAGAAAAAAAATGCCTCCCCTAGGATCTATTCCTAGGGAGGAGTCCGACACAGGGTATGTGGGGAGGCGTGAGGGGTTGGACATGAGTAGAAGGGTGCTGAATTGAAAGGGAAAGAGGGAATTTTGACCAGAGGGCTGAATTGGAAAGAGGAGTTTGTGATGATCCAAGGAGTGCTGAATTTGAAAGGAGGTGAGAATTTGATGAAATGTTTGTGTATGAACGTAGAAGGGATGATTGAGACACTTGGGGGGAACCACCCCCTTAGAAAATGAGAAATTATAGAGGGAACAGAGGGAACGAAGATGATCCAAGGGTAAGGAAATTAAAGATGTCAATCTCTGAGGGGGAGGATGCGCACGGGTGGATCTACAAAGTTGAAAGATATTTTGTCGTTAATGGGTTGACGGAAAAAGAGAGACTGACGGCAGTAGGCCTATGTTTGGAAGGGAAAGGTTTGGCTTGGTACCACTTGAGGGACATGCGACGACCCATACGGAGTTGGAGGGAGTTCAAGGATTGTTTGATAGAATGTTTCCGAACCGATATGGGAGGAGACTTCTACGAGCAGTTCTTCGAGTAACTTGACACTTGATGATTCAATGATAGAGTACGAGGTGAGGTTCGAGTACCTTGCTAGCCAATTGGACCACCTTTCTGAGACAATTTTAGAGGGGAACTTCATGAAGGGATTGACACCAGAGATTCGGGCAGCGGTTAGAGTAATGAGGCCTCGTGACTTGGGAGAGGTATGGATCTAGCTCAATTGGTAGATGATCAGAGGCATCTGGAGAGAGACAGGAGGCAACAGCTCACGAGCCCCGTACAGGATGACCACCAACTTATTAAAATCGAAGAAGCCAACACCGGATACTCTTCAGGTGACTTCGAAGGAAAAGACTACATGAGGAAGACCTGGGGACAACTTCAAGAAGCTCACAGAGATGGAATTACATGAGAAGAGGGGGAAGGAGCTCTGTTTCAGATGTGATGAGAGGTATACGTCGGGGCATATGTGTAAGGACCAAACTTTTCAGGTTCTTATCGTTTGTGACGAAGAAGGAATGGAGGGTGTTGTCTTTCCACCTTGCAGACAAGGTGGATATTTGGGAGGGGAGTATTGTTAGACCGGTCCAGTCGGTCAACATGAGACTTGGCCCAGGTGAATAAGTGCGGAACTCTCCGCCTCTTGTATGCACCGCGCAATCCGTCGGATCCCATGGAGTTGTTTAGGAAGGTTTGTTGAGAGAATTAGGAGGGAAATTTGAATCTAGGGATTGTTTAGGGATTTCCTTTTGATTTGTATGCATTAAATAGTTTGTTTTAATAGGGTTAGGGCATCTTGAATTTGGCTGTAATTTGAGATATCTTAGATTTAGGTTCTCTTTTGGGCTCTAGCGGCGTGTAGAGATTTGGGAGAGATCGATCCTCCTCTCGAATAGAGGATCAATTGGATCTTGCAATTTTCCGTGTCCCTTTCATCAAATAATATAAATTATCTATTGTTTTCTGTTTTTGTGTGGATTTTTGTGGAGAAAGCTTGATTTTTTCTGAAAATTGATTGGAAATACTTGAGATCTACAAGTGTTTCCTATTATGTTGCAAGCACACCAAACTGGGAAATCTTTGGAGGAACTTTTCTACATTAAGTTTTAGGTAAAATCTAGCTTCAGTAGTGCTATTTTACGTTTGGGGAGTGAAAAGAACCGTATCACAAAAGTTTGATCGGAAAACTTGGGTTGGAACACTATCTTGCATCCAAAATCCTATTTTGAGTTAGTTTCATTTGAGTAATGTTTGTTAAGTGCCTGATTAATATGCTTTAAAAATCGCTTAATCAAAAGAATTTTTTGATGAGGTTGTACATATAAAACTGTGTATTCTTATTTGTGATATCAATATGCTTTCTTCTTTAGAATGTAATGAAAGTTAAATGTTTGTTAAGTGCCTGATTAAAATACTCTAAGAATTGTTTTCTCAAAAAAATTTATTGATGAGGTTGTACCGTTCAATACTGTGTAATTCATATTTGTGGGATCAAGATGCTATCCTTTTTAGAATGTAATAAAAGTTTCAGCTTGGAAAGGGAGGGAAAAAATTTAGAGTGCTTCAATTTACATACATTACCATACTGTCTGATATACATTCATAAAATCCTTTATGAATTTTGTGATCTTGCTACTATCATAGATCTCAACAAATCACTTGACCAGATTGCTTATTTGGTCAATAATAGGGTTTGGATACAGTTTATGGCTCCAATGTTTATGTTGATCATCTTGTTGACCTGCTGTATAAAACAAAAGAAAAAAAATAAAATAAAATAATCTCATACCTGTCCGGCCACGTTCGAGCGCCGAATTCAGCACGTCGTCGCCCACGACCTCGCACGACTCGGTCTCGTCGATAAAGGGACGACGAAAGGAGGCATTCGGCCTCCTTTGCAAGCTCTCTTTCTCTCATTCCCTGCTCACTCTCACGCCCGCTCTCCCTTTCGTCTCGTCACTGCTCGACTTCGCTCCTTCTACGACTCCCACTTCTTGTAAGATCGGAAGTTACGACAGTTTGATCGGAAGCAGGCGTCAGAGCTCACTAGCAGTGAAGGTCACTTTCTCTCTTCCGCCTGCTTCATCGGTCAGATCCCGTAAAATCACCGGCTCCCTCTTCGTTGCTCGACGCCGATCCTTCGACGACTTTCCCTTGCCATCGGCTCGGAAGTCACAACATTTTGATCGGACGGAAGAGCAGGTGCTCGCCGGACTGTGAAGTTTCTTCGGCTCTTACCTGGCCGTTCGACTTTGCTCCCCCAGGTGCCTCAGTGGCTGGTCGACGTCGCTCCTTCAGCTCCGTTTGTGGCTGTTCGACACCGCTCCTTCTACGACTTTTCCTTTCCAGCCGGATCGGAAGTTAAGTCATTTTGATCGGAAGTACAACGGGAGCTCGCCGGCGTGAAGGTAACTTTCTCCCTTGCTCACACTTCTCGGCCAAATCCCGTAATCCGCTGAACCGAGAGATTGAGGGAGAGAAGTTTTTATTATTAATTAAAATTAATTTATTTTAATTATAATTAATTTATTTTTAAAAAATAATTAATTATAATTAATAATTAATTACAATTAAATATTTTAATTATACTTAATTATTTTAATAATAATTATTTAAAGTTAATTAAGTTAATCTTAATTAATTATTTTAATTATGGTTAATTATTATAATTAATAATTAACTATAATTAATTAAAATTAATTAAAATTAATTATTTTAATTTTAATTAGTTATTATTAATTAAAATTAAGCATAGTTAATTATTTTAATTAAAATTAATTATTATAATTATAATTAATTATTTAAAAAAAAAAAAGTAATTAATTATAATTAATTAAAATTAATTTAAAATAATAATAATACTAATATTAATGTAGAAGCATGCCTACCCTTCTCGCCTTGGTTTCTGTGCTCTCCACCGACAATCGCCGACAACTCCCGCCGGACTTCAAGGTATAAGTTTTGAAACATTGGCTCTATCTCTTACCTCGTCCCACGTGTCGAGTCGGCGGTCTGCCTATACACGCTCTTGTAGCGTGGTGGGAGGGGCAACCGGCGCGACACCTACGACAAGGTAGGCGAGCGACCTTTGGTTCCGGATCTTGCCTCGACTTCCGTGCCCACCTCCGCCGGACTTCAAGGTATAAGTTTTGAAACCTTGGCTCTATCTCTTACCTCGTCCCGCGTGTCGAGTCGGCGGTCTGCCTATACACGCTCTTGTAGCGTGGTGGGAGGGGCAACCGGCGCGACACCTACGACAAGGCAGGCGAGCGACCTTTGGTTCCGGATCTTGCCTCGACTTCCGTGCCCACCTCCGCCGGACTTCAAGGTATAAGCTTTGAAACCTTGGCTCTATCTCTTACCTCGTCCCGCGTGTCGAGTCGGCGGTCTGCCTATACACGCTCTTGTAGCGTGGTGGGAGGGGCAACCGGCGCGACACCTACGACAAGGTAGGAGAGTGACCCTCGGTTCCAAATCTTGTCCTCGAGCCTCTTCCACCTCCGCCGGACTTCAAGGTATAAATTTCTAACTCTACTCTCGTCCTCGACGTTTGCAGCGGACCGGAGAACCACCTATACGCGCTCTTGTAGCACGGTAGGAGGGAGCCCGGTGCGATGCATACGACGAGGTGGGAGAGCCCTATACACGCTCTTGTAGCGTGGTGGGGAGTCACTGCTGTTCTGGTACGGGTACTGTTGAAGGCCCCATACACGCTCTTGTAGCGTGGTGGGATGAAATTTTGTACGGCCGCGGTGTCCAAGGACACCTACCATACACGCTCTAGTAGCGTGGTGGGAAGGCCCAGTTCCCCTATTTTCCCCCAAACGGGGGATATGCCGGGGTGCTGCCGAAATTTTCACTGAAATATACAAAGACTTGAACAATTTGAAGACCTGGTCGGGCAACAATGCAGAAGACCTGTACTTGAATAGAAATGTACAGAACTTGAACTAAATGAGCAGAGGACCTATACAATGAACAGTGGACTCGTGGACCTAAATTTGAACAAATTCAAATGATTTCTAAAGATCAAATTCAAATAAAATGAAATCAAATTGAAATCAAAATCAAATTAATTGAGCCAACAATTGCACTTGCAAAGACTTCAGAAGACTCTGAACAATCAACTTGAACTCGTACTCTGAAATCAAAATTGGAACGAGATGTGGAGAGCAAGGAACACAAACTGAACTCAAGCTAGACCGAAACTTGATATGAATGATAAAGGACCTGCATTCAAAAGGACAAAAGATCAAATCACGCACGAGGGAATTCAAACTACAAGGACATTCGTACGTTCAGTAGTGACACAAAGTATGTTGTAAGACCTCGATGCAAGAATTCCTACAACAATTCCTACAACGCCTGTTGATTGAGAAGGCAATATGGGAGACCAATAATAAAAAGACTCGTCCTCTACAAACAAATCCAGACATCAAACCACCTGAGATTGATGACAGGTGGGCATGATGTAGGAAACAATGGGTCTCCTACGAACAGTTCCAGGAGCTCGTAGTGGATACAAAAGGTCCCTGCAAATGACTACAAACCACTTGTGGATAACAACAGTGTATTGAAAGTATAATGAATCACTGTGGACACAAGTACGGATATCATCTACGACAGTGGCGATCAAGATCTACAAGTGCGTTGAGTACAAAGGCGACTCTATGTACGAAAAGGACACCCATGGCAGAAAGGGGTGAAATGTTTGAACAAATTAGAACCAAACTTCCTGGTGTTCCAAAGTCTCTTTTTAGTTATATAATTAAGAAGAGAACAGTTCGGGTGTTCACAAATACCGAAAATAACAAATCCATTACACCGAAGATCCCAAAAGGAGTTCTCCTCAAAACAGTAGACTCCAAAGTCTAAAAGAAATCCATCCCCGGTGATTGAGAAAGGGGGAGTCAACATCAAAATCCCACGCCACCGGATCCGCAACACTCGTACTAGCGGACAGAAGGCGTGTATAAGCTCTGAAATCAAATGTTATGTATTCAAATGTCAATTTTCTACACAACTATAAATATTTTAAAATACCCCTGCACGTGCACTAGAGACTGTATACACATAGGTACACTAAAAGGGGTATATAAAAATAACCCGCATGGGCCCCGGCGAGCGTGTTATTTGAACACACGTGACGCCTAGGGATGCTGCGCGGGTCGATAAGTGAATTCAGGTTCGAACCTGATCCTTCTATACGGACCAATAGGAGTCGACAGGGTTCGAACCATTAAACAAATACATGGTTGTGGGGATTAATGTATTTGTTTCAATACATTCTTATTAGGCCTTCAAGGCCTACAATCAAAAGAATTCATTAAATAAAAGGCACAAAGCCTACAAGAAACCCGATCCTCGGTCGACAGCTCGGCCGAGTCGACAAGGTTTAATCAACAAATGGAGATGACCCCAAAACACCCCGATGATGGCCGTGTTGAATGTTTATCTCAACCGGAGGGGTCCATTCAAACTCCAAAAATGCCACTCAAAATCCTAAAATTCCAAATATTTAAAATTGAAATAAAACCATCCAATCCTTAAAGCAAAATTCATCCGCCCTCCGCAACAGTTTGCCGAGGTGGACAAATCTAAAATTACTTCAGCTCACAAAGAGCGAAATGCCTAGTCGAAAATATCACTAGGATCCATTCTCAACCAATCTTCTGCCAGTAAGGACGTGGTACGTGTCCTCTAACCGGCGGTTGACCGCCAAATGGCCACCGCAGGATAAACGGTTACGACGACCCGGGGCCCTCTGAACCGAGTGGTTTTGCCGCCAAATGGCACCACGAAATACCGGTTATGGCCAGAGCCAATACGCTCCTTATTGGCATCAAACCCTTGAGATATGAATCAATAGGATATGATTGATAGGGCACAAAGCCCTCTGTAAGCTAAGGTGGATTCAAATTTGTCCCCTTAGACAAACATCCAACCCAGGTCTACAAGGTCCCCTTGGACGAAGCAACCCATGGCTGCCGACAAGGATCCTTCTGTCAGGTTGGGTCGACTACCTCCTCTGACTAAGTAGACCAGGGTCTATGATGGCCCGGGACGACGGAACCATGGGATCTTGATCGGGCCCATCATCCATTCCCCCACCATCCGCTTTAAGTGTAGGATGGTGCAGTTTCTATTTAAATATCAAATCTTCCGAACCAAATTCCAAATTCAAAAACTCAATTCTTCAATTCCCAATATCCAAACCCTTCAAATTCCAAACATCCAAACCTCCAAACCCAAATCCATTGCTGCTACTATATGCCAGATAACACGTATATTCTACGTATCTGATCGATGACTAGCCTTAATCGAAAGTTCTCTCTCGTGATCGAGAGGGGTAATTAACTATAGGGGCTTGCGCCTATAGGAAACCAGAACTCAGATCATAAAGTCCTCGCAAAATGAGGGCGAAATCTCTGGGTAGTGTCTTATCTACAAACCCATCTGCCTTCCAAAATTTACCTCGGAACTTATTCAGTTAAAACTCCCTTGCCGAATAAGAAAAGCGAGCGGAGGCCGGGGCCGAATTTTTGGAGCCCACAGATTTCTGGCGACTCCGCTGGGGAATGGTTTCTCTTTCCATCTCTGGCTAGTCACTTATACGCTATAGTAGCAGTAAAAAAAAATGATGACGATATTCAGCTCTGTACGGTGAACATCAGGATGTGACATTTGGTCCTCTGATCCAAAAATCCATCACTGAAAGGTCCCGACAATAACAAGCAAATCAAATTTTAAATTTCCTGAAAACGAATCTTTTAAATAAGATCAATGGAAATTCAATTAGCAGGGTTTTAAATTCCATGCTAACTCTCCTGCTTCTATTATTTGTTCTGCGTTATTTCTTTGTTATGAAAGCGTGGGGTGATGTATCAATTCTGATCACTAACCCCTACCTTTCATTTTTGCAGAATGGAAATGCAGGACACACCGATGACCGTCCAACTGGGACGAGGAGCCAAGATTCAGTTGGCGAATGCTGTCATTGAAACTGGAAATACTGGAGCCACCATCCACTTTGGTGGGCTCGAATTCTCAGCAGCTACTGCAAGGGCTACAGCCGTCCCTGTGTACGGCATAAATTCTGAAGAGTCTTCTGAAAGATCATATTCTGCAAGGGCTACTGCCAGGAATACTGCCCAAGGAAGAACTTCTGTATTTGAAAGATTGTCCCAACCTGAAACCCTTACTGCAAAAAGGGTTGTCAATGGAAGGAAAGTTTCTGTGGTGACTGCCAACACCACTAACCTGCCCAGAGAGACTATTGCATTTGGGAGATATGATGCTGAGGCTTCCTCATCTGGAGGAAGGCTTACTAGAAGGCAAAGGAGGAAAAGAAATGCAGAGCTGCGAGCTCAGCAATTACCTGTACCAGTCCATCCCTCCAATCTGCCAGCACCAGAATCAGAAATCAATATTCCCACTCAGAACAGGTTTTCCAACCTGAAGTGGATCAAAAGAAATAGCCCTACTGGGGAGCTCAAAAAATCTTTCTGGGAGCGTCGACCTGAAGCTCCAACCCCTCAGAAGATACGAGAGCCCGAACGTCTGTCTGCCCGGGTACACCGAGTTTTGAAGACAGTTAAGGAGAAGGGCTTAATGAAAAAGAAGTTCCAAAGGCCACTGATCGTTGAGGCCCGAAGAACCCCTCCCAGAGAGAAGCTATCATCTGCTATGATAACAGAATGGAGAGGTTATCGACGACAAGCTCCGCAGGAAGCACATCGGGGCGTGACACTTGGACCTCGTGTTCAAGAATCCGTCGCCGAAAGGGCCCAGCGGAAAGGCAAACAAGTTTGGAGGCCGAAGCCTCGAAGAGAAAGTATCTCTGAAGAAAGAATTAGTTCGGGTGTGACATCCGGAGCAGCCTCCCGGAGATCCGCCCCTGCTAACAAAACTCGTCAGAGATGGGTCCAAAAGGAGGCCCATAATGACGAAAATTATATTGACGGTCGACATCCTGGAGAGTCTTCCAGGAGATCCCGTCATTCTCCTACTTCAACCAAAGAAGAAGTTCACTTCGATCGTAGTCCACGGGTTGAAGAAATAGTTATTCCAAGTCAAGAACCTGAAATTCAGTGGCGACGCCGCTCAGAAATTCGGGTACAAGAAGAAGAAGAAGAAAAATATGATGATGAAGACACTATGGAGCTCGAAGTGGTTCATATGGTCAGTCACGTTGATGTTGAAGAGGAAGATGATGGTGATGAAGATGACCAGCAATCACAGCCGCGCGTACGTGTTTATCGACGTCGCCACAGGGCCAGATCCATTGCCAGCCGAAGTGCTCGCTCTTCAGAAGAAAGAGATGAGGAAGAAGAAGAGGTCGGAGAAAATCCCTTCGGTGGCGAAGATATCACACTCGCGGAAATGAGAAATCAAATGAGGCGACAGATGCGAAGAAAAGACAGAGAAATCTCTCAGTTAAATGATAAAATGACTGAGATGATGACTCAAATGACGGCCATGATGGAAATGATGCAGAAGACCACTTCTGTTGGTCCTACACCAGCTCAACCCGTCAACCAAGCTGCTAATTCTCAAAATCTCCAAGCGCCTCAAGCCTCAGGAGTGAAAGGTGTACCTGAAGGTGGCGATAAAAATAATGACCCAATCCGCCAGCACACTCCCCAAAATGTGGCGAGTGCATCTGAACCTGTAACTGCAGCGCAGCTTGAGGGCTTAATTAGCGAAAAGATTAAGGCCATTATAGCTGCTGAACAAGCGGAGAAGTTGGTAGGAAAAGGTCGCCCGTACCCAGCAGAGTACGATCAGGTGCCATATCCAAAGGGATATTCTGTACCGAAGTTCAACATCTTTGATGGCAATAAAAATCCCAGACAACATCTGGCGCAGTTCAAAGCAACCTGTGGAAACACAGGGGGCAATGATGCTCTGCTATTTAGGCAATTCGTAAGCAGCTTGAGTGGAACTGCTTTTGAATGGTATGCCGAACTGCCAAATGATTCACTGAAGACCTTTGCGGAGCTGGAGGCCTTGTTCGTGAAAAGGTTTGCCAGTGCAACGGAAAAGACTACTATCGCTGATCTTGCCCTTGATAAAAGGAGAAAAGATGAGTCAGTGACGAAATATATAACACGCTGGCGCAATCTCAGCATGAAGTGCGAGCAGCAACTAGAGGAAGAACATGCAGTTCAACTATTGATGGGAAACATTGATGATAAAATGCAGCCCTTCCTGTGCATGGCTTCTATCACTACTTTCCAAGATCTGCTGGACAGGGTGGCAAAATTTGAAAAGTTAAACTTATCAAAGTCCGAAAGCCTCCCTGATAAACTCAAAAAGGCTAAAGCTCCTGATGCTAGGAGGAACGAAGTTTACTCTGCATTCCCTCCCAGACCTGATAAAGGTAAACGGGTAGTGTATAATGTGGATAAAGGAAAGCAGCCTATGCAATATGAAGAAAAGTCAAAGCAGGCTTACAATCCGAATCCTCAACCAAAGTTGGTTCTTGGAGGAAATGACAAACCTCGAGCCTTTCCTGGTGGAGGAGAGCGCCAGAGGCAGACTGCAGGAGCTGGTGATAGAACGTTCCCCTCCCTCAAAGAGAAAATGAATAAAGAATATTCATTTAAAAGAGAGAGTGTCGCTAAACTGTTCCGACAAGCACTCAAGAATGGTCTGGAGTTGCCAGAATGCAAAAGACCTGAAGAGTCCAAACACAGTGGCGACCCAAACTACTGCCCATATCATCGGGTAGTTAGCCACCCAATTGAAGATTGTTATGTCTTCAAAGATTGGTTGGAAAAGATGTACAAAAGGGGAGAATTGACATTATCAGATAATGTGTTAGTTCGTCCTAAAAAGGAATCCACCCGGGTAGTCACATCATCTTCCGTACTCCCGCATAAAGAAAAAATAAAAGAATTTGTCCAAGAGGAACAATGGGAGACTGTGGTCTCCAAGAAGACAAATAAAATGTTGAAACAGTTGGAAGGAGTTCCGGGTGTCAAGTGGAAGTCTCCTACTGAGCCAGTACTGAACTTAAAATGGTTGCCTGTGTCACAAGCATCCACCTCTAAACAGCAACCTGGCCAAGCTAGCTCATCAAAGTCTGGAAAGTCAAAGTCAAAGTCTTCCAAGAAGAAATCCAAATTGAAGAAGCCTATGGCGAAGAAGACTGCAACTCAAAAGGCTATTGATAGTTTGGGTGAATATTACCAAACTGCTAGGAGGCCTATCAAGCTCGGTGATTTTATGAAAGAGCTTAAAATAGATGAAAAGAAAGAAGAAGCTGAGGCTGAATCTCTTCCTATAGAAACATGCCGAATCATCTTTACGACATCAGAGGTATTAGATAGGGAGAAATACGCTGAAGAAGCGGCCCCTGAGTTCTGTCTAATGGTATCATCAGTGGAATTCAGTTCAGAAGATCTATGTTTTCCAGATGATGAAGATTCAGACCCAAGCATAGAATCACAAATGAAACAAGTGAAGTTGGGAGACGATTCCGAGTCCGCAGATGAATCTCCAGACACAACAATGGCTGAATCTGAAGAGAATGCTTCATCAAATAAGTCTGAATCAGATGAGGTGTCCCAAGTACAGTTGAGAAGTGGCAAGGTACTGCCGCCTCCACCAAAGAAAGGGACTTCTAACAAAGATAAAGGAAAAGAGATAGTTGTTAATGAAGATATTATCCCCGAAGACTGCAAGAAGAAAGATACTTTGTCCAAGGGGATAGATTACAATATCTTATCCCACTTGAGGAAGATCCCAGCGCAACTCAGCATATATGATGCTCTCTTGATGTCTAAAGACCTTCGAGAAACTTTGATTCAAGCTCTCAGAAATCCCGAAAGATATGAGACATATTTTGCTGAACGCAATTTGACGGAAGTCTTGCAAGCTCGAAATGAGCCCCTCATCACCTTTGCTGAGGATGATATGATGCTTGGAACGGCAGATCACAATCGCCCTTTGTATGTTACGGCAGAGAGCGACGGTATGGTGATCAGTCGAATTTTGATTGATCTCGGATCTTCCGTAAATCTTATGAGTCTTAAGGCATTGAGATCCCTCTGCCTTGATGTGGAACATCTTGGGCAAGACAAGTTGATGGTGCACGGCTTCAATGAGAAAGGGCAGAAAACCCTCGGATCATTTATGCTCCCTCTTGTATTTGGGGAACTCCATACGGAAGCCAAATTCCATGTGATTGATGCGGACACTTCGTTCAAGGCATTGTTGGGTCGCCCCTGGCTGCATGAATACGGTGTTGTCCCTTCAACATTACACCAGTGCATGAAGTATCTCAGAGAAGGAGAAGAATTCAGAATTTCTGGTGATATTCAGCCATTTGCAGTACATGAAGTAACAGTTTATGAAGATGCTAAGTACTTCATGCCAAAGAAGCAAAAGTCGTCAAGTTCTCTTGAGGCTAGAGCATCAAATTCTAAGGCTGCAAAGAAACCTAAACAAGAAGGTGAGAAGAAGCGTGTAGGGAGAAAGAAGGCAGCTCAAACTCTTCTTGAAGCACCAACCGTTTCAAAAGAAAAGAAACACGTGCCTCACCTTGGGAGTGACAGTGATGAAAGTCATGTCGCCCCTACAAAATCCAGAAAGGTCGGTCGGTCTGCATCCAAATGGAGCAAGGAGGTTGAATACTCAAATGATGATGATGACTATGACTCTATCTACATGAACACGGTGCAGAATGTGTTTTCCAGAAGGATAGACAGTCTGTCAATTTCAGATAGCGTACTCGTAGTCACGAGGATTCCCTTACAATACTTCAAAGAAATCACTCCACGCGAGGTGCATAAGATTGAAGAACTCTCCACTCTTTATCTGCCTCCTCTGAAGAAGGGGACTGCACCCGGGAATGTACTATATTCCACGGGAGTTCGTGAAGAGGAAAATCATGATTGGGATTGCATGCTCCTCGACTCCGAGGAATTATTTCCTACGAGGCTACCCAAGTTCAATACCAAGAATATTCAAAGAATGTTACGAAAGCAAATCAATATTCCTACCACCAAACGACAGCTTCGTACAAGCTTGGGCCTTTGGTATGGAAGAAATCCACGTCCGTTACGACGGAAAGATACAGATGCATATAAAGGCATCGGATTCGTCAAAAGAAAATTCCTCCAGAAAGAGATTTGCCGGGCAATCACATGCATGGAAATTGAACCTGAAGAAGGCGGTGTTGAAGAGACACGCGAAGCTGATGATTATGATAACCAACCCGTAGAAGCTGAGCCTGCACCAGAAGAACTGGAAGATGGTGGACAAGCTGCCACGATGGACGAGCTCAAAGAAGTCAACTTGGGAACTGAAGAGGACCCTCGCCCAACCTTCATTAGCTCTCTTCTACCAGAAGATCAAGTAGAAGAAATAAAAGAGCTCCTCTGTGAATTCAGGGACTGCTTTGCTTGGACATATGCTGAGATGCCCGGTTTATCCCCTGAAGTAGCAGTTCACAGATTAGCAATCAAGCCTGATGCAGCACCCGTTAAACAAGCTCCAAGGAGAATGAGATTGGAGATTGAAGAGCAGGTGATCGCAGAAACAAAGAAGCTCATAGAAGCAGGCTTCATCCGAGAAGAAAAATATGCTGACTGGATTGCTAATATCGTCCCTGTAAAGAAGAAGAATGGCCAGATTCGTATCTGCATCGACTTTAGGGACCTCAATAAGGCGTGCCCGAAGGATGACTTTCCGCTCCCAGTATCAGAACTGCTAGTTGACAGCACTTCCAACTATGATATATTCTCATTTATGGACGGATCGTCAGGCTATAATCAAATCAAAATGGCGCCTGAAGATGAAAAGCATACATCATTCAGAACTCCTATAGGCATATTCTGCTACACAGTTATGCCATTCGGCCTGAAGAATGCTGGTGCCACTTATCAACGAGCGATGACTCGTATATTTGATGATTTGATCCATCAAAAGGTTGAATGCTATGTAGATGACTTGGTCATAAAGAGCACGAACCGAAAAGACCATCTAGATGATTTGAGAATTGTGTTCGAGAGGATCAGAAAGTACGATCTGAAGATGAACCCTCTCAAGTGTGCATTTGGGGTATCCTCAGGAAAATTTCTGGGATATGTTGTTCGACATCGGGGCATTGAAGTCGACCCCAACAAGATCAAGGCAATCATGGAGATGCCACCTCCAAAGAACCTTCGTCAACTCCGTTCCTTACAAGGACAACTGGCTTTCATTCGGAGATTCATATCGAATTTGTCGGGTAGGTGCCAGCCATTTTCAAAGCTGATGAAGAAAGATGTCCGATTCAAATGGGACGAAGAGTGCCAAGAAGCGTTTGACAGCATTAAAAGATATCTGTTAAGCCCTCCTATTCTCGCGGCGCCAATCCCGGGGAAGCCTCTTATACTGTATACAGCAGCACTAGAAGAGTCCCTCGGAGCATTATTGGCCCAGCATAATGAAGAAGGCAAGGAGAATGCACTCTACTATATCAGCCGGAGGTTGATAGGAGCAGAAATTCGCTACTCTCCAATCGAGAAGCATTGCTTGGCCCTGATTTTCGCAGTTCAGAAGCTCCGCCACTATATGCTGTCTCACAAAATCACCTTGATATCAAAGATCGATCCGTTGAAGTTCTTGATGACAAGACCAGCGTTGACAGGTCGTTTGGCAAGGTGGGCAGTGATCTTACTACAGTTTGATATCACATACGTGCCACAAAAAGCAGTGAAAGGGCAGGTGTTGGCGGATTTTCTCGCTGCACATCCTATTCCTGCAGATTCTCCGCTCAACGACGATCTACCTGACGAGCAGATCATGAATGTTGAAGAAGAGGAGATGCCACGAGTATGGGAAATGTACTTTGATGGAGCATCGTCAATCAAGCGTGCTCGGCCTCCAAATTTAGAGAAAGCCCAAGCCGGAATCGGACTCATTTTCGTGGCGCCCGAGGGAGGCATAATGAGATTCTCATTCAGCTTGACTGAACCTCGGACCAACAATGAGGCTGAATATGAAGCCTTAATAGCCGGATTGGAGATTGCAATCGATGTCCGAATCCGAAATCTCCATATTTTTGGTGATTCTCAACTTGTTGTAAATCAAGTACTGGGAATTTACAAAATCACTAAGTTTGAATTAGCCTGTTATCATCGGCGAATTCTTGAGCTTATGAAGCAAATTTCAGTTGTCAAACTAACTCAAGTTCCCCGAGGTCAAAATGGCAAAGCTGATTCCCTGGCAAAATTGGCTAAAGAAATGGCGAATATGGATGACGAATGGCCTATAATAATTATGGTGCACAATCGGCGAATCCTAGAGCCAGCTCTACTACAATTCCTGCAAGCAGAGGGAATACCAAATTCAAGCCAGCAGGATGCAACTCCGGTTGATCCTCAACCTCCCCAACCAGTTGATCTCGAAGATCAGTCTGAAGAACAGCAAGTTCCTAAGAAAAGGCGCAAGGCCAGTCAAGCTTCAGAATCATGGTGGCATTGCCTAGATGTCGAGGAAGAAGATGACTGGAGACTGTCTTTCATTGACTACTTTAAAGAAAGTAAATTGCCAACAGACAAATCACTAGCTGCTCAAATCAGAAAGAGAGCACTACGATATGCATTTGTCAATAACACATTGTATCGACGTGCTTTCGATCAAATGTGGCTAAGATGCCTAGGGACTCGAGAAGCTGACAAGGTGGTAGCAGAAGTTCACGAAGGACTTTGTGGAGCGCACCAATCAGGTCCCAAGATGGCAGTAAAAATTAAAAGAATGGGTTACTATTGGCCGACCATGGTCAGAGATTGTATCAATCATGCCAAGAGGTGCCATGAGTGTCAAATCCACGGTGATGTTATACATCAACCGCCAAATCCACTACACCCTACAATAGCATCCTGGCCATTTGAATGTTGGGGTACTGATGTCATCGGGCCAATAGATCCACCGTCATCAGCAGGACACCGCTTTATCTTGGCAGCGACAGACTATTTTTCTAAGTGGGCAGAAGCGGCTCCATTCAAAGAAGTTACGTCTGAGCACGTGATCAATTTTTTCACCCACAATGTTGTTTATAGATTCGGTGTGCCACGCCGCATAATCTCAGACAACGGAACTGCTTTCAAGAGTACAAAAATCTATAAGTTCGTTGATCGGCACAAAATTGATTGGCGGTACTCTTCCATTTACTATCCAAGAGCAAATGGCTTAGCTGAAGCCTTCAACAAAACACTGGTGAAATTGCTAAAAAAGATTCTCTACGAACAAAAGAGAGTGGCATACGAAAATGGTAGAAGCGTTGTGGGCGTATCGTACAACTTACAAAACGCCAACCAAAGCCACTCCTTACTCTCTGGTGTTCGGAGTTGAAGCAGTGCTGCCACTAGAAGTTGAACTACCATCACTTCGGATTGCTATCCAGAATGAGCTGACTCAAGAACAAAATGCTCGTCTAAAGAATGGAGGAGCTTGATGCACTCGATGAAATCAGGTTACAAGCTCAGCAAAACCTGGAAATCTACCGAGCAAGAATGACAAAGTCCTTTGATCGAATGGTTCGTCCTCGATCATTTCAAGAAGGGGAATTGGTCCTGGTGCAGAGAAGGCCAATCATCCCGCACAGAAAAATTGGTGGCAAATTCGTTTCCAACTGGGAAGGACCTTTCGTCATCGAGAAGGTATTTCAAGGAGGAGCTTATCAACTCATCGATCTGAATGGTCAAAGGCTCATGCCTCCGATCAATGGCAGATACCTGAAGAAATACTATGCATAAAATTGCCCCATAAAATGCTATGTCTAGTGTATCATGCTTTCATGTCTGTTTATTAGCATATACATTTCACATTTTGAAATTCTCTTCTATCATAAGAACGCATTTCAAAATTCCCCTATTAGACTGGGGGCATTTTAAATATTTATTCGGGTCGACATCGCGCTGCGTGCCGAGATCCCCAAATAAACATTTAAAATTTCAAAATTCCAATTCTATTTCGCTCTAAAATGTCCCTGCGAGATAGGGGGCATTTTAAATATTTATTCGGGTCGACATCGCGCTGCGTGCCGAGATCTCCGAATAAATATTTAAAATTTATCAATTCATATGTTTTTTGTGCTAAAGAATACAAAGATCTTCTTTTTCAAAGTATATGCAGGTGATCTCTCAAAGATCGAGACACCTTCTCCAACAAATCAAGACTCAAAAGTCAAGAAAGAGACTTTTGTAACTACACGCTCCTACAAAATCGAGCCGGAAAAGCTTGAAGTCTTTCAACAGCCTGAAGCTTAAGGTTCGAATGGGTGTAAAAGGTCGGATCCAACAAGCCCAAATATGGCCGGATCGCTGGCAGCTCCGTCTACTCAACAAGCCATAAGAACGGCCGTAGTAGCGGAACCCCCACTTCGTCAACCCGTCAGTTGGGACTGTAGGAAGAACGAAGGCCAATTTAACTCGACCAGTTCAAGTGATCGTAGTCTACAAAATTCTCCAAAATGATTGGAGAATCAAATTCCAGTGAAAAGATGAGTCTCGAGCAACTATCAGATGTTCGTAGGCTCCAAAATCCAAAACTACGAAGGATGACTCCAAATCTGTCAACTTCAGCAAAATCAGCATTGGGAAGCGCAATTCTCATAGCTCAAGTCTGAAGCCTAAATGGGTGTATAAGGTCGGATCCAACAAGCCCAAATATGGCCGGATCGCTGGCAGCTCCATCTACTCAACAAGCCATAAGAAAGGCCGTAGTAGAGGAACCCCCATCTCAGCAACCAGAGGACGAAGAGCTGTCAAATCCCAGCTCTCCCAATCTGATGAACTCAAGTGATTCAGATTAAAGTCTTCTCAAGTGGGCAAGGATCAAGATGCTACCTACATTCGGTACTATCAATTGAATCCATCACCTGCAAATCCTTCAATAAATCCGTAAAGCACAAAGCGAGGATCGAAGGAATTTTTCTTCAACAAGTCCGTCAAAGCACAAAGCAAAGGACCGAAGAAAATTATCTCAAAGTTCATGAAAAGCCCAAGGCTGAACTAAGTGGATTCTGTCATCAACAAGTCCGTTATGCACAAAGCTTTGGACCGATGACTTTTCGCCATTGACCTACCACAAACCTATCGGTTTAGGTCACCGGCATCTACTCCTTCATCAAGCTCGCCAAAGCTAGAAGCAAAGGGCAGAAGGCAAATAAACTTTCTGACAAGTCAGCAAAGACAAATCAGACAACCCTTCACCAAGTCCGCAGCACAAAGCACAGGACAGAAGGATCAAAATCTCAGGGCTCTAGCTAAAGTTGAAGAATGAGTTCCCTGAATGACATCTACAAATGTCTCTAAAGACTGGGGGCATTTTAAATATTTATTTGGGTCGACATCACACTGCATGCCGAGATCCCCAAATAAATATTTAAAATTCTATCAAGGTACAACCAGATGAAGGAAGAATCTTGAGCATATGCTATTCACTAGCGTCAATCTACAAAGACAAGATATCAATCATCTATGGATATATCTAAAAGGGCAGCAGAGAAAGAAAATTAGTGTGACATTCAAATAAAATTTTGGAGATCCACTAAAAGAGATTAGTGTGACATC
Source organism: Dendrobium nobile (assembly GCA_022539455.1). Lineage (NCBI taxonomy): Eukaryota > Viridiplantae > Streptophyta > Magnoliopsida > Asparagales > Orchidaceae > Dendrobium > Dendrobium nobile. Next base: position 37,652,923 of record CM039728.1, on the reverse strand, counting down.
CAAGCAAATTTTGGAGATCCACTAAAAGATAGTAGTGTGATATCCAAACAAATTTTGGAGATCCACTAAATGAAAACCCTAGTGTGACATCTAGAACAAATATCTAGAGATTCACAGGGTCAATTAGCACGCAACAAACGTGGCCCGCTCCAGACGCCTACCACATTTGTTGGGGGGCATTTGTTGACCTGCTGTATAAAACAAAAGAAAAAAAATAAAATAAAATAATCTCATACCTGTCCGGCCACGTTCGAGCGCCGAATTCAGCACGTCGTCGCCCACGACCTCGCACGACTCGGTCTCGTCGATAAAGGGACGACGAAAGGAGGCATTCGGCCTCCTTTGCAAGCTCTCTTTCTCTCATTCCCTGCTCACTCTCACGCCCGCTCTCCCTTTCGTCTCGTCACTGCTCGACTTCGCTCCTTCTACGACTCCCACTTCTTGTAAGATCGGAAGTTACGACAGTTTGATCGGAAGCAGGCGTCAGAGCTCACTAGCAGTGAAGGTCACTTTCTCTCTTCCGCCTGCTTCATCGGTCAGATCCCGTAAAATCACCGGCTCCCTCTTCGTTGCTCGACGCCGATCCTTCGACGACTTTCCCTTGCCATCGGCTCGGAAGTCACAACATTTTGATCGGACGGAAGAGCAGGTGCTCGCCGGACTGTGAAGTTTCTTCGGCTCTTACCTGGCCGTTCGACTTTGCTCCCCCAGGTGCCTCAGTGGCTGGTCGACGTCGCTCCTTCAGCTCCGTTTGTGGCTGTTCGACACCGCTCCTACGACTTTTCCTTTCCAGCCGGATCGGAAGTTAAGTCATTTTGATCGGAAGTACAACGGGAGCTCGCCGGCGTGAAGGTAACTTTCTCCCTTGCTCACACTTCTCGGCCAAATCCCGTAATCCGCTGAACCGAGAGATTGAGGGAGAGAAGTTTTTATTATTAATTAAAATTAATTTATTTTAATTATAATTAATTTATTTTTAAAAAATAATTAATTATAATTAATAATTAATTACAATTAAATATTTTAATTATACTTAATTATTTTAATAATAATTATTTAAAGTTAATTAAGTTAATCTTAATTAATTATTTTAATTATGGTTAATTATTATAATTAATAATTAACTATAATTAATTAAAATTAATTAAAATTAATTATTTTAATTTTAATTAGTTATTATTAATTAAAATTAAGCATAGTTAATTATTTTAATTAAAATTAATTATTATAATTATAATTAATTATTTTAAAAAAAAAGTAATTAATTATAATTAATTAAAATTAATTTAAAATAATAATAATACTAATATTAATGTAGAAGCATGCCTACCCTTCTCGCCTTGGTTTCTGTGCTCTCCACCGACAATCGCCGACAACTCCCGCCGGACTTCAAGGTATAAGTTTTGAAACCTTGGCTCTATCTCTTACCTCGTCCCGCGTGTCGAGTCGGCGGTCTGCCTATACACGCTCTTGTAGCGTGGTGGGAGGGGCAACCGGCGCGACACCTACGACAAGGTAGGCGAGCGACCTTTGGTTCCGGATCTTGCCTCGACTTCCGTGCCCACCTCCGCCGGACTTCAAGGTATAAGTTTTGAAACCTTGGCTCTATCTCTTACCTCGTCCCGCGTGTCGAGTCGGCGGTCTGCCTATACACGCTCTTGTAGCGTGGTGGGAGGGGCAACCGGCGCGACACCTACGACAAGGCAGGCGAGCGACCTTTGGTTCCGGATCTTGCCTCGACTTCCGTGCCCACCTCCGCCGGACTTCAAGGTATAAGCTTTGAAACCTTGGCTCTATCTCTTACCTCGTCCCGCGTGTCGAGTCGGCGGTCTGCCTATACACGCTCTTGTAGCGTGGTGGGAGGGGCAACCGGCGCGACACCTACGACAAGGTAGGAGAGTGACCCTCGGTTCCAAATCTTGTCCTCGAGCCTCTTCCACCTCCGCCGGACTTCAAGGTATAAATTTCTAACTCTACTCTCGTCCTCGACGTTTGCAGCGGACCGGAGAACCACCTATACGCGCTCTTGTAGCACGGTAGGAGGGAGCCCGGTGCGATGCATACGACGAGGTGGGAGAGCCCTATACACGCTCTTGTAGCGTGGTGGGGAGTCACTGCTGTTCTGGTACGGGTACTGTTGAAGGCCCCATACACGCTCTTGTAGCGTGGTGGGATGAAATTTTGTACGGCCGCGGTGTCCAAGGACACCTACCATACACGCTCTAGTAGCGTGGTGGGAAGGCCCAGTTCCCCTATTTTCCCCCAAACGGGGGATATGCCGGGGTGCTGCCGAAATTTTCACTGAAATATACAAAGACTTGAACAATTTGAAGACCTGGTCGGGCAACAATGCAGAAGACCTGTACTTGAATAGAAATGTACAGAACTTGAACTAAATGAGCAGAGGACCTATACAATGAACAGTGGACTCGTGGACCTAAATTTGAACAAATTCAAATGATTTCTAAAGATCAAATTCAAATAAAATGAAATCAAATTGAAATCAAAATCAAATTAATTGAGCCAACAATTGCACTTGCAAAGACTTCAGAAGACTCTGAACAATCAACTTGAACTCGTACTCTGAAATCAAAATTGGAACGAGATGTGGAGAGCAAGGAACACAAACTGAACTCAAGCTAGACCGAAACTTGATATGAATGATAAAGGACCTGCATTCAAAAGGACAAAAGATCAAATCACGCACGAGGGAATTCAAACTACAAGGACATTCGTACGTTCAGTAGTGACACAAAGTATGTTGTAAGACCTCGATGCAAGAATTCCTACAACAATTCCTACAACGCCTGTTGATTGAGAAGGCAATATGGGAGACCAATAATAAAAAGACTCGTCCTCTACAAACAAATCCAGACATCAAACCACCTGAGATTGATGACAGGTGGGCATGATGTAGGAAACAATGGGTCTCCTACGAACAGTTCCAGGAGCTCGTAGTGGATACAAAAGGTCCCTGCAAATGACTACAAACCACTTGTGGATAACAACAGTGTATTGAAAGTATAATGAATCACTGTGGACACAAGTACGGATATCATCTACGACAGTGGCGATCAAGATCTACAAGTGCGTTGAGTACAAAGGCGACTCTATGTACGAAAAGGACACCCATGGCAGAAAGGGGTGAAATGTTTGAACAAATTAGAACCAAACTTCCTGGTGTTCCAAAGTCTCTTTTTAGTTATATAATTAAGAAGAGAACAGTTCGGGTGTTCACAAATACCGAAAATAACAAATCCATTACACCGAAGATCCCAAAGGAGTTCTCCTCAAAACAGTAGACTCCAAAGTCTAAAAGAAATCCATCCCCGGTGATTGAGAAAGGGGGAGTCAACATCAAAATCCCACGCCACCGGATCCGCAACACTCGTACTAGCGGACAGAAGGCGTGTATAAGCTCTGAAATCAAATGTTATGTATTCAAATGTCAATTTTCTACACAACTATAAATATTTTAAAATACCCCTGCACGTGCACTAGAGACTGTATACACATAGGTACACTAAAAGGGGTATATAAAAATAACCCGCATGGGCCCCGGCGAGCGTGTTATTTGAACACACGTGACGCCTAGGGATGCTGCGCGGGTCGATAAGTGAATTCAGGTTCGAACCTGATCCTTCTATACGGACCAATAGGAGTCGACAGGGTTCGAACCATTAAACAAATACATGGTTGTGGGGATCAATATATTTGTTTCAATACATTCTTATTAGGCCTTCAAGGCCTACAATCAAAAGAATTCATTAAATAAAAGGCACAAAGCCTACAAGAAACCCGATCCTCGGTCGACAGCTCGGCCGAGTCGACAAGGTTTAATCAACAAATGGAGATGACCCCAAAACACCCCGATGATGGCCGTGTTGAATGTTTATCTCAACCGGGGGTCCATTCAAACTCCAAAAATGCCACTCAAAATCCTAAAATTCCAAATATTTAAAATTGAAATAAAACCATCCAATCCTTAAAGCAAAATTCATCCGCCCTCCGCAACAGTTTGCCGAGGTGGACAAATCTAAAATTACTTCAGCTCACAAAGAGCGAAATGCCTAGTCGAAAATATCACTAGGATCCATTCTCAACCAATCTTCTGCCAGTAAGGACGTGGTACGTGTCCTCTAACCGGCGGTTGACCGCCAAATGGCCACCGCAGGATAAACGGTTACGACGACCCGGGGCCCTCTGAACCGAGTGGTTTTGCCGCCAAATGGCACCACGAAATACCGGTTATGGCCAGAGCCAATACGCTCCTTATTGGCATCAAACCCTTGAGATATGAATCAATAGGATATGATTGATAGGGCACAAAGCCCTCTGTAAGCTAAGGTGGATTCAAATTTGTCCCCTTAGACAAACATCCAACCCAGGTCTACAAGGTCCCCTTGGACGAAGCAACCCATGGCTGCCGACAAGGATCCTTCTGTCAGGTTGGGTCGACTACCTCCTCTGACTAAGTAGACCAGGGTCCATGATGGCCCGGGACGACGGAACCATGGGATCTTGATCGGGCCCATCATCCATTCCCCCACCATCCGCTTTAAGTGTAGGATGGTGCAGTTTCTATTTAAATATCAAATCTTCCGAACCAAATTCCAAATTCAAAAACTCAATTCTTCAATTCCCAATATCCAAACCCTTCAAATTCCAAACATCCAAACCTCCAAACCCAAATCCATTGCTGCTACTATATGCCAGATAACACGTATATTCTACGTATCTGATCGATGACTAGCCTTAATCGAAAGTTCTCTCTCGTGATCGAGAGGGGTAATTAACTATAGGGGCTTGCGCCTATAGGAAACCAGAACTCAGATCATAAAGTCCTCGCAAAATGAGGGCGAAATCTCTGGGTAGTGTCTTATCTACAAACCCATCTGCCTTCCAAAATTTACCTCGGAACTTATTCAGTTAAAACTCCCTTGCCGAATAAGAAAAGCGAGCGGAGGCCGGGGCCGAATTTTTGGAGCCCACACATCTCAATGTTAGGGATGTTTTAATTATTTAAGTGAATTAAGGATTTTTTTAATAAAATTCAATTGAATATTACTGTTTTAAGTTAAATATTTTACTAGTGTACCAGGAAATCATATGTTTATAATGATATTTTTGTAGGAATCCCAACTTTTCATGATGGTAAAGGGTTCACATAAAGTCTTCTAAAATCAAATTTCTGTAATGTCGTGCTAAAGACTAGTACCTAACCCATTGAAATATGTGCTAGCTGCAGTTTTAAATTTTTTTTTTTTTCGCTTGGAAAATCAGAGGTAGTGTCAAGGACAGTTCATTGACATACCAAGTTGAAAATGTGCTTTATGTTGCATCTACTATTGCCAATATGTAGAGTGGCCCTGACGCGTGAAAATCATGATTTGGGTTCATCCTCTACGAATTGGTTTTAGGAAAGTGCATAGACATTCTTGACTAGTCATGGTATGCAGATTATTGGAGGGACTAGGGATTAGAAATGGCCTCGAAGAAATAATGGTGTATATAGGGCATAAATATTCTACTTTTGTGGAGGTTGAAATGCAGAGGTTCTTCCTTGTAGAGAGGCTGTGCCCATGACTCGAACTCAGGGGACAACTAACAGTTGCTCTGGGCGCACCTTCTGGATGTACATCTGCTGTCAATTGGCAGGAAAAATAGATGGAAGTGTTCCCAGGACATAAAGCCCATCAAAAGACCTTCGGATAAGTTTAATGGTTGGGTTTTTTATTGTGTCTGCTTATGGACTAATTATTTTGTGCGGACACCGGACGGAGAGAACCACCCGGATTTGCCGCGCTTTTATTTCCCTTTTGCCGCGCTTTTGTAAAAGGGCAATAAAAGGGATGCAAATATTTAATATTTACTAAATAATTGAATATTTGCTGCGTTTTTACTGAGTATTTACAAAAACACAACAAAATGTCAGTAAAAACACATTCATAATTAAATATTTACTGCCATTTTATTGCCCTTTTTCAAAAGCGCAGTAAATCCGGACGGTCTCTCCGTTCAGTGTCCGCACAGAATAATCTCTCCTGCTTAAGAGGATTTAAAGTTTCAGAAAATTTGAAGCTAAAGGGAAATCTTGTAAGTTTAATTGAAATTCTTAGGTTGATTTTTTGCAGGTGGTTTAAGAGAATAAAACAAAACTAGACTGCAATTTTTAGCATGCATTAACTTTTTGCTTCCAGGTTTCAAAAAGACTTGCCATCAGAACTTAGGCTTCGTATGGTAACGCTTTCAAGCTACCATGCTTTTCAAAATGTCAATCTCAACAAAAGAAATTCTAGTCTTCTGGATCTTCTTGGTTGGGAAACCAATTGCGGATGTGTTGGACGAGAAGAATCGGGCATTAATGTTTTTTTTATCTATTTTCAAATATGCATGTCTGGTCTTTTTCATAGGTTTCTTACCTTGAGTCCCGTGTGTGACTTTCTGCCACATTGATGAAACACATTCATGTTTATTATGAGATAACAAAAGAACGAAGCAATAATTGCAAAAGCAATAACTGAAGAGATTATTGAAAGGTTATCTTATCGGTAAGCATAACTACATATTGTTTTAATCGGCATTCAGCCTCTCATTTGTAGATTTAGTTTCTAGGTTTTTATCAATGGAGTTAGGTGATTTGCAAATGCCTTTATTATAAATTTTCAATGTTTTAAAATCTGCCTTTATTTACTTTGAATTTGAAATTGTAAAAATGAAATTGTAGCCATTGAAAAAGAAATGAATTTGTAGTTACTGAAAAAAAAAAAAAAGAAATTGTAGTTGCAATTCTCTATGACTTTTGTTAAATGATTGTTAGGCTGTATCAATAAAGTGATAAATGTCTATGTAAGAAGTTGCGGAATGACATCTATTTAGGCTATGAAATTCTAATGTTTTTCATGGGACATTGGCATAGTTTATTATGGAACGAATTAATGTTCTGCTATATTGAGGTGCTTCGCCGTGCAATTAATAGCTTGCCATCGGAATATATGGAGAGAACCATCTTTGTGAACTTTGCTTGATATATTTACCTGAATGCTTCATGGTTCTTGTCCCATTTCTTTCTGTTTTACATATTACAAAGGACTAATTAAGTTTGCTATGTGAAAATGATTAGCAGTTCCATACCCTTTGATTATTGTGAGTTGAACACACTTTAATGAATGGCTATATTTTGTGCAAGCACAAAGCCTAATACTTCGTTGGCGGCTTCCTCATTTTTTATGGCAAATATGTTAACTAAAGCTTAACTTGATGGGATACCTTGTTGAGCAAACTGATTTATAATATAACATATGCCAGCGCTGGCTCTCTGAAATAATAAAACATAGATTTATCTGTAAACAAAGAATTTGGGTCGGTTGGGAGTAGTGCACAATAATTGAAGTCCAAGTTATTAGGCAGAGAAAGTGATGTGATGCATGAGTTGAGTTACACCAGATTAAAAGGAAGATTTAAACACTTGCTCAACCAATTATATAATCATGTTTCAAATTAAATTTGGCTACAAGAATTTGTAGTGTTTAACTTGTTTAGGCCAAAGAATTACAACGAGATAACCAAACTATTTAAGCAAAAACAAAGGAAAACATAACGTTAAAAACTAGTGAATGGAGTCCGACAACTAATACGGAGTTGTTCACCTTGATGCCTCTTCTCTCTTTCCTACGAAACTAGGTTGAGCGGCGGAAGATCGTCCAAACTAGTAGTGAGGTTGCCACGAGAAGGGAGGAGCCAAGGACTGTCGTTGTTGAGAAGGAGCTCGGAGGTGGCGGTGGCACGGGAGGACGACCTTTGATGATCCACGTGTAGACGGAAAAGTGGTCGTCGATGGAATCCACTAGCGTTGGTAGAATCCGATCCAAATATTCTTCGACGGTGTCGTCGAAGTCAAAGCCTACGTCGAAGAACGGTGATCTGAGGATGTTGACTCTTCCTTGGTGTCGTACTCAAACCCGAAATTCCACTCGGGTTCCTCCATGCATTCTTGAAGGTGAGAATGGGTGGTCGCCGCAAGAGGCTCCCCAATGGAAGGGAGAGAGGATCGGCGGGTTGGAGATGGGATGGGGAGGCCGGCGGTAGAGCAAGGGTGAGGGAGAGGAAGGGTGTGTGTGTTATGCAACAAAACTGAAATTGATTTCAGTTTTTAGAGAAATTAGGAGGGAAGAAATTAGTGATTTGAATTCCCAATTAAGTGCATTAAAGGCATTAATTGAAAATCCAATATTTGCAAGCCAAGAGGGGGCCGGCGGCATCAATAGTGGAGCTAGGTTTAGGAATAAAATTGAATTAATTTCAGTTTTAACTTTTAAGTAAATTTGGAGGGATTTATTTGAGCTTAAGATTTGAATTTCAAAATAAGAGAGGGGGGATTAATTGCACAATTAATGGGGCTCATGAAGAGGGGGGGCCGGCAGCATCAAGGAGGAAGAGGGGGTTTGAGATGAGGTGGAGGATTCCAAATCAAAACGATGACTAGGAAAATCTTGTCTCATGAATCCAATTTCATTTGGAATGAGATTGAGTTCAAAATTTCGAAAACTTTCCTAAATTAGAATTTCCCAATTAGGAAAGAAATTGAAATTTAAAATTCAAATTTCAAAGAAAGGTTGGGGAGGAATATGGAGAGGTGGTGGAGAGGAAAGGTGGCCGGCGGCAAGGTGGCCGGCCGGTGAGGATTCGGTGGCCGGCGGGTTGCTCTATGGACGGTGGCGGCAAGGGCTTGACTTCTTGGCTTTCTCTTCTCTACTTGGGGTATTTGGTGGCGGAGAGACAAAGGATTAGGAATTTCAAACCTTGATCGATTAATACAAGTGAACTCACAAAGAGATCACGAAGAACTCATTAAGAGATCTCTACGACATTGAACTCACAAAGAGAACAAAGCATAAGAAAATTTCATTCAATAATTCAATAGCTCATACATGATACAAGGGGCCATATAAATAGGCTCCAAATGAAAGCAAATGCAAAAGTCTCAAATGCCCCTCGGGCTACAAGATAAAACTAATACCCAAGGGTAAAATGGGAAAAATTGAAAAGCAACAAGTAATGTAAGAACTGCGGATACAACAAATCATCAGTAGTAAAGGCTATATCCATCATAGCCATCGATCTCCGGTGTCATCTCTGATAGACGCGCCGGAATCTCCTGTCAATGCCCCCATCAGAAAGAGGACAGATTGTTAAGTTCTCCAACTTAAATCCTTGCTTGAACTGCTTCTTATTTGATTAACAATTTGATGTCTGAAGATGGCAATGTTGATTTGGATTTATTTCCAAATCTTAATATTGTTGATTTGGATTTATTTCCAAATCATAATCATAATAAAGCTTTATTTTTAAAGCTTTAATGGCTCTTTATTGCAATTAATCAGGGAGCTGATTTATTTCCTAATTATGTGATTTGATTGGGATTTAATTGGGAATTAGATTAGAAAGTTTTTTCTTTAACTGTTTCCCCTCATATCTATAAATTGAGGGATTTGGGGGTTGTTGTAGCAAGAGAGAAAGCTTGAGAGTTTTGTAATTCCCTTTTGTTCTCTCAATTAGTGAAATCATCCCCTCCCTGTGGACATAGACATCTTTGTCGAACCACGTAAATCACTGTTTATTATGTTTGTGGTGTGTAATTTTGTTTCCATTGTAATTGTTTGCACAACAATTGGTATCATAACCGGATGTCAACTATTTCCTGCGACGACGAACGGGAAGATTTCCTGTTGGTGTGGTTTGGCCAATCTTGGAGCATAGTTTGCATGGAAGTGTAGTGGTTAGGTTTGGCTGATCGCGTAAAACATGATCGTGGATGGGCTGATCGTAGAAGATGGAAGCTCTGGGTTGTGGTTTGGGTCGCACAGGAGGCGCATGGAAGCCTCACGCATAGATCGCAAGATAGCGGGCACAAGGTTGGCTTAGAAGCATCTAGAACATGGGTTTGCTCAAAGCGGAGACCAACGTGGACATACGACTTGGTCTGCGTGTGTTTTGCCGTGCATGGAGGCACGAATTTTGCAGGGAGATCAAGGCTCTTAAGCGCGCAGTGGCACGCGGCTGCATGCGAACATGCGGGCTAGTCTAACGTAGCTGCCGAAAGTTTGATTACGAACGGAGAGCCAGGGAAGCACGGTTTAGAGACGCGGTTCCGCGATTGTTCTCTGGTCGAACTGCGAGCTTGGAGACAACTTGCGTAAAACAGGTTACTTGCTGGAGCAGGCTGCAATTGGCTGCACGTGGAGACGAAGCACAAGCACCGTAGGCAGATCTTAGTTAATGATAGAAGAAATCAAAATGATTGAGTGTCTACAGTGTTTTTGTAGCTGTGTTCTGGATTGCTGTCGAAAGCAGAAACTAAGTCAAATTGGTACAATTCTGGCATTGTAAGAAAGCTGAAATTTGGTGAATGCTATGCAATCCGGTGGAGCCATGAATTCATACCACCTCGATGGTGGAAAAGACGACGATTCATCAAGTTGTTACACATTCCGTTAAAATCGATGTTACGAAATTTGACTGCAAAGAGAACTTTGGCATGTGGCAATGTGAGGTGATGGATTCGTTGTGCTCTTTGAATCTAGAGGATGTTTTTGTTGACGATGAACATTCTTAAGAGATGTCTAAGAGAGATTAGCTCAAGATGAACTAGAGTGCTTGTGGCTTGATAAAAAATTTTCTATCTCAAGAGATCAAATATGGGGTGATGATGGAGACTTCTGCTGTGAAACTGTGGAAGACTCTGGAGAACAAGTATCTGATGAAGAGTGTAGAGAATCGTCTTCATATGAAGCGGCGGCTCTACAAGTTTCGAATGAGACATGGGGTTACAATTGATTAGCATTTGAATGACTTGACAAAGCTATTGACAAATCTTTTGAATTTGGATGAGAAGGTTGGAGATGAAGACAATATGCTTCTTATGTTGAATTCGCTCCTGGATTAGTATGAAAATTTTACGATGATGCTCATTCATAGGAAGGTCTTGAACTATGGTGAGGTGACTACTGCATTGCTGAATTATTAGTTCCGGTGTTGGGATAAAGAGTCTGTAAAGATGGATTCAACTAAGGCTCTTACATCCCAGCAAGCAAGATTTGAGAAAAAGGAAATGACGGCAACAAGCAAGGCAAGTCTTGTGGGTGCAGTCTTGGGAAGAATCAATGTGTTTTATGCTTGGAAACTTGTCATTAGAAGAAATGTTGCCCGAAGTGGAGTTTCCACTGAGGCTAACTTTAGCATGGAAGAGCGTGACGAAGATTTAGATGTATCACTATTTGCAGTTTCTTAGAGTTTGTATTCAGATGATTCTTGCTGGATTCTAGATATTGGTGTTACTGATCACATTTGTCTCACTAGAGAGTGGTTTTGTACCTACAAGGAGCTTGATAGTGGTGTTGTGACCATGAGAAATGATAGGGCTTGTCGTGCAACTGGTATAGGGAGCATCTTCATCATAATGCGTGATGATATTGTGAGGGAGCTGACTGATATGAGACATGTTCTAGATATTAGGAAGAATTTGCTATTTATTGGGGTTTTAGAGACTAAGGGTTACAGGGTAGTTAATGAGACAAGAATTCTGAAAATATATCATTGAGCGTTGGTTTTTCTGAACGGGGTTCGTCACCACAACCTTTACTATCTTCAGGGAAGTAAGTGATTGGAATGGCAGTTGTTGCCGATAATTCTTCTGATGCCACTACATTGTGGTATATGCGGCTCACTCATGTCGGAGAGGCTTCTCTTATGTATTTGGTAAAGCAAGGATTGATTAAAGGAGGAAGCACCTGCAAGCTCAATCTTTATGAACATTGTGTATTTGGCAAGAAAACACGTGTATCTTTTCGTACTGCCATCCACAGTACAAATGATATCTTAGAGTATGTTCACACAAATGTTTGGAGCCCAACGAAGACAACATCATTTGGCGGGTGGTGATACTTTATCTCTTTTGTTGATGATTACTCCGTATATGTTTAGGTGTAAACTATGAGGCGCAAGAGCGAGGTACTAGAGATTTTCAGAACTTGGAAGAAGTGGATTGAGACTCATAGTGGCAAAAGGATTCAGTGTATCAGATCAAAAAATTGTGGCAAATACACTTTGGATGCATTCTTGCAGGTGTGCCAAAGATCTGGGATAGAGCATCACTTCACTATTCGAGAGACATCACAACAAAATGAGGTTGCAGAAGATGAACCAGACTTTGGTGGAAAAAGTTCGGTGTATATTATCTAGTGTTGGGTTGGATAGAGTTTATTGGGCTGAAGTAATAGATTATACTTGTCACTTGGTGAATTTTTTTTTCCTTATGCAGCTATTGGGAATAAGACACCAAAAGAGATATGGTTAGAGCATCCTGCTAAAGATTATCAGCACTTGTGAGAGTTTGGGTGTTCAGCTTATTATCATATTTAGAATAATAATAGTGTTAGAATGTTCCAAAACGAACTTGGTTCAGGGATGACATTGTATTTGCATTTTCAACCACGGTGGTTGAAGTTTCTAATCATTATAAGAAATTAGTGGACATTCTTGATGGTGATTTATGGAGAGATGAAGTCTCTTCAGAAGGATGCTACTTAAAGGTTAATGAAGCTTTCTCCATGAAGAAAAGTCATTGGGATGTCTTGGAGCTGATGTGTAATACAAGGCTAGGTTAGTGGCAAAAGACTCTGCGCAACGGAAAGTGATTGCTTATGATGAGATGTTCTCCCCAGCGGTTAAGAATCTCTCGACCCGTGGTCACTTGGCACTTACAACATTGTTTGGTTTGATTCTGGAGCAGCTCGATCCAAACATTGTAGCTGGTGGCGTTGTGAGCAGGTTCATACATGATACAGTAAGGAATAATTTACAAGCTGTGAAGAGTATCCTAAGGTATCTGAAGGGTACAATTGATGCAAGCTTGGAGATGCAATCACCACGGCAGTCATGCATGACTCGTGAATGATTGTCCACTTATTTTGAAAAATTATGCTCGGCTTGATTCCTTGGGTTAAGGGTACGTAGGCAACCATTTGGGTGCAGTCGTTCTGATATCGGAGCCTGATTTATTATCTTCCACTTTCTGAAATAAAAGATGATGTGAAGATTGTTGATTTGGATTTATTTTCAAATCATAATAAATCTTTTTTTGTAAAGTTTTAATGGCTCTTTATTGCAATTAATTAGGGACCCGATTTATTTCCTAATTATGTGATTTGATTGGGAATTATATTAAAAAGTTTTTTTAAATTGTTTCCCCTCAAATCTATAAATTGAGGAGTTTGGGGGTTGTTATAGCATGAGAGAAAGCTTGAGAGTTTTGTAATTCCCTATTGTTCTCCAAATTAGTGAAATCATTCCCTCCTTGTGAACGTAGTCTTCGCTGAACCACGTAAATCGTTGTTATTATATTTGTGTTGTGTGATTTTGTTTCTGCTGGATTGTTTGCACAACAGAAAATTCTATAAAAGTTTTGTATTATCTTGATTCTGCATGCCTCCATTAGAACAACTATAATTTCCTTATTAAACATCCCATTTTTTAGCTTAAAAAACATACTTTTTTGACTCTCAGAAAATCAGTGAAACATGTGATGTCTAACTTTTTGTTCCTCTTGTTTTCTGCAGGATTTTACTTGGAAGTGTTACAAGTTATGTAGTCTCCCACGCAGTGTGCCCAATCACAGTAATCAAAGATCAAGATTTCAAGCACTGAATTACTCTATTATACATAGAGTACTAAATAAAGTCTCAGCTGTAAACTTAGAATCGGCAGAATCAGATATTTATGTGTGAGTGCTGTGTATATATCTTTATGCTTTATCTGACTGTGCTTTTGCCATTAAATAATTGCGTGCTTGTATGATGCTAGTGAATGTGCTCCTACACGTAAGAGATGTGCTAATTCCTTGCTCTGTTAATAACTTGCCTGTGTAATAAACTTCAGATCTCTACTCTATCTAAGGATTAATTTGCTGCTGCTTTACTAATTAATGCTTCTTAGCTTATTATACCATTCTGTCTCTTTGTTTTTCTGATGATTTCGGCTTTGTTTGGGCAGCTTTTTTTATTGCTTCTTAAAGCAGCTTTTTAGAAAGCTGCTTTAAGAAGAAGTAAAAAGCAGATTTTTACTCTGCTATTGTCGATAAAAAATCATGGATGCTTTAGTAAATTCTGGCATTTTTTGAGAGAAATGGTTGAAAATAATTTGGATCGAGTTTTGATCAGGTTTACAATGAATATCTTGCTCAGCTCATGTAATGGGCATTCATTGACGAGTGTTTTTAATTGCTGTGATTTGTTTGGTCGGTCTTGAGAGGATTTTACATAGCAAATTGTGCTTATTTTGTATTGTTAGATGGTGTCCACTAGGACTGTAATTGAACCAAGTCGATTTAGAAAATAAGAGCAATAATAAATTATAGTTCAAATGGCATGTACTTATTCTAAATTCTTGATTAATTATATCAAATTTGAAAAAAAAAAAGATCTATTAATCATAACTCCTTCACAATACATATAGAATAAAAAAAATAAAAAAATCCTAATATAAGATAAATGGAAAATAATTTTTTCATGATTTTTTAAATACGGTTTGTATGCGAATAAGATGACATTTTATTGCTTCCCAAGTCATGCAAGATCAACAAAAACTAGAGGCTCACGTGCCTAATTAAGTTGTTATTCCAAAAGACCAGCACCATAAGATTTAATAGGGGTGTCAATTTTAGACACGATCCGAACCCGACTCGAACCCGACCCGAAAAATACCGGGTTCGAGTTGACCCGGTTAGCAAACGGGTCGGGTTCTGGTTTGAAAAACTGACACGATTTGCATTACGGGTTGGGTTTGGGTTGACCCGGAAACTCGATAATGACCCGGAAATGATTCTGCCCGTTTCTGTTGCCTGGCGTGCCCGCCCTGCCCGCGAAATGACTCGACGGGTCGAGTCGCAATCCCAATTGCGTCATTGGCAATCTGGCGTTGTCTGGCTCTGGCGACTGGCGTTGCGTGTTGCCGCTGCTGCCGCCGCTATTTCGCTGCTACGGTGCTGCCGCGCCGCCGGGAGGCCCGGAACAGACTGGCGCTGCCGCCGTGTCGTGCTGCCGCTCTCCCGTAGTCCCGTGCTGGCATTGCCGGTGCGACGTGCTGCCGGAATCCGCTCTTCCGTGCCATGCTGTCGGAATTCCATGTCGGGTCGTGTTGACCCGAACCAGATCCGGGTCGGGTTCGATCCAGATAATTGACCCGAAACTTGTTTCGGGTCGTGTCCGGGTTTGTTCAGATACAGCATGGTCAATTTCGGGTTTGACCCGAACACGACCCGCCGATACGAATTGACACCCCTAATTTAATGGAACGCTATATTACGGATTTCTTTCTTGGTGTGTTCTATGCATATTAAAGAAAAGAGTCAGGAAAATACAATGGAAGGAGCTTCATTTTAAAATGGAGTGATCTTAAAATTGTAGATTATTTATTTATTGTTGAAAAAAAAATATTATGAGACGAATCTCTCTTTTTCTTTCTCTATCTCGCAGATTTGTCTTTGTGCGTGTGAGATAGAAAGAGATTTATCACATTACTATAGAGTTGTTTTATTTCCATCAATAAATGGCTTTACAAAATTAAGAAATGTGGAGAAGATAGAAAAATAGAAAGACAAATGAGTCACGCAAAATATTATCGTAATCAATAATAGAGTTATAGATTATGTAATAATTTCAAAATAATAATTAATTTGTCCTTTTAATTTTGGCATAATTTCTAATAATGTTTTATCTTATTATGAAATATTTAGCAAACAACTATACAATTATTTGTTAACTTTATTAAAAAATAATAAATTTAATTTATCTCATAATATTAATCAACTATTTATAAAAATATTTGAGGGTGCTTCATTTTAAAATGGCTTTTCACTTCAGGTTAAGTTTTAAAGAAAATATATTATTATTTTTTGTGCATTAAATATTTAAATAATTAGATAATACTATTAATTACCAAATTAAAATTTATATTAATATGGAGTGGATGTAATGAACTTTAAGTAAAATGAAAGCTCGAGATTTTAGTGAAAGCTTCATATTTTAAAAAGAAATTAAACTCTTAAGCATCAGGACTCCTTTTGATATAATGATTGAGATTTCATTAAAAAAAATTGAAGTTAAGCGTGCTCATGTGGAAGCAACTCTGGGATGAGCGATCTCTTAAGAAGTTTACCAACATGACAAAATCATGATGTTATTAGGCCAAAGCGAACAATAACCCGATAGTTATGAGTTTGAGCTATTACAAAATGTATACTAGCAATGCACCAACCATAAGATGGAACTATCATACAAGATAAAGTCCTATGTAATGAGGGACATTTCTTGAATCTTATATGGAACAAAGTGTTACATAGCTAGAGCTAACACTTGAACTTGTAGGCACCACATCTAGAATCTTATATGCCTAATGGATGATTATGAGATAAGGATACTGATAAGAACGTCAGTTACTTAAGTGGGGGAGATTATGAAACCCCTTAACTAAAAAGAAGCTAAACTATTAAGTATCGAGACACCTTTTGATGTAATGATTGAAACTTTATTAAGAAACTTCAAAGTTAAGCCTACTTTTAAGGAAGCAATTTTTGGATGGGTTATCTCTTATGAATTTGCACCTACTTGATAAAATTATGAGGCCGTTAGTCCAAATGGATAATATCTCAATAGTTAAGAGTTTTTGTTGATATAATATACAGTGGGTTGAACATTGATTAGCCAAGGAATGTGATGATGGCTGCTTAGTGAGGACATGGAGACAATGACAAACATTTCATTCCGCCATTAATGGGGGACCAATAATCCTAATGTATTCTGAAGCTTCTGCATTTAATTAAGGCTTAGTTGTGAAGGCACTTTATGAAAAGTAGTGGCTGACAAGAGTGATATTGCCATAATGCCTTGGTTAGCCACTTAGATCCTTGCCAAGTACAATATACCTCAATAAGCGGTGATTTTTAACATCCCAGTATACTAAGGCTTCATTTGGGACGGCTTTCTTCTTGCTTTTTAAAGCGATTTTTTAGTACAAATTTTTTAATTTTTGTACTATAAAGCCGCTTTACGAAGCAGTAAAAAAGCCGTCCCAAACAAAGCCTAAATGAGCAAGAGCAAAGCGTATGAAGCTGAAATGATATGGGAGAAATAATTAATAAAATACACTATTTGGCTGAGCAATAATTTCCAAACCCTAATGGCCAATACAATCATTAATTTAGTGAAAGATCCACTGAATTTGATGACATTTTGCATTTATAGACCTTGAATGATGAGTTGGAGGTTGCTTGAGGAGATATAGAGCTACACATGGTAGAATGAAACGAAAATGATCTTTTAATTATGAGAAAAAAGTCCAAATAGTTAGCCCTAAGAGGTAAGTACTTGCGGCTTTATTTTAGAGGACTCTAGAGAGGATTTCTCGAGAGATATGTTTAGCATTATACTTGAGAGAACATTAGCAAGAAAGCGAGGTGGGGTGAAGCGATGATCGAGCTTCACAATAATGAATGATGAACTCACATCTAGGGGTTGTTTGGTAGTACTCAGGATTTGATTTAAGCAGGATTTCGTAAATCCTCTAAATCCAAATTTCAGAAATCCTGAGGGGCCTAAATCCTGAACCTATTTGGTAACGTTCATGATAAATCCGGTTAAATCCCGTGTGACTGTTTGGCTATAGAGCGGACTTTTCCTCTCGAGCTAATGGATTTCGTAAATCCGGCAAAAAACAGGATTTTGGAAATCCATGATGTAGCACGAAAAGACGGAATTTTCTTTCTACGACGGCTTTCATTTATCGTGAGATTTGGTTTTGAATTTAGGGTTTAGGCTGGATTTCTCTCAAATCGGCCTCAAATCTGACCTAAATCCAGTTACCAAACAGCCCCCTAGAGTTGAGATTGCATATCAGTTGTAAGTGAATTTCGATGATTAAGCTCTATTTTTTTTTTCTCTCGAGTATTCACATACAAATTTGAACTATCCATGGCAGTGACATTCTTCATCTTTATCCCTAAGAATGTTCTATAGATTACAAGATTTGAGTTCAAAGTAAATTATGATCCCGATATTTTAATTACATCTTTAGTTTAGAGATTAGTCAAAAGTAGTTGATTTTGGTTGGTAAAAAAACTCTCTACTAATTATTAAAAGAGTGAGATTAATCTTAAAAATTAAATTAATTATCTTTGATATTAATACAAGTTGTGACTTTAATTATTGATCCAATTACTGCTAAATATTCAAATATTTAAAGATGTCTTAAAAAATATTTATTAAAGGTTTGATGAATATTAATAACTTTAGTTTTATCATATTAGTGAAATAATATAACAAATTATAAATTTCATCCTTTTGAAATAGTGCTGTGATTGTGAACAAATTTTTTTTTGAAATAATTATCTAAAATAATTATAAATCCAATATTTATTCTCCTGCTCTGTAAAATAAAGTACATTATTCAATCTGCTCTGTAGCTACATTCTTTGCTAGAGGCCATTGATTAATTTTGTATATGTTTATGCATTGATATTTTTTTTTGAACAAATGAATAAAAAAATCAAAATATTAATTTAATTTAAAAAAAATCTGTCACAAAATTTTAACAAAATTCTTCAATTTTATAAACTAAAATAACAAGCACCAAGCTTTCTATCTATTTGTTTTGCTTTGCGGAAAAAGATATGCATATTAAAATAAATATTATATAAAATAAATATAGTATATTGAAAATGTTTTTATGATATTTGGTTGACCATAGCATAAATATTACATATTACTTTTTGTGTTTGATTTGGAATAAAATTAATTTAATATATAATCTGACTGGGAGTGCAAACGAGTCAAGTCGAGTCGAGTTTAGGTCCTTATCGAGCTTGGCTCATTAGCTGGAAAGCGAGCTCGAGCTCGAGTCGAGTTCGACAGATGAGCTTGAACTTAGGCATGATTTTTAAAACTTAAGCGGAATTTTTAAAACTTATGTGATTTTTATTAATTTTTTTAATATTTAAATTTAATAAATAAAATAAAATTATATTAAAAATATTAATATTTATTCGTGCCAGCTCACGAGCTCACGAGCCTAGCCGGCTCAAGCTCGAACTCGAGCTCGAGCTCGAGCTCGACTCGTGAGCTTGATATGCTCGGCTTGCAAGCCCATAAACGAGACGAGCTCGAGCCGGCTCGACTCACTTACAACCCTAAACCCGACTGTGATGACAACTAGACAAGAGCGTGATCTACTAGTGGTGCTTTATGTTATTGGAAATTAACACACTTGAGATGAATTCAAATTCATTAAAATTGAATTAAATAATGAATTTCAAATATATTATTATTTTATTTTATATTTATTTTTCTTTCAATTAAATATGAAAAAAGTTCAAATTCCCTATAATTATATATTTTATTTTACAATAATAATATTTTAAGCCAAAAAAGCCCAAAACTTTCATTTTAGCCTTCGGCCTCCCTTTATCTCAAACACGCTTTTCTTGCGTTCAAAATTTAAATGAATCAACGGGTCCTGAGTGTAACGGTCATTTCTTGGATTCCTTCTCATCGTTACTTTTGTCAGTATTCCTCTCTGAGCACTTCAAATTTCTCCTCTCATTTAATTTATTATCATTGTTTTATTCTCCCTGAAACGACCTTTTTCGAGTTATTGTCGCAGTGCACGACCGTTACAGTGCCGCATGGACTTTTGTTTAAAATTCCATAGAGGACAGTATCGGCAAGGAAATAATTATGGAGGGGCGCGCTACCAAGCCTTCTCCATCATAGAGATTTTGTGTTAGGCGAGCGCCAACAATAATAGCTAGCTTGAGCCTCGACGGATAAAAGGGACGAACTATGGACTCCTCACCAGTCCTTCATTTCTTCTTGTATTTCTATGCAGAAATGACCCATTTCTTATGGAAAGGTCCCTTCTTTGCCGTGGAGAAGCATCAGGAAACCATCGCTGCCTTGGATTAGGTTCAGAATGCTTCGTCTCCAACCTCAAACTACTTACGCTTTTATGTTGCAGATCTTCTAAACCTATAGTTAGATCTCGCCTTCAAGATAGGTTTCCCTTGAGGAGGAACGCCTCGCATGAAGGTTTGGGGAAAGGCATCATTTCTTGGACTTGTCAGGTTTTCGTGGAAACAGGAGTGGTAGGAATGGAGAGTTCGGAGGAGAAGTGTGGGGAAAGAGGTGCTCGTTGTGAGGATATTGGCTGCGAAAGTGAGGCTTTCAGCGAGTTTGGCGAGGAACACCGAGAGAGCAACTCAAGCACTGGAGTGTCAAGCAGCAGCAGCAGTGATGGCGGCCCAAACGAGAGCTGTGTAGGTCCTGATGAATCTTCAAAAGAGGAATTCGAGCTTCTGGGCTGGCGAATGCGGAGTGACTCTGTCTCAAGTTCAGTAGGAAATGAGAAGAAAATACACCAGAATGATGATAATGCTATCAAGCCGAAACAAGCTATATCAGGTGCTGAAATTACATTAATTGTTTTGATCAATCTTTCTCTACTCTGATCTCGTGAAAGAAACTAAAATGTTCTTCAAACTTTAGCATTCGTGTTATAATATATGTTTAAAAAGGTGTTGGGCAGCACTGAGGCGCATTCCATGTAGCATTTATGAGTTTTTATTATCAAGAGTTACTTTGCTACATTTATAAGATTTTTTTTTTAATTAGAGTTGGAGATGATGAAAGAACGATTTGCAAAATTGTTGCTGGGAGAAGACATGTCTGGTTGTGGAAAAGGAGTTTGCTCTGCAATGGCGATTTCAAATGCAATTACCAATCTCTGTGGTAATTTTTACTTTAATAAACTCTATAGGATTAAGAACATAGTAATTCTCAATCTTTTTTTTTTCTTAAGTACTTGACTATCTTTGTTACCGTGAATATTCGTTACTTGTTACATTTTAGTTATGCAAATGGCGAGTCCTTCCTAAATTTTACCTTTTTTTGTTTTCTACTGTTGTTTTATAGCCACACTCTTTGGGCAGCTCTGGAGATTGGAACCTTTATCTGATGAAAAGAAATCCATGTGGCGAAGAGAAATGGATTGGCTTGTTTGTGTCAGCGATCACATAGTTGAGTTCAAACCTTCCTGGCAAACCTTTCATGATGGAAGCAAGCTTGAGGTCATTATGCTTCCTATCCTAATTCAGGCTTATCGATAATATTTTTCCAATTCTTTGGTCTATCGTAGATATTGCTGATGTTATGAACTGTTAAATTTCCTTCCATCCAATGTTTTTCAGGTAATGAGTTGCAGGCCAAGGCCTGATCTTTATATCAATCTCCCAGCATTGCGAAAGCTAGACAATATGCTAATTGTAAGACTCTGTAGTCCCTCACTATTCTTCTAAAGTTGAACATTTTTCTTTAATATAAATCTATTTGTTGTCAGGAAGTTTTGGATAGCTTTAAAGATTCAGAATTTTGGTATGTTGATAAAGGCATATTGGCTCAGGAAACAGATGGTTCGGTCTCTTTCCATAGAAACATCCAACATCAAGAGAAGTGGTGGCTTCCTTCACCTCGTGTTCCTCCCAGTGGTCTTTCTGAGAAGACAAGAAGGCAATTGGTGCACAAGAGAGAATGCACGAATCAAATATTGAAGGCTGCAACGGCTATTAACAGCAATGCATTAGCTGAAATGGAGATTCCTGAATCTTACATAGAATCACTTCCAAAGGTACACTAAATCTAATTGCTTTTGCCAGTAGTCCAAAAGTCCCTAACTTCTTATTTGTTAATTCTTGGTTAGAATGGAAGAACCAGTCTTGGAGAGGCGACCTATCGTTATATCACATCAGATAAATTCTCCCCTTATTTCCTTCTTGATTGCCTTAATTTGTCATCCGAACACCAAGCACTAGAACTCGCCAACCGTGCTGAGGCAGCCTCATATGTATGGCGTCGAAGATCAGTTCCAAGAACTCCATATAATCCCATGCGAGCAAATCCTCGACCATCTTGGGGGATGGTCAAGGAGATCATGATGGCAGATGGTGATAAAAGGGAATTGCTTGCAAGTAGAGCTGATTCCCTCTTAATTTGTTTGAAACAAAGGTTTCCTGGTCTTACTCAAACAATATTAGACATGAGCAAAATACAATTCAATAAGGTTTGAATGGCCTGCAAACTACTGTTTTTATATGTTAATCGATACATTATCAGTGCTAAGATGTTTTAAAATTTTCACAGGATATTGGGAAGTCCATTCTTGAAGCCTACTCAAGGGTTTTAGAGAGCCTTGCATTTAACATCATCGCTAGAATTGACGATCTCTTCTATGTTGATGACTTGATTAAGAATACAATTCAGTTGCCACATGTTCCAGAAGTCAGCATAGCTTCTCAGAAGAAGGTCTCCATTGCATTCCCTGTGCCTGTCTCAGGCACTCCATATAAAACTTTGCATACAAACAAAAGCCTCTCACCTCAATTGCTTAGTCCTGCAAGGGGAGGAGAGAGGTCCCCTTTCATCAATAAGAAAATGCATGGCCGTGGTTTTGGTGTGAAGAAGGTTTTGACTGATTACCTTGGTGTGGATTCGAGGGATAAGGGTACCACAGTAGTTTCAGCCACTGGAAAACAGAAGCCATGAATCAATAAGCAGTTAAGAACTAGCTTGAAAATGTGACATAAACGCTGACAAAAGTTCAAATTAGATTAAACTTTGGAATGAAATCAATGAAGATAGTGTAACAGCAATCTCATTGGAGTTACAGCTAGCTAGAATCTTGCATTTGAGCTCTCTTGAAATTAGCTTTTTCTGCCAAATGTTATCAAAGTTCTGATTGATGACAGTATTGAATTGATTGAAGTTATAATCTCAAGACAAAGCTCGAATCAGTCAGCATTTAAAGTGGTCTCTTGAAAAGAATCTCTGCTTGTCAGCACTTCAGACGGTACTCGTCAACATTGATGAGAAAGATTCAGCTTCAAGAGCTGTGCTTTTAACCACAGTGTAGCTTGTAGTACTAGCTTTGATTTCTTCTAGTGTTAGTAAAAAATATTAGAGACTTTCTTTCTTTATTAAAGGTTTGAACTTGATTTGGTCGTTTAAAAGAGAGAATATATGAAAAGCACCTCATTTAGCTGCTTAAAAATTTTACTAGTAATTATGCTAGCATTCCTTTTGCTAAGTTTTTAATTCATTACCGTTGCTAAATGTACATTTTGATTTGAGATTATGGACTCAAAATGTTCTCTTACATCATCATTTTTTATGATCCAAAAATTTAAAGTGATTATTTTTGCTAAGAAAATTGAGACATTCATATAGTTAGCGGTTAATAATGATACTTAACATAAATTAAGAGATTTGATTGGTGAAATGTGTGCAATTAAGCATTTAAAGGGGGTTATAAATAATTTTTTATTAAAGTTAATGCATTAAATATAGAGTTTTTTGATAATATTCAACATATATAACTAGTTTTAGTTGGTAACATACAAGTGAGTTCTAATACATTTAATAACATTATATATATATATATATATATATATATATATATATATATATATATATATATATATATATATATATTTTTTTTCTGAATTACAAACTCACCCAAATGCATATGCAAAATTTTGAACATGCGGCTACTTAATTAGAAGTCTAAAGTCTCAAGCAATATGCTAAAGTGAATTGAATGCTCTGAATGTATA
The DNA here is from genome assembly GCA_022539455.1 of Dendrobium nobile. NCBI lineage: Eukaryota > Viridiplantae > Streptophyta > Magnoliopsida > Asparagales > Orchidaceae > Dendrobium > Dendrobium nobile. Next base: position 37,629,213 of record CM039728.1, on the reverse strand, counting down.
TTGAAAGTAGCATCAACACCTCCATGTAGCAAGATTACCTCATGAGTGGAGTAAGTAGCTATCAGTAGCAGTGTTAGATGACAATTCCAGCCTTCCTCAATAATGAACAAAAACACAGGCAAAAATTAGCAACAAAACAACATCACCTTGTGGGACATTACTTCCAAGCAGCTATAATACTGAAGAATATTATGTTGACAGGTAACATCTCTAGGTTTAAGATGCAATTAACAACAATGTGTTAAGTGGAACATCAAAGCATTTGTAACAGCTCAAACTCTCAACCATCAAGATATTGTCCGTTTTGAACTAATAGCCTTATGATTTTATCCCATTTGTGTAACTTCATAGGATATCACCCATCCTAAAGTACTCTAATACGAACGCTTTATTTTGAAGTTTCTAATGAAATTCGAACCATTACACGATAAGTCGTCCCAATATAGAATAATTTAATTTAATTTTTTACTTAAAAGGGTCTCACTATATACATACATACAAACTCAAATCAAAACTCATCTAAAAATCATACAGTCATGTAGTTCATGTTATTCAAATTTCATTTAATTATGTGTGATATGCTACGTCATGCAATTATTTAAATAAATTTCTTGCCAATAGAACTTTTAGGTTGATGTTGATTTCCCATATATTGTAAGTATACACATGGCATCATCGGAGTAGGTGCAGTTGGTCATGGTGTAATAGTCTCCCTCTGACTACCACTCATAGCTCTATCATCTACCTTATTGGTTGACCTTTCACAATATGCTCTTGACCCTATAGTCCTCTGTCCTACAGTATGTCTGTATTGTACAACACCAAAATCAATCCTTCCTCTAAATTACCTTTGAAGATAATTTGCTATTTATGTCCATTTTGTCCACAACAAAAACATTACCTTGTCAACAGGTAACACTAACTTGAATGTCATTGACCTCAATGAATGCACTCGCCGCAGCTGCCAGTAGATGCTACTATTATAGATCCCCTTGAATCACTATACAAACTTTTCTTATCTCTCTCTCTCTCTCTCTCTCTCTCTCTCTCTCTCTCTCTCTCTAGTTTGTTCATCAATATTCCTCCTGCTAACATCATATATGGAGCCCACCTCATATTTGGATGTTGGGGCTACCAAATTAATCTCTATTAGTTTGGCCCACTCCACCAACTCAAAAAACTCTTGAATTCGTCGAGGGTACTAATGCATGTCTCATCTCCCTATTTAACCCTTATAGAAACGTGTAGCACTTTTCTTCAACAGTAGGGATCAAGTGAGGAATATACATAGCAAGAGCAGTAAACTAAGTCTCATACAGCATCATTGTCTTGCGGACCTGCTCCAACTTGATAAAAGTTTCATGCATTTGTCATCAAGCTGAAGGATGTACAAACACATCATGAATAATGTAGTGAACTCATCTCAAGTGATCTCACCATTTATCTTCCCTTGAAAATTCTCTCTACTTTCCGACCCACCATCTTCCAGCCTCTCCTTCAAAGAGGAACATAGCCATTGATACCTTATGGCTCTCATGACACTATATGTTATCAAAGATCTTTTAGATCCTTAGTAACTAGTCTTTTGCAGCCCGAGATCATGCAATTCCTTTGAATAATAGAGTCTTCAACTTATGAAGTGTTTGCAAATGCTTATCACTCTCTTCTTCTTTATTTCCAACATACTTACTTTACGCATCACCCATTACCTATGTTATAATAGTAGCCAACTACATCATACTGCCTGATAGTACTAAAGCTGCATTATGTTGCTCATTGGGTATATTTGACTCTAGTGGATCCATTTTGATTGTTTACCTTCACAATTTAGTATGGTTTGAATAATACACACATGCAATTAATTATGTATATAAAATAATGCACCATAAACTATTCATTATACTAAATTCTTCATCAAATTTTACAGCTATGTTAACAATCAATTCTTCTAATAATTATGCTCTGATATCAATTATGAAGCCTCAAAATTTAATTTGGAAAAATTATTCTTTTATTTTTTAATAAACAACACCAGAGCTATTTAATTTCTTTTATCAATCTAAATAGTAACATAAATAAAATTATCGATCAAAATATCAATATATACATTTATATTCATTTTCACAAAAATCATGTATACTACTCATAATCTATACAATTATATCATAACTATTTTTTTTTAGTACACATAACATGAAGAATCATGACAAGCCTCACACTTCTTATTCTCTACCCTGATCTAAAAATATTTAACCATATATATTGAGCTTAAAAGCACTATAGGTCACCAAAACCTATAATTAAATTCAAAGTATGGTTAAAAAAATAATAGAAAAATTTAAAGTATATGGTAAATGAGCAATATGCATGTCAAGGATCAAATCATAATACTGGCATTCATATAATAATTGAATTAATGCAGAACCAATAAAATTAATATATAGTAGTGGTAGAATCTAGAACGATATGAAAGCCATTAAATCAATATGAGTATCAAATATATAAAATAATAATCATATCAGTACCATCAATCAATTGATAAATCATATAAAGTGATAAAATCAAATCATCTATAAAGATTGTTGAAATTAAATCAAAGTAGTAAAATTATATAGGAGTGTACATATGATATCCAGTTATTCTATATAAGTATTAAATCAATATCTTAATCACATGCTCAATATATTATATATATCACTTGCTCAATGAATATATTATGCTTTTTGTATTAATAAATTAGTAAAAGTGTTAATAATAAATTCATATAGTAATATAAATAATATCTCAATAATATTTATTTCAATAGTCACACTAAAAAAGTAAGAATTCTAGCTATCATGATATTTTTTAGTATCGTATCAGTGTCAGTAAATCATTGACTCGGTAAATATAGTTGTTCCGTGCTAGAATATACGCGTCGGTAGAGTTTGTAAATTCGCGTCCTAACGTTGTACGAGTATTTAGCACACAAGAAGAAAAGAGAGGTGAACACCAAGGTTTTTACGTGGAAAACCCGAAAGAGGGAAAAAACCACGGGGCCTCGCCTAGTTGCAAAATTCCACTAGTATTTGTTCGAAGTACAAAGGTTGATCTGTCTTACAAATCAAGACGATCAATTTACAATCAACCTCTCACAAAGTTACAAAGTTATGCAAATTCCCAGTATTTCCTGAAAATCCGGCAGAGTTCCGGCGTCTTCAAGCGGCAGGAAGAGCTCCGGCGGTGGTCGAGGAGGAGCTTCTTCCTTCTCCTCCTTCTTCTCTTCTTCTTCTCTCTTAGAATGAGGGCTCTATTTATAGTTTTTCTGGAGTGGCATAGCTCGTAAATAGGCATGAGATCAGGGGCGAATTGGGAGTGTTTTGAATGAACGGCCGATATTGAATCCTTTGATCATGCACCATTTGTTGGGCATTTGAAAGCCATAATGATGTTGGAATTCAGTGATCTTGGGCTCGTTGGATTTGTCTCGTCGAGCCGCTCGATTCGAGTATAAGCTCATTAAAATCGAAGACCGTTTGGTAACTCAAATTGCCGTCTGAACCTTCCAACAGTGCTTCAGGTCCTTGATTTGGACCCATTTGGGCTCGGATTGGGTCGAATTTGGTGTCGTGGGGTTTGTATTTCCGAGACGCTCAGTTTGACTATAAGCTCATTGAAATCGGAGTTCAATGCTCTTGATTTTAATTTTTGAAGTTTCCAACAAGCTTTTTGCATCGAGATTCGTGCCCGATCAAGATAATTTTATGATGCCGTATCAGTTGCCCCCCTATTTTTGGACATCGAAACTCCAGGAGTCCGAAAATACATGTCACAAATTTTAAAGAATTTTCTCGAGCGAGGCAAAATTATTCTTGCATATGGGGGCCTCGAATGACCTGAAAGTGCCAAAATTGAGTCCGAGACGTCGAAAAACGGTCCCGGGGACCCCAAAAACGTCGAATTTGGACTTGTCGGGGAGAAAAATGGGTCCGAAACGGATCGACCAGCCGAACTGACCGGCCCGGCAGGCCGGTCGTCGCCGCCGCCGGCGGCGGCCGTGCTCGAGCGCTGCGGCCCAAGCTCGCCTGTGGCCTAACCGTGCGCCCGTGTTGGGGCTGCGCCCGCGCCAAGGCTGCGCCAGCCTACCGCTCTCTAGTGCGCGCTTGCTCCGCGCGCATGCGTTGTCTCGCGCGATCTGCGGCAGTGCGGTATGCCGCCGTTCGCTGCCGTGCGCGATCCGCGCGGATCCGCGGCTGTGCGAGATCCGCGTGCTGTGCGCACGGATTTCTGGTGGCAGTTCGCTACCGCCGCCTTAAGCGGGTCTTACAGCGCGAGAAAATGTGTTTTTTTGGCTATTTTTATACCCAACAAATTCTCAAAAAATCACAAAAAATTCGAAAAATTTAGAAAAATAAGAATTTCGAAAATGACAATAACTCCCTCCTTTTTCCTTCAAAACCTATCAATAGGCCCCCTAGGCCTTTAGAAAATTTGCACATTCTCTCTCTTTCTCCCTCTGGCTCTCTAGCGGTTGAGGCTTCCGCTATTTGAGTGAAAAATTTCCCCTGCTCGAATTAGCGCCCCTCCTCACGTGCAGAAGCTTAAGGGATTTCTTCCGCTCAATCCGGCTTTCTGACAGTTGAGGCTTCCGCTATTTGCGAGTGGAAAATTTCTCCCGCTCGAATTAGCGGCACTCCTCGCGTGTAGAGGCTTACGGGATTTTTCTTCTCCTCCCCCTGGCTTTCTGACGGTTGAGGCTTCCGCTATTTGCGAGTGAGAAATTTTCCCTGCTCGAATTAGCGCCCCTCCTCGCGTGCAGAAGCTTACGGGATTTCAATGCCTTTTGAGCGGAAGTTTACTGGCGATGGACGATCGAGTTGAAGCCCATTAGCAGTCAACGATTGAGTGTGGAGTCAAAGGAGAGAGTTCGAGTGTGCGTTGCAAGTAGCAGTCGAGCGAGAAGCTGATGACGAGTAGTAGTCCGTTGACGAGCAGAAGTCCGACGACAAGGAGAAGTCTGAAGTAGGGTAGAAGTACGGCCTTGGGCAGAAGACCGATGAAAGTTCGTCGACAGGCAGAAGTCCGACGACGAGTGGAAGTCCGCTGACTAGCAGAAGTTCGACGACAAGGAGAAGTCCGACGTCGAGTAGAAGTTCAACGTCAGGTAGAAGACCGATGAAAGATCATCGACGAGCAGAAGTCCGACGACAAGTAGGAGTCCACTGACGAGCAGAAGTCCGACGATGAGTAGAAGTACGGTCTCGGGCAGAAGACCGATGAAAGTTCGTCGACGAGTAGAAGTCCGACGATGAGTGAAAGTCCGCTGACTAGCAGAAGTCCGACGCCGAGTAGAAGCACGGCCTCGGGCAGAAGATCGATGAAAGTTCATCGACGGGCAGAAGTCTGACGACGAGTGGAAGTCCGCTGACTAGCAGAAGTCCGACGACAAGAAGGAGTCCGACGTCGAGTAGAAGTACGGCCTCGGGCAGAAGATCGATGAAATTTCATCGACAGGCAGAAGTTCGACGTCGGGTTGAAGTACGTCCTTGGGTAGAAGACCGATGAAAGTTCATCGACGGGCAGAAGTCCGACGACGAGTGGAAGTCTGCTGACTAGCTGAAGTTTGATGACAAGGAGAAGTCCGACGTCGAGTAGAAGTTCAACGTCGGGTAGATGACCGACGAAAGTTCGTCGACGAGCAGAAGTTCGACGACGAGTAGGAGTCCGCTGATGGGCAGAAGTACGATGACGAGTAGAAGTACAGCCTCAGGCAGAAGACGGATGAAAGTTCGTCGACGGGCAGAAGTCCGACGACGAGTAGGAGTCCGTTGACGAGCAGAAGTCCGACGACAAGAAGAAGTCCAATGTCGGGTAGAATTTCAACGTCGGGTAGAAGTCCTATTCGAGGTTGTATGTCAGAACATTTGTTTGATGACATTAACATGTGTGGAAGAGGTCAAGAGAATTCACCAAGGATGTAAGACCTATCCGAAGTTGTATGTCAGAGCCCTACTCGATGACGTTAACCTGTGTGGATGAGGTCGGACCAAATCCCCCTGGGATTGATCATCCGGTGATTGAGATACAATGTAGATTGTGTATTTCTCAAATCACGGAAAAAGACTTTGAGAAGTTTTTTCTTATCTTTTATAAGAGAAAATAATATCACAACAACATGAATATTATATTACTGCATTATGTAAGACAGTACAATAGTCCCCTAGTATGACTTAGGGATATACAAATTACAAAGTACTCAACACACGAGATCTACGTACGGACACAATATAATTTTTAACTTGAAAGAAGACATTGGAGATATCAAAGTGACACCCTACTCAATATAAAAGAGACAACAAGACAAGTAGAATTGCTAATACAAATCCACTAAGTGCATGATCATTCAATCTCTCCAACCATTTGAACGATATTCAATGGTTGTCTTTGTTGTTGACTTTGCCCCCCAGCGGGATGAGCTTCCTCTCTGGCAAGTGAATTTTGAGCAAATTGTCGAAGGTAGCCATGGCGGATAAGTCTTTCAATCTCATCCTTGAGTTGCTTGCAAGCTTCGGTGGTGTGACCACGACTTCGATGAAAGTGATAGTACTGATCTGTATTTCCTATGTTCGATTTCAAAGGATTTGGCCATTTCAATGTATCTTGATCTCGAACAGCCATCAACACATTTGCTCGAGATGTGTTAAGTGGTGTATATTCCTTCTCCTTTCGAGGTTCCCATCGCGGTGATGGAGACCTATGAGGTAGATTATTCTTCTCTTGCTTTTATTTGCTGTGAGAAAGAATTGTCCATCCCAGGTACACCTTTGTGCTTCCCATTGATTTGCTCAAACTGCTTCCTGTGAGCATTTATAGCTTCATATGCAGAGATTTGCGCCTCCACGCGATGGATTAAGTCGGCATATGAATGGACGGTGTCTCGCATAAGGGCCGAATAGAAGGAGCCAGGACGAAGGCCTCCAAGGAAGACTCCTCTGAGTAATTCAGGGTCTACTGCTGGAATCTGTCGAGCCTCGGTGGAAAATCGCTGAAAATACTCCTTCAACGATTCTCCCACATTTTGGCGGATCTTGGAGAGGTGCGAAGAATCCTTAGCAATTCTTCGGTTTGCCACAAACTGTTCAACGAATAGTTTGGCTAATTTGATGAATGATGGGATCGTTCTGGATGGAAGAGAATAGAACCACGTTCGAGCTTGTCCCTTAAGGATGGCAGGAAAAACCTGGCAAAGGAGTGCGTCTGATGCTCGTTGAATATGCATGATGGTTCTGTAGTAGTCGATATGCTCATACGGGTCGGTTGTCCCGTCGTAGGACTCAACGTTTGGCACTTTGAATCCGATCGGAATGGGTTGCTGAAGAATGACTTCAGTTAGAGGTGATGATTCCTAAAAGTTTCTCTGTCGGAGAGCATGCCTCACATCTCCTCGGGGAACTCTTCCCATACCAATCTTCGCAGTTCGCGACGCAGGACATTGTGAGGGAGTTCCGCAATGTGTAGTTGGGGAGAGCCTTCTGGGAGATCCGAAAAAAATGCGAGGCTGCCGAGTCGAGAGGGAAGGATGTGTTGAACTCGCTGTATCGGTAAGTTCATCTTCCTGTCGTGATTGAGGATGTCTCTTAGGTGGAGGAAGATGAATTTCTTCTTGACGATGCTCGAATTGAACATCTTCAACCCTTGGTGGATCCCGAGGGAGAAGGACCTCCTCCAATGTCGGCTGTCGATCATCTCGTAGGAGTTGAAGGATCTCATTCTGAGATTCTTCCATCTTCCGAATTCTTTCTGCTAAAGAAGGTCCCGAGGTCCCTTCTCCGGCAGCATTCTGCCCCCCAGGATGAAAAGAGGCAGACATCGGGCGTCTGTGATTTGCAGATAGATTTCTGGATTGGTGGGAGTTGGAGCGGGAAGCTCCAATGTTGCGACTGCTACGCCTGTTGACCATTGTAGCAATACTTGAAGTTGTGGGATAGTGTTTCCCACAGACGACGCCAAACTGTTGCTTGCTAGAATATACGCGGCGGTAGAGTTTGTAAATTCGCATCCTAGTGTTGTACGAGTATTCAGCACACAAGCAGAAAAGAGAGGTGAACACCAAGGGTTTTACGTCAAAAACCCGAAAGAGGGAAAAAACCACGGGGCCTCACCCAGTTGCAAAATTTCACTAGTATTTGTTCGAAGTATAAAGGTTGATCCGTTTTACAAATCAAGACGATCAATTTACAATCAACTTCTCACAAAGTTACAAAGTTATGCAAATTCTCGGTGTTTCCCGAAATCCGGCAGAGTTCCGGCGTCTTCAGGCGGTAGGAAGAGCTCCAGCGGTGTCGAGGAGGAGCTTCTTCCTTCTCCTCTTTCTTCTCTTCTTCTTCTCTCTCTTCACTTGAGTCCCTTTGGTGTAGAATGAGGGCTCTATTTATAGTTTTTCTGGAGTGGCATAACCCGTAAATAGGCATGAGATCAGGGGCGAATTGGGAGTGTTTTGAATGGACGACCGATATAGAATCCTTTGATCATGCACCGTTCGTTGGGCATTTGAAGGCCTTAATGATGTCGGAATTCAGTGATCTTAGAGTCGTTGGATTTGTCTCGTCGAGCCGCTCGATTCGAGTATAAGCTCGTTAAAATCAGAGACCGTTTAGTAACTCAAATTGCGGTTTGAACCTTCCAATAGTGCTTTGGGTCCTTGATTCGGACCCATTTGGGCTCGGATTGGGTCGAATTTGGTGTCGTGGGGTTCGTATTTCCGAGACGCTCAGTTTGACTATAACCTCACTGAAATCGGATTTTGAATGCTCTTGATTTTAATTTTTGACGCTTCCAACTAGCTTTTTGCATTGAGATTCGTGCTCGATCAAGATAATTTTGTGATGCCGTATCAATAGTCATAACTCTTTGACTGTTGGCACAATAATTATCTTTTTATAACTATAAACCAGTGTATCCCATGAATCCATCGAGGATTACACCAGAGGTAGTGTCAGGCAGAGCCATGAATCAATAAGCAGTTAAGAACTAGCTTGAAAATGTGATATAAACGCTGACAAAAGTTCAAATTAGATTAAACTTTGTAATAGCAATCTCATTGGAGTTACAGCTAGCTAGAATCTTGCATTTGAGCTCTCTTGAAATTAACTTTTTCTGCCAAATGTTATCAAAAGTTCTGATTGATGACAGTATTGAAGTGATTGAAGTTATAGCCTCAAGACAAAGCTCGAATCAGTCAGCATTTAAAGTGGTCTCTTGAAAAGAATCTCTGCTTGTCAGCACTTCAGATGGTACTCGTCAACATAGATGAGAAAGATTCAGCTTCAAGAGCTGTGCTTTTAACCACAGTGTAGCCTTTAGTACTAGTTTTGATTTCTTCTACTGTTAGTAAAAAAATATTAGAGACTTTCTTTCTTTACTAATGGTTTGAACTTGATTTGGTCGTTTAAAAGAGAGAATATATGAAATGCACCTCATTTAGCTGCTTAAAATTTTTACAAATAATTATGCTAGCATTCCTTTAGCTAAGTTTTACATCATCCTTTTACATCGTCATTTTTTATAAGAAAATTGAGACATTCAGATAGTTAGCGATTAAGAATGATACTTAAAATAAATTAAGAGGTTTGATTGGTGAAATGTGTGCAATTAAGCATTTAAAGGGGGTTATAAATAATTTTTTTATTGAAGTTAATGTAACTCAATTCATTAAATATAGAGTTTTAGTTGGTAACATACAAGTGAATTCAAATACATCGTTAGCTAATATATAGCATCAACATCTCCAGGTAGCAAGATTACCTCATGAGTGAAGGAAGTAGCTATCAGTAGCAGTGTTAGAGGACAACTCCAGCCTACCTCAATAATGAACAAAAACAAAGGAAAGAATTAGCAACAAAATTTATATATAATTAAGAAACAAAACAACATCACTTTGTGGGACATTACTTCCAAGCAGCTATAATAATGAAGACTATTATGTTTACTGGTAACAGCTCAAGGATTAAGATGCACTTAACAACAATGTGTTAAGTGGAACATAAGAGCATTTGTAACAGCTCAAACTCTCAACCATCAAAATATTATATGCTTTGAACTAATAGCCTTACAATTTTATCCCCTATGTGTAACTTCTTAGGATATCACCCATCCTAAACTGCTCTGATACGAGCACACTTAATTTTGAAGTTTCTAAAAAATTCCATAATTACACCAAAAATAATCTCGATATTTAAGAGTTTAATTTTATTTTTTTACTTAAAAGGTCTCACAATATCAACGAGAATTTTGAATTTATATATTTTAAGATCTAAATTACATCAAAATTTATGATGAAAAAATGTATTTTACATTAATTAAATTAATATTAATAATATTTTTATACAACAAATGAACAAAATCAAGCCTTTATCATACTACGTGTTCAGCTACATGAACCCTTTTTCTCTATTGTTTTATGTTAAGAGTCAAATTCTCATTTAAATCTAATAAAAAATATATTTTCTAATATTTTATAACCATGTCATTTTAGGTTTGCATCTACCTTTCTTAACATAGGCTAAATCTAATACATCTACTCTTTTCACGGGGTCATTGGAAGGCCAACATTTTATTTGACCAAATCATGTAAGACGATTGGAGCTACTACAACTTTTCCATGTTTGTACTAATTTCATATTATGTCTCTTAAAACTCACGTATTAGTAGTAATAAAATCTAGAACAGTATGAGAGCCAATAAATGAATACGGGTGTAAAATCTATAAATCAATCATCATATCAATGTTATTAACCAGTAGAGAAATCGTATAAAATGATAAAATAAAATCATAGATAAAAACAATCAAAATTAAATCAATATAGTAAAAATATATAGGAGTGTATATGCTATCTAATACATTGCAGCAAATAAAATATAATTAAGCTTAATTCAGAAATTGTTAAAATATTCTAACAGTAGACAACACAAAATCATACTGAACAAAAAAACACATTTTCATAATTTAACCAAATTACCAGATATTGCATAATTTGAAGCTTTAGTTGAACTAATTCACTATTTTTAGATGTAAAAATAAATTTCTGAGTAGGAAAAAATCGTTGTATTTTCAAAATCACATAGTGAAAAATCTCAAATAAATACTCAAAATGTTCATAATCTCAATCTCTATAACATATAAAAATTATGTGAGGAAAGTTTTATCAATACAAGATTATAATCATTTTTTGTAACGGAAGCACAAATTTGATAAAAAAAACTATCTAAAATATAAAATATTTGAAATAAAAAATAGGAGAATGATTTCTTACATCGAGAAGAGTAAATCTCTCAAGTTGTCCAACTACCAAAAATAACTCTGCAACTTTTAAATTTAAGTTTATTTTCTCTCCCTCCTTGTCATCACTTTTTTTTTGGGACATTTAGGACATTTAAAGCAAACTCACACACACAAAGACTCGAACCCAAAACCTCTTAATTGGAAGCATAAACTCTCAACCAACAAGCCAATGTGAGTTGTTTTTGCCCTCACTTTCTCTCTTAAATTTATAATTCCGTCTCTGTTAACAACGAATAGGAGGAGAAATGACTTTTAATATATTAGGCTAGTGCTTTAAGATATTTAATAATAAACTAATAATATAATATTAATATACTAATATAATTTAATCAATTTTAAGTAAAAAATTCCTAAAAATTTTAGGGCTAAAAAAATTACAGAAAAATATCCAAAAAAAGATTATTTTATTTAAAAAATATTAGTGAAATTGGTTTGCAAAACGAACACCTGACGTTCTTAAAATTCTAACTTGTATCGATATGTGTCAATTTCTTAGTGATCTTTATCAATGCTAAAAAAATTACGGAAATTTTCGTGTAAATAAATCACTATAATATCTATCTTATGGCCAAATTCGACTTATAATAACTCTTGAATTTTTTTTTTTTTACCTGCGTTACTACATAATATGTATGTAAATCTATTTGCAAAATTATTTGTTTAACATCAACCATTTTAAAAAAAAAGGGATTAGACAAACACCCAAACTATGCAAGCTTGATCAACTAACCTGGACGTAAGTGGCCAGTGGTAGCTTGCTGCTTAAGCCATCCTTGATGAATTGAAAATATTTGCTTGTCAATTAAAATATCATAATCGCAATGATAAGCTTGGATAAGTGTTGTAGCATCACAATGATAAAGCTTGGTGGGTGTTTATTTGAAAACTAATTATTATAAAAATTTAATACTTAGTTTAGAATTAAAATAAATTAACTTTCAATTAAACTATTAGGTTAAATATTTTATTTTAATTTTATTAAATTAGTTTATTTAATTATATAAATGATTTAATAAAATAAACATGTTGGTTTTTGAAAAATAGCATTGTTTTGTTGGTTAATCGGACAAACTGTCGGTTCGAAACAGTTCAGGCCGGTTCATTGTAAAGCTAATTTTAGGGATTTATTGTGGATCAGTTGGCAAATCGATTTTCAATTCAACCAGATGAGCGACTGATCCGATCTGATTTTTAAAACATCAAATGATACAATTCATGAGAAAGATAATGATATTTGTCTACGTAGCATCTTTCAACTCATATCATAATAATAATTATTTATTTATTACTATTATTAATTTTAACTCATATCATAATTATGTTGATGATAGTGGTGTCAAAATGGGTCAACGGGTTCAGGTCCAACCCAAGTTGATTCGGGTCCAAATGGGTTGACCATAACCTGACATGTTTTACAAACGTGTCAGGATTTCCAACCCCACTACAGGAAAACACAAGATTATTGTCGGAGCTTCCACCAGATCTATATACTACGATATTTTTACCGGCATCGTATGTGATGGAAATATTACAGAGACATTACCGGTGTAAATGGTGCCAATACATTTCCGACGCCGATTGCGCCGATTTATACATCGCAATCTGTAAGCATATTGTATAATGCGGCGCATTTTACGCCAAAAATTTCCGGCGTATTGACCGACAGATTAGACGCCGATCATTTTAAACATAACGAAATATTACCGTCGTAAAAAATGACGAAAAGACTTCCGGCGTCTTATACGCCGGAAAATCCGTCGGTGAAAGCCCTATTTCAAACCCAAGACCGTCTTGCTTATTATTTCATTCCGCCGTTTCGTTTAGGTCTCAGCTCGCCTCCATCGCTCCAATGTCGCCCCACCGAGGCTCGCCGCTGCCAAGCCTTCCGAACTTCCATGAGAGTTCGTCGACGCTCACCGCCTCCGTCGCCGGCGAAATGCTGCAATTTTCGGAAAAATCCACCATAAGTTTCTTATTTTTTGGTTGATTTTCTTAGTATAAATTTGCATAGAATGGTAAGGAGCTTATTTTATACGTGATAAGGTTGGAGTAGCTCTACCGCTATGAAGATCGTTCAACCTAGTTTGCCGACGTTCGCCGCCTTAGTCATCGATTTTGTCCACTGTAAGATTTTTTTTTTTTTTTTGTATTTTTTCATTAGACATTTGCAAGAGGATGTGCCTTTGTGTATGCTTTTGCTGATAATATTATTCATGTTGATAGAGAGAGAGATGAGTACTAGACCTAGTGAGGGGATTATGACTTTGGGCGAGAAAGTCGTTAATAAGAATACATTTTTTTAGATCTATTGTTCATAGATGAGGATACTCATGTGGATGAGTGGTTTTACCCTTATAGATAGTTCCGAAATGAGCTAGCATATACATGATAAGGTTAGAGTAGCTCTATTGGAAGATAAGATTAGAGAAAAAATATTTTAGATATTTCAAAAATATTTATAACATTGAAGGAAATGTTTGATAATGTGATGTGATGTTTGGAGCCTCATATTTGGGCACATAAAATGATGATAATTATAGAAAAAACATAATTAAGCATTTGTGGTTAGAAGGAGAGTAGACGGGCGATGGAAGTCGGAAGGATCATAGTCAAGTTGTCATGTTGTGTCAATGGATGCATATTATACTTTAAATATGATTTATCAGAGATTGCATACCATCATTACAATGCACCAAGATTTAAACCAAAATCTAAAAATAAAAGAAAGCTGAAGGAAGTACCTGTCAGTAGGATATTTTACTTATCAATAATTCCTAGACTACAACGGCTATATGCATCCATAAGATCTACTACACATATGAGATGACATAATGATCACATTCCGCAAAAAAAATTGTTATTATACATCCATCAGAAGCAGAGGCTAGGAGACACTTTGATTGTACACATCCCACATTCGTGGTAGAACAAAAAAATATAAGATTAGGTTTATGCGCAGATGGTTTTACTCCGTTTAGTCAGTCTGCTTCATTTTACTCATGTTGGCCCGTGATACTCACCCATTACAATCTTTCTCTAGAGTTTTGTATGACTACTCATTATATGCTTTTGACACTTATCATTTCAAAACCACATAATCCAAAAATAAAGATTGATTTATTCTTACAACTATTAATTGATGATTTAAGTTTATTATAGGTAGAGGGATTCTCCACCAAATAGAACTTCATAATAAGAGCATCATTACTTTGGACAATTGGTGACTTTCCTATGTATGGTATGCTCTCAAGTTGGAACACTTCTGGCTAATTAGTTTGTCCATATTGTATGTAACATATAAAATCATTCACTTTAAAGTATGGAAGGTAGAACACTTGGTTCAATTGTCATCACATATTTTTACATCCAAGACATCCTTTCAGGCGAAATAAAGATACATTTACTAAAAATAAAATGGTGATGTTCCAACCTCCTCCAAGATTAAGTAATAAAGAAATATTTGAAAGAGTAAGCTTCATGCCCATAATAATGGATTCTCCAACATTAGCTGAGTACATATTGTCAGGATATGATGTCAATCATAATTGTACCAAGAAAAATATTTTTTGATCTATGCATATTGGAGAACAAACCTGATTAGACATAATTTGGATGTCATACGTATAGAAAAAAATATTTTTGATAATATTTTTAAAATAGTCATGCACATCAAAGATAAATCTAAAGATAATATAAAAGAAAAGATGGACTTAAAGGAGATTTGTAGGAGGAAAGTATTAGAATTAAAGGACGGTGGATGTGAAAAATTTCTCAAACCAAAAGCTCCTTTCACATGAGGAGTATACATGGCTTCGAGAGAGTCAGGCCGCAGCAGGTGAGTGTTATTCTAACAGCTCTGTAGAGTATTATGAGTATCGTGTCTGGTCACAAGCCGTAGGAGGAATGCAACATGACAGGGTTTATGGTTTAAGTTCGCAACCCCAAGCATACGAGGGGATGACCTCTACTGGATCCAGCTTCGCAGCAAGTTCACATGAGTCCTTACATAGTCAACATATAATCGTCTTATAAGCGGAGCAAGAACAAATAAGGAAATCAAAAGCTGATTGGCAAGTACAGTTGCAGGTACACATACAGATGCAGATGCATGAGCAACACAATCAGTTGTTGGATGAAATGCATAAAATGAGGGAGCAGTTGAGTGAAAAAAAGATAGCCCCAGCTGAGGATGAGTCGGTGGATTCAGAGTAATTATTTAGTCTTTTCAGTTTCATATGAACTTTTATCAGTTTCTGAATATTTGGTAAATTTTATGATGTTAATGAACAGTTTGTGATGTCTTTGAATATTTGTTGATGTTAATGAACAATTTATAATATTTATGTTTATGTTTTTGAGTATTTGCTGAAGTTGTTGAAATCTGTGTTGTGGAAATCTGTGCTGTTTAGTAGTTTTTACTAATTAGTGCTGGAAATATTTGAAATTAGTGCTGAAAATATTTGTAATTATTTGCAGGTGTGGAAATTCGATTGATGCCTGGGAAGGTATTTTTTTAGTTTTTGCTACAGGTTTCTGATGGATAAAATGCCAGTAATCCGCTGGAAATGACGATATAATGAATTCCGTAATCATTTTCGGCGTCTTGGTTACACCGGTATTTTCAACGGATACTGTGTTAGTTACCTTCGTCGTTTACGTTTCGACGTATTTAGTGACGTTTGTTCTACCGATTTTTCCGACAGAATTGTACACCGATAATTCTGATGTTTTTAACATCGGAATAAGCTAATTCAAATCGACGTAACTAGGACCCACTTTTTTGCTAGTCATGCGCCAGAAGTACGCTGGAAAGTGTTCCGGCGTATTATTTACGCCTGAAACATTTTTCCAATGCATGCAAAACTGGCGTATGAAATTCTGCAAGAAATTCGACTGAAACATTCTCTTTTCATCGAAATTTTCTTGTTACCGGCCCAAACCTAATCCGAGCGGATTGCCGAGTTGACCCGACCCGACCCGCGAACTTGAGGCTAGATGCGAGGGCATGAGGGAAAGATGTTAGAGGCTAAGTTCGATATAGAATGTGCTTTGTGCTGCATTATTGGCTACTATGGGAAGTGCAAGGAGGCAAGTTTGGGACTGGACGCAATGTTGACTAGCCGAGTCGTCGAGGCATACGGGGCAGCGGCCACTAGCTAACAGTTGCGTCTTTGCGGTCCGTGGGTGCGGGACAGCCGATAGTGGAAGTGGGAGTGCGATACATCACATCGAAAGTGACACGACCTGTTGGATATACTATGGACAACTAGATGTACACGTCCAACACAAATCGGTAGCACCTGGGTCAAGCCCGGGTTGATTTCAAGTTTCCAGGTCAACCTGAACTAGTTTTAAAGACAGGTCAGAATCTCAAACCTGAACCCGACTTGTATGGTAAACAGGTTGACCCAAATCTAGAATTTTCTTGTTTGAGCCCGGGTCAGGTCAATTTTTGACACCCCTAGTTGATGATAGCATCACTCACACACACACACACACAGATATATATATATACAATGGCGGAGCCAGGAATTTTTATCGGCGGGGGCACAAAATTTTGACTTTAAAAATACTCTCAAACATTTTCATTTTAGCTTCAAATTGACATTATGGATTTATTTATTTTTAATTATAAGAAGATAAATTCTATGATAATGAAAAAAAAAACTTATTGTCATGCTCATCTAAATTAATTTCAACATAAATTTATTTAAATTATATATTATCGTACTAATATATTTCAACCACTTTTCTAATATATTTTCATATCTAATTTAAATAAAAATATAACTAAAAAATATTTTACGAGCAATAAATATATAAAAAAACTATATCTTATTATTATAAAAGTATATTAAAAATATATAATAATTTATAATAAGCATCTTTTACGCTACTTGATTTAAATATAAATATTATAATTCTCCCCTAATATAATTTATTGGCTTTAATTACATATTTTTAACAAGAATTTGAGTTTTTTTAAAAAAAATTGATGAAATTTTTAATTAAAAAAATACTATTGATGTGAAGATGAAGAGAGAAAAATAATCTCACCCTCATGTAGAGAGAGAGAGGCTAGTGGAATAAGTTGAATCTATAAAAATAAAATGGCAAAGAGAGAGAGAGAGAGAGATGACAAAAAGCTATGACAGCCAATGAGCTTCTTTAAAGCAAATTTTTTTTTTAGGGGGGGCACGTGCCCCCCTAGGCCCCCCCCCCCCCTAAATCCGCATATATATATGTGGCGGGCTAGAATATACGCGGCGATAGAGTTTGAAAATTTTCGGCTCAGCATTGTACGGATATCCAGCACACAAATAAGAAATGAAATAATAACATCAGGATTTTTACGTGGAAAACCTTGAAAGGGGGAAAAGCCACAGGGCCACGTCTAGTTGAAAGAGTTACACTAGTGCTTGCTTGAAATACAAGAGGCTGACTCGTCCTTAAAATTTAGGATGATCAAGATTATAATGAATCACTTATGGATTGAAAATCAGTTACAATGTTGGGCAGAGTTCCGACGTCACTTGGAGATCAGGCAGAATTTCGGCATCACTCAAATGGTAGGCATAATTTGTCACGACCCAACCCGACCGAGATGGATCCCGCTCGCACCGGGTCGCGATCGGCCAACGAAACGAACAGACTGACCAGGATCTGGTTTTGGAATTTGTTTCAGATTTGAATCTTCCAAATATCTCAACTCAAACAGACACACAGACACAGAGCTACTATAAATCGTCAATTACAGCGAAACAAAACATCTATATTTTCTTTTCCTCAAAACAATCATCTACAAATACAGTACATGGCTTTTAGACAGAAGGAAAGACAGAACAGAAAAGTCATGACTGTACAAAAATCAAAAGTATAAAATAATACCTATACTGATCAGACTCTGAAATCTAGTCCTGGACTTCCTTCCCTTTCCCAGAACCTAAAAACCACCAGAAAACAAGAGTGAGCTCAACAGCTCAGCAAAGCAACAAACCTCCAATCAAAATTCTCAGAATCCAAAACAAACACATCAGACAGAAATCCAATCAGAAATCAGAACAGAATCGGACAAATATCAAATCGGACAGAACAAAACGAAACGGATCAAAGCAGAACAGATACGGACAGATCAAATCAGACAGAACTGAACTGAACAGATGTCAAATCATACGGAACTGTACGGAAACAGAAGTCGTATCAAATCAGAAACATAACAGATCAGACGTATCACATTAACGGAATCAGAATCGTACAGAAATCAGAATTCAAATCATATCGGAACAGAACAGAATCGTGTCATACAAATCAGATTAAATCATATATATTAATTTAGCACATAACAGATAACAGAACGGATTCCCTGACACTGACAGAATCTCAACAGATTCTGGCCCCTTATGCCTCCCTTCCCAGACACTGACAAAATCTCTCGGATTCTGGCCCCTTATGCCTCCCTTTGTGCTCACGACACCAGAACAGATGTGCTTATAGCACCAGAACAGAATTCATCGGATCCGGAACATAACAGATACCAGATTTCAGATTGAGCTCATTTCAGATTTCCCAGACACTGACTGAATCGCTTAGGATTCAGGCCCCTTATAACTCCCTTTTTATAGCATATACATATAGCATATCAATTCAGAAGAAATCCGGGCAAATCAGAAATCAGACAAAAATCGGGCAGCACAACAGTAGTATACGGAATTTACACAATTTTTCCTGAAAATCACAAATTACCAAATTTGCACATAATACAGATAACAATATTTCAGAACATTTATTCTACTGCTCAGCAATTTTTAGACTACACAGAAAAATCCAGTCGACGAAAAACACCGTCGAATCAAAAATACCCGGACAAAAATCTTCAGAAAATAATCAAAATGTGCACACTCGGCACGTCAACAACATACAGAAACTTACGCGGTAAAAACTGAACCAGACGGAAAATACGAACGAAAATGCCTCGCCAAAATCAAATCCGAACAGAAAACACCGCCAAACACGACGGTTCTGAAAATTGAGAAAGGCGGAATATGCCTTACCTTGCGTACAGCAATTTTCTGAACAGTCTCGTCGGACGAAAACAGCTCCGCGTCGCCTGAAAATCCACTTTTTCCAAAAAGCTCTCGACTTTCTCTCTCCTCAAAGATATTTTTCGTTTTTATAAAATTTCTCTCTCTTCAAAATGAGCTGATTTCAGCTTTATCATACACAGATCGGCCCGGCCGATCGCAAGATCGTCCCAGGACGATCAGACCAAATTTGATCGTCCTGGACGGTTCCCAGAACTATTCTCAGGACGATATTTTGAACAGTGCAGATCGGCCTGGACGATGACCCTATCGGCCCGGCTGATACCTTCAGGAAAAATCACCTGGAGCAATCTGGACACATTCTGGAGCAAATCCTCCACTGATCGTCCCAGGATGATCCCAGATCGTCCTGGATGATCCTGGAGCAGAAACAGCACTTTACAATCTCCCCAACTTCGAAAAAATGTCATCCTCGACATTATCCAATCCAAACAGCGTCAGAACAAGTACGGGTACGACTGTCTCATGTCAGATTCCTTCTCCCAAGTCGCTTCCCGCACAGTCCGGTGCTTCCACTAGACTTTAACCATCGGAATCTGTTTACTTCTTAACTTTCGGACGTCGTACGCCAAAATCAACTATGGCTCCTCCTTGTACGCCAGATTCTCATGAATCTCAACCTCATCAACAGACACTTTCTTCCCAGAGTATGATACCCACTTTCTCAAAGTGGATACGTGAAACACGTTATGCACGTTAGGCATCGAATCAGAAAGCAACAGTCGGTAAGCAGATTTTCCAATTCTTTCCAAAATTTCAAAAGGTCCAACATACTTTGGACTAAGCTTGCTCACCTGACCAAATCTGCTCACACCCTTCATCGGGCTGACTTTGACATACACAAAGTCACCAACTTGAAACTCAACAAACTTGTGCTTCTGATTGTAATACTTCTGCTGTCGATCCTGAGCCGCTTTCAATCTTTCTTTTATCAAACTGATCTTCTTAACAGTTTCTTCAAAGAAAGTGGCACCCAGCTCCCGTCTATCACCGATCTCAGTCAGAGTCAAAGGAGTACGGCACTTCCTGCCATACAGGGCCTCGTACGGTGCCATGCCAATACTGGACTGAAAACTGTTGTTATAAGCAGACTCAATCAACGGAATATGATCCTCCCAGCTTCCGCCAAAGTCCAAAACACAAAGCCTCAATAGATCTTCCAGCACCTGAATGGTCCTCTCAGACTGTCCATCTGTCTGAGGATGAAAGGCTGTACTGAAATGCAGTTTCGTACCCAAGCCTTGCTGAATGCCCTTCCAAAGTTTGGAAGTAAACCGTCCGTCTCGATCAGAAACAATCACTCGAGGCACACCGTGCAATCTGACTATTTCCTTCACATATATCTGTGCCAAACGATCCACCGGATCGGTCTGCCTGATCAGAAGAAAATGGGCGGATTTCGTCAGTCTATCCACAACCACCCAAATAGCATCGTGCCCTTGTCTAGATCGAGGAAAACCCATCGCAAAGTCCATCGTTACCTCCTCCCACTTCCACTCAGGGATAGGCAACGACTGCAATAGTCCACCTGGTCGCTGATGCTCTGCCTTCACCAACTGACAGGCTTCGCATCTCGACACAAACTCAACTACATCCTTCTTCATTCCAGGCCACCAGAACGAAAGCTTCATATCAGCATACATCTTACTACTTCCTGGATGTACAGTATAGCCTGAATGATGAGATTCGTACAGAATCTCCTGCCTCAAATCTCCAAACACAGGTACCCACAACCTGTTCTTACAGAAAATAGCACCAGAATCAGAAATTCGAAGTTCAGGAGTCTTACCAGATCCAATCTGAGCAATCAACTTTGAATAATCAGAATCTGACTTCTGGGCTTCCTGAATCCTTGTTTCCAAAGAAGACTGAATACTCATATGAGCCAAATTCAAATCACTGGAGGAAATCACCTCCAACTGCAATCGTTCCATGTCTCGAATCAGGAAATCATCAAAAGTGAGCTGCAAACTTGATAGTCCAGAAGACTTCCTGCTCAGAGCGTCGGCTACCACATTAGCCTTACCAAGATGATACTGAATAGTCAAATCATAGTCCTTGATCAACTCGAGCCATCTTCTCTGCCTCAAATTCAGATCCTTCTGAGTGAAAATATACTTCAGGCTCTTATGATAAGTGAAAATCTCACACCTGACGCCATACAGATAATGACGCCAAATCTTCAAATAAAAAACAACAGCAGCTAACTCCAAATCATGTGTCGGGTAATTCTTCTCATGTGGTTTCAACTGTCTAGAAGCATAAGCAATTACCCTTCCATTCTGCATCAGCACCTGAAAACCTTTCAGTGAAGCATCACTGAACACCTGAAAACCTTCCGTACCTGACGGAAGTGCTAACACTGGAGCTGAAGTCAAACAGTCCTTCAATCTCTGAAAACTAGCTTCACACTCCGGTGTCCAAATAAAAGGTACTGACTTCTGAGTCAGTCTCGTCAGAGGTGTCGAAATCTGTGAAAATCCCTTCACAAACTTCCTGTAATACTCGGCCATGCCCAAGAAACTACGTACCTCAAATACCGTAGTCGGCCTTGGCCAATCAGCAACCGCCTGAATCTTCTGGGGATCAATAGAATTGCCTTCTCCGCTCACCACATGCCCCAGAAAAGAAATGCTCTTCAGCCAGAATTCACACTTGGAGAACTTGGCATACAGCTGATGCCGTCTCAAAGTCTCCAATACAATCCTCAAGTGTCTGGCATGATCATCCTCAGAAGCAGAATATACCAGAATATCGTCGATGAAGACGATCACAAACTGATCCAAAAACTCTCTGAACACTCGGTTCATCAGATCCATAAAAATCGCAGGCGCGTTGGTTACCCCAAAAGGCATAACCAAGAACTCATAATGCCCGTACCGAGTACTAAAAGCTGTCTTCACCACATCAGCCTCCTTCACCTTCACCTGATAGTATCCGGATCTCAAATCAATCTTCAAAAATACCGAAGATCCGGAAAGTTGATCAAACAAGTCGTCAATCCGAGGCAAAGGATACTTGTTCTTGATCGTGAATTTATTCAAATCTCTGTAATCCACACACATACGAAGTGTCCCGTCCTTCTTCTTCACAAACAGAACAGGTGCTCCCCAGGGCGAAACACTAGGACGAACAAAACCTCTGTCAACCAACTCCTGAAGTTGAACTTTCAACTCAGAAAGTTCTTTCGGTGCCATCCTGTACGGAGCTTTTGATATTGGAGCTGTACCCGGAAAAACATCAATAGAGAACTCCACATCTCTATCCGGAGGTAAACCAACCAACTCCTCAGGAAAAATATCAACAAACTCCCGTGCCACTGGGATCTCAGAAACAGAACCCACCTCCAGGTTCAGATCCCGCACCGAAGCCAAAAATACTGGACATCCCTTCTTCCACATTCTGCTCACCTCCAACACAGAAATCAGAGTGGAGAGAACACCTCGTAATCCCTGAAATACACATCGCTCTTCATCCATAAGCAAACTCACTTGCTTCTTCAAACAATCAATCTGAGCCTCATACAGACTCAGCCAATCCATACCCAGAATCACATCATATGAAGAAATCGGCAACAGAATCAGACTTGATTTCCACTTCTTGCCAGCAATGTCAATCTCATAAAAATAAAACTTGCGGGCAATCAAATTACTTCCAGCCGGTAAAATCACAAAAAGAGAAACCGGCAACAAAACCGAATCCAAACGCAAAAGCTCAAAACAGCGTTCGGACAGAAAAGAGTGACTAGTTCCAGAGTCAAACAAAATACGACAGGGCTGATCAGAAATATAAATTGTACCTGTCACAACATCTGGAGCATCACGAGCCTCCTGCTGACTCAGGCTGTAAACTCGTGGCTGAACTGGAGCTGGAGCTGAAGCAACAGAACTACTCTGCTCCCTCTGAACAGTAGGTGGTCTCCGTGGTGCAGAACTAGAACCACCACCTCTACCAAAAAATCCCTCAGGGCGAGGAGGAACAGTCCTCGGTCTTCCTGCTGAACTGACAGGTCTAACAGAGCCCTCTGATCGGAACTCAGAACGCCGATCAAACCCAGTCTGTGGACACTCTGCAATCCGATGTCCTGGCTGACCACATCGAAAGCACAGACCAGCCATCCTGTAGCACTGGCCAAGGTGTCGTCGTCCACAACTCTAGCACACTGGTGCCCCGCTCACAGATCCAGAACTCGTCGTACTGGTAGCAGTACCAGACGATCCTCCACTCCTCCTGGAGTCAACAGATCCAGAACCAGCTACAAATCTCCTCTTCCCAGAGGAACCACTGCCTGAAGTCTCGCCTCCAAATCTCTTCCTACTCGCAGTCCACCGCTGCTGAGTAGCCATCAGGTCGTTCTTAATCAGACGAGCTCGCTCCACAAGCTCAGAGAAATCAGAAATGTAAAAAGGTACCAGGGGCTGCCTCAGACTATCTCGTAATCCCCTCAGAAATCTGTAGCACCTCTCAACAGAAGTACTAACCAGCTGCAGAGCATACCTGGCTAATGCAGTAAACTCAACCTCGTACTGCATCACCGTCTTGCTCCCTTGAACAAGTCTCAGAAAACTCTCTTGCATCTGCTGTCGTGCAGAAGGGGGAACAAACCAGTCTCGGAACACCTCAGCGAACTCTTCCCAGGTAATCAAAGAGTTCAATCTACCCTGAAATCTGGCTGCTTGCTGGTCTTCCCACCAGTGCTCAGCCTCTCCATCCAACAGAAAAACAGCTAATGGAACCTTCCTGTCTGACGGACACTGCATTCCGTTGAAGGTCTTCTCCAATCTCCTCAGTCACTCCTCGGCTGCTCTGGGCTCAACAGCGCCCTCAAATTTTGGAGGTTTCAACCTCAAAAATAACTGCAAATGTCTATCAATATCATCAGATATAACAGTAGAAGCTCTGATCTGATTCTCGCTCATCATCTGAGCAACAAGCGTAGCAAACTGAGAAAGTGTATCAGCACCGGCCACTGGGGCTGTACTCCCCACTGGTGCTGCCTGACTGGCACTCTGCCCGTCTGTCATGTCTGGGTCTGGCTGATCCATACAAAAAATTCAAAAAAATCCGAAAAACTATCACAAAAATAACACAATAAAAAGCCAAACAAACCAAAACTACCCCAGACCGACTCACTACAGATCACTTTTTATAGCTCTATTTTACAATTCAACCAAATTCCAAAACCAATGCTCTGATACCACCAAAAGCTTGTCACGACCCGACCCGATCGGGACTGATCCCGCTCGCACCGGGTCGCGACCGGCCAACAAAACGAACAGACTGACCAGGATCTGGTTTTGGAATTTGTTTCAGAACTGAATCTTCCAAATATCTCAACTCAAACAGACACACAGACACAGAGCTACTATAAATCGTCAATTACAGCGGAACAAAACATCTATATTTTCTTTTCCTCAAAACAATCATCTACAAATACAGTTCATGGCTTTTAGACAGAAGGAAAGACAGAACAGAAAAGTCATGACTGTACAAAATCACAAAACAATACCTATACTGTTCAGACTCTGAAATCTAGTCCTGGACTTCCTTTCCTTTCCTAGAACCTGAAAACCACCAGAAAACAAGAGTGAGCTCAACAGCTCAGCAAAGCAACAAACCTCCAATCAAAATTCTCAGAATCCAAAACCAACACATCAGACAGAAATCCAATCAGAAATCAGAACAGAATCGGACAAATATCAAATCGGACAGAACAGAATGAAACGGATCAAATCAGAATAGATACGGATAGATCAAATCAGACAGAAATGAACTGAACAGATGTCAAATCATACGGAACTGTACGGAAACAGAAGTCGTATCAAATCAGAAACAGAACAGATCAGACGTATCACATTAACGGAATCAGAATCGTACAGAAATCAGAATTCAACTCATATCGGAACAGAACAGAATCGTGTCATACAGATCAGATTAAATCATATATATTAATTTAGCACATAACAGATAATAAAACGGATTCCCTGACACTGACAGAATCTCAACGGATTCTGGCCCCTTATGCCTCGCTTTGTGGAACAGATGTGCTTATAGTACCAGAACAGAATTCATCGGATCCGGAACAGAACAGATACCAGATTTCAGATTGAGCTCATTTCAGATTTCCTAGACACTGACTGAATCGCTTAACTCTGACTGAATCGCTTAGGATTCAACATAGCATATCAATTCAGAAGAAATCCGGGCAAATCAGAAATCAGACAAAAATCGGACAACACAACAGCAGTATATGAAATTTACACAATTTTTCCTGAAAATCACAAATTACCAAATTTGCACAGAATACAGATAACAACATTTCAGAACATTTATTCTACTGCTTAGCAATTTTTAGACTACACAGAAAAATCCAGTCGACGAAAAACACCGTCGAATAAAAAATACCCGGACAAAAATCTTCAGAAAATAATCAAAATGTGCACACTCGGCACGTCAACAACATAAAGAAACTTACGCGGTAAAAACTGAACCAGACGGAAAATACGAACGAAAATGCCTCGCCAAAATCAAATCAGAACAGAAAACACCGCCAAACACGACGGTTCTGAAAATTGAGATAGGCGGAATGTGCCTTACCTTGCGTACAGCAATTTCCTGAATAGTCTCGTCAGACGAAAACAGCTCCGCGTCGCCCGAAAATCCACTTTTTCCAAAAAGCTCTCGACTTTCTCTCTCCTCAAAGATATTTTTCGTTTTTATAAAATTTCTCTCTCTTCAAAATGAGCTGATTTCAGCTTTATCATACACAGATCTGCCCGGCCGATCGCATGATCGTCCCAGGACGATCAGACCAAATTTGATCGTCCTGGACGGTTCCCAGAACTATTCTCAGGACGATATTTTGAACAGTGCAGATCGGCCTGGACGATGACCCTATCGGCCCGGCCGATACCTTCAGGAAAAATCACCTGGAGCAATCTGGACACATTCTGGAGCAAATCCTACACTGATCGTCCCCGTCCTGGACGATCCTGGAGCAGAAACAGCACTTTACATAATTCCGGCGTCACTTGGGCAGAATTTCGGCGTCACTTGAGCGTCGGGCAAAATTATGGCTTCACTTAGGCGTCGAGCAGAATTCTGGCGTCACTCGGGCGTCGGGTAGAATTCTGGCGGTGGTCGTGGAGGTGTTTCTTCCCTCCAATCATTCTCTTCTTCTTCTTCTTGCTTGGGTCCCCTCTTATGAGAAATGATGGGTCTATTTATAGATATTATGGAGTGGCATGGCTTGTAAATAGGTGAGAGATCATGAGTAAATAGAGAGTGGTCGGATGGAAGGCCGATATTGAATCCCTTGATCATGTTCCGTTCGTCAGATATTTGAAGGTCTTAATGATGTCAGAATTTGGCAATCTGTGCTCGTTGGATTTGTCTCGTTGAGCTGCTTGATTAGACTATAAGCACGTCGTGTTTGGAAACCGTTTGGTAACTCAAATTATGGTTCGAACTTTCCAACAACGGTTCGGGTGCTTGATCTGGACACATTTAGGCTCGAATTGAGTTGAATTTGGTGTCGTTGAGTTCGTATTTTTGAGACACTCAGTTTGACTTTAAGTTCGCTGAAATCACAGTTCAGGTGATCCCGAATTTAATTTTTGAAATTTTCGACTTGATTTTGCCTCGAGATTTGTGCCCGATCAAGATAATTTTTTGATGATATATCAAATATATATATCACAAGCATACTAATGTTTCTTTCAAATATTTTTTAATGAACTTTCGAGATTTATTTTTTTTAAATCAGTTTTATCATATTGTAATACACTCATTATGAATATTTTAAATTTTTTAATTGTTTACTTAAACATATAAAGCTTATGTATTGGACTTGTCTTCTTTATGATTGAGGCTTCGTTTGGGACGGCTTTTTTACTGCTTCTTAAAGCAGCTTTCTAGTACAAATATTTTAATTTTTGTACTAAAAAATTGTTTTAAGAAGCATTAAGAAAGTTGTCCCAAAAGATGCTGAAATTGACTTGTATTATTAAACTTTAACGATTCGTTTAGAATAAATTTAAGAGTGACTTTCACCATAATGTTCTACGCTCAATAACGTATGTCATACATTTATTTATTTAGCTTTTTAGTTAAGGGTTCACCGTTCACTTGCTTGTCGGACTTTTCTTCTTAATATACTTTTTCTTCTTTTCTTTCTAAAATACCTTTATCTTCTTCTTAAAGCTTTTGCCAAACTTTTCAATGCCAATCAAAATATTAGGGAGAGGCCGGTGAAAGGAAAATAGCCTATTGTCTAGGGCTCAAACCTATTGTCTCGAGAACATAGCACTTATGCTATTTTAGCTTAAGGTTCACCATTCGGTTGACTACATAAGTTTGACCTTCTTAGAATTTGTATTAATATAGTGTTTACTGTTTAGTCAACTAAGCTAAGTGGATCCACTATAGTTTTATCAATATAGAACTGAATATATAAGCATGGGGCATCTCAAATAATCTTAAACTTAAGAGAATAAGCTATATTTGAATGTGGGTCGATTCGGGGTACCCAAGTTAATTAGGTTTTAACTATTTGGGTCAAAGTTGCAATAGTCATAAATTTAATTTCCCTAAATTATAGGAAATTAGCTGAGTGAGCATTGCAGCACAGAAATAGGTGGCATTGTGGCATTAAGCTCACAAATTTTATAGAATTTGAGGAAGCGCTATAGTGTTGGATCTGGAGCACTGCAGTACTAGGTTTGGAAGTTTTTATATATATAAAAGTATCTAAAATCCTTTATACTAAACCTTCACTCTCCTCTCCCCTTACCCATTTTGTTTTGGGCCAGGTGACAGAAGAGAGATCGAGAAAATGAAAGAAAAAAGGAGAGATAAGGAAGAAAGAGGAGAGATAAAGCAAGGTTCATACCAACATTTTTTATCATTCTAGTTAGGAAAAATGTTATGATCATTGTTGGTAACCCTAATGTTACTTATGCTTTCAGTGATTTTATGTTTTGCTGATTTTTCTTACCCCTGAAATTGATAAAATACAATATATCTCATTTTTGTGATTTTTCACCATATATTTTTTGATATGTAGTAGATAAAATTCTCTTGAACATTTTAACTGATTTTTATTGAAAAATAAATATATGATACGATATGGAGATTTGATGCATAATGATTTGACGGGTAATGTGTACCTCCATTGGAGTTGGAAATATTTTTTACTATTTTTCTAATTGTCATGTACATTGTGTATTACATCTAAAGGACAAGAAAATGAAGAATCCATAATGCCCAGTAGAATTTATATAGTAGAACTAATCAGAGGCATCTTCAATATATCTTGGGAGAATTTTTAACCCCGCAAATTATGACTTTTATAAAATTCATATTATGCTTCTTCTGCTTAGCTCTCGAGGTTATCTATTTGAGGAGAAATTATTAGGTGCGGAGTGAAAACGGAGAGAACCGTCCGCACACTAGTATAAAATCCAACTAGGTACCATTCGGTACCATTTGGTACCCTGTGTGTGTGCAGACGGTGCTCTCCCCGTCTGCACTCCGCACCTAATAATTTTTCCTATTTGAGGGCATGCCTTTCCTGTTTTCTTCTTCTCTCTCTCCTTCTACACCCTACTCTCATTTTCCTCCCACTCTCTCCGACTACCTGAGAAATTTTACAATTAAATGAGAATAAGTTTAACTGTTGCGCAGGGAGGATTGAATCCTCGCTGGATTTGTTGGAAAGTATGTTATTCTGTTTACGGATTAAATGTGATTGAAGGCTCTATATGGATCATATTAATTATTATATTCTAAAAACTATAATTAAATTCTCTCACAAAAAAAAAAAAAAAAAGACTGCCGTAGTAAGTGAGATTTCTGGTCAAATCCAGTTGCAAGTGGAGGCATTGCACTGGATTTGTTCTTCGAAACTCCTTGAAGCCTACCTAAATCTGCCTAAAATCCAGGACAAATCCACATGGAGAGCACATTTCTCAAGTCAAATAAATTTTTGTTAAGAACCCATTACTTTATTCGAAAAAGTAAAATTGAAATTTTTTTTTTTTGACTCTCATCTTGATCTTGCAGAACGATCGCAAGTCTTCCATTCATATCTGGTGTCTCTCTTCCAACCTTCAGGTCATCATGTTACCTTAGCCATCAATGGCAAAGGACCACAGCCCAGCAAACTACAAATGCTTCCACTTCCTCTGCTACCTCCTCTTCTTTCTCTGCTTCCTCTATTCAATCTCCTTCATCTACTATTCTCACTGCTCTTCCCCTTGCAGTCCCCAAACAACCATTAATTCACCACCCTATAACCACTCCTCCACCATCAATCTCATATCTTTCCCTTCCTCATGGAACCACCTCTCCTTCTCCTCCAACCCACCTCCCCGGCACCTCAAGATCGCTCTTTTCGTCAAGCGATGGCCTCGACAGAACCTCGCCGGTGGCCTCGAGCGCCACGCCCTCACTCTCCATGTCACCCTTGCCCGCCGCGGCCACGATGTCCACGTCTTCACTACCAACTCTTCCTTCCCGAACTCTTCCCTCCCTTACTACTCCAACGCGGCTCTAACCTTCCACCCAATTTCGCCGAGCCCCGGTGGCTACCTCAACCAAGCTCTCGCATGGAAGGAATTCCAGATTCAGAACTCCAGTCAGCCATTCGACGTAGTCCACACCGAAAGTGTCGGCCTTTTCCATGGCCGTGCTCGGAATCTCACCCACCTCGCCGTCTCCTGGCATGGAATCGCTTACGAGACCCTCCACTCCGACATCGTCCAAGACCTCCTTCGGGAACCCAAGGAGCCCCGCCACTCTGCTTTTTCCGATAAGCTGGGGAAAGTCGTCGAAGAGGTCAAGTTCTTCCGCAACTACGCCCACCACGTAGCTACCAGCGATCACGTTGGCGATATCCTCAAAAGAGTCTACATGATACCAGAAGAGAGAGTTCATATCATCCTCAATGGCGTTGATGAAGAAATATACAAGCCTAAGCCTAGCAGTACCATAAGTTTCAGAAGAAAATTTGGAGTCCCCGAAAGCGCCCAACTTGTGATAGGAATGGCGGGGAGACTGGTGAAAGACAAAGGCCATCCTTTAATGTTCGAATGTCTGAAAAGAGCATTCATGGAGGATTCAAAGTTCAAGACAAGCGTCTTCGTTCTGGTCGCTGGGGACGGGCCATGGGCAAGTAGATACAGAGATTTGGGGCCAAATTTGATCCTTCTCGGTCCTCTGGATCAAACCCAGCTTTCTGAATTCTACAACTCACTCGATATCTTCCTGAACCCAACTCTCAGAGCGCAAGGATTAGACCACACCTTCATCGAAGCGATGCTTTCTGGCGTGCCTGTAATGGGAACGCGCTTCGCGAGCATCACCGGCTCCATCATCGTGGGTTCGGAGGTTGGGTACACCTTTCAGCCTACTGTGGAATCGTTAAAAGAATCCATTTTTAAAGCTTTCAGTGATGGAAGAGCTGTTCTTAGGAAGAAAGGCGAGTCCGCCAGAAACAGAGCTCTTCGTCTCTTCACGGCTAAAAAAATGGGGGCGGCTTATGAAAGATTGTTCCTTTGCATCAGCGACAATCTTTATTGCAACTACCCGCTTCCGGCTGATAGAGAAAAGTGAATAACCTGTAAATTGATGGATCTTCATTCTGAGATGTTTCCTCGTCGATGAGCAGCGTGATGGATGGTGTGGGCGATAGATTTCATCAGTTTTTTTAAGATGCATTAATCATTTTTCAATCTGATTTATGTTGGCAAGAGCAGATTAGACTGTGGAGGCAAAAAAATTATAGATGCTGGACAAGCACATAAATAGATAACATCCTGTTGGTTTTGATCTCATTTCATTTCAAATAAGCATTGTTATTTCTAGAAATAGCTAAGTTTGAAATTGATAAAGCTAAGTAAGTTGGATTTTTTTTTTTGAATGATGGTATCTACCCGCTGTCACTCCCGTAAAGGAGGCGCTTGATAGAGTAACTAATTCTTCGTCGGGCCTAGCAGCAACCAACCACATAGGTTCCAGACCACGCACTTATTTTCTTCCAACTTAATGAGCGCGCCGCTGAAGAGGGGAATCGAACATGAGTTGGTGGGTTCTCAACTCCCAGTTAAGCCCGATGGGATTAGTAAGTTGGAAATTGATAGTTAAATAGTTGAATGAACAAGTCATTTTTTCATAATATGCCGCATCATTAAATAGAATTTAGTAATTGCATCATGAGTAGAGGAAATTCAAATTGTATGGTTACAAATGAGGCATTTAAATAGCAGTCAAGATAGATAATTTCAGAGGTAACAATTCATGCATGACCATCCTTGTTATGATGGGGACGGTTTCACCAAGCATAGGAAGGAAAGATAATGGAAATGAAGGGAATGGCTATTGATGCAAGACTTGAAAGATTAGAACATGAGGATTTATGTAAATTCTGTTATGCATATGTGTATACCATTTAATTCTATGAAATTTAATTAAGTATAGCTTTCATTTTTCTATTACCTCTCTAAAATTTTTGGAGGAGAATTATGTATTAAAAATAAGAGAAATTTACGTATGTAATGCTGAAAACTCTCGTATTTGTATGTCTCAAACCTAAAAATTATTTACTTGTATAATACTAAAAAAAATAAAATTTAACAACTAAAAGTTAACATTCTGTTATCTTCATTTGGTTCTGTTCAACGCTCCATCTTCATTTGGTTATGATTTAGAAGATGTTATTTGAGATCAAGTAATGGTTGTTTAGGACCTTAGGTGTTGGTGATTAAATATGTTCATCATGGAAATCAATAGAATCAAAGAAGATCATCATGAAAGTACATAAACATAGATCATTGACACGTTAGAGTTTAGATTCCCTTGTGTGTTTCCATGGATGTGAGCAATGCTTTCTACTTATTTGCTTGATGAGGTGGGGAATGGGAAGAGAAGAAATGTGATTAATCAAGTTTAAGAGAGGAACAAAAGTCTCTTGCGATTCATCTTATTAAAGGTCAAGTTCATGAGTGATTTGTGACAAAAATTCATGGTCTCCATGTAATGAATTGCATGTATGAGGGTTTAGGTCACTTTAGATTTAATTGTGGGTTTGGTCAACCATGGTAAACTAATGTCCATTTAGGTTTGTGCAGGGGCAGATCTAGCTTCTTTTTTCACGGTGGGCAAAAACATTTTTTTTTTGTGGTGGATGGGCAAAGACACTTAGGATTAATAAAATTAGGGCAAAAAAATTTTATAAGAGGAGAAAAATGTCTAAAATACCTAAAATATTCTAAAATATCTTCTCTAAAATTAAAAAAAAAAAAAATAGGGTGGGCATTTGCCCCCCCACCCCCTCAACCCTTGGGGGATCCGCCCATGGGTTTATGTATGGGTTGTTTTTTGAAATGTTTAGGAAGCTTTATCATGGTTTGAATTAACACATATGCATGATCGAAGGGTTTAGGTCAAATGAGTCCTTTATGGTCAAAGTGACCAATCATTGTCAGCCAAGCTCAATTAAGGATCCATTAAGGATAAAGAGTGGATATAAAAAATGATGAAACATGTAGGTGAGTTTTATAATTGGTCAATGAGTAATGCATGCATCCACTAAAAAAAAAAAAGATTTCTCACTATACTTCTAGTAGTTATAAATGCAGTGTTTGTCATAAAGAATCCCAAATGAGAGCTACTTAGAGGCTATTCTCAATTAATCTTGAGAAGATTTTCTTACCTTATGAATGGGTGACTTTGTTAATATTCAGAGTCTTTTTCTTCTGCTTAAACTTTCTAGTGTAACGACTTAAATTCTTAACGATTGAGATATTATCCACGCGATCAATTTGAATATTGACATTAATGTCTCAAACTATGTGCTTCTAATTATTGGGTTTTGCTTCTTGTAGGACTTTTATTGGATGGAATCAAGCAAAACAAAATCAATTTATGAATTGGTGTCAACTACTGTAAATAACAACTGTTTATTAATGAATATACGCACCCTTTTTGTTAGGGGTGTTTTATAAATTTTCTTAATATTTTAGGTTTTCATTTGCGTTGAATTCTCATTCATTGTTGAATAACCTTAGTAGATTTTAGACAATGTTACCTTGATTAATTATTTCACATGTTCTTATTCATTTACTTTAATTCATATGGTAGAAAATTTAATTCATGCATGTTAATTATGTTAAATGCAATATATAGCATTTTTACAAATCATGTTAGTTATAAAATTTCTAACTTCCTATATTGACTATATAACACATGTGAAAACTTGTTTATCAAAAGCAAAAAAAGTATATGCATGTATGCAATGGTATGTAGGTCGGTACACTATATTGAATTTTGACTAGTTAGGCCAATGAGCCCTCAAAATGATAACTCTAGAAAATAATTAATTTTTTTTTTGCGTTGGTGTTTAACTTTATGGTGTAGGATGTTTGAAAAATCTAACCATAGTTATATACAAATAAATGTCTGGATTATAATTAAACATAAGTCACAATGACATGTGATATTATTGCTCTATTATAATTTGTAACAATCCAAACTCTTAACCATCGAGATATTATACATTTTGGTCTAATAGCCTCATGATTTTGTCCTCCTGATGCAACTTCACAAGAAGTCACCCATCTTAGGACTACTCTTGTATGAGCATACTTAATTTTAGAGTTTCTTCAAAATTTTCAACCACTACAAAAAAAATGTGTCTCAATGTTTAAGAGTTTACCTTTATTTTCATAAAAGGTTTTAAAATCTCCCCTTCTTAGCATAAACTCTAAACTATCGACGTATTGTTCGTTTTGGACTAATGACCCACAGTTTCGTCCCTTTGGTGTAACTTCCCATAAAGTCACTCATTCTAGGATTTCTCTCGCACAAATATGTTTTAGAGTTTCTTAATTAAATTCTAACAATTTCATCAAAAGACATCTCAATGTTTAAGAAGATTTTTTTTTGAGGGGTTTTATACTAGGCTTCCTCGTTAAGCACAATCCCTTCGTCTTCTTCTTCTTCCTCCCTCCCTCCTCTTTCTCTCTCCCCTTCCACCCTACTGTCACTTTCCTCACACCATCCAACTTCATGAGAGGTGTTATGAGTGCTAAAAGGGAATAAATGAAGTATTGGGTAGTAATGAATGCAGTTCACATGATAAACTTATAGTTGGTTGTTGATAGTACTTAGCCAAAGATGATGCTTCCAAATGGTGGAGTTTTTAGTTTTATGTCGTATACAAAAAATATATGCATGCATTATGCTAGGATACCTTATTTCACTCATTTTCATAATTAAATGTTATATGATAGGAGCCACCACTTGAATATATAGGGGTGATCAACTATATAATCCTATCTATTTGATAGATGATTCTGCTAATGATGCAAATGAGGATGTTAATTATTTAAGTGGGGGGACTATGACATTTGTTAAGTAGAATGAAGCTGAACTCGTAGACATCGAATGACCTTTTGAAGCAACGATTAAACTTTTATTAGAAACTCTAAAGTTAATTGTGCTCATATGGGAGCACTCCTAAGATGTATTTAAAAGTTATTTGTGAAGCCATTAAGCTAAAGTGAATAATATCTCGATGATTGAAAATTTGGATTTTTATAATAACTACTCAATGGAGCCCCTGAGAAAAACAGTATAATAGATCATTGGCTCCAACCTCGACATATAAATAAATGTAGCCCATCCGTTCTAATAGCAATTCATGAAAAAAAATGAATCCAAAACTACTCAGTTGAGCCACAAAGAACAGAAGATCTAATCCTTGCCCACAAAAAGAAGGAAGAAATCAGCCAAACTAAGTTCATCCAGGCAGGAATGGAATCACCATACCAACTATCATATATCGATAATTCATATGAATCCAACAATACAGGCAATAAGGCATGCTCAAAAGCTCCAACATGAAATAACCTTCTCTCATAAAATATGTTTCAAGGCAGCTCATATTTGAATTTTTATTTTATGCATTTTTGACTTATCAGAACTGATATGTCGTTGAAAATTATCTTGATCGGGCACGAATCTCGAGGCAAAATCAAGTTGGAAACTTCCGAAATTAAAATTGGAGCCATCCGAACTCCGATTTCAGCAAACTTATAGTCAGACTGAGGGTCTTGGAAATAAGAATTTTACGACACCAAATTCGATTCAATCTAAGCCCCAATGAGTACAAATCAATGGCCCGAAGCGCTGTTGGAAGGCTCAAACCACAAATTGGATTACCACACGGTTTCCAAACAATACATGCTTATAGCCAAATCGAGTGGCTCGACGAGACGAATCCAACGAGCCCAAGATCGCCGAATTCCAATATCATTAAGACATTCAAATGTCCCTCAAACGGTTCATGATCAAAGGATTCAACATCGACCATCCATCAAACCACTCCCCATTTACTCTTGATCTCTCATCTATTTATGGGTCATGCCACTCCAGGAAATCAATAAATAGACTCTTCATTTCTCTTGAGAGGGGGCCGAAGCAAAAAGAGAAGAATAAAGAGAAGGAAGGAGCTCCTCCTCAACAATCGCTGGACTTCTACCGGAGCACCACTTGAGGCCCTCACCTCTGCCGGACCACCGCCTAACGTTGTTGCTCCGCCAGACCACCACTTGAGGCCCTCACCTCCGTCGGACCACCACTTAAGGCCCGGACTTCTGTTGGACCACAACTTGAGGCCCTCACCTCCGCCGAACCACCGCATGACGTCTTAATTTGCTCCGCCGGACCACCACTTAAGGCCCGAGCTTCTGCCGGACCACAACCTGAGGCCCTCACCTCCGGCGGACCACCGCTTGACTTCATTGCTCCACTGGACCACCACTTAAGGCTTTGAGCTCCGCCGGACCACCTCCAGTTGTCGTTGCTCCTCCGTACCACCACATGAGGCCCGGACTTCCGCCAGACCACCACATGAGGTCCGGACTTCCACTGAACCACCACCTAATGCCTGGACTTCTAACCGGACCACCACTTGAGGCATGAACTTTTGTCGGACCACCACTTGAGGCTTGAACTTTTATTATGCCACCACATGATGCCTCAGGTTCTACTAGAGTACAACACTACTACAACTGTCTTTCTGACCCTGGTCTCTTGCTAATTACGATCTTTCGGACTCCTATCTTCTGCCGACTACGATCATTTCGACCTCTGTTGCATACTATGGTCCTTCAATTCCGACCTACATCGTCAGACAATGATCTTTCTGACCCCGGTCTCCTGCCAACAACGGTCTTTCGGACCCCTGTCTCCTGCCGACTACGATCCTTCTAACCTTTGTCGTCTATTATGGTCCTTCCGACTTCCATCACCAGACAACGGTCTTTCCGACCTTATCCTATCAACTAGTCTATGTTGATTATTGTAACTCTCACCATGTAATGCGCTCTATATGACATACATTTGTAACATCAAGACAAGGTCTTCTCCCTAAGAAAAGCCTTATTTGTAATCGACTGCAAATACTAGTGGATTCATTCAAACTGGGACATGCCTCGTGGTTTTTCCCCCTTTTTAAGGGGTTTCCACTTAAAAACTCTTGTGTCTCTTATGAACGCTACTCTCTCTCTCTCTTATCTGCTTGTGTGCTGGATTTCGTACAATGCTAAGAAGTTAAACTATACATTTCTCTACCGCCGTGAATACTCTAGGACGCAACAATAACCATAATCCTTCTCTCATAAAATATCAATATTTGTTCTTCCTTCACAAAAAAAAAACGTCCTATTGCACTCAAGCTAAAGAAAATGGTGCATAATTTCTTCTTTTCTATCCAATTATGATAAAAAAATTACAAATCAAATTAGAAGCTTTTGTTCGTGATACCTTTGGGCAAGTCAATGGAATTAAATCAATCTTATCGCAATAGGTTTGCCACAGGTAGAACCACAGTAAAATTTTATTTGAGATAGTTTTTTTATCATTTTATTTTTCAGATTGCAATCACAATTTATATTTGATTACTGTTTGAAAAAAAAAATTTATTCAGATCCGAGAAGCTACTTTCTATAACAACTTGTCAATTGCTTTCTGTTTGACACAAGTAGAGCTTCTTCATCAAGCTCTAATGCTTCGTTTGGGGCTGTTTTCTTATTACTTCTCAAAGCTGCTTTCTGGTACACAAATTAAAAATTTAGTATTAAAAATTTGTGTTAAATAACAGTAAAAAAATTGTCCCAAATGAAACCTAATTAATTAAATGTGAACGAACACGCAAATTGCTCTATTTCTTATCTGATGTATGCCCAGTTAGACGAGGAGAAGCTTCTCCTCTTAAAATTTCAGCTTAACTGATGACAACTGAGAAGCGCGTGCTGCTCCATCGAATCTAGAAGCCTATCTGGGAAAGCAAAAATTCAAAGATCTAACCAAAGATGATCTAACGGTTAATAAAAACCTTCTGGATCCAACATAACATAACATTCTTCCTTTGTCACCGAATCCTCAAAGTTGGTCAACTTCCAGAAGCCATCCAACTTTGTATATATATATATATATATCCCATAAAGTTAAGACTCAGCACCACAAACGAAAGAAGCAAAGCACAAATCAAACATGGACTCTAACAGAGTTAGGTGGCCTCTTCTTCTTCTTTTGGTCATCACGAACACCCATTTCTTTCCTAAGCAGGCAGAGGCCAGGCCAGTTTCCTCGGTTCAGCAGGAGGGTAAGTTTTCTGTCTTGTAGTTCTGGCTTTCTATTTGTGTTTTTTTTTTTTTCTGATAGGATAGAGTTATTTAAAGGATTTTCTTTTGTCTGAAACAGGGTACGTTAAAGAGCTCCAGTTGCTGGGGTTGATGTGCCGCTGCTGTGACGGTGTCGACGGCGAGTGCAGGAGCTCGTGGGGTCCTACTTGCGCCAAACTTGACTGCAAGCCATGGAAATTATTTTGATGCATAGGAATTCGAATTTTTTAGGGCGTTTGGAATCTCCAACGGTCGTTTTGGAGATAGATCAGAGGTTCTGTCATCGGACTCTTTATCATTTGGCTAAGAGGAAGATGACATGCATTTTTTTTTTTACTTACATGATTACCTTAAAAAAAAAACTTTGTAAATAGTCTTGGATTTAGATGTTTAGATGTTCAAAATACTTTTCCTCGTACTTGATTGAGCGCAAATTCTGCAATGATGCATTGAGCTGTATTCAAGAAGATCAAATTGGAATTCAGCTTGATTTTGTTTGAATTAAGCAATGTTCTGGAGCTTAATTTCATTTAGTTAACCATCTGTACTCTCTGAAAATTTTGAGTAGAGCCTTTGAAGGCTTAAACCAGTCGAATTAGTGATGCTCTGTTGGGACAGAATCGGTTTTAACATGTTTGAGTTGTGCCACTTTGTCCTCGTGATCATCACATAGGGCTGTTAGCCCCTTTTATATACAATTAGAGGTTCAACTGAGTAAGCCGACTTGCAAACCGGCTCTAATTCGACTGGTGAATGAGCCCGTGAGTCAAGTTTATAAGTTTCGAGCTAAAGCAAAATTTTGAACTCCTTTGATTATCGAGCAAAATTTCAATCCTCTAGAAACTCTGCTCGATTACACGTTGAGCAGTTAGAGTGTGGAATTGGGCGGAATTACTGAAGGTGGAATAACGATGCAGCTTGGACGCTAAAGGCGGATGAAATTGTGGGAAGGGTTTGGACATGGAAAGTGGGCTTGGATGCGGTTGGTGAGTTCGTACGCGGTAGGCGAGCTCAGATGTGAAGGCAGAATCGCAAAAGGCGGGGGGGGGGGGGGGGGGGGGGGGGGGCAACGGTCCACGGACGTAGCCCGAACCGTAGAATTGAGCCGCTCGACGAGATCAGTTTCAGCAACGAGCCGAGTTTTAGCGCACCATTTGAGCTCGACTCAATTTCGAGCTCGAAATTTGGCTCGTGAGTTGAGCTCTAATTAGACCTGTCTCGAGCTCGACTTGGCTCGTTTGCAGCCCTATATATTAATTGACTAATAAGACAGTCCAGCCGATTTCTATTGTTCTGTCTTGTTTGATCATGAATATTGTAAGGTGGAATATTCATCAAATTGTTGCACTCACTATGAAACATCTCTTTTTCTTTAGGTGTCATTCCTCTCAAAATATTTCTCTCCCTGAGGAATGACTCATAATAAATTTCAACAATGTTGAAACATAATTAGGCGTTCTAAATTTAGGTGTTGATTGTTGAATTTAGATTTGCCTGTAGATCAAACCAAATTATAATGAGAATTAATATATAATAATAATAATATCTTGATCGGGCACGAATCTCGGAGCAAAATCAAGATTGAAAACTTTAAAAATTAAATTGGAGACCATATAAACTCCGATTTCAGCAAACTTATAATCGAACTGAACGTCTCGGAAATACAAACCCAACGACACCAAATTCAACTCAATCCAAGCCCAAATAAATCTAAATCAAAGACCCGAAGCACATTTGGAAGGTTTAATCCATAATTTGGATTACCAAACAGTTTTAAAACATAACATGCTTATAGTCGAATCGAGCGGCTCGACGAGATGAATCCAACGAGCCCAAGATATCATTAAGACATTCAAATTCCTAATAAACAGTCTATGATGAAGGGATTCAACATCGTTCGTCCATTCAAACCACTAACAATTTACCCTCGATCTTCCTCCTATTTACTTTTCATGTCACTCTAAAAAATATATAAATAGACCCCTCATTCGCATAGAGGAGGATGCCAAAGGAGGGGAAGAAAGAGGCCCAAGCAAGAAAAGAAGAGAAGGAAGAGACTCCTCCTTGACCACCGTCGGACTTTCACCCGGCATCCGACCGACGTTGTACTTCTGTCTGATCACCAACTGACGCTGGAATTAAGTAAGGAAGCAAGAATAGAAGGAAGAAAATGAAGAGAAGAAATAGAGCTCTCTTTTCACCAGACACTTCCTTGACCACCGCCGGACTTCCACCATACAGCATACTGACGTCAGAGTTCTGCCCGAATGCAATCCGACGTCGGAGTTCTGCCCGGCCACCGGCTGACGTCGGACTTCTAGTCGACGCTGGACCTCCGCTCATCTCCGGATTTCTACCCTACTTCGAACTTTTACCAAACGCCAGACTTCTGCTTGTCGTCTGACTTTCATCGGACTTCTATACCACGCTAGACTTCTGTCCATCAACAGACTTCTACCCAACGCCAGACTTGCACATGTTACCGGATTCCTATCCAACACCGGACTTCCATCCCTCACCATATTTTTACTCAATGTTGGACTTCTGCCCATCACCGAAATTCAGTCGGACTTCTATCGCTGTACTTCTACCTAACATCATCCTTCAGACCTCTATCATCCGACAACAATCATTATGACCTATGTCGCTCGCTGACTATGGTCCTTTTGACTTATGTCGCCCACCGACTACAGTCCTTATGACCTCTGTCGCCTACCGACTATGGTCTTTCCAACTTACATTGCCCTCCGACTACAGTTCTTTCGACCTCCATCGTCAGACAACCATCATTATGACCTTCATCACCCGTCGACTACGGTACTTCCAACTTATGTCACCCACCGACTACAGTCCTTCCAACCTTTGTCGCCAGAAAATAATCTTTATGACCACCGTCGCCCTCTGACTATGATTCTTCCGACTTATGTCGCCCACCGACTACAGTCCTTCTGACATCAGTCACCAGACTATGGTCCTTCCGACCAAACAAATATGTCAACAATGATTCTTTATATTCACACCATATAATGTACTCCATATGATGTACATCAAGCTAAGGCCTTCCCCCTAAGGAATGGCCTCATTTGTAATCAACTGTAAATACTAGCGGATTCATTCAAACTGAGCTAGGCCTCATGGTTTTCCCCCTTTTAGGCTTTTTCATGTAAAAATCCTGGTGTCTCTTATAAATGTTGCACCATCTCTTTTTATCTGATTGCGTGCTGGATCTTCGTACAAAGCTAAGACGTTAAACTTTATATTTCTCTACCGCCACGAATACTCTAGGACGCAACAAGAATATCGAGTGACAAGAGATCATAGAAATAGATAAAGAAAGAAAGAATTCTATGGTGAAGCTATGAGAATTTTATAAAGTGAGCTTGCATATAAAAAATTGAGCTAATCTCTTGACCATAGATTTTGTTTGGGGTTTAAGCATTACATAATTGGCTGCATTTATGGTCGTACAAAAATTAAAAAAGTACAAGCATTATGTAACTCAATTATAATGTCAAACTTGAATAAATTGTTAGTTGAACAACTAAGAAGTCACTAGCTTGGCATGCATAGATGAACAAATATCCAAATAGTTGATTAATAGTTTCCCATATGAATGATGTCATCCTCTTGAGGAGAGGTGTTGAGGTTGACTTGCTAGTTTGTACTCACCGCTTGGGACGAGTCCATAAAATGTAGTTAATTGCTTGGGATGAGTTCATTTGTAGACTAGTGCTTTCCTTTAGAGCTAAGACCAAGTAGATCGAGTTGATTTAACTTGAATGGAATTTAAACTAGGCTAACCTGGCTTGAACTTGGCCGAGTTGGCTTGAACCCAACTTTCACTACTTCTTGCCTGGAGTTACTTCCTTCAACCCTTTTCATTGATCCTCCTCCATTCATTTAGTTCTCATTCTTCAATGTTTGAAACATTTAGTACTCTCTAGCTATATAAGTTGTACTCAACTGATAAAATTGTCTCAGCCTCATTTGAAATTGAAAAGGGCATATACCAAATCGCCGTTAATAGAGTAGTATTTAGTGCCCACAGAATTGAGAATATTAATTAGGCCCATTTGCATGTGCGCTTTCCCTTCTTCAACAAATTTAGTATTAGCTTATTTGACGCTTCAACTTTCCCATTCCTCTTAGGACAATGGATCGAGATAAATTTGAGCCAAATTTTCTAGGTTTGTTGAAATTCTCTGTCCTTCTTTTCTGAAAACTATGGACTATTATTAGTAATAATCACCATGAGAAGAAATACCCATAAATGATGTTAGTCTATATGAAATTGCACCCAACTTTTACCATGATTTTTGCTAGTGCCTTTGTTTAATTCTATTTTTTGAAGTATTCTTTTGTGACAAGAATGTACTTCTTCTATTACTTATAAGGGGGGGGGGGGGGGCTTAAGTTCAGATTGAAGCTTAAGTTCAGATGCATCATAATACTTAAATAAAAAAGGAAAAGGAAAGTGAACTAGTACACATAATAGTTCTCTAATGAACTTCTAATTTATCTACAAGCATAACTAATCTCAAAGTTATATTTTTTATTTTTGAATTCAGAAGTCAATTTACACTTAGATATTTAGTGATAGATTCTATACAAGCAAAAGCAATGGTGACTAATTAGTATAATTATTATAACTTTTTAAATTAAAATTACAACTTTATTTATTTTAAATTACTTCTAAATTATAACATGTTATCTTATATGTTAGTAATTTTAAATCATCAATTTTTTACTTCGGGTATTAAGAGATCAATGGGTGATTTTTACCATTGCGTGAAGACAAATAAGAGTTTAAGATGGAGAGAATTTATTAAGTGTAAATTAAGTACTATTTCTTGTGTTTAAATTAAAAAAATTATTTTAGTTGTATTTTTATAGGAAATATACAAAAAAGGCAAAAAAATCCTACAAGTTTTAAACAACACCGCAATGCCATCAAACAAAGTCTCACAATATTATGATTGTCAATGTCGAAGTGCCTAATTCAAACATTACAACACAAATTTCTCTATTTTCCAGAGCACCACAATAACATTAAGGTTAGCGCCACTGTGCACATATTCAACACCGCAACATTGGAGCCTTGAGAAAATGAGCAATGGAGCGCTAAGCCTTGTAACACCTCAATGTCAAAAGTCACATTTAAGCATCATAGTGCTTAAATTATGGAGTGCCACAATGAAGTAGTTACGAAAATGAAAAGTCGTCGCGCTGGCCTCCCGACCAGTCACTACTGGGTGCTGGCCTCACCGTCGTCGCGCTCAAGGCATCAAGCCATCGCACGGTCTATTCGCAAGAGCATCCCGGGTTCGCAAGCGCATCCCGGGTCTCTGTTCGTTGTTCGCAAGCGCATCCGACGGTCTGTTCGCGAGCGCATCTCAGGTTCGCGGGTTGGGTCGTGTCAACCCGTAACCCGCGCGGATCGAGTCCGGGTTGGATTTCCTAACCCGTTTGTGAAAATGGGTCGGGTTAGGGTCAACCCGTTTTGAGCCAGGTTAATCCGGGTTCGACTTGAACCCGACCCACATACCCGTTTTGACACTTCTATTGCTAGTAATGCTATAAGACGAGTCCATGTTTGAAAGCTCCCTCATATCGACTTTGACTTAGAGCATCCCAAGGCACTATTATCTATAAATCATTCGCATCCATTATTTCCTTCTATACTCGAGTAATGTAGCTCCTTGGTTCCTGCCTCATTTGCATGGCTCCTACCTCATTTGCTGCAAATCCTGTGATTCATTAATGGCCTTTACATGCTAGCAAATTGTGTGAGAAATATCATCTTGAACTTAGAAAACGATATAATCACTCCAAATGG
Organism: Dendrobium nobile; assembly: GCA_022539455.1. Classification (NCBI taxonomy): domain Eukaryota; kingdom Viridiplantae; phylum Streptophyta; class Magnoliopsida; order Asparagales; family Orchidaceae; genus Dendrobium; species Dendrobium nobile. The sequence goes on along the minus strand of CM039728.1, from coordinate 37,585,269 downwards.
AAGGCATGAGAATCAACACAGAGTTGATTCTTTGAAAGTTTTTATGAATATTATAAATGTTTTCTTACTTTTTTCTAAAAAAGTCCGACTGTTTATTCCTTTTAGCTACTTTTCACTAAGGGGTTTGGTCATAAAAGAGTGAGAAAACAATAAAAAAGTCATAGACAAATGTGATTGTAATCTAAAAAATAAAGCACTAAGGCTTCGTTTGGGACGACTTTCTTTATGCTTTTTAAAGCAGCTTTCTAGTATAAATATTAGACTAGAAAGCTGCTTTAAGAATCAGTAATAAAGCTGTCCCAAACAAAACCTAAGAAAGCTATCCCAAAAAGACCCTTAATATCATGCAAAAACAATATTAACTTATAGTGAAATCCTATTACTAAGATAAACCTACCTAACATTCATATATATTTTAATATATTTTTTTCTCCATTATTAAAATAAAACACAACTCTTAGTGATCTGTTGACTGGGAGCTTTGGCTCCAAAATAAGAGATCATGTATTCACGCTTTGCATAAGTGATATGTGTATGAATTTGTTTTAATTGATCTAAACGTTTTAAGAAAATAATTAAAGTAAATAAAGTTAAATTAATTTATCTTAATTGTTTTTGATAAGAAATGGTCCCTTGCTATGTATCGTTTTAGGATGATTTATGGGCAAAAAAAATATTTTATACACAATTAAAAAGACGATTACAAAACTGAGAAAATGACGAAAATATTAGCAAGCAAATTTGACGCGTCTTTGAGCAGAAAGCACGTTTGTCAAAGAAGAAAATTTAATGCTATTGAACCATTTAATGATAGAATTAAGTAATGAAGTCCTATTCATACGTAAAGGAGGATATGACCTTCGAGACATTAAAGGGTGAATGGACTATTAAGCAATCTACATGCGGCCCGGTCTACTTGAAGCGGCTTCAAAAATTTTTTTTAATAATTTCTAGAACTATAGTTATTACTTATTAGGTGTACTTTAATTTTTAAATTTTAAAAAAAAAAAGAAAAAAAAATCTTACCGCTATTATTGATATATTATCAAAAAATTAGAAGTAGAGACTTCCAAAATTAAATACGAGATCATTCGAACTCCGTTTTCAGCAAACTTATAATCGAATTGAACATCTCAAGGAGACGAGCCCGACAATATCAAATTTGGTACAATCCAAGCCCGAATGAACTTAAATTAGAGGGCCCAAGCCTACTTGGAAGCTTCATAACATTAATTGGTTGACCAAATGCTATCAGAATGTGATGTACTTTTGGTCAAATCTGTTGATATCTAGCAAACGAACAGACATGGCAAAGAAACATAAAGAATAGGAAAATACCATTGTAATATTTCATTGTTACAATGAATATATAGAAGAAGATACAATGTTTGAGGCTAATGCTAATGTGGCAAGATAATTGCCACGGGTGCAAGAAAGTACAAAGCGTTCTTGCTTACATGCCCCATCAAACCGATGATGCTGGAGCAACAATCAGTTTGCTAGATAGTAATTTAAAGTGACGTATAGGAAGTGACTTGGTGAATACATCTGCAATTTGATCATTCGTACATATATGATGAACTGATAGATGCTTGGATTGAATGCAGTCACGGATAAAATGGCAGTCCACATCGATGTGTTTGGTATGAGCGTGGTAGATTGGATTGTTTGCTAATAAAATTGTAGAGTGTTATCATAATAAATAATGGTTGGTTTATTTTGTGATATATGAAAGTCTTCTAGCAGACGACATAACCAAATGACCTTAGAAGCTCCTGCTGCTAACGCTCTGTATTCTGCTTCAGTCGACGATCATGCTACAAGATTTTGCTTTTTTACTATGAGTTGAGTGACTTGCCCAAGAAATTACAATATCATGTTATGGATTTGCGATCTTGAGAGTTGCTAGCCCAATCAGCATCTACGAACCCTTGAAGAGTGAGGTCATCTTCGTATAAAGGTATGCCGATGTTCGTTGTTTCGTGAATGTAGTGTAGTAATCGCTTGAGAGCGTCGAAGTTGGTGTTGAGAGGTTGATGCATGTGTTGGCTTAGCAGATGAATGGTAAATTGTATATCAGGACGAGTCAAGGTAAGATACTGTAGTAACCTGATTAGATGATGGTATAACTGAGGATTGGAGAATTCATGTTCGGAGGTAGGAGTAAGCACCATCTTGCATGAAGTGTGAGTGGATACCGATTTTGCATTTTGCATACCAACTCATTCGAGAATACGGTTGGCGTATTGTTGTTAATGGAGGAGAGTGTCATTTTCAGTTGCAACTGCTTCAATGACAAAGAAGTGCGCCAAGGATCCGAGATTTCGCGTTTGAAATCTTTTGTGAAGGTTAGAGAGCAGCAGTTTTATCATGGTTTGTGAGTTGTCGGTGAGGAGGTTGTCATCGACGTAGATTAAAATGTACATGCGTGTAGAGCACATTTTATATGTAGTAGTGATGGGTAAGAAGTGCTGATTTTAAAATCAAAATTTTTAAGATGAGTGGAGAGAGAGTAGCATATCATTCTCATGAGGATTGTTTGAGTCTATATAATACTTTGTTCAGTTTGCAGATATAGTTGGGATGAAGTGAATCTTTAAATTTTGGTGGCTGTTGCATAAAAATTATGTCTGAATGGGTGTCGTGTAAAAAGGCATTGGAAACGTCTAGTTGATGAATTTTCCATTTGTAGTGCAAAGCGGTGAGAATAAGGACTCGTATATTAGGTTTTATAGGCTGTTGGAGTAAATGTCTCTATGTAGTCAAGTTCATGTTCTTGATTAAATCCTTTTTCTATGAGTCGAGCTTTGTATCTAGCCACTGTTCCATCTGAGTTAAGTTTGGTATGAAAGATCTATTAGTAGCCAAGGATGTTTTGATTTAGTAGAGGTGGAATAAGATCCCACGTAGCTTGAGCTTGTAAGGCCTAAAATTCTTGTGACATAGCTGATCGCCAATGTTCACTTTTAACAACCTGATTATAGGTTGTTGGTTCAGCAAGTTGAAGGATATGAGATAGGTCAAATATTTGTTTTGGCTTGTTATGACATATTTTGGACCGAGTTACCATGGGATGGTTGGTGATTTGAGGTGCAGTGACTTGTTGTGGCTGAACGAGAGAGGGAGACACATACTGAGTTTGTTGATTTGTAGGAGGGTTGGTATCGGGTGCAGGAGAAGAGGGAGCCGAGTATCTTTGGGAAATTGAATTTGCTTTATGTCTAGTTGGTGGTAAAGCTGATGTGAGAGAAATGGGTAAACCTGTTGTGGGAACTAAGAGTAAGGGAGGTGTGGTGTGAGATTGGGAAAGGGATGTGGTGGTTGAATGAGAAGATTGAGAGAATGTAAAAACTGCTTCGTTGAAGACAACATGACAAAATGTATAGATCTTGTTATTAACAAGATTCAAGCAACGATATCCTTTTTGAAATTGTGTGTAGCCGATGAAGACACATGGAAATGAAAGAGGGGACAATTTGTTAGGAGAATAAGGTTTTAGCCAAGGGCAGCATAGGCATCCAAAAACCTTTAGGTGATCGTAGTTGGGAGGTTTACGATAGAGGATTTCATAAAGAGATTTGTTAGAAGTGTTGGGAGATGGTAAGATTAATTAGATAAGTGGCAATGATGAGCGTCAATCCATAGATGTTGGGGAAGAGAAGCAGTGATGAGGAGCGATCTAATTGTTTCGATTAGATGGCGATGCTTACGTTCTGCTACCCCGTTTTGAGGTGGAGCATATGGGCAAGTGAACTGATGAATGATTATGAAATTCTTTAGAAGAGTATTGAATTTATTATTAACAAATTCTCCACCCCGATCAGTGCGAAGGACACGAATATTAGTACGAAATTGACATGCAATCATTCTTTGGAATTCAAGAAAAACGTGAATAACATTGGATTTGTGAACTAAGGGATAAACACAAGTGTATTTAGATAAATAGTCAATAAACGAAACATAGAACCTATATCCTTGCGTTGAGTTAGAAGGGGCGGGCCCCCAGACGTCGGAGTGTACAGATCAAAAGGAAACTTGCTACTATTTTGAGAATCATTAAAGGGTAGTTGATGACTTTTAGCCATTCAAAAAACATTACACAAAGATTTGGTGGAAGAAATACAAATATTAGAAAATTGTTTTGCTAAGCTAGACAAATTATTGGTGGAAGGATGGCCAAGTCGTTGGTGTCATAGATTGGGAATGGCTTGAACGGAGATGAGAGCGAGCGTAGGCATATAAGTGGAGGAGTCTTTGACTTGAAGCAGGTATAGTCCGTTAATATACGGACCCATGAGAAGAGTTTAGCGGGTCGTCTGATCCTTAATAGCATAGTCATGAGAAGAAAAGGTTATAAGGCAATTGTTATCAGTAGCAAGGCGATTAACCGATAAAAAATTTAATGGAAGATTTAGAACTAAATTGAGATTAGAGAGTTGAAGACTACCTTGGGGAGTAGGAAGAATTCCTTTACCTGTATTGTGGATGGGGAGTTGTTGGTCGTTGCTAAGAACGACCTGATTGGAACCAGTGTAAGGCTGAGAGGTTTGAAAGTTTCTTGGATCTGAAGTGAGATGGGTTGACGTGCCACTATTGAGATATCATTCTTACGGTATGGTAGGTGATGGAGAAGTGAATAATGTCGTGTTGGAAGGTTTTGTAATATATTGATCATCATGGCAGTGTCAGTATTTTATTGCTGAGCGTTCGAATTTGCCGCAGATTTAGCAAGTGACGAAAGATCTTATAGTTTTTCCTCCACGAGTAGGATTTGAGTTGGTTGTCGACAATCGGTTGTTAAATGAGGATTGATCATGAGTTTGGTTCGATCTGCCTCAACCACGACCATGAGACGCTGTGAGAGCCATGGTGCCCTGGAGATTTGTAGGTTTTGGAGTTCTTGGTTGGTTTCATGTGCAAGATTCAGTTCCTCATTGCATTAGAGCGTTTATAGATCATCTAGACCTAATGGTTGAAGATTGGTATGAATGGCAATCTTGAAAGCTTAGTAAGTCGGTGGGAGGTCGTCTAGTGTGTAGTGAATAACGTCTTCGACGTCAAGGGGAGCACTGTCGGCGGCCAAAGAATCAACTTTGGCATTGACGTCTAGCAAGTATTGAGTCATAGTTTTGTCTTTCATGGAGAGATAATGTAATTCATGTTTGAGCTGGATAATTCTTGATTGCATGCTGGACTGGAGTCGACGATCGAGAGTGCACCAAATGTCGCTGTAGTGATCCACCGAAAGAATGTAGGGAAGAATGGTGGAAGAAATGACAGAGTACAGAGCCACGATGAGGTTTTGATCCAAGAGAAGCCATTCGGTGAAATTGGGGTTGAGGACGAGCTGTCCGGTGGCGTCCTTTGTGGATCTTGGTGGAGCGGAGATGGAGCCATCCATAAATCCTTCATAGCCATTGCCGCAGAAGACCTTGAGAATTTGAGAGTGCCAAAGAGGGTGATTATTGGTGGTGAGAGATTTTGAGATTGTGTTCTTGATGTTATTCATCAAGAATTTCAAGGATGAAGGGATTGAAGAAGGCGGCTTGAACTGGGTGGAGGCGCCATTGTCTGATTGAGGCAAAGAAGATGTTGAGATGGAGTTGTCTATGGGAAACACACGAACCAGAGAGAAGAAGATGGGAGGGAAGGGAGGGAAGAATAATCACGGTAGCTCTGATACCAAGTTGATATCCAGCGAATGAACAGACAGGGCAAAGAAACATAAAGAATAGGAAAACATCATTGTATTATTTCATTGTTACAATGAATATATAGAAGAAGATACAATGTTTGAGGCTAATGACGATGTTGCAAGATAGTTGCCATGTGTGCAAGAAAGTACAAAGAATTCTTGCTTAAAAAATCGAGTGCTCAATGTGACAAATCAAACGAGCACAAGATCATGGACTTCTAACATCATTAAGATGCTCAAATGCTCAGTACATGGTGAATGATCGAGGGAGTTGATATCGATCGTCTATTAAAACACTTCCAACATGCTCTTGATTTTCTTCCTATTTACTAGCCATGCAAGAGAGAGGAAAAGAGAAGAAAAGTTAGAGATCTTTCTCATTTTCCAGCCATCATCATTGTCGACGTCCACCAGCTACTGTCATCAACAACCAGCTTCATCACCGATGATCAACATCATCGCCGGACTTCCTGTAATATCTCGTTCCCTTACTGTTCCTCTCTGAATTGGATTTCCCTCCCAGAATCGGCCAGGACGAAGTTGAGATCGTCCAGGCCGATCAGTGCATGGAAAACAGCTGATTTCTGGAGTGTTTTCTGGATGATTTCTGGACAGGATCGTCCGGGCCGATCGTGAGATCGTCCAGGCCGATCTGTACTGTAGAAATTATCGGCCAGACAATAGCCCTGGGTGAGGTCCAGGACGATCAGGATTTGGTCTGATCGTCCCGGGACGATGTGAATATCGGCCTGGCCGATCAGTTCACAGATATAAGAAAATCAGCTCGTTTTGAGGAGAGAGAAAATCATTTTATAAAAACGAAAATATCTGAGGAGAGAGAAAGAGAAAAGGAAATAGAGAAAAGCTGGTTTTCGGAGACCGCGGAGCGCTTTTCGGCCGACGCTGCTGTTGGGAAAAGTGTAGATCTCGTGGTAAGGACTCCGAACCCTGTTTCTATTTTCAAAGATGTTGTGTTTTGACCGAGTTGAGATCTGTTTTGTGTTTTCGTAGTCGAACTTTTGACCTGATTTCGTATTGACACGACTTTCACCGCACAACTTTTAGAGTGTTATAGATATGATTATTCTACACGATTTGACTGTATTCTACGAATTTTCTTCCGGTTGGAATTGGTTCTACGTGATTTTAATCGAATAGAAAATTATCAGGATGTTTTCTGACTTGGTTTCTGTAGAATAAAAGTCTTGCATTGATGTTATAGATATTCTATTGTAATTTGGTAGAATTTGGAAATCGTGTCTTTTTGCAGGATTTTTGTGTAAATTTGACCGACTGTCGTTACGCTGCCCGATTTTCGTATGATTTCCGAATTGTCTGAGATTGATAGATTGAATCGATATGAATATGATTATTGATATGATTGCTTTAATATTGACTATTGAATTGCTTATTGATTGAATTGACTATTGATACTGGAACCCAAGTGGAACCTGGTTGAACGTTGGTGAAGATTGATATTGACCTGTACAGGATGGTGGGCCGACGGGCTTTCCTTTAAACCATTGATCATTGATATAACGATTGGGAGTTATAAGGAGTTTATATGCCGACGGGCGGCCGACGGGCAAAAAGAGTGACGACTCTTATTGATAGACCAACGTACGGACTACAACAGCAACGGATTCTACAACAGCAACATGACCAGTTGATTTTACTTGTCCAGTATATAGTATTGAATTGCATGTTTACTGTATAGATTTACGGATTTATTGCTTTATCGATTTCTGCCTTATTGATTGATCGGATTTACTGTATCGTACGATTTTATTGATTTCATTGATTGATTACCGAGCATAGATTACTGAGCATTGATATGGATATTGATAGATATAGATACTGCATTGATAGCATGGACATGGACATCGTATAGATTCATTGTATTGCCGCCTAGATTTTGTAGACTCGCTGTTGCTACTGTTCCATACCGTATTGACTGTTGTATAGATTTCTTGTCAGAATGGATTGAAGTTTATCGTATTGCTTTCCTCGATTGATTTCATTAAATGGATCGTATTGATTTGACCGTATTGATTTGATTGACGGATATTGATTGATTGCATTGATTTATCGAATTGCCTGCCGCTGCATTGACTGGTTTTATTGACTATGGATTTCCACTGCATAGTATTGATGATCCTTGATTCATGGATTTCCGGATTGCATAGATTCATTGACCATTGACTGATTCAGATTGATAGATTGACATGCATATTGATAGCATCGCCGTGCTTTGATTTCAGTTATAGGTATTAGGTGACCTGCTGGGCTTTGTAAAGCTCATTATATGTGGTTGATATTTTCAGGTCAGGGTTCGGGAGCAGGAGATAGGAGTTGATCCAGGTCTTCAGGTTTTAGTTCTTTTGATCGATTGATGATTCTTTTGTACTCAGGACAGGATAGATTTCTCTACTTGTATTGATAGTTTAGTTCCTGAGTATTGTACATGATGTTTTGAGATATGAATCGACTATTATATTGATGTTTTAAATTTTATAGATGTTTGATAGATTGCTTATTGAAGATTTTAGATAACTCTGGTAAATTGTCTGAGTAATTGATTGACATTCTTTCCAAGTTAGATCTTGGGGCATTACAAGTTTGGTATCAGAGCAGTGTTATTGGAAGAATGGATTGTTACCAGAGTTGTAGGTTTGGATTGAGAGATTGGGTAGATTGGGTAGCTTTAAGAGCTTCATTGGCATACATCATTGCATGTGTGTATCATTTGTTTTGAATTGTGCAGGTGAAAAAGATATGGATCCTCCAGCAGAATCCAGTGTACCAAATGAGCAACACAGCGCAGCTCCAATGCCTTCAGAGAGTATGATGCAGTTGGCTACTGCGATTGCACATGTTATGGGGGATGCCCAGAGCAAGATGAGTGGAAGCAAGGAAGAAGAGGTAGACAGACACTTGCAGATGTTCCACAAGCTGAAGCCTCCGTTGTTCAAAGGGGCTGTAGGACCACAGGCTGCTGAGGATTGGATCATGAGGGTGGAAAAGATTTTTGATAGCATGCAGTGTCCGGGGAATAGAAAAGTACCATTGGCAGTATTCATGTTGGAGAGTGAGGCAGAGAGATGGTGGATCGGACATCAGAGAGAGAAATTCCAGGGGAAGACAAATGCTGAGATCACCTGGGATGAGTTCACTACAGTATTCAGGATGTGGTTTGTACCACCGTCAGCTCAGCGACAGATGCAGGAAGCTTTCATGAGATTGGAGCAAGGCCGCAAGTCAGTGATGGAGTACGAGGCCGAGTTTACTGCTCTTGCGAGGTACGCTGCTCATCTGATTCCTACGGCCGAGGAAAAATGTTATAGATTCCTGCACGGATTGAACAGAGAGCTGAGGCATCCACTAGTACCTTTCCGGATCCATGAGTTTTCTGAGCTAGTGGAGCGAGCTCGATTGATAGAGATTCATCTGGCGACACCGGTACCGAGGTACGAGGATACCAGAAGGAGGAGAGATGAGGTACGACGAGATGATTCTGGTAGAGATAGAGATAGAGAGAAGAGAAGCAGATATGAGAGTTCGAGAGGATCTGCATCGGGATCTGTACCGCGATCTGCATCGGTAATATCGTCTGGTAGTTCTGGAGCATGTGTTCACTGTGGTAAACGACATGCAGGTCGATGCTACCTGTTGACGGGGCAGTGCTTTCACTGTGGACAGCAAGGGCACAGAGCAGCAGCTTGTCCTCAGAAAGGACTGGGTGGACGGACTGATTCTGGCACGGGTTCAGGACAGCAGAGGACTGTTGGCCCGAGGACTTACAGTGAGAGATCAGGGAACCGGATAGATGATAGAGCTGTCAGAGATCAGAGAGAGACAGTTGCGCCACGACCTCCTGCACTTCCTCCAGTGGTGCCACGCATCTACAGTCTACAGAGTTTACAGCATCAGGATCAACAGCGACCAGAGAGTTCTACTGGTAAGATTGATTTGACTAACCGATTGATATTGACATATGAACATTGCATATTGACATTTGATTGATTGCATTGTGTGTTTTGTATGGATTTCGACGAGTTTTGTTTTGGGATTTGGATTTCGATCGATTTGGTTTGCTTCGTGTTTTGCTTCGTACCTTTAGGGAAATGTCGGGACGACATTTTTCTAAGGTGGGAGATTGTAATATCTCGTTCCCTTACTGTTCCTCTCTGAATTGGATTTCCCTCCCAGAATCGGCCAGGACGAAGTTGAGATCGTCCAGGCCGATCAGTGCATGGAAAACAGCTGATTTCTGGAGTGTTTTCTGGATGATTTCTGGACAGGATCGTCCGGGCCGATCGTGAGATCGTCCAGGCCGATCTGTACTATAGAAATTATCGGCCAGACAATAGCCCTGGGTGAGGTCCAGGACGATCAGGATTTGGTCTGATCGTCCCGGGACGATGTGAATATCGGCCTGGCCGATCAGTTCACAGATATAAGAAAATCAGCTCGTTTTGAGGAGAGAGAAAATCATTTTATAAAAACGAAAATATCTGAGGAGAGAGAAAGAGAAAAGGAAATAGAGAAAAGCTGGTTTTCGGAGACCGCGGAGCGCTTTTCGGCCGACGCTGCTGTTGGGAAAAGTGTAGATCTCGTGGTAAGGACTCCGAACCCTGTTTCTGTTTTCAAAGATGTTGTGTTTTGACCGAGTTGAGATCTGTTTTGTGTTTTCGTAGTCGAACTTTTGACCTGATTTCGTATTGACACGACTTTCACCGCACAACTTTTAGAGTGTTATAGATATGATTATTCTACACGATTTGACTGTATTCTACGAATTTTCTTCCGGTTGGAATTGGTTCTACGTGATTTTAATCGAATAGAAAATTATCAGGATGTTTTCTGACTTGGTTTCTGTAGAATAAAAGTCTTGCATTGATGTTATAGATATTCTATTGTAATTTGGTAGAATTTGGAAATCGTGTCTTTTTGCAGGATTTTTGTGTAAATTTGACCGACTGCCGTTACGCTGCCCGATTTTCGTATGATTTCCGAATTGTCTGAGATTGATAGATTGAATCGATATGAATATGATTATTGATATGATTGCTTTAATATTGACTATTGAATTGCTTATTGATTGAATTGACTATTGATACTGGAACCCAAGTGGAACCTGGTTGAACGTTGGTGAAGATTGATATTGACCTGTACAGGATGGTGGGCCGACGGGCTTTCCTTTAAACCATTGATCATTGATATAACGATTGGGAGTTATAAGGAGTTTATATGCCGACGGGCGGCCGACGGGCAAAAAGAGTGACGACTCTTATTGATAGACCAACGTACGGACTACAACAGCAACGGATTCTACAACAGCAACATGACCAGTTGATTTTACTTGTCCAGTATATAGTATTGAATTGCATGTTTACTGTATAGATTTACGGATTTATTGCTTTATCGATTTCTGCCTTATTGATTGATCGGATTTACTGTATCGTACGATTTTATTGATTTCATTGATTGATTACCGAGCATAGATTACTGAGCATTGATATGGATATTGATAGATATAGATACTGCATTGATAGCATGGACATGGACATCGTATAGATTCATTGTATTGCCGCCTAGATTTTGTAGACTCGCTGTTGCTACTGTTCCATACCGTATTGACTGTTGTATAGATTTCTTGTCAGAATGGATTGAAGTTTATCGTATTGCTTTCCTCGATTGATTTCATTAAATGGATCGTATTGATTTGACCGTATTGATTTGATTGACGGATATTGATTGATTGCATTGATTTATCGAATTGCCTGCCGCTGCATTGACTGGTTTTATTGACTATGGATTTCCACTGCATAGTATTGATGATCCTTGATTCATGGATTTCCGGATTGCATAGATTCATTGACCATTGACTGATTCAGATTGATAGATTGACATGCATATTGATAGCATCGCCGTGCTTTGATTTCAGTTATAGGTATTAGGTGACCTGCTGGGCTTTGTAAAGCTCATTATATGTGGTTGATATTTTCAGGTCAGGGTTCGGGAGCAGGAGATAGGAGTTGATCCAGGTCTTCAGGTTTTAGTTCTTTTGATCGATTGATGATTCTTTTGTACTCAGGACAGGATAGATTTCTCTACTTGTATTGATAGTTTAGTTCCTGAGTATTGTACATGATGTTTTGAGATATGAATCGACTATTATATTGATGTTTTAAATTTTATAGATGTTTGATAGATTGCTTATTGAAGATTTTAGATAACTCTGGTAAATTGTCTGAGTAATTGATTGACATTCTTTCCAAGTTAGATCTTGGGGCATTACACTTCCGCCGGCCACCTACCTTTGTCAAACTTCTACCAAACAGCTATCGAACTTCTGCTTTACCACCATTAGACTTTTACCTGACAGTCGTCATTATAAATTCATGAATATTCATACCAAGTTCAATCCACTTCTTGGACTAATGTAGTTTGACAATCCTCAAGCTTAAGAACGGGTCAATCTTTGTAACATGGTCAAACAATAATGAAATCATTTAGACTGGATGTGACCTCATGGTTTTTCCCTTTTTCGAAATTTTTGACATAAAAATCCTATTTTTTATAAATTTTTTGTTTAAGTTCTGGATATCTATGCAAAGTTAGGGCAAAAAGCTCTCTTACTTTACCGCTGCAAATATTCTTGTTCGCAAAAATTATCTTAATAAATATTTGATTAGAAAATAATTCTCATCACAAAATAAAACAAATATGTAAGTAGTTCGAAATTATATAAATCAATTTATGTTAGGAGAACAACAAGGCTCGCTTGAGAAAACCTCACCCTGAGGATCATTCGCCAAGCCCAATATACGAGCAAAATGGAACTTGTCCCAGCCAAACTTGTGATATACAAGCTCGTCCAAAGGAGATCCGACCTAAGATGCAATAGTTCTCAATAAGACTATGCTAGACCAATCTTGAACCTGAGGGGGCACTCACCTAACAATTATGATTAAAATAATTTTTTAAAAATAAAAAATTTAAATCGAACATATGAATAGTCTAATAGTTGGAGCTTCTACCCTCTTGAAATGAGATTATTATGTGCGGTGTTCAGACACAAAGAACCGTTTGATTCTGTGAACAATAAAAGTACAGTAAAAGTATAGTGATAAACAATATAGAGATTACTTGTTATAATTTGTGATTAAATTTATTCAGTAAGAAAAAAAAAATGTTTTTCAGGAGGAAACATTATCTTCATGAGTCATCTATTCAATTACAGCTGGCCCACTCAATCGCTACAGACAAAAGAGCAGACAAAGCATCATCCCCAATGTCCGTTAGCACATGTGACTTCTCCACAAAATCATCCATCTAAGCAGGCTTGCTTGACGTTGTCAGTCAACTTTTTTAATTCAAAATATTGTAAAATAACCAGTATTCAATTATTTGAAATTTTTAATTTTAAATCTCCTCAATTTAAAAAAAAATATCAAAATAAAATTGACTGTACATAAAGCATAGAAAAAAATATTTATAAAACACATAAAATTATATAATATAATAATTATATGTTTTTTAATTCTAATCTATATTCTATAAATTTTAATCTATCTTTAATATTTTTTATTTTTTTATCAAATATCTTTAAAAAAAAAACTCAAGTCTCACAATATGCAGCAACTCTGCTCCGTTCTATAAATCTTCGAGTGGCTCAAGCCAATCTACATTGCAAGCAAAACCCAAAGCATCAATGACTCTGCCTTTCCCTCTTCTCCTCTCCCTCCTCTCTCTCATCCTCCTCCCCTCCCGCTCTGCCGCTAACGAGGGCAACATCCTCGCCACCGGCGACATCCTCCCCACCGACGGCCAGCTCTCCTACAAAGATGCCGCCTTTGTCATCCAAGGCGACTGCAATCTCGTTCTATACAACAAAACCAGCGGCTTCCAGTCCAACACCCACGGCTTTGGCACCAATTGCACCCTCACCCTCTCCGATCACGGCCAACTCCTCATCAAAGACGGCCAAGGCTTACAAGTCTGGTCCTCTCCCGGCGGATCCAAGAAGGGAAAATACGTCGCCGTCCTCGGCCCCGACGGTATTCTCAACGTCTTCGGACCCTCGATCTGGTCCACCCCTCCACTCTCTTCTCCATCCGCTGCCATGGACGCCGAGTTGACCAATCTACCTTTGGTGCGCAATGTGTTGTTCTCCTCGCAGATTCTGCACGAGAACTCGAAGCTGACGAGCAGAGACTACACTTTGGAGATAACGGAGGACTGTAATCTGGAGTTTACTAAGGCGTCGGTGGGAGTGGTGTGGCAAAGCGAGACTAAGGGGAAGGGGCGGCATTGCTTTGTTAGGCTTGACGACCATGGACGGCTTGCAGTGGTTAATGACCGTTACAAGGTTTTGTGGTCGAGCAAGCGGGAGGGGGTCGAAGGGGAATATGTTCTTGTTGTTCAAATTAACGGGCAAGCCGTTGTGTATGGGCCTGTGGTATGGTCCACTGGTTCTTGATGTTTTTTTTGGAATTTGGATCGATTTGTTTTGAGGCTTTCTGGTTTCAATAAACTGGAGGAGGAAAAATAAAGTGGTTTGTGATGATCTGTATTTGACCCAAAAGGTCTAACTAGTATTCCATTGAAATCGAATAAAACTCTTGTGTTGAGTAATAGTTTATTATGTAAATTAGTTATTACAAAAGTTTTTCATTTGGCCAATTTGATGAGGTAGAATTATAGAATTTGGATTATCATTTTGTACGAGATTGAAAATGTCAAAGGAATAATAGGGAGTGGTGGTCATCAGGGTCAGTGTAAAGGTAGTCAGATGATGATAATCGAGTAATGAGAAATATTAAAATTTGTTAGATGGTTGATGATGGCAATTAAGTGAAACCGATGACGGATTTTGATTTGCGGTTTGTTGGTTTAGACACCCTAGTTCAATGGTTATTATAGGTAGATAGGAAGATGTTTAGCAATTTTAAATTCATGAACTCTCTCTAAATATAGTCCCTTTTTAGCTTGAAATGATGGATTATTTATGAATATTTTTTTAGTTGTTTCAGCTTTTTTTTTTTTTTTTTGATAAAATTTTAAACACTTCGTTAAATGATCATAAATGATCTATCTTAAATATATGATATTTTATGAGTATTTGAATGTTTTAATTATATGAGAATTTAATGATTTTGAATTCATTAGATTCATCTCATTGTGATATAAGTATTTTGAGATTGAAAAATTGGGTAAAGATTCGTGATTTTTAGATGAATTTAATCTCTCTATCTCTCTTTTTGAGACCTAGATAAGCCATAAAATACAATAATTGTGAGAAGTTGAACAAAGATCATTAACTTCCAAGCAATCTTTGTAAGCAATTTAAAAAAAAATTACTAGTTAAATTTAGTTGCAAAAAATAGCTTTTTACTATAAAAATTTTGAAAATTAATGAGAAAACAGTTTTCAAATGAAATTATTATTATTTTCTGAAAATAAAACATCTAGGAAGTTGTCTTAAGTAGCAGCTTTTCGACTGCTTTCATGCTAAAAAAAATAGTTAGTAAAATTTAAATTTTTACCATTAAAAGATTATTTTTAGAATGGTATGTTTTAAAATTATGAATGAGAAAAAAGCTCTTAAAAACAAAATAGAAAAGTTTAGGCTACCCCAAACAGGACCTTAGTTAGCTTTTCAAACAATATAATAACTTAAAATCCCGATATAACACACGATTTTTTTTTTTAAGACAAAGAAGTGCTCAGTAAAGCTAATTTCAAAAATAATTTTAAATAGTTTAGTATTATTATATAAGTTTAATTATAATTAATGTAATTATTATTACTTATGATAAATTATAATGCAATTAAAAGTTAAAATATTATTAGTTAATTCTTTGATTAATACATGTCATATGAAGGGTAGGTGTGACTTTTGGCTTTTTGGTACTCTTGAAATGAACAAAAACAAATTTGAAATTCCAAAAAAAAAAAAAAAAAAATTGATGTCAAGGGATGTAATAAAATAAAAGGGAAATTTTAGAGAGTTCTTTCTTACAACAGACAAATGTATAGACGTTTGATGACATGCATTTACTGCATAAGGAAACAGTAAAGGCACGTAGGAAATGACAGAGATAAACTTCTGTATTAAAACCTTAATTATAGACTACAGTAGACTGTTAATATTTATAGAAGAAATTATTATGTGGGGAGATCAGTAAGGAGACCAACTAGAAAACATAACATTAGCAGTATCGAGGCGCGATACTGAGTGGTGTCGAGAAAGGGGTGACATGGCGCATTCTGGTTGGTCTCCGAACAACTTTCGGCATCCGCACAGAATAATTAATCACAAGTCCTGAGGGTGAAAAATACAAGATTACCCTTAAGCTGGTCTATTTGAATGGCCAAGATTTATACGTACCCATAAAGAGTAACATAACAGAAAGTGGAGCATAGTAGTTTTAAACATGGTCGTGAAAATTAAATAAGATTGTGAATATTAGATCGGACAACAAATTAAAAAAATGTGAGGTTCACTGGTCAAAATGGGGTTGAACTGGTTGACGTAATTAATAATAATATAATTAAAAATTAATAAAATTAATATAATATAATATGAACATATGAGCATTTAATAATATTTATAAAATTTTAAAAATATATAATTGTTGCGTCCAAGAGTATTCGCGGCAGTGGAGAAATATAAAGTTTATCGTCTTAGCGTTGTACGAAAATCCGGCACGCAATCAGATAAGTAGAGAGGGTCTAGCATTTATGAGACACCAAGATTTTTACGTGGAAAACCCCTGAAAAGGGGGAAAAACCATGGGGCATAGCTCAGTTTGAACAAATCCACTAGTATTTGCAGTCGATTACAAATGAGGCCCTTCCTTGGAAGAAGGCCTTAACTTGATGTATATTTTATAGAGTACATTACATGATGTAAATACAGAGAGTCACTATTGACATGTTCGTTTGGTCGGAAGAATCGTAGTTGGCGGGCGACGGAGGTCGGAAGGCTTGTAGTCGGCGAGCGACGTAAGTAAAGAGGACCGTAGTCTGCGGGCGATAGAGGTCGGAAAGACTGTAGTCGGCGAGTGACGTAAGTAAGGAGGATCGTAGTCGGCTGGTGACAGAGGTCGGAAGGACCGTGTCTGACGATGAAGATCAGAAGGACGGCGTCGGGTAGAAACTTGGCGAAGAATGAAGGTCCAACGTCAGGTATAAGTCCGACGTCTGTTGGTGGTAGAGGAGAACTCCGGCTTCACTTGGGCGGAGTTTCGGCCTCAAGAGGGAACTCTATTGTTAATTGGGAAGAATTTCAACATCACGTGGAAGTTGGGCAGAATTCCGGCATTTTCCTAAATGTCCGGCAGAGTTCCGGCGTCTTCAGGCAACGGGAAGAGCTCCGGCGTTGGTCGAGGAGGAGCTTCTTCTTTCTCCTCCTTCTCTTCTTCTTGTCTCTCTTCACTTGAGTTCCCTTTGTGTAGAATGAGGGCTCTATTTATAGTTTTTCTGGGATGGCATAGCTCGTAAATAGTTGTGAGATCAGGGGCGAATAGGGAGTGGTTGAATGGACGGTCGATATTGAATCCTACGATCGTGCACCATTCGTTGGACATTTGAAGGCCTTAACGATGTCGGAATTTGGTGATCTTTGGCTCGTTGGATTCGTCTCGTCGAGCCGCTCGATTCGAATATAAGCTCGTCAAAATCGAAGACCGTTCGGTAACTCAAATTGCGGTTTGAACCTTCCAACAGCACTTCGGGTCCTTGATTCGGACCCATTGGGGCTTGGATTGGGCCGAATTTGGTGTCGTTGGGTTCATATTTCCGAGCCGTTCAGTTTGACTATAAGCTAGCTGAAATTGGAGTTCGGGTGCTCCCAGAATTAATTTTTGAAGTTTTCAACTAGCTTTTGCATCGAGATTCGTGCCCGATCAAGATAATTTTGTGATGCCGTATCAATAATAAAATTTTATAAATATAAATATAATTTAAGAATAATATATTTATATATATTTTTAAGAATAATTTTTAATATAATATATAAATTTATAATATTTAATATTTAATATTTATATTATTAATTCTTATAATATACATTATAATAAATTTATAATATACATTGTCCAAATTTACAGCCCAACTAATAAAAAAATAAATAAATAAAAAAATAAAAGATAAAAATAAATTAAAATAAATGAAAAGAAAAAATAAAATAATTTAAAAAAAATTTAGAAAAAACCAAATTAAGTACAAATTTACATTTATACATACAACTTTTCTAGTCCCACATCATAGGAGAAGTTTAAGGTAGTTATCTTTAATCATTTATATAGTGTGAGATACACACTTTTTTCTAAACATATTATGTCATATATTTAAGATATCATGCATATAATATGATGTAATTAATCATCATATTTAATAAAAATATTTAAAAAGGTAAAATAATTTAATAAACTAAAATAAAATATTTAAAATTTAATTAAACCAAAAATAAAATTTTTATAGAATCGGCTAGTTCTTTCCAACCCAGTTTCGGTTGAACTGTCAGCTGAATCTAGTTTGTTCCGATTCGATGCAAAGCCGATCGGACTTGCCACCTGACTAGTTCATGGTTGAATCGGTTGAATCAATCGGTTCGATTCGGTTTTCAAAATAATGATTTTAAACCTTAATTATGAAGATAAGTGAGCAGCTTTAGAAGCTGTCGTTTGCAAAGATGCATTGTCAACGTTTGAACTGAGTTATGGATAAAAATAGGAAGGCCAAAAATTGACACGACCTAAAAATCCGATTCAAACCTGATCAGAATTTTTTGGATTAGGGTCAACCCATTTTAAGAATGAGTCGAATTTGAGTCCCAATTTTGGACCCGTTTTAAATTCTGGATCAGGTTAAAGTCAACTTGAAAACTCAAATTTGACTCGGATGCCTTGCTCGAAGACAAGTGTGCAGTACTCACAATCATGCGTAGTCGGGCAACGTTGAGGTCGGACAGGCATAGGCTGTAAGATCTGGACTACGGGTCAATTGACGGAGGAGGAAGAAATCAGGCAGGCCGCTTGCCGTGAAGCTCTCCTGCTTGAAGCAGCTCGCCGCCATTGGCGATAGCTAAAATCTCGTAAATAAATTTAATTATCTCACAGCCTAACTGCACTACTACTGGGTCGTGTAATGAAAATAGATCCTGCTATGAAGCCTGGGGATTTGGTTGGTCGAGCTGCTCAATAACACAAATTAACCTCTTGACATGCTTTCATTCTCTCTCTCTCTCTCTATTTGCCTCTTTCTTCTGATTTGATCTGCCATAGTAATCGCTCTTACCGGGAAGCTTCTTCGCCTCCCATAATAATTTCTCTAGCATCTTTCTCTGGCTCTTTTATCATTTGGATACCCTAGAGGCTTTGCTAATGATTACAAAGAATATTTTTCTCCTCTCTTTTCCTCCATTATCTGCAATGTCTGAAACCCTCGTATTTTTACCCAAATTTATAATCGCAGGGGGGGAGGCATACGCACTACCCAGACATACAATATGTGCGGAACTAGCTAATGACTCCTTGGACGATGTTCCTTCCGATCGGGTGGTGTTGGGTAGACCCGGATGTAGGGGTGTCAATTTGGGTCAGCGGGTCGGGTTCGGGTCGAACCCGGAACTGATCTGGCACTGTTCGGGTCAACCTGAACCTGACCCGTTTTTTATAACGGGTCAAGTTTCCAGACCCGAACCCGACCTGATTCGGGTACGGGTCAACCCGACCCAACACGAATGACCCGAAGTTGACATAAAATTGCTAATTTTCGGGTCAATATTCGATTTTCGGGTCAAAATCGGATAAAAACGGGTCAATCTCGGGTTTTTCGGGTCAAATATGAATTTTCGTGTCACTTTCGAGTCAATTTCGGGTTGCTGGGTCAACCCGAACCCGACCCAATTTTTAAAACGGGTTGATTTATTCAACCTGAATCCGACCCGTTTCGGGTTCGAGTTGACCCGAACCCGGATTTTTCCGGGTCGGATTCGGGTCGTGTTTCGGGTCGTGTCAAAAATTTACACCCCTATCTGGATGTAATAGCTCGTATATTAACTCTGCCAAATATTTTTTTCTTGGATTCAATATAAGTCCAAATCACAAATTGTCTTCTCCATAACATTGTTATTGTAGTATTTTACCTGCACTATTTTTTCATCATTTTTGGGTGCTAGTGAAAATTTTTAAAAATTGATACATGTAGGCACAGACGGAGATTTTGGGATGGTCAAAGTCTCATTTTTACAGATCAATTTCACTAATATTTTTAAAATAAAATAATTTATTTTATAACTTTTTTTTATAATATGTAAAGCCCCAAAAGAATTTATATAAATTTTATTTAAAAATTAATTAAATTATTTATATAATATTAAATTATTTTTTTAATTAAAATATCTTAAGTCACTAAAACATTTTTAAATGCTTTTTCTTATTCAAATCGGCCAACAGAGAAATAAATTAGAGAATGAGGAAAATAGAGGGTATAAAAAAATAAAATTCAGATTTGAAGGTCGCAGAACGATTTTTGTTTGTTGAGTCAGTTAAATGATTTACTCACCTCATATAGGAAATCATTACTTATTTTTGATTTTAAAGATGTGTACATGTTTTTAGTATTTTTTTTTATTAAATTTGTATTTCTATTATAGAATAATGACGATAATTTTGTATTGATAAAATTTTTATCGTGTAAGTTTTTATATGTTATAAAGACTGAGATTATAAAAATTTTAAATAGTTATATAAGAATTTTCACTGGGTGATATCAACAATATAACAATTTTTCATACTCAGAAATTTATTTTCATGAATGAAAATAGTGATTTAGTTCAACAAAGGATTCAAAATGTTATTTTATGGAATATTTGATAATTTGATAATTTTTTGAAAATGTGTATTTTGGTCACTAAGATTTGTGTAGTCTATCGTTAGGACATTTTGACACTTTTACATTTAGCTCAATTATATTTTATTTGTTACAATATATTATAATTGAATATGAACATGTGATTGAGCTTACTATTATAGTAATATATTTAACAAGTAAAGTCTAGTTAACCTCTTAGTTGGAGACTGATTGACATGTACAGGATGGTGAGTTGACGAGATTTTCTTTAAATATTGTAGTTTAATGTTATCCTATACTGATTCATGTAATATTGATTGGGAGTTATAAGGAAATTATTACTGTGCCGATGGGCAAAGTGTGACGACTATGTTTATTGAACCAACGATTATTGATAGTGATACAATACTGAAAAATAAACAGCGATTCTTTGTATTAATATCATGTAATGTACTATATATGATGTACATCGAGCTAAGGCCTTCCCCCAAGGAAATGCCTCTCATTTGTAATCAACTACAAATACTAGTGGATTCATTCAAACTGGGCTAGGCCCCATGATTTTTCCCTCTTTTTAAGATTCTTCACGTAAAAATTTTGATGTCTCCTATTAATGTTGCACCCTTTCTCTTTATCTATATGCATGTTGGATCTTCGTATGAAGTTAAAACGTTAAACTTTATATTTCTCTACCATCGCAAATACTCCAGGACGCAACAATAATTACCATTAACTAATAGTGAAGTCATATTAATTAGATAAACCTAAACGTCCTAAGAAAATAATTAAAATAAAAAGGGTTAAATTAATTTATCTTAATTGTTTTGGATAAGGGATGCTCTCTTGCTATATATCATTTTAGGATGACTTATGGGCATGGGCAAATTTAGCGGGCACGTGCCCCCTCCAAAAAAAAAAAAAAGTTTTATAGGGAATTTCTTGGCTGTCATCCTCTCTTTCCATCTCTCTCCTACCTATTTTCTCTCTTTTCTCCTCTCTCTCTCTCTCTCTTTCTTTCTTTTTCTTTGCCATTTATTATTATAGATGTCAACATCCTTCATTAGCCTCTCTCTCTCTTGAATTTTTATTGCCTTAGGTTACCTGACGTAGAGATATATCAAGTAGCCTATAATATATCGCCACGTGCTCTTACTCTTTATCGTGCGGCCCGACGACCCAACCCGAAACGAATATGCGCGGTATTTGCTCGGTACTGCTAGGTACTACTCGGTATTTGCTCGGTACTTGCTCTGAAAAGGAAGAAATGGCAGCCCCCTTAAATTTCAGAGAGAAACAAAGATGAAGGTAGGGAGAACTGCACAAGAAAAGATCCCTGTGTGCTGGTTGAGTTCGGTTGCACACAGGAGAGCTTCTTCCTCCCTCTGGTATGGTCGGACGGACGTTAGAAACGCAAGCAAGAGGGCGCTGGAGGGGTCCCTCGCTCCACCTGGGTCGCGAGACAGCGGTAGAGCCGCAGCTGCGGCTCTTTCTTTCCCTGGTTTCATGGACACGGGAGGCCCGATCGGGCTTCCTTGTTGCTCGCGCTGGACGATCACAGGCAAAGCCGACCGGCTCTGCTCTCCCTTACTCTCGTTCGGACGAGCACAGGCAAGCAGGAAGAACTCCGCTCTCTTCTTCGGCTGGAAAGACCGCACGGAACCACTTCCTCTCCGTCGCTCTCTCTCTCACTCTCTGTGTCGGGACGAACCTCCTCGTACCGAACAAATACCGAGCAAATACCAAGCATTACCGAGCAAGTACCGAGCAAATACCGAGCATTACCGAGCAAGTACCGAACAAATACTGAGCATTACCGAGCAAGTACCGAGCAAATACCGAGCAAATAACGAGTAGTACCTAGCAATACCGAGCAAATACCGAGCAATACACGAACATGATAATCTCGGATTCGTTCCGGGTTGGGTCGTCGGGCCGCACGGTAAAGAGTAAGAGCATGTGGCGATATATTATAGGCTACCTCATGTATCTCTACGTCAGGTAACCTGAGGCAATAAAATTCCTCTCCTTGAGGGATGAAACTACTTTTCTTTCTCATTCCTCATATTATTAGTTTTTTTTTTAAATTAAAAGTTTCATCAATTTTTTTTATATTTTAAAAACTCAAATTCTAATTTAGAGGAGATTTATGTAATTAAAGTCAATAAATTACATTAGAGGAGAATTATAATATTTAAATTTAAATCAAATAATTTAAACTATGCTTATTATAAATTTATTTATATTTTTTTATATGTTTATAATAATAAGATGTAGTTTTTTTATATATTTATTTCTCTTTATAAAATAATTTTTTATTATTGTTGCGTGTTAGAAAATACACGGCGGTAGAGTTTGTAAATTTGTGTCCGAGCGTTGCACGTAAGTTTAACACACAAACAGAAAAGAGAAGTGAACACCAAGAGTTTTTACGTGGAAAACCCAAAAAGAGAAAAAACCACGGGGCCTTGCCCAGTTGCAAAATTCCACTAGTGTTTTCGTAGATTACAAATGGCGGATTTCGTCCAACAAGTTGGGATAATCCAAGTACAATTTGTTTCTTCAACGAAATTTATAAAATTCTGCGAATTCCTGTATAAAATTCTGCGAATTCCTGGCGTTTCCTGAAAATCCGGCAGAGTTCCGGCGTCTTCAGGCGGCAGGAAGAGCTCCGGCGGCGGTGGTCGAGGAGGTGAGGAATCTCCTTTTCCCCTTTCTCCTTCTCCTTCTCCTTCTCTTCTTCTTCTCTCTCTTCACTTGAGTCCCTTTGGTGTAGAATGAGGGCTCTATTTATAGTTTTTCTGGAGTGACATAGCCTGAAAATAGGCGTGAGATCAGGGGCGAATTGGGAGTGGTCTGAATGGACGGCCGATATCGAATCCTTTGATCATGCACCGTTCGTTGGTCATTTGAAGGCCTTAATGATGTCATAATTTGATGATCTTGGGCTCGTTGGATTCGTCTCGTTGAGCCGTTTGATTCGAGTATAAGCTCGTCAAAATCGGAGACTGTTTGGTAACTCAAATTGCGGTTTGAACCTTCCAACAGCGCTTTGAACCCTTGATTCGGACTCATTTGGGCTCGGATTGGGTTGATCTTGGTGTCGTTGGGTTCGTATTTCCGAGACGCTCAATTTGACTGTAAGCTCGCTGAAATCGAAGTTCATATGCTCCCGAAATTAATTTTTGAAGTTTCCGAACTGATTTTGCCTCGAGATTTGTGCCCAATCAAGATAATTTTGTGATGACGTATCAATTATATTTTTATTTAAATTTGATATGAAAATATACGGTAGAAGAGTAGTTGAAATATATTAGTATGATAATATATAATTTAAATAAATTTGTGTTGAAATTAATTTAGATGAGCTTGACAATAAATTTTCTTTTTTCATTATCATAGAAATTATCTTCTTATTATTAAAAACATAATAATAATAAAATAATTAAATTCATCATGTGAATTTCAAGCTAAAATGAAAAAATTTAAGAGTATTTTTAAAATCAAAATTTTATGCCCTATAAATAAAAAATCCTGACTCCCCATGAGCAAAAAATTTAACTTATACATAATTAAAAAGACGATTACAATACTGAGAAAATGACGAAAATATTAGCAAGCAAATTTGACGCGTCTTTGAGCAGAAATCACGTTGTAAAAGAAGAAAATTTAATGCTATTAACCATTTAATGATTGAATTAAGTAACGAGGTCCTATTCATACATAAAGGAAGATATGACCTTTAACATTAAAGGGTGAATGGACTATTAAGCGATCTACAGGCGGCCCGGTCTGCTTGTAATGAACTTTTATTACGTCCTCTGATCGGACTTAGCTCTACGTTTCGTCAGAGGATTGTTACTCCGTTTTTGTTCGGTATTTGGTCGGTATTGTTAGGTATTGTTTGATAATAACGAGGAATACCACTCTGTGAAGATCAATACCGAGTAATAATACCGAGCAACACCGAGTAAACCCAAAAAACACCGAGTTTTTCTAGAAAAAATTCGATATTTTTTGGGATTACTCGGTATTTTGTCTTCAAATAATGGTATTTCTCGTTATTGTTGGTATTGCTCGGTATTTGCTCGGTATTTCTTGTTTTGTGCCTACGATCTTAGTGCCGGCCGAACGTAGCTCTACGTACGTTCACCAGACCAAATAAAAGTTCGCTTGTAAACGCTTTTAAAAAATAATAATAAAATAAATATTTTTATTAATTTGTAGAACTTGTAATATATATGTACGTACGCACATGTGACTTCTCCACAAAATCGTCCATCTAAGAAGGTTTGGTTGACGTTTTCAGTCAACTTTTTTAATTCAAAATATTGTAAAATAGCCAGTATTCAATTATTTGAAAATTTTAGTTTTAAATCTCCCATGTAAAAAAATTTACCAAAATAAAATCGACTGTACATAAAACATAGAAAAAAATAATTATAAAAGTATAAAACACATAAAGTATATAATATAATACATTTTTTTTAAAATTATAATTTATATTCAATAAGTTTTAATTTATTTTAGTTTTTTTTTTATCAAATATCTTAAAAAAAAAAAGCTCCATTCTCACAAGATGTAGCGACTCTGCTCCGTTCTATATATCTTCCAGTGGTTCAAGCCAATCCACATTGCAAGCAAAACCCAAAGCATCCATGACTCTGCCAACCCCTCTTCTCCTCTCCCTCCTCTCTCTCATACTCCTCCCCTCCCCCTCCGCCGCTAACGAGGGAAACATCCTCGCCACCGGCGACATCCTCCCCACCGACGGCCAGCTCTCCTACAAAGATGCCGCCTTTGTCATCCAAGGCGACTGCAATCTCGTTCTATACAACAAAACCAGCGGCTTCCAGTCCAACACCCACGGCTTTGGCACCAATTGCACCCTCACCCTCTCCGATCACGGCCAACTCCTCATCAAAGACGGCCAAGGCTTACAAGTCTGGTCCTCTC
This sequence comes from Dendrobium nobile, assembly GCA_022539455.1. Classification (NCBI taxonomy): domain Eukaryota; kingdom Viridiplantae; phylum Streptophyta; class Magnoliopsida; order Asparagales; family Orchidaceae; genus Dendrobium; species Dendrobium nobile. Next base: position 37,559,756 of record CM039728.1, on the reverse strand, counting down.
CCGGCGGATCCAAGAAGGGAAAATACGTCGCCGTCCTCGGCCCCGACGGTATTCTCAACGTCTTCGGACCCTCGATCTGGTCCACCCCTCCACTCTCTTCTCCATCCGCTGCCATGGACGCCGAGTTGACCAATCTACCTTTGGTGCGCAATGTGTTGTTCTCCTCGCAGATTCTGCACAAGAACTCGAAGCTGACGAGCAGAGACTACACTTTGGAGATAACGGAGGACTGTAATCTGGAGTTTACTAAGGCGTCGGTGGGAGTGGTGTGGCAAAGCGAGACTAAGGGGAAGGGGCGGCATTGCTTTGTTAGGCTTGACGACCATGGACGGCTTGCAGTGGTTAATGACCGTTACAAGGTTTTGTGGTCGAGCAAGCGGGAGGGGGTCGAAGGGGAATATGTTCTTGTTGTTCAAATTAACGGGCAAGCCGTTGTGTATGGGCCTGTGGTATGGTCCACTGGTTCTTGATGTTTTTTTTGGAATTTGGATCGATTTGTTTTGAGGCTTTCTGGTTTCAATAAACTGGAGGAGGAAAAATAAAGTGGTTTGTGATGATCTGTATTTGACCCAAAAGGTCTAACTAGTATTCCATTGAAATCGAATAAAACTCTTGTGTTGAGTAATAGTTTATTATGTAAATTAGTTATTACAAAAGTTTTTCATTTGGCCAATTTGATGAGGTAGAATTATAGAATTTGGATTATCATTTTGTACGAGATTGAAAATGTCAAAGGAATAATAGGGAGTGGTGGTCATCAGGGTCAGTGTAAAGGTAGTCAGATGATGATAATCGAGTAATGAGAAATATTAAAATTTTTTAGATGGTTGATGATGGCAATTAAGTGAAAGCGATGACGGATTTTGATTTGCGGTTTGTTGGTTTAGACACCCTAGTTCAATGGTTATTATAGGTAGATAGGAAGATGTTTAGCAATTTTAAATTCATGAACTCTCTCTAAATATAGTCCCTTTTTAGCTTGAAATGATGGATTATTTATGAATATTTTTTTAGTTGTTTCAACTTTTTTTTGATAAAATTTTAAACACTTCGTTAAATGATCATAAATGATCTATCTTAAATATATGATATTTTATGAGTATTTGAATGTTTTAATTATATGAGAATTTAATGATTTTGATAATTAATGTAATTATTATTACTTATGATAAATTATTATGCAATTAAAAGTTAAAATTATTATTAGTTAATTCTTTGATTAATACAGACAAATGTATAGACGTTTGATAACATGCATTTACTGCATAAGGAAACAGTAAAGGCACGTAGGAAATGACAGAGATAAACTTCTGTATTAAAACCTTAATTATAGACTACAGTAGACTGTTAATATTTATAGAAGAAATTATTATGTGGGGAGATCAGTCAGGAGACCAACTAGAAAACATAACATTAGCAGTATCGAGGCGCGATACTGAGTGGTGTCGAGAAAGGGGTGACATGGCGCATTCTGGTTGGTCTCCGAACAACTTTCGGCATCCGCACAGAATAATTAATCACAAGTCCTGAGGGTGAAAAATACAAGATTACCCTTAAGCTGGTCTATTTGAATGGCCAAGATTTATACGTACCCATAAAGAGTAACATAACAGAAAGTGGAGCATAGTAGTTTTAAACACGGTCGTGAAAATTAAATAAGATTGTGAATATTAGATCGGACAACAAATTAAAAAAATGTGAGGTTCACTGGTCAAAATGGGGTTGAACTGGTTGACGTAATTAATAATAATATAATTAAAAATTAATAAAATTAATATAATATAATATGAACATATGAGCATTTAATAATATTTATAAAATTTTAAAAATATATAATTGTTGCGTCCAAGAGTATTCGCGGCAGTGGAGAAATATAAAGTTTATCGTCTTAGCGTTGTACGAAAATCCGGCACGCAATCAGATAAGTAGAGAGGGTCTAGCATTTATGAGACACCAAGATTTTTACGTGGAAAACCCCTGAAAAGGGGGAAAAACCATGGGGCATAGCTCAGTTTGAACAAATCCACTAGTATTTGCAGTCGATTACAAATGAGGCCCTTCCTTGGAAGAAGGCCTTAACTTGATGTATATTTTATAGAGTACATTACATGATGTAAATACAGAGAGTCACTATTGACATGTTCGTTTGGTCGGAAGAATCGTAGTTGGCGGGCGACGGAGGTCGGAAGGCTTGTAGTCGGCGAGCGACGTAAGTAAAGAGGACCGTAGTCTGCGGGCGATAGAGGTCGGAAAGACTGTAGTCGGCGAGTGACGTAAGTAAGGAGGATCGTAGTCGGCTGGCGACGGAGGTCGGAAGGACCGTGTCTGACGATGAAGATCAGAAGGACGGCGTCGGGTAGAAACTTGGCGAAGAATGAAGGTCCAACGTCAGGTATAAGTCCGACGTCTGTTGGTGGTAGAGGAGAACTCCGGCTTCACTTGGGCGGAGTTTCGACCTCAAGAGGGAACTCTGTTGTTAATTGGGAAGAATTTCAACATCACGTGGAAGTTGGGCAGAATTCCGGCATTTTCCTAAATGTCCGGCAGAGTTCCGGCGTCTTCAGGCAACGGGAAGAGCTCCGGCGTTGGTCGAGGAGGAGCTTCTTCTTTCTCCTCCTTCTCTTCTTCTTGTCTCTCTTCACTTGAGTTCCCTTTGTGTAGAATGAGGGCTCTATTTATAGTTTTTCTGGGATGGCATAGCTCGTAAATAGTTGTGAGATCAGGGGCGAATAGGGAGTGGTTGAATGGACGGTCGATATTGAATCCTACGATCGTGCACCATTCGTTGGACATTTGAAGGCCTTAACGATGTCGGAATTTGGTGATCTTTGGCTCGTTGGATTCGTCTCGTCGAGCCGCTCGATTCGAATATAAGCTCGTCAAAATCGAAGACCGTTCGGTAACTCAAATTGCGGTTTGAACCTTCCAACAGCACTTCGGGTCCTTGATTCGGACCCATTTGGGCTTGGATTGGGCCGAATTTGGTGTCGTTGGGTTCATATTTCCGAGACGTTCAGTTTGACTATAAGCTAGCTGAAATTGGAGTTCGGGTGCTCCCGGAATTAATTTTTGAAGTTTTCAACTAGCTTTTGCATCGAGATTCGTGCCCGATCAAGATAATTTTGTGATGCCGTATCAATAATAAAATTTTATAAATATAAATATAATTTAAGAATAATATATTTATATATATTTTTAAGAATAATTTTTAATATAATATATAAATTTATAATATTTAATATTTAATATTTATATTATTAATTCTTATAATATACATTATAATAAATTTATAATATACATTGTCCAAATTTACAGCCCAACTAATAAAAAAATAAATAAATAAAAAAATAAAAGATAAAAATAAATTAAAATAAATGAAAAGAAAAAATAAAATAATTTAAAAAAAATTTAGAAAAAACCAAATTAAGTACAAATTTACATTTATACATACAACTTTTCTAGTCCCACATCATAGGAGAAGTTTAAGGTAGTTATCTTTAATCATTTATATAGTGTGAGATACACACTTTTTTCTAAACATATTATGTCATATATTTAAGATATCATGCATATAATATGATGTAATTAATCATCATATTTAATAAAAATATTTAAAAAGGTAAAATAATTTAATAAACTAAAATAAAATATTTAAAATTTAATTAAACCAAAAATAAAATTTTTATAGAATCGGCTAGTTCTTTCCAACCCAGTTTCGGTTGAACTGTCAGCTGAATCTAGTTTGTTCCGATTCGATGCAAAGCCGATCGGACTTGCCACCTGACTAGTTCATGGTTGAATCGGTTGAATCAATCGGTTCGTTTCGGTTTTCAAAATAATGATTTTAAACCTTAATTATGAAGATAAGTGAGCAGCTTTAGAAGCTGTCGTTTGCAAAGATGCATTGTCAACGTTTGAACTGAGTTATGGATAAAAATAGGAATGCCAAAAATTGACACAACCTAAAAACCCGATTCAAACCTGATCAGAATTTTTTGGGTTAGGGTCAACCCATTTTAAGAATGAGTCGAATTTGAGTCCCAATTTTGGACCCGTTTTAAATTCTGGATCAGGTTAAAGTCAACTTGAAAACTCAAATTTGACTCGGATGCCTTGCTCGAAGACAAGTGTGCAGTACTCACAATCATGCGTAGTCGGGCAACGTTGAGGTCGGACAGGCATAGGCTGTAAGATCTGGACTACGGGTCAATTGACGGAGGAGGAAGAAATCAGGCAGGCCGCTTGCCGTGAAGCTCTCCTGCTTGAATGATGTAGGGTATCGGTGGAGGAATCAGAGAACAAGCAAACGAATACAGGAATCAATAAGAACACCAACTGAGTTCTTCAGTAATTTGTATATTTCATTCTGTATCCTTTTTCCTTCTTTACAAGTATATATATCAACTTGTAATAATGCAGAAAAAGAAAAATGCTGGAACGGGAAATAACTAACTAAAGTAGCCTTTAGTACGGTTTGGAGAAAATAGGGAAATAAGGTAGTGGGAGCTACCCGAATGCAGAAATAAAAACAAAGCAGTAATACTAAGGTATAATATAAGGTAAAGTATTCCCTTATCTTAAGATGAGCCTCATCAGTCGTCCCCTGCCGGTGAAGGTTCTACTGTCTCAGTAGAATCGGTAACTTGTGCTTCGTCAGCTGGAAAATAGGGATAGATATCCACGACATTGAAAGTAGATGCTGTGCCCAAATGAGAGGGGAGATCAATGACATAAGCATTGTCATTTATCTTCTTCAAGATAGGATATGGGCCCATTTTTCGGCGACCCAATTTAGAATAAGCTCCAAGAGGGAGGCGCTCACGGCGAATGCGAACCATAACCAACTCACCGGGTTTGAACAGTCTTTCCCGTCGATGGCGATCTGCTGCAGCTTTGTAGTTTTCATTGGAACTGGCTAACTTCTGGCAGATGTCGGTGAGCATAGAAGTAAATTGATCAACAGTTTGGGCTGCATTGCTGCTGCGGCACTTGGGCAATATCGCCACATCAACAGTGTGATTTGGAGCTTTGGTATATACCACATGAAATGGTGAAGCACCTGTCGATCTGTTTGGCATGATATTATATGCGAATTCCGCTTGACTAAGAACATCTTCCCACAATCTCGGCTGTTCTTGAACTAAACACCTTAACATATTGCCCAACGTTCGATTGACCACCTCAGTTTGGCCATCCGATTGAGGGTGATAAGCGGAGCTCAAATTAACGTCAGTTTTGAGGCGTTTCCAAAGTTCGCGCCAAAAATGGCTAACAAATTTAACATCACGGTCGGATGTCAAACTTCGCGGAATTCCATGTAAACGAATAATCTCATTGAAAAACAAACGAGCAATATTAAGAGCGTCAAAGGTTTTCTTGCACGCTATAAAGTGTGCCATTTTAGAAAACCTATCTACCACAACCATGATAGAGTCATTACCTCGTTTAGTTCGTGGCAATCCAAGGACAAAATCCAAACTAAGATCCTCCCAAATTGTAGTCGGCACAGGTAAAGGCATATATAAACCAGTGTTTTGTCCATTGCCTTTATATGATTGACAAACAGAGCACCTTTCAATGAATTTCGACACATCTCGCCGTAGATGTGGCCAGAAGAACCTGGACTGTAGCTGTTCGATGGTTTTATCGCGGCCAACATGAGCAGCCAAGCCGCCACAGTGCAATTCGCGAATCAATTGCTGCCTCCAGGAGGATTCCGGTACACACAAAGCATGCATCTTGAACAAGAATCCATGGCGTATTGCATAATCTCCGCATGATGGCTGCTCTAAGCATTCCGCCCAGATTTTCATGAAATCTTTATCAGTGGCATACAAATCTTTCAAGCACTGGAGTCCGGTGATCTCTGTATTTAGCTGTAATAAAAGAGTTGATTGCCTGCTCAACGCATCAGCTACTCTATTTTGTGATCCTGACTTGTGTTTGAGAACAAAAGTGAATCGTTGGAGATACAAAATCCAACGGGCATGCATTCGATTGAGCGTTTTTTGACTATTGATATACTGCAAAGCTTTATGATCGCTGTGGAGAACGAAGTCTTGATGTAGCAAATACTGCTCCCACTGTTTGAGCGCTCTCACCACAGCATAAAGTTCTTGTTCATAAACGCTCCACTTTTGTCGCGACGGACATAATTTTTCACTGAAATATTCAACAGGTTTATCACATTGCATCAACACCGCACCTATGCCCACCGAGGATGCATCTGTTTCAACAGAGAAAGGTTTTTCAAAGTCAGGCAATGTGAGTACAGGGGCAGATGCCAATGCCGCTTTCACTGCCTCAAAGCTGGCTTGCTGAGATTCGGTCCACTGGAACTGTTTCCCTTTTAGACAATCAGTTAAGGGAGCCGCCAATAAGCTGAAGCCACGTATGAATCGTCGATAAAAATTTGCGAGGCCATGGAAACTTCGCACATCAAAAAACGACCTTGGTGCAGGCCAATCAGTAATCGCTCTTACCTTCTTCGGATCCACCTTCATCCCGTCAGCTGTGATAATGAATCCAAGGAAGTATGTGGTTCCTGTAGCAAATTCACACTTGGATAAATTTAAATACAACTTGTTCTCCTGCAGCACTTCAAAAATCTGTTTGAGATGTTGCCAATGTTCGGTTAAGGATTTGCTAAAAATTAAGATGTCGTCAAAATAAACGACACAAAATTTGTTCAGGAATGGTTTCAAAATCTCATTCATGAGTCTCATGAATGTTGCCGGTGCATTGCAAAGCCCAAAGGGCATAACCTTCCACTCATATAGTCCTTGACGAGTCTTGAAGGCCGTTTTCCATTCGTCTCCGGGTCGGATACGAATTTGATGATAACCGCTGCGCAAATCAAGTTTAGAAAATACAGTTGATCCAGCCAATCTTTCAAGCAATTCTTCAAGCCGTGGAATGGGAAAGCGAAACTTAATTGTAATTTTGTTGATAGCCCTGCTATCCATACACATACGCCACGTTCCATCTTTCTTCGGCACCAATAGTGCGGGCACGGCGCACGGGCTCAAGCTAGGCTGTATAAGTTGTTTTGCCAATAACTCATCCACTAGTCCCTGCAACACCAAATGGTCCTTGGGACTTAGTTTGTAATGCGGCAAATTAGGCAAATTAGCTCCTGGGATCAAATCGATTTGATGCTGCAATGCACGGAGAGGCGGCAAGATTGCTGGTAGAGTATCGGGTCCAATATCCGGAAACTGCTTGAGTAGTTGCTGCACTTCAGGATGGATGGCCTCCTCGTTGTTACATTGGCTGGCTTCCTTGATGACTAAAGCAAATAAAGCTGTCATTTCCTTGCTGGCTTGCACAATTGCTGAACCCGAAATCAAATTAAGGGCTGCTGCATTACTTTGCTGAGGGTCATTACCACTAGTAAGTTGTGGTAAAAGTCTGAGCCGGCGTCCCTTCCATTCAAAGGAATACGAATTGGATCTGCCATCATACATAGCGCCTACGTCATACTGCCATGGTCGCCCCAAAATGATGTGGCACACATCCATATCTAATACATCACATAACACTTCGCATATGTATTGCTTCCCTATGGAAAAAGTAACCCGACACATGTCGGAAACCAAAATGTCCATACCTTTCTTAACCCAACTAATTTTGTAAGGGTGAGAGTTTTTAGTGGTCTTGAGTTGAAGAGCTTGCACCACCGATCGGGCTATGACGTTTTCAGTACACCCGCTATCAATCAACAAATCACATACCTTTCCGCCAATAGTGCAGCGGGTCTTGAAAACAGAGTGACGTTGGGAGTTCAGCGACTGTCTAGGTGCCAACAAGATCTTCTCCATAACACAGACCAAAGGTTCGCCCGAATCCGGATTAATTTCTTCTTCTGCCTCCTCATCAATCTCTTCGTTTTCTTCTTGCAATTCTTCATTGTCGGCAGTGGTTAATTGCAACTGGGGGCGGCTTGGACATTCGTTGGATTTGTGGCCAACTTGAAAACATCTGAAACACTTGATGGTGCTCGGTTTTGCATACGGATTATCTCTAACGGGCTGCTTCCATCGTGGTGGCAACTTAGGATCAGTTGACACACCTGGCGTAGCATTTGGTATAGGATTGGAATTGTTTTCAGGTAAACCGATTGGCTTCGCCACCACTTTATTCTGATGATAATTGCTGGATTTGATGTTATCATGAGAGTGCTCAAATGACGGCCGTCGTCCCGCAAACTGCTTGTTACTTCTAGACAATTGCAATTCAGCCTTTAAAGCATAGTTAACTGCTTGTGAGAGGGACCAGACTGAATTCATCTCCAGCTTATCCTGAATGGCTTCTCTGAGTCCGCCGATGTATCGGGCGACCAAATGGTTAGCGCTCTCATTCAGATCATTACGTGCACTAAGTCGATGAAATTCTTCTGTGTACTCACTAACAGATCGGCTGCCTTGTGTGCAGTGCTGATACTTGTGGTATAATATTTGCTCATAGTCCGTAGGTAAGTACTGACAACGAAGAAGCTGTTTCATTCTTTGCCAATTTCGGACTGCACCACGGCCTTCCCGCCTCCTGGACTGTAATAACTGCATCCACCACGCGCTCGCACCGCCTTTCAAACGACACGCCACGTATTTCACCTGTTTATCAGCAGAAATTTCCATATACTCAAAAAAAGTTTCTACTGACCTTTCCCAGTCTAGATAGTCTTCAATGTGCAGCCGGCCATCAAAGAATGGAATGTCGAGTTTCACTCGAAATTCACCCGGATGACGACCATAAGACGCTCTCCGTCGCCTATGATTGTGCGGTGCTGTAACTTGATCTTCCCCAGATTCAGACGAGAAATCAACATTCGTCTGTTCAGATCCTCCATCATCTGAATCAGTTACCACCGGAGCTACTGGACCCCGTCGACGTCCCTGATAGCGCCCTCGATCACGCCGTCCTGGAGACAATGTGGGGGTCGCCGTCTGATGGGGAGGCTTTCCGCCCAACTCCACCCGTATTGCTTGGAGTTCTCTCCGCAAATCCAATGACAATCGCTTCAGATCATTGTTTAGATCATCTAACCTCTGATCGAGATTGTCGTGAAGTTCCCAAAGAGTTTCAAGGCTGCGAACGTCGTCGCCAGCCCCTCGCCTGCTGCTTTCCGCCATTGCCCCCAAGCACCGAGCTCTGATACCAAAACTGATGTAGGGTATCGGTGGAGGAATCAGAGAACAAGCAAACGAATACAGGAATCAATAAGAACACCAACTGAGTTCTTCAGTAATTTGTATATTTCATTCTGTCTCCTTTTTCCTTCTTTACAAGTATATATATCAACTTGTAATAATGCAGAAAAAGAAAAATGCTGGAACGGGAAATAACTAACTAAAGTAGCCTTTAGTACGGTTTGGAGAAAATAGGGAAATAAGGTAGTGGGAGCTACCCGAATGCAGAAATAAAAACAAAGCAGTAATACTAAGGTATAATATAAGGTAAAGTATTCCCTTATCTTAAGATGAGCCTCATCATTGAAGCAGCTCGCCGCCATTGGCGATAGCTAAAATCTCGTAAATAAATTTAATTATCTCACAGCCTAACTGCACTACTACTGGGTCGTGTAATGAAAATAGATCCTGCTATGAAGCCTGGGGATTTGGTTGGTCGAGCTGCTCAATAACACAAATTAACCTCTTGACATGCTTTCATTCTCTCTCTCTCTCTATTTGCCTCTTTCTTCTGATTTGATCTGCCATAGTAATCGCTCTTACCGGGAAGCTTCTTCGCCTCCCATAATAATTTCTCTAGCATCTTTCTCTGGCTCTTTTATCATTTGAATACCCTAGAAGCTTTGTTAATGATTACAAAGAATATTTTTCTCCTCTCTTTTCCTCCATTATCTGCAATGTATGAAACCCTCGTATTTTTACCCAAATTTATAATCGCAGGGGGGGAGGCATACGCACTACCCAGACATACCCAGACATACAATATGTGCGGAACTAGCTAATGACTCCTTGGACGATGTTCCTTCCGATCGGGTGGTGTTGGGTAGACCCGGATGTAGGGGTGTCAATTTGGGTCAGCGGGTCGGGTTCGGGTCGAACCCGGAACTGATCTGGCACTGTTCGGGTCAACCTGAACCTGACCCGTTTTTTATAACGGGTCAAGTTTCCAGACCCGAACCCGACCTGATTCGGGTACGGGTCAACCCGACCCAACACGAATGACCCGAAGTTGACATAAAATTGCTAATTTTCGGGTCAATATTCGATTTTCGGGTCAAAATCGGATAAAAACGGGTCAATCTCGGGTTTTTCGGGTCAAATATGAGTTTTCGTGTCACTTTCGAGTCAATTTCGGGTTGCTGGGTCAACCCGAACCCGACCCAATTTTTAAAACGGGTTGATTTATTCAACCTGAATCCGACCCGTTTCGGGTTCGAGTTGACCCGAACCCGGATTTTTCCGGGTCGGATTCAGGTCGTGTTTCGGGTCGTGTCAAAAATTTACACCCCTACCTGGATGTAATAGCTCGTATATTAACTCTGCCAAATATTTTTTTCTTGGATTCAATATAAGTCCAAATCACAAATTGTCTTCTCCATAACATTGTTATTGTAGTATTTTACCTGCACTATTTTTTCATCATTTTTGGGTGCTAGTGAAATTTTTTAAAAATTGATACATGTAGGCACAGACGGAGATTTTGGGATGGTCAAAGTCTCATTTTTACAAATCAATTTCACTAATATTTTTAAAATAAAATAATTTATTTTATAACTTTTTTTTATAATATGTAAAGCCCCAAAAGAATTTATATAAATTTTATTTAAAAATTAATTAAATTATTTATATATATATTAAATTATTTTTTTAATTAAAATATCTTAAGTCACTAAAACATTTTTAAATGCTTTTTCTTATTCAAATCGGCCAACAGAGAAATAAATTAGAGAATGAGGAAAATAGAGGGTATAAAAAAATAAAATTCAGATTTGAAGGTCGCAGGACGATTTTTGTTTGTTGAGTCAGTTAAATGATTTACTCACCTCATATAGGAAATCATTACTTATTTTTGATTTTAAAGATGTGTACATGTTTTTAGTATTTTTTTTTATTAAATTTGTATTTCTATTATAGAATAATGACGATAATTTTGTATTGATAAAATTTTTATCGTGTAAGTTTTTATATGTTATAAAGACTGAGATTATAAAAATTTTAAATAGTTATATAAGAATTTTCACTGGGTGATATTAACAATATAACAATTTTTCATACTCAGAAATTTATTTTCATGAATGAAAATAGTGATTTAGTTCAACAAAGGATTCAAAATGTTATTTTATGGAATATTTGATAATTTGATAATTTTTTGAAAATGTGTATTTTGGTCACTAAGATTTGTGTAGTCTATCGTTAGGACATTTTGACACTTTTACATTTAGCTCAATTATATTTTATTTGTTACAATATATTATAATTGAATATGAACATGTGATTGAGCTTACTATTATAGTAATATATTTAACAAGTAAAGTCTAGTTAACCTCTTAGTTGGAGACTGATTGACATGTACAGGATGGTGAGTTGACGAGATTTTCTTTAAATATTGTAGTTTAATGTTATCCTATACTGATTCATGTAATATTGATTGGGAGTTATAAGGAAATTATTACTGTGCCGATGGACAAAGTGTGACGACTATGTTTATTGAACCAACGATTATTGATAGTGATACAATACTGAAAAATAAACAGCGATTCTTTGTATTAATATCATGTAATGTACTATATATGATGTACATCGAGCTAAGGCCTTCCCCCAAGGAAATGCCTCTCATTTGTAATCAACTACAAATACTAGTGGATTCATTCAAACTGGGCTAGGCCCCATGATTTTTCCCTCTTTTTAAGATTCTTCAAGTAAAAATTTTGATGTCTCCTATTAATGTTGCACCCTTTCTCTTTATCTATATGCATGTTGGATCTTCGTATGAAGTTAAAACGTTAAACTTTATATTTCTCTACCATCGCAAATACTCCAGGACGCAACAATAATTACCATTAACTAATAGTGAAGTCATATTAATTAGATAAACCTAAACGTCCTAAGAAAATAATTAAAATAAAAAGGGTTAAATTAATTTATCTTAATTGTTTTGGATAAGGGATGCTCTCTTGCTATATATCATTTTAGGATGACTTATGGGCATGGGCAAATTTAGCGGGCACGTGCCCCCTCCAAAAAAAAAAAAAAAGTTTTATAGGGAATTTCTTGGCTGTCATCCTCTCTTTCCATCTCTCTCCTACCTATTTTCTCTCTTTTCTCCTCTCTCTCTCTCTCTCTCTTTCTTTCTTTTTCTTTGCCATTTATTATTATAGATGTCAACATCCTTCATTAGCCTCTCTCTCTCTTGAATTTTTATTGCCTCAGGTTACCTGACGTAGAGATATATCAAGTAGCCTATAATATATCGCCACGTGCTCTTACTCTTTATCGTGCGGCCCGACGACCCAACCCGAAACGAATATGCGCGGTATTTGCTCGGTACTGCTAGGTACTACTCGGTATTTGCTCGGTACTTGCTCTGAAAAGGAAGAAATGGCAGCCCCCTTAAATTTCAGAGAGAAACAAAGATGAAGGTAGGGAGAACTGCACAAGAAAAGATCCCTGTGTGCTGGTTGAGTTCGGTTGCACACAGGAGAGCTTATTCCTCCCTCTGGTATGGTCGGACGGACGTTAGAAGCGCAAGCAAGAGGGCGCTGGAGGGGTCCCTCGCTCCACCTGGGTCGCGAGACAGCGGTAGAGCCGCAGCTGCGGCTCTTTCTTTCCCCGGTTTCATGGACACGGGAGGCCCGATCGGGCTTCCTTGTTGCTCGCGCTGGACGAACACAGGCAAAGCCGACCGGCTCTGCTCTCCCTTACTCTCGTTCGGACGAGCACAGGCAAGCAGGAAGAACTCCGCTCTCTCCTTCGGCTGGAAAGACCGCACGGAACCACTTCCTCTCCGTCGCTCTCTCTCTCACTCTCTGTGTCGGGACGAACCTCCTCGTACCGAACAAATACCGAGCAAATACCAAGCATTACCGAGCAAGTACCGAGCATTACCGAGCAAGTACCGAACAAATACCGAGCATTACCGAGCAAGTACCGAGCAAATACCGAGCAAATAACGAGTAGTACCTAGCAATACCGAGCAAATACCGAGCAATACACGAACATGGTAATCTCGGATTCGTTCCGGGTTGGGTCGTCGGGCCGCACGGTAAAGAGTAAGAGCATGTGGCGATATATTATAGGCTACCTCATGTATCTCTACGTCAGGTAACCTGAGGCAATAAAATTCCTCTCCTTGAGGGATGAAACTACTTTTCTTTCTCATTCCTCATATTATTAGTTTTTTTTTAAATTAAAAGTTTCATCAATTTTTTTTATATTTTAAAAACTCAAATTCTAATTTAGAGGAGATTTATGTAATTAAAGTCAATAAATTACATTAGAGGAGAATTATAATATTTAAATTTAAATCAAATAATTTAAACTATGCTTATTATAAATTTATTTATATTTTTTTATATGTTTATAATAATAAGATGTAGTTTTTTTATATATTTATTTCTCTTTATAAAATAATTTTTTATTATTGTTGCGTGTTAGAAAATACACGGCGGTAGAGTTTGTAAATTTGCGTCCGAGCGTTGCACGTAAGTTTAACACACAAACAGAAAAGAGAAGTGAACACCAAGAGTTTTTACGTGGAAAACTCAAAAAGGGAAAAAACCACGGGGCCTTGCCCAGTTGCAAAATTCCACTAGTGTTTTCGTAGATTAAAAATGGCGGATTTCGTCCAACAAGTTGGGATAATCCAAGTACAATTTGTTTCTTCCACGAAATTTATAAAATTCTGCGAATTCCTGTATAAAATTCTGCGAATTCCTGGCGTTTCCTGAAAATCCGGCAGAGTTCCGGCGTCTTCAGGCGGCAGGAAGAGCTCCGGCGGCGGTGGTCGAGGAGGTGATGAATCTCCTTTTCCCCTTTCTCCTTCTCCTTCTCCTTCTCTTCTTCTTCTCTCTCTTCACTTGAGTCCCTTTGGTGTAGAATGAGGGCTCTATTTATAGTTTTTCTGGAGTGGCATAGCCTGTAAATAGGCGTGAGATCAGGGGCGAATTGGGAGTGGTTTGAATGGACGGCCGATATCGAATCCTTTGATCATGCACCGTTCGTTGGTCATTTGAAGGCCTTAATGATGTCATAATTTGATGATCTTGGGCTCGTTGGATTCGTCTCGTTGAGCCGTTTGATTCGAGTATAAGCTCGTCAAAATCGGAGACTGTTTGGTAACTCAAATTGCGGTTTGAACCTTCCAACAGCGCTTTGAACCCTTGATTCGGACTCATTTGGGCTCGGATTGGGTTGATCTTGGTGTCGTTGGGTTCGTATTTCCGAGACGCTCAATTTGACTATAAGCTCGCTGAAATCGAAGTTCATATGCTCCCGAAATTAATTTTTGAAGTTTTCGAACTGATTTTGCCTCGAGATTTGTGCCCAATCAAGATAATTTTGTGATGACGTATCAATTATATTTTTATTTAAATTTGATATAAAAATATACGGTAGAAGAGTAGTTGAAATATATTAGTATGATAATATATAATTTAAATAAATCTGTGTTGAAATTAATTTAGATGAGCTTGACAATAAATTTTCTTTTTTCATTATCATAGAAATTATCTTCTTATTATTAAAAACATAATAATAATAAAATAATTAAATTCATAATGTGAATTTCAAGCTAAAATGAAAAAATTTAAGAGTATTTTTAAAATCAAAATTTTATGCCCTATAAATAAAAAATCCTGACTCCCCATGAGGAAAAAATTTAACTTATACATAATTAAAAAGACGATTACAATACTGAGAAAATGACGAAAATATTAGCAAGCAAATTTGACGCGTCTTTGAGCAGAAATCGCGTTGTAAAAGAAGAAAATTTAATGCTATTAACCATTTAATGATTGAATTAAGTAACGAGGTCCTATTCATACATAAAGGAAGATATGACCTTTAACATTAAAGGGTGTATGGACTATTAAGCCATCTACAGGCGGCCCGGTCTGCTTGTAACGAACTTTTATTATGTCCTCTTACCAGACGTAGCTCTACGTTCGGTCAAAGGATTGTTACTCGGTTTTTGCTCGGTATTTGGTCGGTATTACTAGGTATTGTTTGGTAATAATGAGAAATATCGTTCTGTGAAGATCAATACCGAGTAATACTGAGCAATACCGAGTAAACCCAAAAAACACCGAGTTTTTCTAGAAAAAATTCGATATTTTTTGGGATTACTCGGTATTTTGTCTTCAAATAATGGTATTTCTCGTTATTGTTGGTATTGCTCGGTATTTCTCGTTTTGTGCCTACGATCTTAGTGCCGGCCGAACGTAGCTCTACGTACGTTCACCAGACCAAATAAAAGTTCGCTTGTAAACGCTTTTAAAAAATAATAATAAAATAAATATTTTTATTAATTTGTAGAACTTGTAATATATATGTACGTACGCACATGTGTCTTCTCCACAAAATCGTCCATCTAAGAAGGTTTGGTTGACGTTTTCAGTCAACTTTTTTAATTCAAAATATTGTAAAATAGCCAGTATTCAATTATTTGAAAATTTTAGTTTTAAATCTCCCATGTAAAAAAATTTACCAAATAAAATCGACTGTACATAAAACATAGAAAAAAATAATTATAAAAGTATAAAACACATAAAGTATATAATATAATACATTTTTTTTTAAATTATAATTTATATTCAATAAGTTTTAATTTATTTTAGTTTTTTTTTTATCAAATATCTTAAAAAAAAAAAAGATCCATTCTCACAAGATGTAGCGACTCTGCTCCGTTCTATATATCTTCCAGTGGTTCAAGCCAATCCACATTGCAAGCAAAACCCAAAGCATCCATGACTCTGCCAACCCCTCTTCTCCTCTCCCTCCTCTCTCTCATACTCCTCCCCTCCCCCTCCGCCGCTAACGAGGGAAACATCCTCGCCACCGGCGACATCCTCCCCACCGACGGCCAGCTCTCCTACAAAGATGCCGCCTTTGTCATCCAAGGCGACTGCAATCTCATCCTATACAACAAAGCCAACGG
Organism: Dendrobium nobile; assembly: GCA_022539455.1. NCBI lineage: Eukaryota > Viridiplantae > Streptophyta > Magnoliopsida > Asparagales > Orchidaceae > Dendrobium > Dendrobium nobile. Next base: position 37,543,634 of record CM039728.1, on the reverse strand, counting down.
CTTCCAGTCCAACACCCACGGCTTTGGCACCAATTGCACCCTCACCCTCTCCGATCACGGCCAACTCCTCATCAAAGACGGCCAAGGCTTACAAGTCTGGTCCTCTCCGGCGGATCCAAGAAGGGCAAATACGTCGCCGTCCTCGGCCCCGACGGTATTCTCAACGTTTTCGGACCCTCGATCTGGTCCACCCCTCCACTCTCTTCTCCATCCGCTGCCATCGACGCCGAGTTGAGCAATCTACGTTTGGTGCGCAATGTGTTGTTCTCCTCTCAGATTCTACGTGAGAACTCGAAGCTGACGAGCAGAGACTACACTTTGGAGATAACGGAGGACTGTAATCTGGAGTTTACTAAGGCGTCGGTGGGAGTGGTGTGGCAAAGCGAGACTAAGGGGAAGGGGCGGCATTGCTTTGTTAGGCTTGACGACCATGGACGGCTTGCAGTGGTTAATGACCGTTACAAGTTTTTGTGGTGGAGCAAGCAGGAGGGGGTCGAAGGGGAATATGTTCTTGTTGTTCAAATTAATGGGCAGGCCGCTGTGTATGGGCCTGTGGTGTGGTCCACTGGTTCTTGTTGCTTTGGGAATTTGGATCGATTTGCTTTGAGGGTTTCTGGTTTCAATAAACTGGAGGAGGACAAATAAAGTGGTCCGTGCATGATCTGTATTTGACCTAAAAGGTCTAACTAGTATTCCATTGAAATCGAATAAAACTATTGTGTTAAGATAATAGTTCTTTGTGTAAATTAATTATTACAAAAGCTTTTCATTTGGCCCAATTTGATTAGGCACAATTATAAAATTTGGATTATCATTCTGTGCGAGATTGAAAATGTCAAAGGAATAATAGGGAGGGGTGGTCATAAGTGTCAGTATGAATGTAGTGAGATGATGATAATTGAATAATGATAAAAGTTGATATTGTTAGATGGTTGAAGATGACAATTAAGTGAAAGCGATGAGGGATTTTGGTTTATGGCTTGTTGGTGTAGGCACTCTTCAATCGTCATTATAGATCGTCCGGAAGATATTTAGCAATTTTAAATACATGAACTCTCTCTAAATATAGTCCCTTTTTAGCTTGAATTGATGGCTTATTTATGAATTTTTGTTTAGTTGTTTCAGCTTTTTTTTTTTTGATAAATTTTAAATCCTTCATTAAATGACCATAAATGATTTATCTTAAATATCTTATATTTTGTGAGTATTTGAATGTTTTAATTATATCAGAACTTAATGATCTTGAATTCATTAGATTCATTTTTTTTTTTTTTTGATATTTAGGTCATTTAAGGCAAACTCACACACATAACGAGTACACAAAGACTCGAATACAAGACCTCTTAGTTGGAAGTCTATGCTCTCAACCAACAGACTAAAGTGAGTTGTGTATTCATCTCATTTTGATAGAAGTACTTTGAGATTGAAGAATTGTGTAAAGGTACATGCTTTTTAGATGAATTTAAGGCTTCGTTTGGGAAAGTTTTTATACTGCTTCCTAAAATGACTTACTAATAAAAAGTTGTTTTTTTGTAACTATAATAATTGAACAAAATAGTCAACATAAATGTTTTGCATAATTTAGCATTTATTTGGGAAGATTGTATGGTTTTATAAAGTTGATTGTGAAGTTACTTTAGGAAAAATAAATTAACTATTATAGTTGCAAAAAATAATTTTTTACTACAAAAATTTTTGAAAAGCAATCAGAAAGCAATTATCAAATAAAATTATTATTGTTTTCTGAAAAGTAAAACAACGAGGAAGCTGTGCTAAATTGACTCTTCGACTTTATTTGCAGCGCCTTTTCGACTGCTCTCATGCGAAGTGATACATCATCAAAAAATTATCTTGTTCGGGCACCAATCTCGGAAAATCAAGTTGAAACTTTCGAAATTAAAATTGGGACCATCCGAACTCCAATGTTAGCAAACTTACAGTCGATCTGAACATCTTGGAAATACGAGCTCCGCTTCACCATCACCTAAGGCCAGGACTTCTATCGAACCACCACTTGAGGCCCATACTTCTGTTGGACCACTACTTGAGGCCCAGACTTCTACTAGAATTACACCGGCCACCAACGATCTTCCTGACCTCTGTCACCTACTACGGTCCTTCCAACCTACGTCACCAGACAATGGTCTTTCTGACCCATGTCTTCTGTAGAATACAGTCCTCCAGACCTCTGTCGCCAACTACGGTCCTTCCGACCATTGTCACCCGACTACAATCTTTCTGACGTCCGACGCCCGTCGACTATGATTGTACCGACTAAATGAACATATCAAAATAGATTCTTCTAATTTCTACAATATAATGCATTTTATATGATGTATACATTTTATATCAAGCCAATGCCTTCCCTCCAATAAAGGGCCTCATTTGTAATTGACTGCAAATAATAGTGAATTCATTCAATCTGGGCCAGACCCAGAGGTTTTTCCCCCTTTTCAGGTGTTTCCATGTAAAAAGTCTAGTTTCTCTTATGACAGCTATACCCTCTCCCTTTATTTGCATGTGTCGGATCTTCTTACAAAGCTAAGACTTTAAACTTTATATTTCTCTACTGCTACAAATATTCCAGGACGCAATACTAAGAAAAATAGTTAGTAAAAAAGCTAGATTGAGAGTTTTTCATCGTAGTTTAAATTTTTATCAATAAAAGATTATTTTTAGAATAATATTTTTGAAATTATGAATGAGAAAAAGCTCTTAAAAACAAAATGGAAAAGCTTAGGCTACCCCAAACAGAATCTTAATTAGCTTTACAAAAATATAGGAACTTGAAATCCTGATATAACATACAAAATTTTTATTAAAAAGACAAAGAAGCAGTAAAAATAAAGCTAAATTTCAAAAATAATTTTAAATAGTTTAGTATTGGAGCATTCGCGGCGGTAGAGAAATATGAAGTTTAACGTCTTAGCATTGCACAAAGATTCAACACACAATCAGATAAGAGAGAGGGTGTAGCGTTCATAAGAGACACTAGAGTTTTTATGTGGAAACCCCTAAAAAGGGTGAAAAACCATAGGGCCTTGCCCAGCTTGAATGAATCCATTAATATTTGCAGTCGATTACAAATGAGGCCCTTCCTTAGGAGAAGGCCTTGGCTTGATGTCACAAATGTACATCATATAGAGCGCATTATATGGTGGGAGTTATAATAATCAACATAGATTTGTTCGTTCTGTTGGAAGGACCATAGTCGACATGAGATAGGGTTCCAAAAGATCATAGTTAGTAGGAGACCGGGGTCAGAAAGACCATTATCTGATGATGGAGGTTGGAAGGTCCATAGTTGGCATGAGATAGGGGTTCAAAAGACTGTGATAGAATGACGGTGCTCCAGGAGAACTTTGGGCATCAAATGGTGGCCTGGAAGAAGTCTGGGCATCATGTAGTGTCTTGGTGGAGCTCAAGGTCTCAAGTGGTGGTTCGGCGGAAGTCCGAACCTTAGGTGGTGGCCTGGTGGAGAATAGGAACTCAAGTGGTTGTCCGGTGAAAGTCAATGCCTTAGGTGGTGGCATGGTGGAGCACATGGCCTCAAGAGGTGGTCCGGCGGAAGACTGAGCCTCAGGAAATGGCCTGGTGGAGCACAGGGCCTCAAGTGGTGGTCTGGTCGAAGTCCGAGCCTTAGGTGGTGGCCTGGTGGAGCACAAGGTCTCAAGTGGTGGTCCGGCGAAAGTCCGGGCCTCAAGTGATGGCCTGGTGGAGCACATGGCCTTAAGCGGTGGTCTGAAAGAAGTCCGGTGGAACTCAGGTGGTGGTTGAGGAGGAAGTTTGGGCCTCAGGTGGTGGGATGGTGGAGCACAGGGTCTCAAGTGGTAGTCCGGTGGAAGTTCGGGCCTTTGGTGGTGGTCTGGCGAAAGTTCGGGCATCAGGTGGTGGTCCGGTGGAGCTCAGGGCCTCAAGTGGTGGTCCGGCGGATTTGTCTCGTCGAGCCGCTCAATTCGACTATAAGCATGTAATGTTTGAAAACCGTTTGCTAATCCAAATTGTGGTTCAAACATTTCAATAGTGCTTTGAGTCCTTGATTTGAACTCATTTGGGCTCGGATTGAGTCGAATTTGGTGTCGTTGGGTTCGTATTTCCATGACGTTTAGTTTGACTGTAAGTTTGCTGAAATTAGAGTTTTGAAGGTCCCAATTTTAATTTCAGAAGTTTCCAACTTGATTTTGTCTCGAGGTTCGTGCCCGATTAAGATAATTTTTTTGATGACGTATCAAGTATTATTACACAAGTTTAATTATAATTAATGTAATTATTATTAGTTATGATAAATTATAACGCAATTAAAAGTTAAAACTATTATTAGTTAATTCTTTGATTAATACATGTCATATGAATGTGAGGTGTGACATTTGGCTTTTTGGTACAATTGAAATGAACAAAAACAAATTTGACGTGATGTAATAAAACAAAGGGGAAATTTTAGAGAGTTATTTCTTACAACAGATAAATGTAGAGATGTTTGATTAACATGCATTTACTGCAGAAGGAAATAGTAAAGGCTCATAGGAAATGACAGAGATAAACTTGTGCATTAAAACCTTAATTACAAATTACAGTAAAGTGTCTAAAGAATTTTTATTCGGTCAGGTAACCTGATGTAGCTCTACATTCGGTGAGCCCTAAATATGCGCCACGTAACTTGATCATTTTTGCAGACCTCACCCGACTAATATTGGGTTTATGGCACATACGAATTTTGAATTTGACGGCCCGACTAGCGGACCCAAAAAATTCCCGGCGGACCTGAAAATTATGGTTATTTTTCAAATTAAGAGCAGCGACTTTCACTTCAGTCATCATTTTCGTAGGTGAAGCTTTGTTTCCAGCAACTATTTATCTTCTTCGAAGTTACAAGAAAGTTCCAAGTTTCAAGCATTTTGCGTTTGAAAAACTTCAGAGAAATAATGCCTTAGGTGAGTTCGTTTATTTCTAAAACAAATAAATTCTCTTTTTATATGTTTAGGGTTAGGGTTTACGTAGAAAGTGCTTCTGTAGCTGATGAACTTTCAATCTTTCGTGAAAAAACAATCTGAGTTTCCTGGTCGGTACTGTGACGCCCCAAGATCTAACTTGTAAAGAATTTCAAGCAATCCATCAACAATTTACCAAAGCTATCTATAACCTCAATCAAACAGTCTAGCAAAAAAAATCTATAACATTTAAAACATCAATGTACAAGTCGATTCATATATCAAAAGATCATATACAATACTCAGGAACTACGCTATGATCACAAGAACTGAAATCTATCCTGTCCTGAGTACAAAAGAATCACTATAACCAAAAGAACAAAAACCTGGAGATTCCTAATCAACCTCAATCTCCTGCTCCCTTGCCCTGACCTGAAAATATCAACCACATATAATGAGCTTCAAAAAGCCCAGCAGGTCACCTAATACCTACAACTGAATTCAAAGCGCGATACTGGAAATAATATGCATGTCAGTCAATCAAATCCATAACAGTCTATTTCACATGATCAATGAATCTATGCAAATACGGAAATCAAATCAGTAGTCAATGCAGCGGTAGAAGAATCAATAACAGTAGAAAATCAGTCGATCAGTCAAATCAATCGTATCAAATCGAATCAATCAAAATAATACTATCTGGTCAATTAAATCGATCGAAATCAATACAATAAAGCCAAGTCTATACTAACAATGAATCAAATGCAGCAGTTCAATACAGTGTATAAGCAATAGTATCAATGAATCAAGAGATGAATCCATAGTATCCATAACCATAGCATCAATGAATCAATTACAGTATCCATATCCATACAATATCTATTAACAGTAGCAATGCGTAGTGACAGAATATAAATATCAATGAAATCGTACGATAACTGTTAGTCCGTAAATCCGTTAGTAAATCCAAATTAATAAAGCAATAAATCCATCACGAGTCAATGCCGTACACATGCATTTCAATACAATAGTCTTACTGAATAAGTACAATCACTGGCTATTTTGTAATCCATAGTGCTGTTGTAGAAATCCATAGTGCTGTTGTAGATATCCATACGTTGGTTCCGTAAGAGTCGTCACTCTATGCCCATCGGCTGCCCGTCGGCATATTAAACTTCTTATGACTCCCAATCGTTATATCAATGATCAATAGTTTAAAGGAAAGCCCGTCAACTCACCATCCTGTACAGGTCAAGTCGATCTCCAACCAACGGTTCAATCAGGCTCCACTTGTCTTTCAGTATTCAGTATTAGAACAGTATAGCAAATCATATTTACATTCGTATACATATCAATTCAAATCATCAATTTCAGAAAATCGGAAATCGTACGAAAAATCAGCGGCATAACGGCAATATACGGAATTTACACAAAAATTCCTAAAATCAGAAATTACCAAATTAATACAGAACGTGCACGACAACATTATAAGACTTCTATTCTACTGAAGCAACATCAATCAACAACCTGATATTTATCTATTCGATCAAAATCGCACAGAACCCAAAATAACCGGTAGAATCGTTACAGAAAATACTCAAAACGTGTAGAAAAATCATATCAATAACATATCAAAAGTTGTGCGGTAAAACTTTCGTCAATACAAAATGCGGCGCGTTTATCGGTAACAAAAACACAATACTGTGCACAGAACGACCAAAACTCAACATCTTCGAAAACAGAAATAGGATTCGGAGTCCTTACTGCGAAACAAACAAATCTTTCAATTGCGTCGTCGGACGAAAAGTGCTCTGCGGGCTCCAAAACTAAGCTTCTCCATCTCTTTCTCTCTTCTGCCTTCACTTTCTCTCTCTTCAAATGAATCCAAAATATCTCTATCGGATATTTATTAACACTGATCGTCCCGGACGATCCAAAATTCGTCCCGGGACGATTTGCCCTCTAGCAGAATTTCGTACAGACGAAATTAAATAGCGTCCGGACGACTTGCTCTCTGGACAAATTTCGTCCCGACCCTTCCAGGTTCGTACGTACGAAAATGACAGATTCTTCACAAATTTCTTCAGTTCGTCCCGTACTAAATTCAGTTCGTACAGACGAACTGCACTCAAAAAAAAATTCAGCTTTTTAAGGGTTTTACAATGGTACAAGTCGGTACTACTCGGTATAGATTGGTATTGCACAATGCTGAACGGTTCCACTCGGTACTGGTCGATTTTGGCAGTTAATATCACTCGGTACTGCTCGGTATTGGCGGTTAATACTTGGTATAACCTTAGATAAAAAAATAAAAATATATTATTGATTCAGTACCGAGTGAAATCATTTCAAAATGTTTGATGTGAATCTGTATAAGCTCACTTATATTGCTCGGAACTACTCGGTATTTGGAACCATTACTCCGTATAGGCTCGGGTATGTTGATCGGTATAGCTCGGTACTACTCGGTATTGAGAACAATTACTCGGTATAAGCTCACTTATATTATCCAAATCATGTTCTATACTCGGTACCGATTGTCTTATTACCTCTTTTATGCTCGGTACGGATTGTCTTTTATATGTATTATTTAATACTCGGTATCGATTGTCTTTTATACTTGGTATCCTATTTGGAAATTATTTTTTAATTAGTTGATGTGTAGGGATATACTCCAAAGATTCATTTCAGATGCCGAACCTCGACTTTTAGAGAAGTTTGTAATCAACTTGTTCGGAAAGTTGGAGATCCATTTGTTGAAAGACTGTGACAGCTTCAAATTTGTCAGTTCCTCCGTTCCCTCAGAATGTTCCACTTATATATATGCTGCTATCGAAGTGGGATTTGAAGACTGAGAATTTTATTATTAATGGACATAGGATAGATTTCACATCTGATGAGTTTGCTTTAATCATAAGCATGCCGAATAGAGGAATTATATTTGACGTTGGCAATGCTAGATCCAGTGGTAAAACATCTAATGATATTCGTCATGACATTGAGAAGATGGATAATTCAACTCCAATGGATGATCTAGTAAAATAATTCATCCTTTACTTATTATCCAATATTTTTTATCCAATGACGAAGTTCCGTATACCAACATCAATCCTGGAAGTTGCCGAAAATGTTGATAGGTTAAACACATATAGCTGGCCAGAATCTATTAGGGGTTTCCTGGTTAATGAATTTAATACAGTTTCAAGTAAACAATCAAGATGATACGCACTGGGATATGTCAATGATTTTGTCATGATTGTAATTGTGAGTATATACATTTATTTTTTTATTCAACCATTACTCTGGGATACATTTAGTTTTGTAATAATTGTATATGTTAAATTTGAAATTTTAATAGAAATTTGAATTGTCTTATTTTTTTGTAGATATGATTTCTTGAACATACAACCATTCACGCCGTAGAGGATGTATTATCCCGCCCACATTTTACTCGGTGGGACAGTAATTTTATGTATAGTGAGAAAGATGTGAACAACATTTTTGCAGACCTTTAGGAAGATGAGGTAGCAGAACTATGGGTTTTCATTTAAAAATATGATAAGATAAAATTTTATGTTTCATTTGATAATATATCATTTTATTTCAGATTTTCAGCCATTTACAAGGAATAACAGATGATGAGAAGACTTTATTTCATAGTCCTTTGAGTTGTCCGGTTGGAGAAAATATCGAAATTGTACCATTTAACCCGAAATCCACAAAGATTTATTCTAAGTCGCCCACTCTAACTCCAGCCAGTCCAATAACAGTGCCAAGTCCAGAAACTCCAGCCAGTCCAATAATGGAGCCAAGTCTAGTTATGGTGCCAAGCCCTAGTGGACCTGATCCATCTCCACCTAATCCACCTAGTCACATCAGGATACCTAGTCCAATTAGGATGCCAAGCCCAGCCGGACTTCATCCATCTCCAGCTACTCCACCGAGTCCTAAGAAGATGCCAAGCCCATCCGAAATGCCATCAAGTTGGGCTCCTGATCCATCCCAATTTGAACCTGATCCATCCAGCACAACTACTAAACCAACTCCAATAACCGAAGAAACTAACTTGAAGATCCTAAATCAAGCCATATACAAACTTTTCAGCAAAAATAACGTATTGAAGAAGAAATTGATCTCGGTTGAAACGTCGAATAAGTTACTTGATGTTTGATTGAAAAATATAGTTCTGAAAATGTATTAATTTTCTTTGAGAAAGTTTAAAAGTTGAATTTTAGTTTTGGAATCGAACACGATATTAAGAACGATATACCATCTCAAAAGGAGAGAATATCATTCACTAATTGGTTCAGATTACAAAACTTTAACTTTATCCTTACTATCGTAGTCAAATTTAAGAAAGCATCACATTTGACCCAAAGGATCAAAATGGAATTTAATCGAGTGTTTGACTATGTTAATATGGATTAAAGATCATCAATTTCTTAATCAAAACCACAATAATAATTGGTATATCTCTCCGAAGAGAGAAGATATCAATCATTATCGATCGTTTGAAAATGATGATAATGATCGTCGGGTTTGATTATCCCAAAGAGAATTAATTGAGGTTTTAAAAAATTGATTTTGAAAATCAGGTCTGAGTTTCTAAATCTCCTACGAGCGCAAGCCCTCGTAGTTAATTACATCGTAGGAAAATTAGAATTTTTTCCTACGAACACTCTCGATTAAAATAGCGGTATAAAATTTATTTAGATTTTCAAAGCACGATATCAAAGGAGGGTAAGAGTTGGAATTTTTAATCGGGATTGGTTCGAGGTTGAGCATTTATTTCTAGAGTCAAAGGAAGAGGGGTAGGGAGTGTTTTGAGATTCTGAATCATTTTAGAAACACTCCAGCCTATCCTAAGTGTTGGGCTCGAATTAGATTGAAAGTGATTTAAGGTTTAAGTGATCAATTTTATTAGAAATTTGAGATTCAATTCCGGAGGTTGAGGTCTTATAGCCCGAGATAGCCTCAGAACTTAAGTCTAAATTGGGTACTAAAAGTGACCCGAACCTAGCTAATGCAGTGCAAATCTGGACTTACCCCGGCCTGGATTGGGGAGCCACTAACCACCTAATCGATTTTAAATAAATGAATCCAGTCTTTTATGAAAGAGTGGTAGGGATGTTATTTAAGAAAAGTTTGAGAAGTTGGGGCCGACATCTAGAGCAGATCCTAATTGGCCCCTTAGACTTATGTTGGGTGTTTGATGTTTAAGCTAATGCAATTAAAGTTTTAGAGATTTTTAAATTTGTTGCTAATGCGATGCATGCTGATTGACTCGATTAAAGGCTTGAATTTGAATGAAAGTTATGAAATGAGAGCTCCCGGCGGTCCTGGGCTTACTTCCTAAAACGTTAGAGTTTCTATATGAGCTTAAATATTTTAATTTGATTTAAGTAGAAAAAGTTTTAATGAGTCCTTAAGAGCATATGATCAGATTCCAGGCTAAATCAAATCGACATGCAAGAATCGCCAAAAAAACTACAAAAAGCAGGCATCCTATATCGCAATCAACATCAAACTTTAATCAAATCAATTAAATTAATATTCAAACTGAAAGTCCATAGGCAAGTGCCTTGCTTATTACAAACTAGGGTCTGTTGAAAGTAAAGTGGCCGGGCACCACTGACAACAACCCGGGTTCTAAACCTAGGACTCAAGTGACTTTGAGATTTGGATTCTTCTCGTCGTCCATTTTTTCGTCTTCTCACACGAACATCTTGATTCATCAGTTCTGGATATCCAAATGGAAAGAAACTCCCCCTTGAACGGGGTGTTATCTTTCCTCTTTGGATATTTGAAGAGCATCCAAACTTGATCTTCCAAATGGACGAAAACTCTCCCCTTTAGGGATGTCTTCTCCTCTTTGGAATTCAAGTTGGATCTAAACATCCCAACTCAAATCACTTTAAATACAACTCAAATTATATCAAATTACATAAAGCAAAATTGAAAAATCTAGACTCGATCCTGCAGGGTTATCCTAATAACCAGTAGTTATATAAATAATCCTAAGCAGTTATAATTGATCTCAAGCAGTTGATATATTTGAAATTTAAATGCTCAACAGAGTGCGGTAAATAAATAAACAGACAGTCAATCAATTCTAAGCTAAAAATCAGCATGTAGTGAAAGCTCGAAAACCCGGCACACAGCGGAAAAGTAAATACCGGCCTAGCCTAAAACTAAAGTTGGTTGTCCTAGCAAACCATCTAAAGTGTGTGAGGCAGGCCGTGTGGTTTGGATATGTCCTATAGAGGGCAAATTGTTAAAGTTGTTTGAAGTTCTTATTGGTTGAAAGGCTTAAGGAAAGATTTAAATTTGAGTTTAAGTATTAATGATTTGAAATTTTTCTAAGGTTGATTAATGATTTCTTGATTTTTAGAGTGATTTTGAGTTTTTAGGAATTTTCTGGATTATTTTAATATTTAATTAAGGGGTCAAAAATTGACTTTTACATTAAGCTCAAATTCTGAAAATTTTATATTTTATTAAACTACTAGACCTTAATACGATCAGTTAGAAGGTAAGTACGCTGAAATCGGATTTTTCTACATTTAGTTATGAAAGTTTGAAGATTTGAACTAGTTTTGACTTAGAGTTGACGGATTGTTGACTTTTTGACTTTGACTGATTTTGGAAGGTTTGAATTTTTAATAAATACTAGACTTGTTTTAAGTTGAATGCCTTTGAGTTTGGTCAATTTGGAGTTTTCTTGACTTAGTTATGATTTTTCAAAGTTTTGTATTTTTTAGAATTATTAAAATTGTTTAAGTAAAGGTGTTTTAATGATTTTGCTCCAAATGAACTCCAAACTCCTTGAAATCAACTCTAAAGGTCAGGAATGACCTAAGAAGAGATTCACAAGTGTTTGGAAATTTTTTTGGAATTTTAAATATTTTTTAATTAATTAAATTAATTAAATATTGAATTTCACTTAAAATTAAATTAAAGCCAGATTTGCTATCAAATTGAGTTGGTTTTAATTTTCATTGATTAAGGATTTAATTCTGGTCATTTAGAGGGATTATTATTTGTTTTTTTTAAACTTGATTTATTTGTAATTTTTGGAAGTGTTAATGCTTAGTTAAGGGGTTAACTTTGACTTTTTTAATTTTTTAACTTAATGAACTCAAAATTGGGTGACATTTGAACTAAGTTTTAAAATGTCACTGAGTTTAATGTTCTCAAGTTTCACCCCTATTGGGTGTGTGTAGAATTTCCTACAATTTTTCTAAATTAACTAGACCTTGTCCTTAATTATTTTTCCTATGTGACACTAGCTTTCAATTGGGTTTGAATCTTTGTTCATCTAACCCTGACACTAAATTACACATACCACAGAACGTAGGAAGCCTAATTCTACTAATTTGGAGAGTTATGAATTTTCAAAGTTTTGGGTCAAAATCTGGCCAAAAACTTTGAAAATTAAATTCACCAAAATCCAACCATTAAAATGAATTCAAAATTTTATGTCATATGTATAATGCACCATAGTATGTCATATCCAAATTTGAGAACAATCCAATCACTGGATTGAGAGTTATCAAAGAAATGCAGTTTTCCATAAACCCTTAATAACTCTGTATACAGTGATCAAAATTATCCAAAAAAAATTTTAAAATAAACTTGAAATCAAGACGGCTCTAATGAGCCCAAGAACATCAAATTTGGACATAAAATGGATTTTTTGGTGAATTTTTAAAGTTCTGAGCATTTTAAATGTTTTTTTAAATTGATTTTTAATCAATTTTAATCATTGAGTGGCATTCTGACACATGGCAGACACGTGGCGCGCATCGGCGCGCCACTTAAACACGTCGGACGGTCAGATCGACCGTCCGATTCACCGCGCATGGGCTATGATCCGACGGTTAGGATCGTGCCACGTAGGCGCGCTTCTTCTCAATGTGACCCGAGTTCGAATCCGCTTGGAGACGCGTGATATGAACTTGGTGATGTGGCCGATTATGGCCATCCGATCGCGCAGAAGTGCGAATCGGACGGCTCTGATTGAACCAGAGCCACTCTAGTTCAAATGAACTAGAAATTTCAAATGCCCATAACGTCTGTTCGATCCAACCGTTGAAATTTGATGAAATTTGAAACGTAGGTTTAGATATCCTAATCTTGCAATCCATGGATTTTCAAGGCTCCATACATTGAGGATTTTGAGATATCAAGGTTTAATCATAGAATTAAAATCAAATAACTTTGTAAACCTGTGGTCGGATTTTGACGTTCTTGGGCTTGTTGGAAATCTGCTACAATCCTCTACAACATTGTAGAGGACATCAAGAGCTGATTCGTTCCAGATTAGAAGTTATTCTCGAAAAGCTTCTTTCTCTCTCTACCTTCTTCTCTCTTCACCAAAGGGGCTGCAGGGAGGCTTGGATTTGGTGGAGAATGGTTTGAGAAAGCTATGAAATCATATGGAGAGAGATCTAGAGGAGGATTAGAGGCTGGGAGAGCTTTGGAGATGAGGAATTAAGTGAGAGAAGCTCTAGGTTAGAATTCCCCTTCATTAGGGCATTTCCCCTCT